>OY855913.1:13943521-14658521 GCA_963693305.1 Meandrina meandrites
AGGTAACAAAGATATATACTCCTTGTTTTTCCTACTAACAAGAATAATCAATTATAACTTTTTAAGATTATAAAATAGTGTTTTAGCAGTATAATGGAATAACAGTTTAGTAGGTAGGTAAGTGCATTCAGCACTAAAAAGGATATATCTTGCATTAAAAGATAATTTGACATATTGACTACAGGTATCATCAGATGCAAAAGTAACAAGATCTGATGCAGCATGCTTCAGCTTCAACAGCAGGGCAAAATCACCATTGTTGGTTCCTAAATCCAAACATGACAGACAATCGTTTACAAAGTGCCAGTTCAATGAAGTTGAGGAGCGCCATACAGTGTGCATGGCCTGCTACATGTACATTACCTTTGAGACGATAGTCCTCAACATTTTCTGCCTTGGTAGGTAAAACCAAATATCAGTTGGTTCATACATGTAACATGAATGTACCAGTGATTGTACACCTCAACACTCATAACCCAACCTTCAATCAGACCACAAACTATACCATATATCTGGCTTAGATCGAAGTAGGCACTTTTTGTCTTTATATATGTTACCCTGGTAATTAATTAATTGATTTATTTATTCACAAACATTTTTGTGACTATCTTGTTTGTGTCTTTTTGTATCCACATGTCGTTCAAATGTTTCAGAAGCATTTTATTTTGTTAGAATTTCTATTTTTATTTTTAATAAACGTCAAGGATAATATATTTAACAGCTTCGTTATTTTGTCACAATGTCTTGGGTGCCACAAAATGGTAAATTCTACTTGGGACCCTTAATGTAATTGTTTATCACTATGTAATTGATGTGATGGAGCCATTAATTTCGCTGATGTTTTCTACACTACACTGAGGGCTCTTGGGGTATCCTCCCCAAGAAAATGTTGAAAAAATGGGTTATCTGAGGCCGGATTTCGTGCATTTTGAAGACAGTTTGTTAGAAACAAGCCATTTAAAGGTGAAGGTAGCAAGGACAATAATTCTGGTACATTTTTAAATTCAAAACGTAGTTTTAGAAACAGAACCTTGTAAACATAATTTCCAATTTATTTAACTAACAATGTCAAATGGTAATTACATAAACCAGCCAGAGTCGGTTTGCTGACTATGAACGGCATTAGTTAGAATGTATCGTTAAAATTAACCTAGAATCACAAAATTTGGTCAAACATATGCCACACGAATCTTCAAATGGTGGACCTATTGAATTGAAATAGACGAAGTGCAGAAATGCCATTTCCCTTCATTTATTTATTTATTTATTTATTTATTTATAATAATAATAATAATAATAATAATAATAATAATAATAATAAGAACTTTATTTAAGTGTCAGGGTAGGTATTTAGCTTACAGAAGCTAATTGGGGACACTACTACGTTACAATATATTAAGATTTAAAATATGCAGTTAAGAATACGAATTAAGAATTAATTGGGTACACTAGGCTACTTTACAATATATTAAAATTTACAGTGTACGATAATTTACTATATTAAAAGCGATAATTTACTATGTTGAAAATTAGGATGAATAAATAAGAATAAATAATTTAAAAACTGTTTCTAAAATTACAAATACAATATAATACAAGAGAGAAATAAAAATTGATGTTTAAGTGAGTAGTTCAAGAATTAAGAAGTGCATATGAGACAGTTTGAACACGCATCCTCGATTAGAGCACTGAGGTCTTTGTTTCTAATATTCTTTCTAAAATTACCGATGGTCAGTCTATCTTATTTATTTATTTATTTACTTTTTTCACAAGGAGCGGACTTCCAAGGCTACGGGCCTGATACCTTTATATTTCAAATTTCAAAGTTTACTGATTACAGGCCTAGAAAAGAAAGAAAAAAGTTCATGCTACCATCTGGATTCGAACCAATGACCGGACAAATGGCGTATTACAAAGAACCTGCTCTCTATCAACTGAGCTATCATAGCTTTGTACTGAAGAAGCTGTTTGTTTTAATAATTTAAACATTTCATTTGGAGGTTTTTTAAGAGCATGTTGCAAACAATTGCTTATTCCTGGGCTGTTAAATGATTTTCGCCAAAAAAATAAAAATGTAAGGTTAATAAGAGTCATTCAGAGATGCTTTTCACCAAATTGTGGGTCGACAGGTTCAATAGTCGGACTGTAGAATCATTTAATTGCAGCCATGATTTATATAATTACAGAGCAATGTATGGACATCGAATGGGCATGTCGCAAAGAATTGCTCATTTGTCGGCTTCTCAATGATCCACACAAGTTACAAACATGGACGCTTAATAACAGTCTTATAGAGATATTTTCCACCATGTTTTAGATTGATACCCGGCCCTATACCGGCCCTAATTCAAGCCAAGTTTAGATTGATAGGTTTAATAGCCAAGCTATAGAATTATTTAATCGATTTAGTTACAGATCCATACAGAGAATGTATGGGCAAGCTTATTACGGAGAATGTATTGGCTGTTTACACAGAATTGCAAATTTCTAGGTTCTTAAATGATCTTCACTAAAAACAAAAATGTAGGGTTAATAAGATTTATACGAAGTTACTTTTCTGCAAATTTGCGGTCGAAAGGCCTAATATTCGGGCAGTAGAATTATTTAATCGCAGACATGATTTATATAACTACAGAGCAATGTATGGACATCGAATGGGCACGTTGCAAAGAATTGCAAATTTCTCGGCTCAGATACAAAATTGGGGACTTAATAAAAACCATATAGAGATACTTTCAAATTGGGGACTTAATAAGAACCATATAGAGATACTTTCAACCTTGTTTTAGATCGAAAGGTTTTGCAGTCGAGCTGGAGAATTATTTAATCATTTTAGTTACAGAGAATGTATGGGCGAGCTCAATATAGAGAATGTATGGAATGGTACACTGAATTGCAAATTTCTCGGTTCATAAATGATGTTCACCAAAACTAAAACGTATGGTTAATAAGAGTCAAAGAGAGATACTTGTCTCCAAATTTTAGGTCAAAAGGTATACTATTCGTGCTGTAGAATTCAGTATTTAATGGCAGAAATGATTTACATATTTACAGAGAATGTATAGGCAAATTCTACATAAGTGCTTATATCTTGGCTATTAATGATTCAAATCAGACAACATTTCTTTTCCTTTAATACCACTCACACGTAGAAGCTTACCAGTTAATTTCACTTCAATAGGTCTAGTATTCGAGCTATATGAATACTATTATTTAATTTTATTCATTTTATAACTTGTTTGTGTAATTATTTATTTATTTATGGTATCAAGAGAACATCTTAAGTTTAATATAATTATAGTGAGCTAAAACTAAAACTAAACTTGGGGGCTAAGCGCTGGTATAAGGTCCCAGTGGGGCTAGCAAGGGTCACCAATGCTCTCCCCATAAATGCTGAGAAATGCCTTTCCGTCTAATATAGGGTCTGCCAGCGAAGTCATATGTCGCAAGTCCTCGTTTTCGTAGCCCCTGGTAATGCTAGCAGTAGCTAGCAGCTGAGCGACAGTGGCAAAAGGCGAGTGTTCGGCGCCTTCAAATAACCGGAATCTGTGACTAAGGGAAGGAAAACCCCGACAGAAAAACCCTGGCCCTCCAGGTTGGGGGTTGGGCGTGAGGCCAATCACCTCACCCCATAAAACATTGTGATTACGGAAACTGGATGTATACAGGCTATGGGTGTAGAACAACGACATGCCGGACCCCAGACGATGCCTTTATTAGCTGGGTCGACGGAAGTAGGACGACTATGGGTGAAAGCCGAAAGGGGGCCCATTCTCCGAACAGCTCGTTGGCAAACCCCAAAACTAAAGTAAGGGTGGGATGTTGGAATGTGAGAACTATGTTCTCGGTACGAAAAACAGCCCAGATCATAGCTGAGATGACTCGTTACGGCATTGGTATATTAGGGATAAGTGAATGCAGGTGGTCGGGATTTGGACGTTTGAAAGCATGAACAGGCGAAACCATCATATACTCAGGCAGGGACGACGATGTACATCAGAGTGGGGTCGCAATAATCATGTCAAAGAAGGTCACCCAATGCTTAGACAGCTGGAGACCGATAAGTGACCGCATCATAGAAGCTCGCTTCTTCTCACGCTTCAGCAAGACAACAGTCATCCAGGTCTATGCCCCAACCAATGAGGCAGATGATGAGGTGAAGGACGACTTCTATGAACAGTTACAAAAGATCGTGGATGAAGTGCCGAGGCACGAAGTGCTCTTGGTCATAGGCGACTGACGCGGCGTCACTGGCAAGTGAGCAATTAATCGTCCCAAAACCACGCTAAAGCTCGCAAAAACAGACAATCAACATTAGGCAAGTAATCTTTATTTATCTGGCTTACAGTTTATTGTAATTTAGGAACAAAAGATCCCAAATTCAGCGATTTATGGGGCATTACGATCGTTTGAGTCAAACCGAGAACGACCGTTGCATATCATTAACAAGGCCATCGCTTGGTCTGCCTGTGGTAAGAGGTCTATTTTTTCTAACAATGCGTTTGTCCGTAATGTTCATCACCACAGTTTGCGTGTTATTTTTAGTTCAAAATGATCTGGTCGAGTCCATGTTGTTTACGTTTCTCAGCAGTGCAGCCTGACTCACATGGCTTAGCTGGGTAACCGGGCAGCTAAGTCGCAAGTAAGTCGCAAGTAAGTTGCAAGTCGCAAGTAAGTAGTCGCAAGTAAGTAGCAGCAAAAAAGAAGTGGGAAAATCTATGTCCCTCTCTTCGGGACGTTTTTTAAGGGTCACGACATTTAACCTTTCAACCACTGAGCCTTAGTGTACAGCAAGACCACTGTTTGGTTTCTGAATTGAACTGCAGAACAACAAGCGGGAAGTTTTTCTGTAGACTGGTTAAACTAACTTTCATTACAGCACTATTAGCCTTTTTTCGTGATCAGCATCCTCAGATTTTGTTGTAGATCACTAAAGTATCTTTTCTCGCGTATGCTCATTAACATTTTTGAACTCGTTAACTCACAAACGACATACACGTACATATGACATTCCATTACAGTAAAAACCCGCGTATAAGAACCTGTTAGCTATATAGGTAAAAGTTTTCATTTTAAATACCCTTTTCATAGGAACCTATTAAGCCTAAAAATTTCAATAGGTTCTTATTTTACAAACTCAGAGACTCAAAGGACAGTGCAGAATGCAAAGTGGCTGATTAATTAAAAGTATGGTGTTTTATGTAGTTTGTTTGTTTATCTTAATTATTTCACTTTGACGTTAAAACGCCAGACGTGATACTCACGCTTATCTTTACCACCGTAACACAACCTTTTTCGTTTCACTTCAAAGTATGTCAAATGATACTTCTGTTTTTCTTTCAAACATACTTTTTCAACTATTTTGTTATTACTCGTTATTTTAACTATTGGTGGTTTTCACTATCACGCAATAAAAAAATAAAATCGAAACCATTCAACGCCAGAAGTTATGGATTTCAGATATTATAGAAGATAAACAGATACACCATTTGTCCAAATCTCAGGTCTATACGGCGCACTGTTTGCGAGTTATTTGCCGAAACTTTCCACGCAAATTTATAAGGCTCAGTATGTAGACGCCATATTTGTGTCCTTCCTAGGGACACAAACATGGCCGCCGGGATGTCAGAGAAAACATCTGGAACATAATTTTGCTATTAATAGTGACTACTTTTGGCTCATGATCTATTATACTTTTACATAAACAGCACTTAGTACATTGGGAATGTTCAATCTGCAAAAACGGAAAGGTAAGGCTTTTTTGACCTTTTTTGAATCAGAACAACTTTGTCACGGCACTCAGCTTGATATCACATACGGCGGAGAACTCAAATATTCAAAATGCTCTGTTTTTAAAACGAAGGGCACAACCAAGTTGAAAATTTGCAGAAAGATATATTTTTTATTTATCTTACGCCTAGTGACATCGAAAGTTTAGCTGGCCTATTGAATTTTGATTTCAGAATTTTATGACGTAACATGAAAACCAAGAATTGAATTATTGTTGGGACCAAGAAACCAGAAAACTTAAATTTCCGTGAATTCAAAATTAAGAGACTGTCCGCGTAAGATCCGACCACTCGATTTTCGGCCCAAAATATAATTCCTTCAAATTTTCTGGACAAGACAATTGATCCATATGATAAACAAAAATTGCAATATTTTCGCTTCTAGTGCTATTTTGTAATACTTTTGTCGATGATTTCCGAGGACGGTCCAAAACCAAAAAAATCGTCCTGTTTCGAGTCAAATTAAGGCATTGCACTGAAGGCGCTGAAAAATTCCGCTTTTACTCAAATAAAATAAAACTTCGCAATTATTTTATTTCATGTCTTGTCTGTAAATGTACGACAAAATATTGGAAATCCGACTTAATAAAAAAATAATTATGATTTTTTGAAAATACGCCACAAAGAGCCCTCGCAAAATTTAGGCAAACATGCTGTTGGTTAAAGAAGTATTTCTCAAAAGTTTAACGTGATCTGGAGCCCAAACTACTACCCATGTTCAGTTCTAGGGTTAGTGTACCAAGAACAGAAAAAACATTTTTGGGCACTGAGCTTTTCGAGCTACAGGAGTTCGATGAACATGGCCTATATTCAATAGTCATAGCGTTGCGTGACACAATTTTGCCCTATCCTGGTTTCTAACTTTTCTGCATAAAATAATTATCCAAGAGAGCAAATGTTCTCAAAACTAGCTTTGTGTTTGGGATAAAACATGGGTTTACTTAAAAGCATCAAATATTGCCCCACAATTAGGAATTAAGAAGGTTAAATGAGCGACTGCGATGTAAGGTGTCTTAATTTCCGCTTAAACGCTTCGAAAAAGCTGTTTCCGAGATTTGGTTATCAAAGGGAATTAACTATGAAAAAAAGCCTTTGACTTTTAGAATTTAATATATCCAATAAATAGAAACTTCAATTAACTATAAAGTGCGTAGAAAAACTTATGAACCGCGAATGTACCTCAGCTGTAGCAAAAATCTTTTTAGAAAATGTAGATTTCAGATAACACGCTGGAATGTCAAAATTATTTTAGGCATATCACGGACATTCGCATTCCTATAATATTTTATCCCGTTGCTTAAGTTGAAAGAGCGAAACAAGGACTAACAGATTTGTACCCTTTACCTTATTGGTTTTAAGTTTTGGGAAAACAGCCTTTATGCCTTACCAGCTTTCTTTCCCATAGTTGTCTTTTCAATTGGAACTCCCCTCCAATTTGTCATAGGGAATGGACTTTAAAGACACTCTTTAGAATTTAACATATTTAATAACTAGAATCTTTAGTCATAGTAGCTAGTGCCTACAAAAGTTATGTAGCGCGAATACACATTGAATGTAGCGAGGATCTCTTCAGAGAATGTAGATTTCAGTCGGCTAACGCCTGAATGTCAAACTCTGTTATTTTTAGCAGGTTAGTTTCATCGTATGCGAAAAATTGTAATGCAAAATGCTGCCTTCTGGAAAAAAATAAATTGTTTTGCTATTGGTTTTTAGTTTTTGAATAGCCTACAAGCTCTGTCTTTTATATTTGATTTTTAATTTTGTATTTTATTTTTGGCGTTGCCCTTGTGCTTAATTAATGTATGCAAATTTGTGGCAGTTGACGTCGAGTGTGTTTACATTATGCCAAGGATAGTTCGACTCTTTGCGATTCTCGTTGTTTTGTTTTGTGAAATGGTAGGAGTTTGCTCCTTCTCGGCAGTTACAGGTGGCAAGTGCGGAAGTAGTCAAGGATACACGGAATGTGCAGCCCTAAATAACTGTGACAGCGATATCAGTTCACATCTAGCACACCACCACGTGACAAGAGAAAATACATGTGAAAAGGATTTAATACTGACAAGAGTAGGTCTTTTAGAGCTCACAGAAGAACAGATCACGAATATGATGGTTTGTCCAGCTCGTTTTACTCTAGGAAAGTACTGGCAAGCCCCGAAGCCTTGCCAGTATCCAAGACATCATGGAAAGAAAACAGCGGTGACAGGAACACATGTTGTTAATTTCAAGCTGGCCAGGGAAATCAAAAACCTCTTTGGAGAAGTTACACTCGTTGGTTCGCGTAAGTGTTATCCTTAAAGACTGTATTGTTCACTCCCTTTTCATTGTTGCCATTGTAGGCGTAAACAGACATGAAATGCTAGGTCACATGACACCCTTCCCAAATGGAAGATAAAATGTAACAAGAATGTGATTAGAATGCATATTCAAGTATTAATTTATATAGAGTTATATAGTTTGTCTGGCCTAACTTTTTTTACTGTGTCTAAATAATATTACTACTCGTAGTTTGTTCTGAGGAACAAGCGATCATAATAAAGATAAAGAAATCAACAAAGAATCCTATCCACTGTTTTTGTACATAGTTGCTTAACAATAGCCCCGGGAAAGTACGACTTAGCTGTGCGTTTCAGATTCCTAAATTTTGGGGGGTTTTCTTTCTTTTTCGTTTTGGGAGGGAGCGGGAGGATGTGGAGTACAATCATGTAGTCTTTACGACACAAAAATAATATCTATAAAAAATGTATATATATGGGCCGTAGCCAGACTTCAGAACAAGACGAGGCAAGTTTCGATCGCTGAAGGCGCGATCCGCTAGGGGGGGGTCTGGGGGCACTCCCCCCCCCCCCCGCCCCCGAGAAACTTTTGAACTCTAGAGGCTCAGAAATGCTCTTAGAAAACACTACCTAGCGACGAAATTCGACCTTGGAGAGAGAACTGGCAACAAGGCAGATCCTGGAAAAGTGTCTGCAGACATGAGAACAGCAAGAAAATCAGATGACTTGCGGATGTTCGACAGGAAAGACTAGCTAGCGAAGAGTCAAGTACAGGGCTTTTTCTCGAGACTGGCGGCCACACGAAGAAGGCAGGGGAACGAAGAGGTACAGATAGAGGACGTGTACGCAGAAGAGGAAGAACAAGAAAGGCATGAAGTACTGGAGACCGTAGCCGCCCAGCTTAGTCCCAGGCATCCAATTTGCTACGATTCCTACTGCCTTTGTGACCTCTCACGAGAGGAAAAACTTGACAGTTTCAGTGCAGTTATGCTCAAGGAGATACTGAGATATTTTGAGATTCCCTTTACATTACGAGACCGGAAAAAAATCTGGTAGCGAACCTATCCACATTAAAAAACGTTTGGATGCAGAGGGCCACGCAACGAAGAATAAAACTACTTGACTTGTCTGTTGCCGGATCTCTTGTAAAAGAAATACTCGTACCAGACGTCACGTTAAGTGTAGATAAAACCAAATTGATTGCAAGGCTGGTGCTACGGCAAAAGGGCAAAATTTATTGGCCAATATTTCAACTAGCAGAGCTAGTCTTCTTCAGGGCCAGTACAATGTGAAAGTGGTATGTATGTCCCTATTCAAATTTTAGAGCCGTTAGTTTCACATTGTACTGGCCCTGAAGAAGACTAGCTCTGCTAGTTGAAATATTGGCCAATAAATTTTGCCCTTTTGCCGTAGCACCAGCCTTGCAATCAATTTGGTTCTATCCACATTCTTAGAAGGATGTGACTGTCGCTGATATTAAGAAAACAAAGTACACAAGCCGACAATTTCCCGATGTACTGAGTTGTTGTAAATACTTCTAACAGTTTTTTTATAACCTGAGAGAACGAAAATGGCTTATAAGTCATGTATTGCGATAAAATCAACAAAGGTAAAAAATTGTAAATTTATTGAGCGGGAATCGACATTTTTTATAGTTGAGTGAAATGAGCATTATTATCAACTTTACTTCCCTTCATCCTCGCAATCGATGTGAACGATACATACAGTTTTTCTTAAGAAATGTGGGAGCGAGAGGGTAGAAAACTAAACACCCAATGTTTTTCTGACAATTTTACTGCGTTGAAATCAACTTTATCGACAAAATATAATTTTACCGCTGTAGATATAAACCTACTCCAAATTTGCAGAAAATTAATTCAGCACTGAAGACAACTATAAGAAACAAAACTGGTAATAAAGACATAAAGGCTTTTTTCTAAAACTTGAAACCAATAAGAGAAAGGGTACAAATCTGTTAGTCCTTGTTTCGCTCTTTCAACTTAAGCAACGGGATAAAATATTATAGGAATGCGAATGTCCGTGATATGCCTAAAATAATTTTGACATTCCAGCGTGTTAACTGAAATCTACATTTTCTAAAAAGATTTTTGCTACAGCTGAGGTACATTCGCGGTTCATAAGTTTTTCTATGCACTTTATAGTTAATTGAAGTTTCTATTTATTGGATATATTAAATTCTAAAAGTCAAAGGCTTTTTTTCATAGTTAATTCCCTTTGATAACCAAATCTCGGAAACAGCTTTTTCGAAGCGTTTAAGCGGAAATTAAGACACCTTACATCGCAGTCGCTCATTTAACCTTCTTAATTCCTAATTGTGGGGCAATATTTGATGCTTTTAAGTAAACCCATGTTTTATCCCAAATACAAAGCTAGTTTTGAGAACATTTGCTCTCTTGGATAATTATTTTATGCAGAAAAGTTAGAAACCAGGATAGGGCAAAATTGTGTCACGCAACGCTATGACTATTGAATATAGGCCATGTTCATCGAACTCCTGTAGCTCGAAAAGCTCAGTGCCCAAAAATGTTTTTTCTGTTCTTGGTACACTAACCCTAGAACTGAACATGGGTAGTAGTTTGGGCTCCAGATCACGTTAAACTTTTGAGAAATACTTCTTTAACCAACAGCATGTTTGCCTAAATTTTGCGAGGGCTCTTTGTGGCGTATTTTCAAAAAATCATAATTATTTTTTTATTAAGTCGGATTTCCAATATTTTGTCGTACATTTATAGACAAGACATGAAATAAAATAATTGCGAAGTTTTATTTTATTTGAGTAAAAGCGGAATTTTTCAGCGCCTTCAGTGCAATGCCTTAATTTGACTCGAAACAGGACGATTTTTTTGGTTTTGGACCGTCCTCGGAAATCATCGACAAAAGTATTACAAAATAGCACTAGAAGCGAAAATATTGCAATTTTTGTTTATCATATGGATCAATTGTCTTGTCCAGAAAATTTGAAGGAATTATATTTTGGGCCGAAAATCGAGTGGTCGGATCTTACGCGGACAGTCTCTTAAGCTGGTTAAAATTCGATTCCTACACACGCTTTTGAATGCCTCGAAATCTCAAGCCGCTTCCGGTTATCTGAGCTTTCACACTTTTGGCCAATCAGCGCAATCCATAATAGGTTGTCTCGTTTTTCCGCTTGACTGAGTTTTAACACGATGTGCGATGTTTCAATTTAACTGTCACGAAAGTCGGTTCTCGAAAAGTAAAAGACGGATCAAATAAAAAATCATAACTTCCGAAAGGGTTTCAAAGGGCAGCACAGCTGAAATATTTGTTTCATGGTTTCCTGGAAATTTGCGCCAAAAATCCCGGTACATTTTTTTGCTTGTTTAATTACGAAGACCCTACCTGCTTGTAAACAGGCCTTAGGGACCCTTAGGGCCTGTTTACAAGCAGGTAGGGTAACCTTAGTGCTAGGGTACCCTAGCAGGATGGTTACCCTAGCGCTCCCACATTTGTCTTTTTTTCATCGACGTGTTTACAAGGCAGCTAGGGTTACCCTAGCACTAGGGTAACCCTTGCTGAGCGCTAGGGTTACCCTAGCGCCAGGGTAACCCTAGCGCCTTGTAAACGCTCTCCTAGGGATAACTCGCCTACCCGGGACAACTTTATTTTGGCTCCAAGACTGTTTAAAAATACAGACAAATACAGACATGTTTAAAAATACAGACAAAAACAGCGAATTGTGACCAAGAAACATCGTGTTCATTCACAGTTTTTCGTATTTTTGCACTGGAACGGAATTATTTTCGAATAACAGCTTCTTATCGATTCTTACGACGAAATTTTTGGTAAAATGTTTGGCGCTGCATATAAGCCCTTATATTTACCAGAGCTGTGAAATGAGAAGCTGTTGTTGACTTTTTTTTCACAAACACTGCGTGTTCCGGGAGAGTTCGATGGCAGTTGCTATACTGTCAATAATAGAACCAGTTAAAACACTGATGGTATAAATTAATTAACGGAAAGGTTTTCTTGGTTTATGAAGAATAAATAATTATTTCACACAAAGCACTGCAACACGATAAAGTCTAATTTTAAAATTAACTGCAGTTTTAACTTGGCACCACGAAGTCTACAACGATCGTACCGCAGAGAAAGGCATGTGACGTCCGTGAGATTTCAAGACTGTAACCTAGACTTATCTTCTGCATACGTTTACCGTGAAGTTTCCTGTTGTTGGAGAATAGTACCACAAGGACAACGTGGGGCTTTCAGAAACAAATATATAGTCGTTGTGTTCTTTAAATAAAAGTAACGCAGAGACGCTCCATGTTATACATGATGCATACAGTCAGGTACTCCCACCCCTTACCCCCTCCATAAGAATAATAAATGAGTTAATTAATTAATTGATGTTAATTACTTAATTAGCTATCAAAGTTTACACCTGAGTGCTTTAGAGGTTTACGGGAACAACGGCCCCTACAACCATCACAATAGTGTATTCTGCATTAAAAATGAAGGCGCAGATGAAAAAAAAAAAGAATTTTAGTCTAGGTTTCGGTAAGTAAGATTCAAAAATAAATTTACTGTATGGTTAATACTTATCATCTAAACTGTATTCTAGATAATTATTTAATACAGCAATATATTCCATATCACATTTTCCCTTTAGTAGTTATCTGTGCTGATCGCTTGTGTCCCTATCAAATTAAGAACCTATCTAAGAACCTAAACCCATTTCTATAAGAACCTATTTAGGCTAAGTTGGAAAAATCTAGGTTTTTTATACGCGGGTTTTTACTGTACATGAACCTTGTACTTGTACTTGTACGAACTTAGTATTTCAGTAAAATGAAATGCGTTTTGGGATATTCCACGGTGTTGATCAAGTGGGTAACCACAAAACGTAACATCATGAAATTATTGTGTGCATTAATTATTAGTCTATTATTGGTTTTGACCTTCCGCCATCGGATCGTTTGAAGTCCACATTATGGGGATTAAGCCCTTCTTTAGTTTCTCTCTATTTGCGTTTCCGACAGACTTCTAAAGTTACCACAAAAAGAAACCAGTCGATACAAGATAAGTAAATAATGTTCAGTTGACGACGATCAATCGCCGTTAGTTCAATGCTCTGTTCGTGAAAAAAATCTCACACTTAACGTACAAATTAATGCTTTGCTTGTCATTTAACCAGTAAACGTTTCCTTCGACCACACGGAATGGTCAACACTCATGAGTCGAATTTTGGCATTTTTAATAAAGTAGAAATGACAGTTTCGAGTGTGCAGCCTTCAATATTAATTACCAATGTTATTCCATTCGGGGGAAAGACAATCGACGATAAAGAAGGGTCCATAATTTACCAAGAAGGGGGAGTGTATGAAGGGGTGTATGATGATTTTTCCTGTCTCCCCTCGTCGGGTACCCTGAGAACCAGGGTAACAACCATGCCCCCCCTCCCCCTTCTCTTAAGTGGCCGACACAAACACTTTTTAAGTCTCATCATTTGATTATATTCACCAAATCTGATGGACGTAACTGGGCCAGAACGCGTTCAGTTAAGCTTTTAATTTTAACCGCGTCAACCCCCTGCATGAACGTAAATCTGCGGAAAAATTGAACTTCCATCGGACCCATACACTGTAATTCAGTTTGTAACGGTGTTGAGTACCCATCAAAATGGCTCCTAAGACCATAATATGGTCTATAGCTTAATCACAATCTTGTACAGCCTCCCGCCACCAAAGTCAAGCTTCATCACCGCTTGTGTAACATTGATCGTTAAACCCTTTTTTATCCTTAATTTTGTGGAACTCCCAGTTACAAGTCCAACACGGAATAAAAAAAATTCTGGGAGATAAAACGACTGTCACTTTGAGCTTGTATTGAAAAGGCTTCTCTTTATTTTCTTTAATTTCAGTTATCAAAAAATACGCTCAACGGTATAAAGAACCGTCATGTGCAGATTTATGAAGTGACGAATAAACTGGAACTTTTTGATGCCCCTCCCCCTCATATCTTGCCTAATTTTTAGATAAATTTTCCGAATCCCCCGCCCCGACCAAAAATACGTTCTGAAAATCTAAATCGTGACCCCCTCCCCTCTCCAGATCATCATACTTTTGATCATGCTTCCGTAAACGTGCAGATATGTGCGATGTATTTTGAAATCTGACCACGCACCTATCTGACTCATTTAGATCAAAATAGAAATGATTAGCGGGACATCAGTTTGCTAACATGCTTCACGTGCCAGTACCCAAACTGCAGTTATTTAGCAGCAGGGGGGTCCACATGATTGATCGTCGTCTATATGGTAAATGTACAACAAATTTTCTTTTGAAAACGGCTTGTTTAAAAGGATAATTATTCATTTGAGGTAATTGACGTATTAAATACCTCTTGTTTAAATTGTAACGGCATTGGGCAATCAATAACCTGAGATCGTGAAGGAATCGCATTATCTGCCAGAGCAAAGATTTATACCACAACAACTACTACTGCAGGTGGCTTCTTCATACAAACCGTCTGACTGCTTAGTTGATTTAAACCAGCAGGGATCTTAGCTCTGTGACACACCTGATAACGAAAACACACTTGTGATCCGCGACCACAGTGTAACGTCAGAAAACATTCGGTTTGTAAAAATGAACGAATCATTCAACTCAACGGCTACCAGTGGAAGCAGTCGACCCGGCAGGTTTATCCCTGAACCATTTGGGATGACAGTGGTAAGGCTTACTCTTTTTGGCGTCGTGTTCCTCGCTGCTGTAATCGGAAATTTCTTCGTGTTCACAGCTTCGTTAAGAAACCGTCGACTTCAAACGTTCAGTTACTGCCTGATCACGAACCTTGCAGTCAGCGACTTTGTAAGCATGTTTTGGGTTCCTTTTCTCCTTGTAAACGAACAGCTCGAATCTGGTTGGATTTATGGTGCATTCCTTTGCAAGTTTATCAATCCAACACAAGTTGTTTGCGGCTTGGTGACCACGAACGTCCACGTTGCTATAGCAGTTGATCGATATTTTTCCATCGTTCATTCACTGACTAACTCTTGCAATCATTCCAAGTATCGCCGAGCATTTATTGTTGTGCCCCTCGTTTGGTTTGTGGCGGTTATCTGCTCTCTCCCCGCATACATCTTTAGAGAAATTCACAGTTTGACCTTGAAGTCAGGCAAGAAAATAGAATTTTGCTTTGAAAAGTTTCCACCAATGGAAAATTCAGAGGATGGCTTTCGTCAAATGTACTCCGTCTTCCTTTTCTTTGTGAACTACCTAATTCCTATTTCTATTTCAACGACACTCTATGGTAAAATCGTCCTTTACTTAAAGAAAAGAAAGCTTGAGCGAAAAGAAATGGGGCGAAAGTTCAGCCAAAGCAGTCGTAATACTGCATCTCAGGGGGGAAAAGTTTATTGCAACAATTTAACAAAAGTTGAAAGGCGCTTCATGTCCATGGCCATCATTATAGTTGTGATATTTTTCTTCTGCTATTTGCCTTATCAAGTGGTGTTTCTACTCACTGAGTTCGCAGATTACGCAACTTCATGGCCATATCTTCGTATTCTCATGAGTGTAGTTTATTTCTTAACATGGCTGCCAAATGCTTTAAACCCAATTTGCTACGGCGCAATGGACCAGCGTTACGCAAAAGCATTTAAAATGATTTGTTTGTCATTCCAAGACTGCTATGAGAGCGGCTCCAAGAATCAAACTGGCTCTTTGTCTAAAGCAAATTTACACCGACTCACTACTGAGGAACTTTAGACTTACCCGTGGGTGCAAAACGTGCCATTATTGGTGACTAAATGAACTGTATTGATAACGATATTTCCGTTTTCAACAAAACCATCACAGGAGGGTTGTATAAAATTTATTTAATTTGATCTTTGATGATGCCGGTTTGTCTGTCGTTTTAGCCTGGTAGTATTTTCGGCTCTTGTTTCACTCGGCGAGAAAACAAGAGCGAGACAAACGAGTCGAAAAAAATTTGGGTGCTCTTACAGGCTATCTGATGTTAGCATAGTGAACGAAAATTCATATACCTGCATTTTGTTACAACCTCTTGTGGTACGAGATTATGAAACAAAAAAAGAGAAAAAACAAACAAAACGCAAACTTTTGTCTAGCTATCGATACTATGGAGTAAATGTGCGCTCAATCACGTCGTGATGATAAATTTTTGCTTTCGTGATAATTGAAGAGAGTATATAATCACCAGTTGATTTTGTCTGTAAAAAAAAAAGTAACTGAATTCGCATTACATGTTTATAATCAAAACTTGAACTAATCTATTATCATTCGGATCCTCCGCGACCGAAGGTCACCTAACACACAGAGCAGCTTTTTATCATTGATAAATTCTTCTGCCAATTTCATTCATTTTACTACTCCACCCGCTGACGTTATGCGTGCGAATGTCGTGGCACTCTGCGTATTATAATGCCATAATTCCTCTGCGAAACAATTTCTCTTTGGACTTCGTCCACGTCGGACGTCGACGACGAATGTATTCCCCCCTTCCCCCGTACGGAACGTTATGCTTGTTTTGTTAACCAAATACCTTTCTGTGATCCAAAGGTTGATATGTATGTTATCAATTGAAATAAAGACACATTATACAAACATAAAAGAGTCGCGCCGCCAGTTTCATATCAAAAAACGTTAGCAAGCCCTTTGTACGCTCTCAATTTTAGACAGGTCAGAAAATGATGTTCACTTGTTTTAGAAAACTTAGACCAAAACATGATAAAAAGCGACGATGAGCCGATCGGGTCCTTCACCTATCTTGGATGCCGCCATACTGTGGTTTGTAAAGTACATGCGGTTTTGCTAGCCTTGTAAGATTAAGTCTTAGAAGAAAAATCTACTTAACACTTGTGCATCAAGGAAAGCTGATTAAGTCATTCCACAGACGGTCTTCTATAACAATCAACCAAAATAATAATCATCAATCTACCAAAACGTCTGAGTTCAGTGGTTTGGTGAAAATCGCAAAGAAGCTATGATCTAATAATGTAAGGTTATCGCGAAAGATAATCCGTTATGAAGGGGCAATTTAATTTAAACTCAGTGAAAGAGATAGCGTTTTAAGAGGGAAGCACAGCTCACGAATACGCGATAAGGAAGTTCCATTCTATTTATATTCTGTAACCCGCACGCACCGTTGGTACTACTACTGTAGCAGTGACATTTCTGCGTTATGCAACTGAGCTTGTTTTGTCTTAATAGAGTTGTGTCTCTTTTACCTGTTAGTGTTTTGCCTTTCACTCATTATAACAAGGTTGAGGCCTTTTTGGCCGAGATTTGTTTGAGCCACTCGAGGCCAGTTTATATGGAGAACATTTGCCCCCGGTATGAGAGTCACCTTCCATACCGAGCCACACTAGGCGAGAACTTGCTGGGGGGGAGGGGGGGGTGACCCTAGATGGAGGGGGACTCGCTTAGAAGGTAGGGTGACAATGGGAGGGGGGAGGGGTTGAGCCAACGTGTTTCCAGCTAACATTTGGGCTTTTTTTGTCTCGGCTACCAAGAACAAGTCTCGTACATAGAAACAGGCCCTTACACGAACTTGAATTTAGTAACATACAAAAAGGAAGTTGAGTAACTGCCTCGTTGATTTTCGTCCCCTCAGGAGAATATTCAGTTCACATTTAATCATTTTCAATCTTTATTCTGACAACATCAAATACTCAAGCGCTAAAACACTTGTGGGCTCACTTTCAAAAAGAGAAACTTATTTATTCGACCTACTACAAGATTATAGAAATAAATTAAATCTTACAGGTATTTTCAAATACGTTAACCACTGCTTTGCACAAATACAATAAATATTACAGTGGTGCACTATGATCAATAATCTAAAAAACTCGTAAAGTTTTAAGTGTCACCAATCCGACCAATTCACAGTGAAACGAAATCAACCGGGCCACCCAACGTTTTTTTAGCCAATCACAAGACAAGCTCAGAACAAAAGAATTGGAGTTCGTTCATCAGCGGACCAGTCACAATAAGTGTAAAATTTAACTGCTCGTTTGACTAGATCAGATGCGAAGGCAGAAAACGTTGGGTGGCCCCGGCTGAGTTCGTTTCCCTGTAATATAATTTAAATACCAAGGCTGTTCCAGCCACAATAAATATGTCAATTTCGCGGTGTACTAAATTAAACAACATAAACTGATGAAATTTATTACTGTCAAATTCAGAATACCGTGAACATCTGAAATATTTCAGGAATGTTGATTGTGTAGTGACCAATCACAATGAAATTCTGGAACACTCAAGCAAACCTCAAAACCACAAACTAATAACCGTTGCTGTTTGCGGTTTAGTTTTCTCACGCCTGATTGGCTTTTTCCTTGCAACACAATAACATTCCATTAATATTTCTGGTGTTCACGGTTTTCTGAGTTTCACAGTAAATTAAGTTATTAAATGTTTCTTTCATGGCAATAGTATAGTTTGTTTTTTCTTTATTTTTTCATCCCCATAGATAACACTAATTTTATAATTACAGCCAGAAGCATGCTTCTGTTACAGCTCAACACCGACATAATGATTTGGATTTGGGATAAGCACTGACTGAACATTGTCATAACACGAACATGAAGTATCGAGCATAGTCGTTTTAACGAGGTTTCATAAAATGTTTAATCATCAAGTGTGACATATAATCGACTATTTTGAAGAAACAATAACCAATACGTGCTTAGATGAAGAAGGACAGCTTGTTTTGAATATGGTCACGGAATCCTGAAAGTGTTCAATATCATCTTCAGCTCAACTTCTTTCTGTTTGCACTTTTGAAACAAAACAAAAGGTTTTAGATGCACATTTATACAAAAAAACTAAACGCCAGACAGTTTTGCTCCCAGACTCCCCTCCTAGACAATGCTGCCCGGCCCCCTTTAACTAAATGCTTCACCCTTAAACAGTTCTAACATAAGTTATTCGTAAGTATATCATGTGCTACATAAAACACAGTTCTCGCATTCATGTTCAATTTTCTGTGAAAGGTTAACGTGATCTGTCTTTTGAAAGATTGTAGAGACGGTAAGTTGTTGCCGGATTCCTACCGTGTGCTCAACTTGCCTCACAACAAATTTCAGTGTTGCAAGTTGAAAAAAATTGTTACAAAAAGTAGAACTCGGTTCTACTTTGTGCAACATGTTGCCGCAACTTGAAATTTGTCCGCGCGAGACAAGTTGAACACGCGGTAGTAATACGGGCAACAACTCGTTCAACTTGCAATGCAACAATGTTGCGAGACAAGTTGAACAAAAATGTTTCCTGTATTACCGGACCTTTAAGGTCGCGGGGGACACCTTACGCAATCATCATGCATTTATTTAAAGCGTACGCAACGACCAACATCGACAAGTACACGGAATATTCATAACTGAAGTTGAAGTGTTCATGTGTCGAACGGACCCGGTGGCCCAAGTCAACAGAACAGCAAAAGATTCAAGTCGTAGACACAAAAAAATTGTTTGCATTTAAAAACTCTGCTGTGAGAGATTTTGTTAATGAAATCAGTTTATTTAACAGTGCATTTTGGTCGTACTTTTTTCTATGTAAAACCGAGAGCATTCTGCTCCGCAATGTTCTTTTCTGATCTCAACATTAAAGCGTGGAATGTAATTACCATAATTACCTCTCTTGGCACTCGTGTTTTAATCGGAACACCTTCGGAATCTCAAAGTTTGGACTTTTCCGACAATTTTGTGTCCAAAAATTCAGCGCAGATTAGCTGGCACTGCGGAGAGGTAAACTAGGAATACTGGAGTGTGTCATGACAGAAGTGGAATTCAAAAAGAGCGCTTTTTAAAAAAGAGAGAAGGCATTAAATTCAAATGTGCACATTTGAACGGCTTTTACTGGCTGGCAGAGATTAAGGACGTTCGAGCTAATTGTTTATGCGCATCCTTACTGCGCACGTAATTCCTGTCGCAACGCTACGCCACGTCATGCATCGAGCGCGCGCGCTGAGGAAACTTTCCAACCACATATAGGGTGAGTAAATAAATTACGAACAAACGTTCATAGTACTGCGTGGCACTTGGATGAATCAAAGTAAAAATTGTTAAAAGGTATTTGAGTGCCAAAAAGTTGTTTAAATATCAGACGTTTCGGGCTTCGCCCTTCATCAGTGGTAATAATAACGTTGTCTTGAACAACACGACAGAACTAATGTTTAAAAGTAACGTTCAAAGCCCAGCGCGCGCAGAGACGCGCGCGCAGTCTAAATGAATGTGAAGTTGATGTTCATCCCGCTAGGTCGTGTAGTTCCCAGCTTGAAGATTAAGCGCATTTCCAGTCGTTTCCGGAAGATGTTGTTGCCCGAGCAGAGCTTGATACCGCGAATTTCGGCGTCGGATAAGCTGTGGTTTAATCCATTGAAGTGCTCAGCTACAGGGAAACCGGGAGAATTCTTCTCGATGCTCCGGAGGTGTTCTCCGAAGCGTTCTCGGAGGTTACGGCCGGTCTCCCCGATGTAGAGAGCTGAGCACTTACGGCACGAAATGCAGTAGATCAAGTTACTGGAGTCACAACTGAAATGTTCCTTGATGTTGATGGAGCACTTTGTACCGTCAACAGTCAGTAGGGTGAGTAGCCGTTGCGTTAACTTCGCTTGCAGTTTGCTAGCCTAAATGGTCGGTGACCCCTACTTTTTTCTTAAAAGATCACTTTTGTTAACGATTATCTACGTTTTGTGAGAAAATGAAAAAAATCTATCGATTAAAAGGTTGATTTTTTTGCCCCACGCACGTTCGAATTCCGCTTTTTGATCTTTTCGTTTTGCCGTACGACGGGTTCAAATGCCTCTTCCAGGGCTAAGTTTTGCATAAAAGATGGCAACACTTGAAATTATTTACGCAACAGACGCACTTCTTCAAAATATCACCAAGATCGTTTCCCTCCGTTTTCTTATCATCGATAATTTAAACTACAAACCTTGAAAGCCGTGCGAAATTACGTGCGCCAATTTTTCAAAATCAGGGTAGTTTTCTACAGACTTTATCTCTGAAACGAAGTCGGTGACCCCCACTTTTTTATGGTACACAAGTAACTCATTATCCGTCCTCAGTAAAAATTTTAGAAAAATCTATCGACTAGAAAATTTTCGCGCGAACGTCCTTAAATTAAAAATTCCGATTTTGACATTTTGACTCATCTATGTTTCATAAAATCACAGAGTTCTGTCTTCTACTCGATCCCCAATCTTGGACAAAAATCATGGATCTTTTAGTTTGGCACTAATGGCGCTCTAGCGTCGCCGTAAAGCGCATCTACCAAATCAAAGACGTTATTTTTAAACTTCCATAATTTTTTTTATGTTTCTGGAAAATGTCAGCTCAATCGCATCCAAGAGAGCTGAGATATAAGCGTTTTAAAATATGTAGGACAAGCCAAATTTTATCTAACGAATTCATCCATGGCTAGGTGTCCCCCGCGACCTTAAGACCGTTTGCCTCCAGTGATTAAAAACCATATTATACTGTGCTGAGTTCGGTGAGCAAATTTTTCAAAATCGCGGGTATTTTTCCACGTTTCATTTCCGAGACGAAGCTGGTGACCCCAACTTCCCATTTCCATTTTAGGTTTCCCCTTTTCCCAGACAAACTTAGGCGAATTCATCTCCCATTTTACCCCTCTAGGACCCTCTTTTGACAATGGTCTTTCTACATACGTGTTGATATTAGACATTGGAAATGGAAACAAATCGATAAGAGCCGAGCAGCTTTTTACTTACTGTGTCTTTGAGAAATTTATTCTGTAATTTCAGCATCTCGTTTTCCATCTCAGTTCGTAATGTTGCCTGTAAAAAATACTCACACTTTAAAAAACAAAACAGAAGTGACAAGACACTGGGCTATATCAATGCAGGTGTCATCATTCCGCAGAGAAATGACTCGTGCGTGTAACAATTAAACGTAGATACTTTTATATCCAGGTAAGAATAAGAAAAGGAGGAGTCAGATTCTTGGGCGTACAAACTCCAAGAAGCATAACGCGGTGACTTAATATTGATTAAGGGTAACAGGCACCTACTAGAAGGCTCTTGGATCGCGCGTGAAGTTTTTTTTATCGAGATTCTGTTTAATAGGTCAAGCACCGGTTTGAAATATGTCCAGGATTGAACGCTAATGAAATGCACGTTGCTTATGATAGCATCAAAAGTGTTCTCATTAATAAAAGTTTACCACAACACACCTGATTCTTTAGAATAAAGTAATATGGAAATATCAACTAACCCAGTCAAACATGAAGTACTAATTAAACAATACGTGCTATTCAATCCTGGACATAAGTAACCGGATTAGACTGGTCGCTAACGCTTTCTATCGACTTCATTAGCATTACTTACAGTAACAACACATTTTAAAGACCATTAGTTTAGTGGTTAGCAGCTTGTGGCGGAAGATGCGAGATTTGACCACTTGATATTTAATAAGAAATGTCAGGGGCATATGCATCTTGATTAATTGAATCTTGATGAGACAGTTCTGCTGCAAATTTCAAGTACCTCCTGCTCGTTTCTTTTTCGCTCCAGCTTTGTATGTTCGGTTTCCATTAAACCCTGGAGATGTTGAAGACCTTTCAATCTAAACAAAACCAAAAAATATTGCTAAATAGAACAGTTTTGTGGGATTACATTTCGTGTACTTGACTTATGGCCATAAAACGGGGTTTGACAAACACACATGCACAGTTTTATATTCTAAGTGTAAAGTGGTGGGAAAAACAAAACCAAAACAAACAATAAAAAAAAGAAAATTGACAGCTATAACAACAAAATCTAACTTGTCCCAAAACAAAATCATTCCATTTACCTCTTTTCGTTAACCTGACGTTGGCTCTTGAGAATCTTGAATTGTTTTGCAACTGTATTCTGAATAAAAGAGCATATTCATTAAGCTAAACTCGCAGTCAAGTACTCCATCCAGAGGGTCAGTATACAATGATTCGTAAAACTGTTTCGGGTCAATGGATGCCGATGTGTTTTGAATTCACCTTATGAAACACGTTTCTCAATCACAGCTGTTCATTGCTCAAGCATTGTCAAATGTTTTTAATCTTAAAGAACCGTAAAAATATAGAAGTCAAATACTTATCAACAGTTTCTCAACGGTCAACTGCAAAGACCGTATTTGATGTTCAGAAAAAGAAATCGAAAAATTATTACCCGTTACCAGTTTCGAGAAAGTGCATCCTCGTGATTTACCCATCAATTGCAAAGTGATTTTAGTTATACCCCTATTATATAGTAGACCAGTTTGTGTCTTTTTTGAACCCGAAAATAAATATTGTCTTTTCTACGATTGTTTTCCTTCTAAGCGGTCTTGAATTGCTTTTGAATCCTACTGATACTACGTTTATCAAGTCACTTAATTCATTTAAATGTTTTATAATATCTAAACAAAGAAGTAATTATGACTATCTTACAAATGTTTCCTCCATTCCTTCTAGAATCGAAGATGTTTTGTCCAGCTGCTTTCCTAAGCCCTTAACTTGTTCTGAAAGCTGGCCCCTGTATTTCTCCAAAGTATTATAACTACTTCCCGCCGCACCAAAAGAAAAAACAAACAAAAAAAGAAAACATTGAGAACATTCAGAATTAAATTGTAGTGTATCTACTACAGTAAAACAGACTACAATGCCCTAAAATAATACGCCTTTCAAAATCTTTCAGTCAGCACTTTTCATTATCATACTTCACTGTCCAGGAAGAATTTTTTGGATCATCAAGGTGCTCGCACACGAAAACGAAAACACTTGTGTGAGTGCTTTTTCTTTTTGTATCGGCAATTAGTCGCGAAACACTCTGGTTTGCATAAATCTAAACGTTTCCATCAACAAGCTTCAAATTCCTAAAAGCAGGTAAATGAGAGGCAATTCATATTACAAAGATATACAAGGGGTTTTTTGTTTCAAATATTTTCCAAAAAGTTCTCCTTTTGTTTCTAACAAATAATAATAATAATAAAAATAATTTTTGGGAATGGAAGTGATCTTTTCAAAATCGAATTTTTGGGCATGTAAACCTCAACCGATTTTTCTGAGTTTTGCCGGACAAGCGAAATAACGAACGTTCAAATTTTATAAAGCTTTAAATTTTAGGGCGAACAAAGCAAACGATCATGAGATATGAGCGCTTTCGAAAAATATATTCATGAAAAAAACGCGAATAGTTTCCAAACGCAACGATAGATTTTTTTTCAAATTAATGTCAACAAGTTCAAATTATCAAAGTTTGAATGTGAGCAAGTTTCAACGAAATCGGCTGGGTAGAAATTGCTGCACAGTTGACTGTTGAATTTTTGCTTCAAAATATTATGCTTGTGTAACTCCTAGCAAAAGTTGTAAACAAATGAAGCAGAAGAGGTTTACAGTGGGTAAATTGTAAATTTTAAAGAATCTTAATTTTTTTCGAATTCAAAAAAACTACCGATTTTTTTCCTTTTATTTTTAAGTACAGTATGCGGCGCAGTTCAAGACCGCGTCCTATTCTCGGCCACTTTGTTCAACGCGTTTTTTTGCGCCACAAAAGAATTAAAAGAAACAGGTATTTACTTCAAACGATAAACTGTTCCTTGTGCTCTAAGTATTTTTTAGGTCTTGTCCTTTAAAGGAACTCTGTCACGGGGATTTCGCAGATTTTTGGTCTAAACTGTTCTGAAATTAGTGGTAGGCAACTATACCCATGAAAATCATTACCGTTGAACATCTAAAGGAAGATATAACCTTAATATGTGGATAGAAATCTAACTACGGCTAAAAATATCGATTTTTTTGTAGACGTCCGGAAACAACTAGAAAAGTTTAGCTAAACTTTTCAAGTTGTAATCCATTTCCACCCTAGCCTTCTGCAGCTTAAGACGCTTGTTAACAGTCTCGGTGCTCTAAAATACCAATTGTTAATAAAAATGGACTATTATTTTTTGGTTTCCCTCGACACAAATATAAATTTTGGCTTTTCAAAAATCTGCCAAAATCCGTGACAAAGCCCCTTTAACTCGCTATAGAACGCTCACACGTTGAGTTTACGCGAAAGGTAGGCGAATTTGTTTTTCCTAAAATTTGTTTGTTTACGGCTCCTTAAAATTCATAGTTGTACTTAAATTCGTATTTTATCCGAATATTCAAACCAAACGACCCAATTTTTGGCATATGAAGCTTAGAATAATCCAGCTTTCTGCTTTAGTAAACGTTTGGAAGTGCTGTATTTTTCGGCCTTAATTTACTTCCGTGCGACTATTGCGTATTTGCCTATTGCCATTTTCTAAACGAGCAACGGACTGGGGACTTAGTATGGATTGGAGGGACGCCTGTCCCTCCAATCCATACTAAGCTTTCTTATTTTAGCGATTTTGAAAAGTGTACCATGCCTTTGCGTTTTAACCAATAACTCTCAAATTTGGTAAACTTACTAATGTTTGGATACCAGTCAAAACTTGGAGAAGGTCAATTGAAGAAGAGTTCTCAAACTCATTAATAATTCATCTAGTTAAAACAAAGGAAATCAGAACCGTGACAGAGTTTGGAAATCTGATCTTAATTAGCATAGATTTTTGCGATTTTATTTCTCTGTTTTCTCCGTGGTTTTAGTTTCGATTGAGAAGATATATCAAACACTCGACAGCGTTTTTCATCACATTTCCAAGCACCTCGAAGTTCGTCAAAAATACTCCGCTGCGCGTCGTATTTTCGACTCTCTTCTCGGTGTTTGGAAATGTGATGAAAAACGCTGTCTCGTGTTTGATATATTGGCCATGTTCTAAACGAGCAGGGGACTGGGTACGAACAATTGAATTGAAAATGGGGCAAGTCTTCTGAAAGAGCATCCAAAAATTAGTAAATTTACCAAATTTCATGGTCATTGGTTTAAACGCAAAGGCATGGTACACTTTTAAAATAAGAGAGCTTTGTATGGATTGGAGGACGCCCGTCCCTCCAATCCCTGCTAAGTGTACCATGCCTTTGGGTTTAAACCAATAACCGTGAAATTTAGTGAATTTACTAATTTTTGGATGCTCTTTCAGATGACATGCCCCATTTTTCAATTCAGTCCCCTGCTCGTTTAGAACATGGCTAATTACTTGAAGAAGCAATCATTAGCTAGAATACAGAAGAGAAGACTGCGGCCAACAGAGTACGCTTGCGCAGCATTATGGACGCCCTTTGTTCCACGAGGAGCCTAATGGAATAATGTAATGTACTAATGTTTGAAAGCTCTTTTAGATGACGGGCCCCCAATTCAATCGATATTAAATATAAGTACCCAGTCCCCTGCTCGTTTAGAAAATGGCCAGTTCTCGGCCACACTGCTCGCAATCACAGCTTACCGAGGTAAAGATTCTCCCATACAAAACGACTAAGTTCGGTTAATAAGATGTTATTATATGGCCAAACTAGAACACTTTTCAGCTTAAAAATTCGCTTCGGTTCGCCGTACTCGCTGACATTTTGCTAGTGATCGGCGATCACGGAAAAATTAGAACAAGGGCAGGTCTCGACAGGTATGTTTTCAACTTCTCTAGCCTCTTTAATCCACTGATAAAATATTCTTACCGGTATTTTAGTCGCTTTTCATCGTGTTAAGTGCTTTTAACTTCTGACCTTGGAATAACCTTGCAAATTCGTTTCTAGCTGGCGTTTTGATTTCGTGCCTGTGAACTGAACGATAATTTGCCAAAGTTTGATCGTTCTTGTTAACTTCTTTCGCGTCAAGCTTTTGGTTCTTCCATTTACTACTTTTTAGCAGAAAGAAGTCAACGTTTTTGCATTTTTGTTTGTAAACTTCTCAACGTAAGTGCAACCGGTCTAGATGGGAATATCTAAACCGCGGTCAATATCGATTTTAGCCAATCAAATTGGCGGATTTGGTAGTTCCCATATAATAAGGAAACTTATTACCTGGTTGCCTGTGTCTCATCCCAGAAGGAATCTATACTGGACGACATCATATCATTGGCCTTTTGGAAAAACGACCGGATCATGCGACGCTTTTTCTGAAAATAAAAATCATGGCAACTTGTCTCACTTGAAACATAACATTGAATACATATACTAGTTTCATCGTTTTGCTGACATTTGGAAAGGGGAGGGATTTTCGGCGGGAGGCACCTTACTTCAGGGTTTAATAGAAGCGTAAAAAGTTGACGTAATTTAGTTGACGTAAGGTGTTTTTCTAAGGAGACTGTTACTTTTGTTACTTTCGAAGTCTACGGTATATGCAAGAGTCTGGTCCTTGAGATTAAAAAGACGTTCAAACGCGCAACATTTATTATTCGATTCGGCTGCTACAAAACAAAATAAATTATATGATTGACTGACAAATGAAAAGAAACTGATAAGAAAAAATAACAAAGGCAATTAAAATAAGGTAAAGACACTTACAAAAGTTGTATGACTACAGAATATGAAGCGATTTGGAAAACGGAAAGAAAGAACGGTGTAAAGCATAAGGCCTGGTTTAAACGCCGCATTTTACATGCGCCGAATACAATACTTATTCGAGTCGACTCGAATTAAATAATTCGGCATTTGGTTTTAAACGTCGCATTGCTGAGCGTTCAATACAAAAAGTGAAACACTGTTTACTGTTGTACAATCAATTTGAATCTACTTGAATGAATATAACTTATACGCGATTAAAACACACAGCATAAATGGAGTTTCCTTTGGGATAAACAAGCTAATTATGACATAACTGCAAGTTCTCAGACATGTGCGAATATTTATGCAAATACTGCAGAACTACGCGTTTATGAGTACACAATCCTACCCTAAAACTTGTATCAACTTGTATCAACTTCTATCTTCATTCTTTGAGAAGGAACAAATCAATTTCCTTTTCGATATTCCATGTGGCACATACTAGAATATTTTCAGGCTTACTTTTACAACAAAAGATCATACAAAGATCATATATCTCTGGTTAAAATTATATGACCAATGTTATCTAAAATTGCTTTGTCAAATTCTGGTTCCTTCTGCAGGTACAGGACACAGATTACGTAAAACAAAAAAAATAAAAGATAAGAAACAATACTGCTCCAAAATACAAATAATCACAAACAAAGGCAAAACAGTGTGACTTCATTTGCATCCGGTACCTACAGAAAGACCCCACATTTTGGCAACAAATTACTACTCACGCGAACAGCCTTGATAATTTCACTTCCAACAATGTTCATTAGTCCCTGTACCTCTCTTCTATAAGCAAACAAAATGACAAATTGTCGTGATATAGTTTCATGGTCAAGCCAAACTGAGTAAAGTTTGAAACGTGTTTCAAAAACTCGTTAATCGTTCATAAAGAAAATACAAAAGAAATTAATGTTTAATAAGTGTCTTTATATCTGATAAAGACATGGCTAAACTTTACGTCCAATTTTCTAGGCCAAAATAACACCAAATCAAAATGTTAGTGCGAGAATGAGTACATCTACATCCGAATATTTTGA
The DNA here is from genome assembly GCA_963693305.1 of Meandrina meandrites. Lineage (NCBI taxonomy): Eukaryota > Metazoa > Cnidaria > Anthozoa > Scleractinia > Meandrinidae > Meandrina > Meandrina meandrites. The sequence goes on from OY855913.1 coordinate 13,972,039, forward strand.
AGCCGTTCAATAAATTCGCAGTTGATAAAACACTGCTGCTCTTGTGTTCATAGTCACTGGTGGTCAATAACAATAGTTCAATGCCACTGACCTGATTTCTTCGTCATCACTTATTCCTTCTTCAGGCTCTTGTTGATTGTCTACATAGAATACATGCAACCACATTCACATATTTCGGCACAAAATTAAAGAATGAAGTAATTTCCACTAAAAGTTGATGAACAAAAGAAACATTTAGCAAAATTCACGGGTAGTGGTCACTTGAAAGGTATTAAGGAGGGTTGATGTAGTTTTTAGCCTTAGCATGGGTGTTTGGAAAATAGAGATTTTCTTGGTAGCCAATATTTAATTTTTGCCAAACTAAAAAACAACCATACTTCAATTTTTTACTGGTTTCTTGGCAACAAAGGTTACCATAGCAACGACTGTCGTATTCTTTAGTGTTTTAGCAAGCCGGAGTATCCCGAAATCTAGACTAACTGTTTGTATCCATTTTTTTTAATATAACCTTGAAGTATAGAAGATTGACTACTGGCGGGCAAATTTTTTAAAAGTATCTGTAAGAGCATTTCTTAGTAATTCTGAAATGTTTTGTAGAAGTGGTCAGCTACAAGAACAATGGTCGTGCTTTTTGTATTGTAATCAAATTTAGAAACCTACAGGCTAAAAAAGACTGAGCCCCCTGAAGTGCCTCAAACTGTCAGTTATAAACAGGTATTTCTAAGTTCTTGATTTGGTCATGAAGACCAAGCAAGGGTCGATTATAATACTTAACTGGATAATTTCAAAGATAAATTATCTGGCTTTAAGGATTCCCTCAAATGAGGTAGGCGGGATGTAGAGATAAATCCCTTATCTAATATAATACAAGAGTTGGACTAATAAATACACTTCAGTGACACTTACTTTGTGCAATAATTCTTCTGTGCGACTTATCTTCACAGAGTTGTAACTAAGCGTTTGCATATTACTTACATGGCGTACTCGTATCTTCATATGAAAGTTTCCTTGGCTTGCCAATATTTTGACCTCGATACGAAAGCAGATGAGCCTCGTTAACACGAGCAGGTTCTTGTTCAGTAATTCTTGTGCCTTGATAAAAAGTTACAATGTATAAAAGGCTTATCTTTTTCAGCAGACATAAGTTACATTCAGTGTTAATTTAAGCCAATATTGGTGACAAAAAGGAGGCACGACTTAAAGTACAGTGCCATTATCAGCTTGTTTGTGGTGAGTTGGTGTTTACTAACTTCACTAAGCTTTCCATGCCAGAGAGAAATGAAATTCTGCACCATATAAAAAGAGATCAAGAAATGCTGAGGCAAGTATAGTTCATTTACAAACACCATAAAAATTGTACCAAGGCTATTTGGTCCTGACTGAGACCATTCAACAAATTTCCTCTTTCGTCTTGGTCTTTTATCCTGGAATTTAACAAAAGCAGTATTTTAACAGATTAGGAAATGATTGATGGTTTACTGAAAAACTTTAGTAAAAATAATAACGTTAATGTTTTCCAACATTTCAATGTATTGCACACCATTATTAAGGCATTATTGAATTTGAATCAGAAATAGTAGTAATGGTAGAAATTAGAAATAGTATTACAGGCATGTAAATAGTTTTGTGTGGATGTAGTCAGTTTGTATATGTTGGGAGTTGACTTGAGATCTTGAATATCAATTCGTGTATTTGTTCCAGAGTGTGTGGTTCGCAAGAATCTACTACAGCTGATCGCAGATTCCTTCTACACCAAACGTTCAATGTTAGCACACCTGTATGGCTTTCCTAAGATACACAAGGGAGTGTTATTCATGCGACCCATCTTGTAAGCTGAAACTGGTACACACAATTTCAAACTTGCTAATTAAATGGCTTAGTGGAAAACTGAAACATCTTTTGACTAATGAACACACAATCAACAACATTTTTCAATTGGCCGATGAAATCCAACAGACAGCTATCAATGATGGTGACGTTTTGGTGTCCTATGATGTCTGCGCTCAAATTTCACTATTTGCAATCCACTTCAGTATATTATAGATTTGTCTACAAGCGAAAGGTCCAATTCCAATTCGATCGGGAATAGCAAGACGACGGTATTTCGTACGTGGTAATGTCATCCAAATTTAATGCTGGTCTGTGATTGGTTCTGAAGATACAGATTGGCACAGGAGCAGTGAATTGGATTCCTAACTTACAAATAAAAAATTCGATAGCTTTATATGATTAATTATATGATCAGTTGCAGAGTTCCAAAATTTTTTACTGTACACTAATTCACCCCTACGAGCTATTCTGTGTGTCTGATAGCCAATCGTGTTGAACCATTTTTGATGTGTGCACTACACAATACCAGCCACTTTGGTAAAGAAAAGCAAAAACAAGTGACAATGGGCACCCAAAAAACTTGCTACTAAATGTTGGCTACAAGCTTAAAAAGATCGCTTAAAAGGCTAGGCTAGAACGAATTTAACCACCTCAAATTCACCCAAATCAGACCGGTTTCATGAAAGGAAGATACATAGGTCTATGTTATTTGCTGGCTGGGAGGTCTGTATCGTGAAAAACTGTGACCGAGGTCTTGAAAATGCTGCCCGAGGCCGCATTTTCAAGACCTCGGTCACAGTTTTTCGCGATACAGACCGACCCAAAGCCAGTAAATAACTTATTTATTTTTTTCCTACTTGGTAAAAAAGCCTAGGTCCTCGCGATACAGACTGACCCAAAGCCAGTAAATAACTTATTTATTTTTTTCCTACTTGGTAAAAAAGCCTAGGTCCTCAGAAAAAAGAGAAAAGTAACTTAAGTAATAAACAAGCACAATGTAGCAGCAAAAGAGAGCATAAAAAAATCGCGAGTCACGAAAGTGAAATTGAATGAAGCTGAACTCAATGTGTGGTTTGGTCGCCTGCACGCGGTACAATTTTGTGAGAAATTATTTGCTCCGAGCGCGATTTCATGCTAGGTTGACTATTGACCGAGCGATAGAGGTCAATACATCAAGGCCGAGGTCTGAGATGTCCCTGTAATGACTGAACGGACGAGGTTAATAAGTTATTTATTATATGGCCTTTTTAGCGCTGAAAAAAGGGAAACGTTTTTCAATATCCGCTTGCACGCGCAAGAGGTCATTTGAGGCTATGCAATCCAAACCAGAAGAAACGGTTTCTTTGACAGTGAGGCAATTTTTGTCTTCATTACGCCAAGATCTAGGGCAAATTTAACCACTTTAATTTTCACAAAACAAACTGACCTGTGTTTACAAGTGTTTGACCCTTAAAAAGTTATAAAAAGCTAAGGCAAGAAAAATTTTCATAATGCCCGGTCATTACAAGAAAATCTTGCCCGCTCATCAGCCAATCAGAGCGCGTGTACTATTGTAGCCATATAATAACTTGACGTTAATCAGTTACTTGGCTCCACTAAATTGAGACAATTTACTTAATCAACAATAAAAAGAAAAAAGGCAACAACAAAACAATCAGTAATCAGGTTAAATGTTCTTAAGTTAATGTTCAATCATTGTCTTTAATGACACGACACTACTTGACAGCAACTCTCATCTGGAGGCAGCGTGGCCTTGTGGTTAGGGCGCTGGACTTGTAATCCGTAGGTCCCGGGTTCAAATCCTCCTCCCTGCCACTAGATGGATTTGTCTTCGGAGGTCCCGAATTCAACTCCTCCATGCTTTGTAAATAGCCAACTGGTCAGCCTCCTGCCAGTTGGGATTTTTAACTAGTTTCTGTCTGATTTATAATATTTCTTTCCTCATATTTACAGTGTCCCCAATTAGCACAGCAGTGCTAAATACATTGACACTTAAATAAGGTGATTTATATTTATTTTATTTTTTTTTCATGGCTCCTCAGCTGGGAATCCCCGGTCTTTTTTGCTCCTTGCGTGATATAAGTAGAATCAACCCGCTGATTGGCCTTTCAAAATGGGACACACATGCACTGTCAGGATTGATCTGCTGCTGCCACCTTAACCTTTCATACATAGCCGTCTGCATCCGGGTAAGTAGCCTCCAAGCTAGCTTCCTGGAATTTCTGGGGACACTGTCATCTTTAAGGATCACGATATCTCCTTCATTGAGGTTCTTCTGAGGTGTGGTCCATTTGTGTCTTGTCTGAAGACACAGATAGCTCTTTCTTCCATGCTGCCAGAATTCATTAGTAAGTTGACTGGGTCCGCGACGACAAACAAAGCAACGGTAGGCGTTCAAGAATGAATCAGTTGTTAACGCACATGAGGCCATGCAGGTGAACAGCACTCTGTATCGTTTCATCTCTTTAGGCCCTTCTCTTATATAAAATGGACCAAAACAATTGACGGTGCTGAAGGTGAATGGAGGGACTTGTTCGAGTCTGTCTGTGGAAAGTTCAGCCATCATCTGCTGCTGGGGCACTGCTCTTAGCTTCCGACAAGTAACATGTGATGTATGTGATGACCAACCAATGAACTGACGTTTACAATCCAAAAACCGCATGAGCGGATTTTGGCATGCATTCTTGGTCTGCCTCGATGTCCCAAACATTGTGTCGTATTATCAGGTTTGTAAGGTGCGCCTTCTTCGGCAGCAAGACAACATGCTTATATTTATGATTAATTATTAATTATTTGTTATTGGTGTTAATAAAATTACTATAATTATCAAGTAGGTATTGGTAATAATAATTGTTAAAAATAAAAATAATGAAGCAAAATAAGTCCAAGTTAAGAACCAAACAATAGTAGAAGTTGGTATAGCAGTCCCCTTGTTTCTTTCTTTTCATTTATTTGTTGCTATCAGTAGTTTTCTTTCTTGTCAAACCATTTTTAGGCATTTTAATGTAAGTAATAATTTATTCAGCACTTACTTTTTGTAATAAGTGGTATTTTGATTGTGAACAAATAATGCAATTTAAGAAAAAAAAAATACTTGCCAAAATTTTCTCCCCCCCCCCCAAATCCCTAAATTGTAAATTTCAAACCCCCAAAAATCCTTCACTCCTCCCCGTCACCACAAATCCAGAGTACCCCCCCCTAGATAACTGATTACATATTTTGTAGAGTAAACTCAAACATCCTGTACTGACCTCAACAACTTCAGGGTTATCCTCATCTGTGTAAATAACAATTGTAGTTTATTGTTAAGCAGCTGCAGGAGTCAAATAAAACATAGCCTACCTATCTTGTACTGTTTAGTCAAATAAAACATAGCCTACGTATCTTGTACTGTTGAGTCAAATAAAACATAGCCTACCTATCTTGTACTGTTGAGTCAAATAAAACATTGCCTACCTATCTTGTACTATTGAGTCAACTAAAACATAGCCTACGTATCTTGTACTGTCGAGTCAAATAAAACATAGCCTACCTATCTTGTACTGTTGAGTCAAATAAAACATAGCCTACCTATCTTGTACTATTGAGTCAACTAAAACATAGCCCACGTATCTTGTACTGTTGAGTCAAATAAAACATAGCCTACGTATCTTGTACTGTTGAGTCAAATAAAACATAGCCTACGTATCTTGTACTATTGAGTCATATAAAACATAGCCTACTTATCTTGTACTGTTGTCTGAAATAAACTGAACTAAACTACACCTTAAAGGTAGGAAATTATATCCGCCTTTTAACACAAGATTTTCAATTAGCCTGGTTTAATGGCATAATTTGGGCAAGATATTGTAATTATGATGGTAAGGATATGAGTTGGCCAAGCGAATAGTGAAAAGCATTAAGGTGGCACAAAATGGAGTAGATTTTTCTGTCTTTCTGATATCTATTGCAGCTACACCAATAACATTGAAGTTAAACTTTAAATACAACTTTGTAAAGGCTTTACCAATGAACAAATTGTAGTTGCTGTAACATCAAAATTCATTGACATGGCAATATTATATGAGGTCTAAAATACCTTATTTCTCCCATTTCGAGGCCAATAACTTAAAGACCAGATGGTGAAAGTTTTTATGTATATTTTTGTCTAATTGACAAAACAAACAATCTAACAATAATTAAAAAAATTCTGAAGTTTTCTTTTATCGGTTAGATTAAAATAATTTTTATCAAAAATCAGTGACAGATCCAGGGGAGGGGCCTGGGCCCACGCTTATTTTTAATTTTCTTTTTACAAAAAGAAGCCAGAATTCAACATTTATAGTCAAGCCTTCAAAAGTCCCCTTCCCCAGCTAAAGGTCTGTATTTGTCACTAAAAACAAGAACTTTCACCGAGTAGTTTTTGAGTTATTAGCCTCAAAATGCATATGTCCAATAATTTTTATATAGGGTATCCTTGACCCCCTATGATGTTGCCATGACAAAGAAGTTTGACATCACAGTTACCTCAATTTGTTCATTAGTAAAACTTGTACTAGTTTCTACTAAAAGAGTTTCCTAAACATTATTGACATGGCTGCGATAGAACACCAAAAACGGGCATTTCTAATTCTGACTAAACTATTATGAGCCACTTTAAAAGAAAAGATTTTAGCTGTGAAAAAGTTCATAATGTCAGTACATAACAAGCAGGGTGTAAATCCTGCTTTGATTTCCTTTTTAGAGGTAAAGGAGGAAGGGGTGAAGGGCCAGGCAAAGAAATACTCACACAAGCATTAAAAATGATCAGAAGCATTCGTGACAGCAATTTTTATGAATGTATATTATGAAAGTTTGAGGTCACCTCCAGCTAGAGCTAGAGGTCACAGATGTATATTGTGGCCATGGTCAGAATTTTTGTCTTGTAACCTTCTCATGGTACTGCTGGTGGACAGAAGTGTGCCAATTGCAAAGACAGTATAAAGGATTGAAACCTTTCATTTATCTCAAGGCTTGTAACTGTAATGGCACAGATTTTCTGGTACACTGTGTAGTTTCATTATTATCAAACAAAAGTGCTGGGGGACTCAGGGTACAAACTGCTTGCAGTCACGTTGTGAACTACACCTAACAAGAACTGATGTTTGAGCTCCCATGACTGCACGAGCATGTTCCTGTCTCCTTCATGACTGCACAAGTTACAGATTTTCTGTGTAGTAATGACCATACACTATCCTACCTTGATCCATTTCTTCTAATTGTTGTGATCTTGGGGTGATCGGGGTGATAGACATTTGAAGTGGTTTTTGTTTCCAGGACCTCTTGTTGGAGATGGTCCTTTTTACAAAAGGTGTTTCACCAATCCCTAAAGCACAGGATACAAAGCAATTGGTTTACTCTTGGCCATCTATAGCTACCTCTTTTACTTCTATGTATTTATGAAAGTACAGTGACCTAATGTTAAGGTGGCTTACTACAGTTTTGATGGGGTATCAGAGTGCTTAAGAGGAGATTAGACTGGCACTAGTAATTTCAATGATGTTTTTCTCAAAATCTGCCCATATGACCCTGCCTCAAAAATTCAGAAATTAGAAATTGAATCAGATAAAACATTAATGGAAAAGAAATTAAAAAATCTGTAAGACAGATTTTTTGCAAAATAGGAAAATGTGTTTTTTTGCCTATTTAAAAAATAGCTCAAAATCTGTCTTACAGATTTTTTTAAATTTTGGCAGTTGACGCGTTTCACCCCCCAAATTTGTGAAAATTTCATTATGGGTTGTACGGTAGGTTTTTGAGAAATTTTGACCCGAAGTTAGGTTTTTACGACCTCCGACAACTATTAACTATTAACTTTCAAATAAAGGGCTCAAACTTGTTTTCGTTTCTTTTAGTGACTTGCTCGCAAGAGTTTTGCGAGCGCGAGCGATATATATTGACGTCAGGCAGCCGAATCGTAGCTCACGTTCTTGCCTTGTAAAAACTGTAGTAAGCCACATTAACAGTCCAGGTCCATTTGACAAAGAAATTTTTGTAAGTTCTAAGTGGAAATTTTGGCTTCATAGATTACTCCCATGATCTGGTGTAATGCTTTATCTAATATATTATCTAATATTGATTGTAATGTATGAAATTTGGCACACATGCATGCATTCCACATTACCCAGCAAGCAAACAAAAGGCTATTACTGCAGTAAGTGGTGTACATGTATATCAACACATTAACCAGATTGGCTGATCATAAATTATTTATATTTTCTTACAATGAGCCTTTGTATAAAGTAATGATAAGAAAAGAAGCAAGGAAAAATAGAGTGTTAGGTAAGAAGAAAAATTCAAGAATTTTACCATTACCTGAGTCATTTCGAGACACAGAGTAGGAAAAATGCTGGATTTCATTTTCAAACTTGAAACAAAAAAGAAACCAAACATAAACATTATTAAAAGTCTCAATAAAATTGTGTATTACAAATATGCCATGATTTTTCTCTTGGTTAGACAGAGCCTTTGGGCATTTGTAACAGTATACTCACGAGAAAGACCAGCCTTTCTGTCTGACATTATGTGTTCAACTGACTTGCATCTTGGTGATCTAAATAGTATCCTCTTTAACTGCTCTGTAAACGTCTACACTAGCAGGGTGGGGGTGGGCTCCATTAGAAACTGCATGCCCAATAATATTAATCACCCCAAACCACAAATTTTGATCAAAACTGAAAGCTGCATCCATAACCATCAAAACTGAACATAATTTACACAATCAATTTCCAAAATCCTAATTGTAAAGCATACTGAGAAAAATGTGCAATGATGATCCAAAATCTCACATTCCAGTTCTGAGAACTTGAAAACCAGACTGCAAACACAGCAAACCACATTTGATACCAAAAATAAAAAAGGTACAAATTTTTAATTGCCCCCCCCCGTCCCTTTCCCTTAACTCCCTTTGCCACTAAGACATACAGAAGTAAGGTAAGGTAAGTGGGAGCTTGTTCTGGTTCCTGTACATGTAGCATTGAGTGATCAGACGTATTTCTACTCCTCCTTGGATGGGATGCTAGTCAATTAAATTTGGCAGTACACCTGTGTATAGAGAGGTACTATGCAAGTTAAGTGTCTTGCACAAGAACAGTGACCCGTGCCAGGAATTTAACCTGGAACATTGCATGTGGAGTCCAGGATGCTAACCATTAGGCCAACAAGCCTCCTGAAACAATAAGCTCTTAAATCTGTTGTATATACATGTACACTGCCTTCTACTTTAGGTGGGTTGTCTGCAATATCACAAAACGGGCCCATCATTTTGCCCCAATAGTTCACAGCACTCAAGAATTTCAATTACACCAGGGTCACAAAGTAGCACTATAGGAAACCAAAACCTGTTAAATGGGAAATCACAAGATTATCATAATTTTTTAACAGGTATTCACGGATTTTTCAAGGGGTAAAAGCATTAAAAATCCTCCTTACAAATTCCAGAAAACCCAGTAAACTTTTAACGGGTCATAAAATGTAATCTGCATGGGATTTTCATGACTAGAAAAGCAAACCATGAAACTCACCACCAGATTTTCATGGTTTGAAAATTCATAGTAATTTAATGGGATGGAAAATTCATGGCCATGAAAAAATAATAATAATAATAATAATAATAATTAACATTTATATCGCGCAAATTTCATTAACGGGATGTTTTTTGTTTTTAATGGCCTATGAAAATTTTCTCACTACTTTCATAGCCTTTTTGCAGCAGCATTACTCTTGCACACCATGAAAATTCCATTTAAGTCCATTATACAACATATGAAATAGAAACTTACATACATCCACATTGAAGTAATACATCCTACAGATCTCTAAAATCTTTTATTTTCATGAGTAAATAAAATCACTTTATCTGCAATAATAAAATAACGCTTGCAACAAACAAGTTTTTTTCGCTGGCGGCATCTTTGAGAATTTCCTTTGACAAACGATAAATAAAAGAAACCCTTTGTTTCTCGGAAAAATGAAACCAGTGAAGGTTATATATTAACCGGCTGTTGTTTTAACGCTAACCCTAACCCTAACCCTTAGGGTTACAGTTTTACATTACAACACACGCTTGGTTTATTTGTGTTGTTCAGAATGGGGTATACTGCTGGCTAATTGACACAGAAGGCTTGTTAAAGGGACACTGTCACGGACATTTTTTGGCTTTTTCAGTAAAACGGCTCCAAAATTACGACTTGGCACTTTCAACCATGCAGGAAATGCTCCTAGAACGTAAAGGGAAGGATATGTAGCAAATTTTTTAAAGAAGAGGGTGACCGTAAATAGTTTTCATCAGTTACTCCAAACCACAAGGACAGAGCTTGAAAAAGTCAGGCTGACTTTTTCAAGTTGAGATCAATAGCTCCCGATGGTATCACAGTTGTATCACTCTATATTTAGCTTCAGTACACTGGTATAGTAATTTTAACAAAACTTGACCACTGTTAATAGGTTTCCAATGGTGTAAACATGTTTTTGGGCTGTTGAATTTTTGAAGTTATGCTCGTGACAGTGTCCCTTTAATTTGCCTGTCGGCAAGCTTCGATGAAAGGGCCGAGTATCTTCGGATTTATTGGGCTCAGACAAATGAATAGGAATTGTGACTCTTGGGGAGTGATTTTGTGGATGTGTTTCAAAAGAATTCAACAATGGGGCTTAATTATTGTCCCTCAAGTGTGTATCCTTTTGTTCTTTGAAGCGTGGTGATCATGAAAAAAATGTCAAAAGCAATAAAAGCGAAAAGCACAAGTTTTGTTCTCCTGACTTTTCGTCGAAAGTTAGCAAAAAATTGAAGCAGAAAGTCACGACCTTTGGTGCAACAATTTGGTGAACAAAGTGCAATATCTTGACAAATTTTTGTTACCTCAGCGAATTCACGATCAATAGCATTATTTCACAAGTCCATATACAATTCACTTGACACTGGACACTCATTCATCAGTCTTCAAGCAAAGTATGATACAATATCCTGGTTATGTAACTTACATGAAAAATATCTTGGTAATGGTTCAGAACTGTGTGCTTGCTTCAATGCTCGATGAACCTGAAGCATCCTATTCGTTAGACTGCTTCAAAATGAATCACAAAACAGGCTCATGACATTATGAATATCCCAGATTTTAATATGTAATTATAAAGTATTGGCTTATATCGAAGAAACTGTTGCTGTGATAGCAAACATTGCAAAGACTGGGTTTATGTCTTCAAACATTGTGTGTTTACACACACAGAGTGTCCGTGACATAGGTGCTTAAAAAAAAATAGGAATTTTAAGATTGAAAAGATAGGGAAAAATAGGAAACGTTGTCTAAAAGATAGGGAAAAAATAGGAGAATTGAATTGTTGTTAGTTCTTTGATGGAAAAAGATAGCCTCCCTACACCCCACTGCTATTCCAATCCACCACTATAAAAGTTGAGACAAACCAAAGAGTTCAGCAACTTATCAAAGATCTCTACCAGGGGAATCACAGAGATGAAATGACTAATAAATGGCTTTGTCAAACACGAAACACACCTCGCATTCCAGAATTCTACAGCCTCACTAAAATACACAAACCAATTACCCCAGTTTTTAATTGGTGGACAGAGAAACCATCATTGTTTGTTGATAAGCTACTTCAGCCTAAAGCACATCTCAATGAGTCCACTGACTTCATTAATTGCATGGAGGAAACATAAGTCCAAACAGGCACAAAACTTGTTTCAATGGACGTAACAAGCCTCTACAAATCACAAGAGGCGGGAATTCACACAGTATGCAAAGCATACGTAGCATCCTACCTGAATGAGCCTCCTATTCCTACACGACTACTTTAACAAGCTCCAAGACTAATTCTACCAAAAAACTTATTCCAGTTTGCTGGAAAAAACTACCTACAAACACATGGTACAGCCATGGGCACAAAAATGGCAGTCGCCTTTGTTAACATCTTCATAATAACCAGAAGACATAATGCAGTTAATTGTGCAAGTAAACAATCAACACCACACGATGAAATTTACAGCTGAAACTTCCATCACAGAAATTACATTCACAGATACCAAAATCTAAAAGCCTACTCAGATGTTCCAATATACAAATTTTAGTTTGTCTCATCCACCAGGATTTAAAAAAGGCTGCTTTAAAGGTGAGAATTAATCTCAGAACAAACTCTTGCAAAGAAATGTTTAAAGAGAAAATTGAAAATTTTAAAAGGCTAAAGCATGTACTAGGAAGTCATGCAGGCCTAGCTGTCAGCCCCATTTTATACAGAAGCCCAGAAGCAATGGTTGGATCTGATATATATTTTTGTTAATTTAGAGCATCCTAGTTATTCTGCTGCCAGCTTTGCATTAAATCTGTCTGTATTTCTAAAGCATAGAAAAGTATGATTCCATTTTTGTGCCTAGTGGCTTGTAGAGCCCGAGGCACTATGTTATCGTGCGCGTGTGTGTGTCCGTAAGTCGTAATTGGTAATGAGCGCATCTAATTAACATGTCATAATCGGAAGCTCAATTTGACATCCGCCACTTACTCGCTTCATGTGGTCACATTGCGCGTTTCTTCAACGACGTTGGTAAGTTTTTTATGTTAAAGATAAATTTATGTTAGTTTTCTTCTAGAGCCAGGCTCAACTTTCGGTGGATTTTCAAAGAATTTGATCTTAGCAACATGAAGGGATTTTTCGAGAATTTTCTTGCTTTATCGGTAAAGAAACTGAAGAAAGTGTTGATGATTCTTCCCTCTATCACTGGCCGTGGACGAGCGTTTCTTGCCGAATGTTGTCGTTATATGCAAACAGTTATATGTAAACAGCCAAAATGTGTACCACAATGATCGTAGTCTGCTCGTTGGCGAGTGCTATAAACTCTCTCGGGAGTGCCAAACGTCCCTTCCGGGAGCCATAACTAACCTCCCTCGGGAGTGCCAAATGTCCCTTCGGGGAGCCATAACTAAACTCCCTCGCGAGTGCCAAACAAAATCCCTTCGGGGAGTTATAAATTTATCAAAAGACTTTAGTTTTGAAAATTACAGTTAAGTTCTTGTTCAGTTGAAATTGTTAAAGTTGATACTTATTTTACAATAAAGTTTCTTCTTGTTGTTGTATCATGTAGTCATTGCAAATGATACTATTCTTCATATCACTAGGCACATGTAGTCATAGACTGCCTATTTTTAACTTTGTAACACATTTTCGCTTCACCAGCTAAAAAAATAGGAGGTTTCATCTAAAAACAGGAGAAAATAGGAATATGATCAAAAAATAGGAAAAATAGGAACTGGACACCCTGCACACATTAAAAAGGCGTTTCAGCAAGTAAACATTCTTTTGAGTCATAAACAACAAGTTTTTGCTAGAATTGTGATACTTTTGGCTTACGGATCACTTTCAAAGTTTACACTTGCTTGAAAATAACCAGGCACGTTCATTTAAACCTTTGTTATTGATGATAACCTAAATCTACAAAGTGATTCCAGCTACCGGGTATGTTTTACACCAGCGTTACAGAATGAAGATCGGTGTATTTTACTCACAGTGCCCACACAGTGTATTTGCGGTAAATGAAAAGACCAACAAGCTGAAAAGACGCCCAAAAGTTCAAAGGTAGCTTTTTGCTTGGGAACAAAGGGGAATGGTTAGTTTCCTCAATGGTTCTGTGAGGGTTGCAAAGTGGGGAATAAATCTGCTGCTGTAATAAGCCTATCATAGAAAGCCTCACACTTCACTGACAGTTTCAGGCCCTCTTGTTTCTTGCAGGCCCCTAATGCTTCCTTCTTTTGGGCTGATTCCTTTTTCAGACAGAAGAATGCCCAAAAAAAAACAGTCTGGCTACTTTGAATAAGCATTTGTCAGCACTGAGAGTCAAACCATGCTGTCTCTGAGCTATTCCATGGTTTTAAAAAGGCACTGGTCATGAGTTTTTTTGTCTGGGCCATGTACATATTGTCAGAGATATTGTCAACACCTTCTACTCCAACCCAAGTGGTAGATATCTCATGTTGGTACAGCTCACTTGCTGAACTCACACCAAACAATAGTTGCTTATACATGTACATGTACATTTAATTTATACGCAGTACTGCGGAGATACAAAACTTCAAAAAGGAATATCTTTCAGTTTTAATTTTCAGGATGAAGGCAGTGCTCAAGAGAGAAATGAATTTTTAAAAAATTTCAAGGCTACAATGTTGTAGCCTTGAGTTTTTTTCTCAGGCTAAAAAATGCAACTGCTTACACACTAGTATTGCAAGGATCGTTTCATCATTAATCTGCAGTTCATGTATGTCTTTCATATATTCATTAGGTCAAAACTTGTAAAATCACTTTTGCCATGACATCATGGCTCATTAGTATTCAGCATGTGTAAGAGACTCTTCTTCTACCCATACTACCTCTTGGTCTTATTGACTAAACTTGAGGGTTTGATTCATAAACGTTAATTGAAATAGCTGTATAGTGCCCCCAAATAAATGATTTCTTCTTTGTCATTGTCATCTAATTACAGTGGAACCCCGCCTTATGGCCACCTCGTTAATACGGCCACCTCATTATTACGGCCACTTTTTTTTGTCCCGGGGAAAGGCCCATATATTTCCTTATAATAAAACCTCGTTTATGCGGCCACCCCGTTAATACGGCCAATGGCCACATTCTGAAATCCCAACCTGTATAATCCTTTAGAATTTACCCCGTTAATACGGCCACTCGAACCAAATGTCACTTATAATTGACCAAACAAAACAAATACAGTACTTGAGAAACAATATTGAACAATACTATTTTATTCAAAACCCCTGTAACTTGTCATGTCATTGACGTCTATGGTTTTATGTCTAACTAGTCATCAATTGTAACCAATCAAACAACAGTTTAAAAGAAAATGAATACCTCTAATATTCCCTTAGCTAAATTACAAAGCGTATAAGTCACTGTGTGTGTAATAAAGCAAATAAATACAAAACTTGCGGCTTCCTCTCTTGAGTAGACCTGTCATGAAATTTAACCCAGCCCCGTTAATACGGCCACCCCGTTAATACGGCCAAATTTCCATGGCCCGTTGGTGGCCGTATTAACGGGGTTCCACTGTATTATTATTATTATCCTAAAAGTCCATGTATAAGCTGCACATTTCCCCAGAACATTCAAAAATTGGGGTTGCCCATGTGGTTGAGTTTTTAAAGGCCTAATCAATATTCATATGTTACTCAATAAACACTACAAACTGAAAACATGTTGTTCATTGTCTTTTTCATTCCTTCTTAAAGCTGTTTCCATTGACACCTGTGGCTAGTCAGTTCAACACATCTTGCATGTGGAGGTGCGAGAAAATACCAAGATATTAACAAGTACTCGTGAGGCAAATGCAGCCCTGTCAAAAGGTTCTTGAGTAGTAGGCAAAATGCCTGGAGTAGTCGGCAGCAGAGGCAACATGCATATTTTGGATGCCATCTTGTTTGTGACTGCAAAAGCATTTTCACCTGTGCAGAAAACTTGAAAATCTAATGTCAACAGCATGATCACGTCCGTTTACAGTACTTAATATTTCTTGCTCAAAGTGTTATTCTGCAACTAGAATATTGGCTTTTCTTCAGTAAGACATCACCAGGGACACAATCCATCAGCATACATGACATACATTCATACAACGGTTCGCAATGCATTCAACATGGATGTTTTGGGCCATGTTGTGAGCACAGGGAGACCACAATATTTGAGGAAATGAATAAAGAATAATATTATTCACGTGGTTTTCTGTATTGTTTTTCTTATATGTACAGTAGGCGTCAATTAACACGACAGCACCGCTATCGTGTGCAGAGCTGCTCAAGTGGATCTGAAATATGCTAATTTTTTACTTATAATATTAATAAGTAACAAGGGTGGCAACTCTTTCACGAAATAATTTGAACACGCTGTGCGAAATCGCTTTAAACTCGCTTCTTTCGTACCTTTTTGCGACCAAAATCGACCCAAACGAAAGCTAGATAATTTGCGAATACTCTTACCTGACAGTCTCCTGAAAAGAAGCGATTTCCAGACAGAATTTGAGTTCCCTTTTAGCAGTTTTGCTCGGAGTTTTTTTCGTTACATGTGCGGCCCGTTACCTTGGCACATACGCGCGAGATTTACGCGCCATCAAGTGCGAATCAGTGACGCTGCCTCCCCTGCAAAAATGTTTTTGTGCAAACACTCACCTCTCCCGGTCAGTCAAAATTTGCCTTTTCCGATCTAGTTCACAGTGAATTCGCGGCAAATATTGCGCTTTCATATTGTGGCAAAATGGTTGCGTGAAATTCGCGCACAACACATTGTTCGTGATTTCCGGACACACGCAAATTTTGACTGACCGGGAGAAATGAGTGTTTGCACAAAAACATTTTTGCAGGGGAGGCAGTGTCACTGATTCGCACTTGATGGCGCGTAAATCTCGCGCGTATATGCCAAGGTAACGGGCCGCACATGTAACGAAAAAAAACTCCGAGCAAAACTGCTAAAAGGGAACTCAAATTCTGTCTGGAAATTGCTTCTTTTCAGGAGACTGTCAGGTAAGAGTATTCGCAAATTATCTAGCTTTCGTTTGGGTCGATTTTGGTCGCAAAAAGGTGCGAAAGAAGCGAGTTTAAAGCGATTTCGCACAGCGTGTTCAAATTATTTCGTGAAAGAGTTGCCACCCTTGTTACTTATTAATACTGTAGGTAAAAAAATTAGCATATTTCAGATCCGCTCGCGCACTTGAGCAGCTCTGCACACGATAGCGGTGCTGTCGCGTTTATTGACGCCTACTGTACATATAAGAAAAACAATACAGAAAACCACGTGAATAATATTATTCTTTATTCATTTATTCATTTCCTCAAATATTGTGGTCTCCCTGTGTTGTGAGTGAGGAGAAGCATTGTTGCTGTGTTTTGGTTTATATTTCTTGTGTAAAAGCAAAACAAGATCAAAGTAATTGTTGTTTAGTATCAATTAATTGTGTAACTGATTTTATGGCAAAGTTAAAACTTAAAATCTGATTTATTTAGTTAACTGAAGTGTGTAGTAGCTGGCAGATATTTCGTTGTAGGCAGCAAAATCGTCGGCTGCCGGCACATTTTGACTGGGTTTCAAATGGCTGACCATTTGAATTTTTTGCTCACCTTAACAGCAGATTTATCCACTGATTTATCAAACTCTTGTTCTGCACAACGTTTGGACCCTGTTACGAGTAGCAGTTTCCTAAAAGATAAGGTTCCTTTGGAGAACCGAACCAAAGGTAAATATTCCTCCCTATTTTTGCATGGCTGTGTTGTGATTCCGAGACTCCTGTCTACATTTTAAAGCTTGACAACTAAGCATTCACTCACATCACAAACAACATCATCCTGCTCATGGAGTGTTTAGAAGTGATATTATTGAAAAAAGGGAACGAGAAAGCTTCTCAGTTTAGTTTAGATATAGTGAACTGAAACTAAAAAGGTATGACAAGTGAAATTTCGCTATCTTAAAAGACCCAATTCATACAAAAGTTTGCAACAATATAATTGCTGTGTCTTGTTTTGAAACTGCACAATTTTGTCCTTGTTTCATCACATTACTGGAACTTCAAACTCTATTTTTTTTCTCTGTCAAAGTATAAATTGGGGGTGCAGCTTATTTACAAGTGCAGCTGAAACATGGACTATATTTTACAGTATTATTATTGTGTTTATTATTATTACTATCATTATTAATATTATTATTACCTCACTATGAACAGAGTCAAAATCCTCTTCAATTTCCTCCTTTTCTTCCCCTTGTTCAGACACATCACTTCCTTCAGAATTTTCAAAATTGTCTCTTGGAGCTTCGCCTGCTGAAGTGCTCTTTAAGAATAATGCTTAAAGTTATTATGACAACAAGTATTTTGAGATATTGTACATATTAGGGGATAGCCTAGAGCAACTCTAGCTCCTTAAGTGCTTTCCAAACTTCTCAAGTGTACCATAATTCGAAAGTACACAGCTAAAAGCATGAACATTTGTTTTATATCATTGCCAGTGGAAATGTACATCAAAACCTGTGCAAGAAAAAAAATTTGGGCAAAGTGATTTGCTCACGCTATCAGTGTGCACTATTGGATTATGGTGCATGCTTACGTATACTGAATTGATTGCACGGCGCCGCTAGCTACATATGTTATAATTATTTTGAAATACAGCATTGCCTTGAATAACAGCCTAGAGTTATTTTCCACCTCATTGGTCAAGAAAACATGCCCTCACTCAAGAGGTTCTTTACACCCCATAATAACCTATGACACTCGCCCTAATGCATTTTCAAAGTCAATCAAAAATGCAGATGGCTATTTTGTGGTCCAAACATGTGACCTCATGCAAAAATGTACACTTTTACGGTTTTTTTCCATTTTTGAATGGAATTCTGTTCACAACCCATTTACCATACGTTCAGAAAAAATTTTCATCCATTTGAATGGCTTGGGCCATCCAATGAAAAAATTTCCAATCCGTTTGAATGACTTGTACCATCCATTCAGAAAAAGTTTGCATCTGTTTGAACAGCTTAGGCCATCCCTTCAGAAAAATTGTCATCTTTTCTTCCGTTTGAATGGCTATAATATTATCAGTACAGAGAACAGCTTCTCCCATTCAAACGGCTTTGGGTATGAGCTGAAAATGAAGGTCAAGAGCGACATCTTTCTGCTGCCGAGGTTTCACACCTTCAAGCAGAAAAGCAAGACAACCTAACTGGATTACACTGATTGGCCAAAAGTGTGACAGCTAAGACAAGTGGAAGCTTGGAAGGAATCAATTTTTAACCAAATGTAGTTTGAATTCACTGGTTTCTTGGTGCCAACAATAACTCAATAGTTAAAAAAAAACAGTATTAACAAAATAATCGAAAAAAATGTTTGAAGCGAAAAACAAAAGTATCATGTTGCAAACAAAAAACGTTGTGTTACAGTAGTAGAGATAAGCATGAGTATCATGTCTGGCTTTTTTAATGTCTAATTGAAAGTGAAATAAAACAAACAAAATACTATGCTTTTAATTAATCAGCCACTTTACATTTGCACTGTCCTTTGAGTCTCTGAGTTTTATTCAGCATGCAAAAAGATTACACAGTGACTGATGTGTGATTTTTGAATTTCCAAGCTAACAAGTTCATTTGACACTTCTATCCAGTCTTGCACAAAAGAGGTTTGTGTGACATAGGAGCACTACACAAAGCAATTACAATCTTCTTTTAGATTACCTCAGAAAGCCAAAGTTTCAAAGGAGTTTTCTCTTCCTCAGAATTTTCATCTGATTCTACACCTGGGTTTGGGGTCTGCAGAGACCAAGATAAAAACTATACAAATTAAAAAAGCTTAAGGTCACCATCAAAATATGCATGCACAAATGATATCACACAATCAGATATAATTATATATTATATTAAAGAAATAAGAAGCACTTGAGGGAACCGTTGAGTTACATAAGCACACAGAAAAATTAAAGAACACGAGAGAAGTGCCTACAGAACACTTCTAATGCTTCTCAAGTGTTGTAAAAATTTCCAATTGCTTGTATGTATATAGCTCAACAATGCAGAAGGCCCAATTTTTTTTTAATAACAAAATGTTAAAGAAATTGCAAGAGCTTAAACTTGTGATGTAAGCAGCCCCATACACTATTACATTTTGGGGGACACTAATCCCATTTTCCAGCTCAAAATCCAGTCTCCTGTCCAAATTTTACCAAAGGTCCCATTCCTAGTGTTAAACTAGGACATTATCCCAGCACCTCATAGAAACGGCCAAAAAAAGAAATGAAGTCTGAAGCTCTTTTTGACCCAGCGTGACAAACGCAATTAAGATGCCCACAAATAAAATTCCATGTATACTGATCAGTGAATTCCCCAGTCTCAGTTAATCAAAATTTTCCCTCCGTAGAAAGGGCAAATTCCAGTTCCTATTTTACCCTTTAGGTCCCAATTAGAGATGGAGTGTCATGCCTCCCAAGATGCTTTGCACCTTAAATTAACTGATTATAGAAAACTGACAGGACCTCAAAACAACAAGAAGTTGCTAGCAACTTAAAACCACGCTCATATTTTTTGCTAATTAACACCTTTTATTCTCAAAAGTCACGGTTTAATTTAATCTGTTTGCACTATGAGTAAAAGACTAGCAAAGTAGTCATGCGAGTCACACAATCTGAGGGTTACGTTATCCAAGGCTATCTTTAGCTTGGTGTTTTTTTCCCTACTAATGACGTAACCCCTGCACATTTGGGCACGCTTAATTGTTTACCTTGGCAAATATTTAATTTTCCTTCAAATCTCTGAACTCGCTTTGATTAATAGCCAAAGAATTCACTTCAGTTGCCTAAACCCACAAGAAATACTCGCAAAATTGCAAATAAATTAATGACCGTCGCTTCTGGCAAAATAAACTTGCAAAGAAAGCTTAATCTTATCTGTCACATAGCGAAAGTTACAGCTGCAATGTCAGCGCATTCCATGGCTGACGTACAACCTTTCTTTAGTGTAATCAATATTCCCTTTGAATCCAACACTTTGATAACCTCACCTTTAAAACTTAACGTCATTTTTGCTAATTAACAACATTCTTCCTCAAAAGTCACGGTTAAGATTACTTTTTTTGTACTATGAGTTAAGGACTAGTAGAGTAGTAATGTGAGTCACACAATCTGTTGCTTACATTATCTTTAGCTATCTTTAGCTAGGTGTTTTTTCCCTACCGATGACGTAACACCCACAAGTACAGGCACACTCAGTTGTTTACCTCAGTATATATATAATTCCTCTTCAAATCCCCCCTGGACTGGCTTCGATTAAAACAGCCAAAGAATTCACTTCCAATGCCTAAACTGACAAGAAATACTAGTAAAATTGCAAATAAATTTATGACCATCACTTCTGGTGAAATAAACTTGCAACGTAAACTTGTCACGTAGCGAAAGTGAAAGCTGCAACGTCAGTGCATTCCATGGCTGACGTAATACCATTTTTTAGGGAATTTAATATTCTCTTTGAATCCAACGCTTCAGTAAGACGAAAAGAACAAATATTTTATAATAAGGAATACAATATCGTAACATTTTCCGTACACTACTGTTTCAACAGCTTTTGGCGAATAAAAATCACAGATTGCGCAATTCAAAGTCCCCATCACGATTTGGCTGAGTGGAGGTTTGGGTCTGGTCACCGACAAAAAATATACTACGACTAATAATAAATCCCGTGCAGAGCAAGAACCGCGCTTGGCCAATGGCCGTGCAGTTAACTAAAGGCAGGATTTTGATTGCCAGGTTAAAGCCCATGAAAGTCTTCAAATGTTGTTTTCTTTGCTTTTTTTGAATCATTACTGTTAATTCACTGTTCTTAGTTTGTTAATTATTCTGACCACAAACTTTTGCCTCTGTTTTAGTTCATAGGATCAGAACTCATTTTGGTTGCAAATGGTGTAATGGCTGAACATAGCCCAAACAATTACAGTAAGTGAGCATTATTCCAGAAATCCGCTTTCAAATAGACAATGGAAATAGTGTAAATTATAAGATAAATGGTGAAACTTGCAAAACATATTTCTGAGTGAGGGAGTTCTTATCTTCTATCAGTATTTTGAAAATTGCTCAAACTTAGTAAACAGTACATCCTCGGAGACCCAGGGGCAGTAATAGTCGGGGCAAAATGAAGTAAACCGGGCAGAAATCATAGCGGCAAAAGTTTTCTATAAAAATATAAGAGCCCCTGGGAAATGAGTCTCTCCAGGCCAGACCATTTCCAAGCGGCTCTATCTGCAAATGCTGGTTCCTGATTGAGCAAAAAAATCCTTTGTATTATTTTGCCCAATCGACGAACAGTAACTTCAGAGTCACTTTCGTGTGTTCTTATATGGCGATTATTGTATCGGCCAAATTTTATTTCAATTAACATAAGATAGCCGAAAAAAGTTGGAAGTCATTTCCAATATCAGAAAGAAAGATATCTCAACATCCACCGGCAATTTTTGTTTGGATGGTGTCTTGTTACCTGTGCAATGCATTGGGGGCAGTTCGGCATACTCGTCTAGCCTGCACTGCGTGCATTTCTTTGCAGCACGGGAATATTCCAGTTGGCTGAAATATCCAAAATAAAAAATATAAAAAAGAAATGAAATGAGTGATTGATGTAAGCTTTTAGGTATCAATTTTCTGAAATTTTTCTTTGGGGTTAAAAGTATTGAAAGTACTGGCTTTTACGTTCGATTTCACGTTTTTTTCTGACTTTATCTCAACATTTTTTGGCCGACTACAATGTTTCTGCACTCAGACGAGTGTGCCTAACAGCCGCCAATGTGTTGCACACAGGTAAACAAGCCACTATCTTCGATTCCTCTCATCAGTCCAAGTGAAAATATCTGGGTAGATCTTGAAATATATTTCTTTCTGACATCCGAAATGATTCCCCGACTTTTTTGTGGTTTTCTAATGTAAATTGAAATAAACTGCCGTGTAAGAACACACAAAAGTGACCCTGAATAATACAAAGGATTTTTTTTGCTCAATCAGGAGCCAGTATTCGCAGAGTCGCTTGGAAATGCTGGTCAGACTCATTTCCCAGGGGCTCTTATACTTTTATAGAAAACTTTCGCCGCTACAATTATCTGCCTGGTTTACTTCATTTTGCCCCGACTAACTGCCCCTGGCATGGGTCTCCGAGGATGCAGACAGTATGAAACTACAAAATAATTATGTGTATATGTAGGAGTGTCAAAGTTGTAAATGTGAAAGACAAATAAATGGTCTATTAGATCTGACCGGGATTGACCCCTAAAGATATGCACTCTTCTTATGATTGAAATCACAAAGTTCAGTTTTTTTTCCAAGAGGAGATGGTAATGAATCCTGCAATCTCATTGGTTCTTAGGGTGGGCAAGATTTTCCTTTCTCTGCTCATGGGGAGGGTTATATTTTGATTTGCGAGTTCATTTTGCCACGAGATGGACAAACTCATAAAAGTTTTGCACTCCAAAATTGATGTAGTTGCTCACCAACTACTGTAAATGTGAAAGGAAAAATTATAAGTTGTAAGTGCTTTTCAGTCCAAGAATTAGGCATAAATAACTTAAAGAACTCACAAGCCGAAATGGAGTTAAAAGTGTTTCGTGACAGATTTTATGCTCTGTTTTGGTGCTAAATTTGTGCTGTTTTTATTATTTCAGTTGCTTTATTTTTTTTTCTGATGAACTTTTTCCATGAGTATTGTTCATTTTACCAAATTTATTTTGTTTGGCAGTAAGCAGATCATTCTTCACTCTTTCCGTACCTTAGTGATCACAATGCAGCAAGGTGTGTATACTAACAGATAGTAGACAACAGCATAGAAAGTGTAGTTCAGCAGTTTTTTTCAATAACTATTGCAATCAACATGTGACTGGGCAACACAACTGGCAAGTGGAATGTGTGACCAGTCAAATCCCCAATTAGGCTGGACATTGTCACATTGTCTGTAAACCTATCTTGTTTCATCAATGCACTCTGCCTTCTAGATGTATTACTTACTTTAGTTACTGGTGTGGACCTATACACAGGACTAGCCTCTTCAATGTAGCATTCTGTAACATAACCACCGCCTTCAGAGACTGGAATGCAATAGTAAATGACATTATAACAATAACTTGAAATACAGTCAAACTTCGATTATCCGGACTCTTGGGGACTGGGCTAAATAGTAATTGAGAGTCTGGATAATCGAAAATATGAATATTAATGAGCCAGATGATCTTATGCCTGGTTCCTAAGCTACAAACGTTCCAGGAACGCACTTCTTGTCATCATGCAAAAATCTATGGAAAAACTGTGTTTGATGAAGAAATACATAATAACAAAAAACAGACAAAACATCAATCGTGTGTTAAAGTTGGTGGAAAAGCTTTGTTCATCTTGATTTTGTTATGGTAATTATAAACATTCATAAAAAATTGGGACCAGATCAGAGTAGCAAGTCCGATCCAGATAATCAAGAAATCTGGATAATCGAGGTCCAGATAATCGAGGTTCGACTGTAATAGCAAGAAAATTCTTTATACTGGAGAGCTGAAACCTAAAAACACAATTAATTGCCTTAACATTCATAAAAAGGTTTTGTGAGTCTGAGTCAACTGTGGGTTACAGAAAAGTTGACTGAAAAGGGCTTTGTTTATTTTGTTTCAATATGTAGATGTTGTGGTAAATTTGTCTTTGGTTTAAATTTTTCCAAACCAGCTTGACATTTTTGTCCCTTTGTTTCTGATTATGATAATCAATATGAGACACTGAAAAGTAAAAATCAATCCGGTTTGAATAATGTTAAACCAATGTTAAATTTAAACCACAACATGCATCTCCATCTCCACTTTAATTTAGTGGTTACTGAATGGTTAACAAATGCTTTAGACTATTTAATGGAAAAGTGTTAGTGCATGTTTTCCTGTAGAAGGTCCAATTTTTGTTTTACTGTCAGTTTTGGTGTTGTGTGGCTGTTCTCTGCTGCTGTTTCTGCAAGCAGTTGCTCGATAAGCTTGCTCAATAGGCTTGCTCGATAAGCATATTTGCATTTCTCAGGCCGCAGTAGCTGGTCCGGGATTAAATGAATACTGTTTGGCCCCTCAGAGATGATTTGCACCCATTGAGGTGACCCTCGGTAGCAGAGATGGGCGCAAATACAGCTCTGAGGGACCAAACCGTATTCTTTTAATCCCAGACCATTTCACCTGTGATTTGGAGTCTGGCCAAGGAGTTGGCCTAGTGAGTCTGGAACTATTTAATTTTACCAACAAAAAACAAGATAATGAACTGGCTGGCCAGCCGCTGCCACCCAGTTATTATAAACAAAAAACAAAGATACTTTTGGTACCTTCTGTGTAAAGCTCTTGGACAAGTGCATTGTACATACCAAGGAAAGGATTTCGGCTACTTATACTAATTGGTTTTATCCAAACCCTTCCGTTTCTCCAATCCTTTCTGTTTCTTCTCTGGCAATAAAATAACAGCAAGGCAGAACGGCAACTCTGTGTGAGTGCCATTGCTCTACGTTGGCCATGTTGCAATTTGGTGTGTTGTGATACGGTGCAAGTTTGACATGTAATGGGATGAGTTTGCCAACTTTAGTTTGTGAAGCCCACTTAATACAACTTGCTACTAACTAGCAAAAGGCATGTATCATAGGTGTGAACACAATTTTTGTGTTATCGACTGGCCTTGTGAACATGTAGCTTATTTACCACTTAATATCAACTTCGCTGGGTAAAGCAATCTAAGCTCCTGGGCAGGTCTAGGCTTCTGCCTATTCCACATGAACTACATGAAAAAGTTAAATTATCAACTAATCAATCAAAAGAAAATTAACTCATACATACAATGCATGATTGTCATTTTAAAACGTTTGGGAAAGAAGTCTATTAGGGAGAGGACCACTTGATATTTTACCTTCTAAGTATGGCTCATCCTGCTTGTCACTGCCATCATCATTACTGATGTCAGGTTCATTCTCATCATGGACAGGAGCTCTGACTAAATGCAGCTGTTGCTTTGCTTTCTTACTCAGCAAAGTTCTCCCGGTACTCCTTCTATTACCTAAATAGAAAGAATCTCGGTAAAAACAACTGCCTGGCCTGAATACTGTAATGTTCAGGTGGAGTAAGATAGAGGAGGACATGCATTCACTCTCATATGTAATTCACTGTAATCTCATTCTTAGATGATCATGTTTCATAAATAAGTAGTACATAATTGCATCCCATATACAGGGCCTGCACAGCAAGATTTTAAGATAACATGTAATCGTTAGCCTGAGGTTGGTGGGAGGGGGGAGGGTCT
Source organism: Meandrina meandrites (assembly GCA_963693305.1). Taxonomy (NCBI): domain Eukaryota; kingdom Metazoa; phylum Cnidaria; class Anthozoa; order Scleractinia; family Meandrinidae; genus Meandrina; species Meandrina meandrites. Next base: position 13,997,688 of record OY855913.1, read on the forward strand.
GGAGGCATACTACCCTGGGAAAATTTGGGTTTTGGTTTCTCTCAGATACCCCCAGGTGTATTTAAAATTAACAAACAGTGTATATATGCAAACATTCAGCACTCAAGTGCAATGTTTTTACAATTTGAAACAGCAAGGGACAGCAAACAACGTAGGATCTATATTGCAATTTATCTGTGCTGGTCTTCGAGCTGATGTTATTGAGATATGCTACACCACGCTAACGAGTCCCAAAAAGGACAAAACAGCTGTCTGCTATTGCAACCCTGCTTTATTGGTTCTGGTCGTGTTGGTTCCTCGCAAAGTTACTTCTTCATGTCACATCAGCCTTGCTTTTACTATTTGATGAAATCAAAACTCAGAATTACTAACTAGTGATAAACAAGAAGACACATTTGGGCCAAAATTACGTTTATTGATAACAGTGAAAATGTCATGCCACGGGAGGGAGGGAGGGAATGCGAACTCGAACGAGAACCTAGCACACAAAGATAGCCAGCTGATAGCATGGAGACGCAAACATGATACTTATGAAGCAATCCCTTGTTATTAATTAACATCTTTGATGAAATCAAAACTCAAAATTACTAACTAGTGACAAACAAGAAGACACGTTTGGGCCAAAATTACGTTTATTGATAACAATGAAATTGCGCACCCCAAAGGAGATTGAAAGAAATTGGCCCAAACGTGGAGAAAATGGAAAATAAAATTGAGAAATGTTTAGTACGTAAAAATGTTGAGAAAGAACGCAGAAACCGAATAAGTTAGTTAATCAACGATTTTGTCTATACAGGCCTGCGGCGGATGTCGGCTACCGTGGAGCACGTACTTAGCTGTAGTGATAGGTAGTGTTTATAAGCGTCAGAGCACCAATCGCCGTGCAGTTGGAGTAAATGTTCTGGTGTCCCTGCTTGGAACGCAAACGTTGCGTCTAAAACTCTGAGGAGAGTAAGTGGCAGGGGTGAGGCCGAGCTTGCTAATAAGTTGTTTAAGAGTGGTAGTGAAGAAGGACGTGGTGACAGGAGTAAGGCTGATTGCAGTAGGAAGGCAGAAGAAAGGATCGTTGGGATGGGCGGGTACCAAGCTGAAGTAGCAGTGGATGGCGGTGACTGGGCAGAGAGGAGAATGTGGGATGCTGGGCAGAGGGACAACATGAATTCCTTCCTTACAGATGTATGTTGGCGTGTCTTGGACCATGTTATGCGGAGGAAACAGCCAGAATGCGTGGAAGTTGTTGGTGAAACCAAGTTTGACTTGGGCAGAAAAGAAAAGAAGGCTACCGTGAACAAGGCCCATGTCATGGCATGAGATGGTAAGTTCATGTCCAGGGAATGGTGTATGGCGAGTAAAATTGCGGGTGTAATCAGGTGTTTTTGACGAGTGGCGATACCCAAAACATGCTTGAGACCTTTCTTGGTTAGTGACACTTCGAAACAAGTGAATGAGTCAACAGGCAGACCATGGTAGAGGTGTAACAAATGGACGCCGTTAAGATTACCCAAAATGTATTGGTAGGAAGATGTCTGCTGAGTTAAGAAAACTGCATATGAGGAGATGGTCGAAGACGATGCTGGAAGAGGAACTAATGAGAAAGCTTGGCAGAACAGATAGAAGGAATTCCATTGAGAGCGTAGGTTGCGCATGGTCCCCGGGGCGTAAGCCTGATCTTGTATGGGAGAAACACGGTGCTGAAGCTGAGAATATGGGGATGTGGCTGATGGATTGGTGACGTGAGCAGAAGTGCCTGATGAGGGAGAGAAAAGACCATATTTAATCTTGAATTGAAACAAATGAGGTCAACAAGGAACGTGTTTAGTGGGCGCGTCAGCGGTCAAGGCGGCGAAGGGTGTGTGATGAACTGGAGATAAATGCCAACGACTGAGGTGATTAGCGATAGAGTTGTCCACTGCAGCGACATGCCAAGCAAAGATGTCAATATCATAACAAGCGGTGAGAAACCAGATTTCCCCGTAGACAAAGATGCAACCCGGGAACGCTGTTCTTATTATCACACTGCAAAATAACATGCTGGCCACGCAGAAGTTCACCCCAGAGCTTAAGCGCTACCATTATTGTCAACAGTTCCAAGATGTTAATGTCGTGTCCAAACTGGCAGAGAATGGGACTGGGAAAAGGGATGTGGAAGTACTGCCCATTGAAATAGCCCCCCGCACGGGTGCTGCATGCGTCCATTGAGAGGAATAAATGATTGTCGAGCCAAGGCAAAGTCTTTATGATCGAGACACCATTTTAGTGTGGTAACAAGTGGCACCACCAGCGTAGGTCAGAGTGATTAACACTTGACAGCGGGCAGTGTTTGTACAACTGGTATGATCTGAGGGTGTAAAGTAGTGACGACATAAAAACACATGCGGAACATACAAAGGAAGTGACAAAAGACATAACGCCAAGCAAAGACTGCAAGTCGTGTCGTGAAACGTGTGTTGCGGAGAACAGAGATGCGCAACGGGAATGAAGCTCTGAAAGGCGGCCACTATCGACTGTTGATAGTTGTATCAACTAGAACACCCAGGAAGACAATCGAAGTAGCCGGCAGTGAGTCCTTGTCGGAAGAAGTGCTCAATCCAAGGCAATGCAAGAGGTCCCCCAAGGCCTGGAAAGCAGCAGTCCACTTAGTAGAAGTCTCCCTTCCACCGAAAGCATCAATGTAATTGGTACAAGAGTAGCCAAGATTCTTGTACATGAAGGTGACAGCAGAAGTGGCGTTCTGGCACATCCTGGCTGAGGAGAGAAGGCCGAAAGGAGGAGCAATGTCAAAGTAGAGGTAATCGCGGTGCTGGTAACCCAAGAGATGATAGTTGCATGGGTCGATATGGAACTGGCAGTATGCTCGACTCAGATCTTTCTTGAACAAATGCCAATGTTGGCTTTTTTGACGGATGATATCTAGCAAAGCATCAAGGCCGGGTAAGCAAAGAGAGAACTGTTCGCCAAGGTGAGTATCACGTGGAACACCACAGTTGACAGAGAGAGGATTGGTAACGAAAGGACCGCAGGTGGCGCCAAGTTCGCATTCGGAGCTAAGAAATTCGTCGATGACTGTTGGGTTGGACCTGGCAGAACCATGATTCTGGTAAGACTGGACAGGCGGAGTACTGCTGGTATATCCGACCGGCCAGCCAAACGCAAGGAAGTCACACAGGGACTTGTCAGGATAATCTTGAAGACGGCGGTGCCATTCGGGAATGTTGAGGTTTGAGGGGACTGGAAGACGAAGCGTGAAGGCGTTGGGGCCGGAAGAATTCTGAAGCCAGGAATGGAGAGCAATGAAATGCGAGGTAAGCGATGACTTCAGAGGGTAAAGACGCAGGTGATGGGATGGATATGAAGTGGTAGTCGCTGCGGAGGGAAGGCCAGAAGAAGCAGAGGGTGAACGTGGGAGATCTTGTAGCCTGGGTCGGTGGATCCGTGCGCCGAGCTGGTATGGGAAACTTGCGCTTAGGGCAAGCGAGGGCTTGATGATCAGAACGTTTACACATGACGAAGACGTGCTGCTTGGAGCAATCGCCAGATGAGCAGTTGTTGTACCAGGACCATTCATCACAAATTTGGTTACGCGAAATCGCCGGTTTGAGAGGGGAATTAATCGCATTGCCACTAGAGGGAGCTTTCGCCATTTTTCGTGAAGTGCTCTCAGACAGCAAGGACGATGGTGTCAAAAACTGAAGTTTGAGATGATCAAAAGAGTCTCCCCATTTAACCAAACCCAGCTCGAGGGAACGCAACACTTTATAATGGAATGGTCGGACCGCTGACCACTGATACATCGATGCTAAGACCATGAGTTGATGGAAATGTTCTAGAAGAGCGGCAAAATGGGGTTTGGTGGAACTTTGCTGTACAATGACTAAATACACTGCACAAAACTCAGGCATAGGTAATTCATTATACATCTTTGGCTCACTTGGTGCAAAAATGTGTTGACAGGGCTGTGGGTGAAGGGTATTCTGTGGCACTTTTAAGTCGCCGAGTGATTTGCTGGGAGTCGACTCGGTGGAATTTGGCAAGGCGATTTGGCTGCCTTGAAGCTGGGCGAGCTGGAGCTGCAATTCTAGTTTTTTGAGTTTCTTTTTGAAGCTGAAGAGCAGCCAGCGAAAGGGTTGGACTCATGGCAAGCTTCAGGCCAGGTAAAGGGGGCTGTGTAGCGATCAAGGTTTGTGCTTTGGAAGGTTTTGGAGTGGCTGCCACTCCTGCTATTGAAGGAGCATCGCTTTTAGTCCGTCTTTTCGGGACTGCACCAGACTCGGTCGGCACAGATTTCTTATCCCGGCGATCTGAATCAGCGCTGGCCATCAGTGGGGACTCTCGATAACTGTTCAAAAACAATGCGTTTTCGTCGATCGAAGGCAGCGTTTCCCACTCGTAATCCGTGCTTGGATGACGGTGGCTGCCGCGTGTTGAACAACAATCTAAACTCATGGTGTTGTGGCGACGAATGGAGCAAGGATTGAACAGATTGGAGTAGACGAAGCGAAAAAGTGAACTCGAATGAGAACCTAGCACACAAAAATGGCTAGCTGACAGCGTGGAGACGCGAACAGGATACTTATGAAGCAATCCCTTGTTATTAATTAACCTCAACATTTAGAACAAGTAAAAAGTAACATAGATACTCACTTCATGCCTCACCCACTTCCCCCATCACTAAAAGAATGATTAACTTGTTCACAAAAATTTAATTTGACTCAAAGGATATTTCTCAATGCAGTGTAAACACTTTAATGAATAAATTTCTTCAGCTGAAAGAAAATTCAGTGGATAATAATAAATACAAAGCATATACTGACTGTCCCCACAGACACTGTGAGGTTTGTTTCTATTATTTGTTTAATTTATGGTCCATATTTTGGCCACAAAGATGTAAGTTTTATTTAGCTGGCACATATTATTTAGCACTCGAAATTTATGGCTTAATATGCGTCCAAAAACATATGTCAAAAAACATGCACGTGGAAGCTCCATTATTTGGTGAGGATATTGAATTGATATTGAACTAACGAATTGAAATTTGCAATAGTTGCAAAGCCCAACCAACAAAATAAAACTGCTAATAATCATAATAAAGATTCTAGCTCTAGTTCTGGTTATGCAAAATCCTTACTTCCAACTTCCTACATTTCGCAAATCCTGAACGGACAGTTATACCGAGTTCATGCAGGGAGTACGTCTCTCTGTTCTTCAGCAGACATTCTTAGATACATTTTTTTCTGGTCAAAGAAATAGTTGGAACTGCATCCTCTTTAAGGTTAGGTCTTCAGGGCTTGAAGGCAGAACCCAGAAACCCAGATTTTGTTTAAAACAGTTTTCAGTGAAATGAGCTGCACAAATGCGCGAGTTCTTGTTTTGGTTCAAATGATTCTCTTTCATTTTTACAAGCCAATGTTCTCTAACTTTTGGATCTTCTGAAAACTTAAAAGTACTTACTTTAGACTTTGTATTATTAGTGCACTTTATTGCTGCACAGGTGAACTCAGGCGAACTTTGAACTTGAATTTCCTGCAATCCTACAACTCACCAACAGATAATTTCCCGACAATTTTCTCGACCGTTCTACGATTTTGAAGGTCAAAAATAAGCATTTTTCAACTTGCAATATCTCTTCCATGCAAAGTCCAATTACTTTGAAACTTCAGAACAACTTTGTTTATTTGGCTCTTAATCAGTAGATTGGGCAAAAATATAGAAAAATCAAAATTTTGGTACATTTGACCTTTAATTAATTGACTATTAAATTTTACAACATACATGTAGGGCCATAGTGATCGACTTAGCCTCTTATCACGGAGGACAGCCCCCCAGCCATATGAATAGTGCATTCGCACTATTCATATGGCCACTCAATATGGAAAAATAGGAAATATAGGGCTGGGATGTATGCTTAAAATGCAAATTTACACTCTTATTCCAGAGAACACTGCACTTTATTAAGCTATTTGGCACATTACACAAAAATATGAAACTTTCATACTGCTGTCTTAATGGAGACTGTGCTGGATATGATGTAATAAATAACCAACAAAGGTGAATGGAATAATAATTATTGTTTTAGTAAATTCTCACACCAGGTTTTTGCTGCCCCTTTTTATTTCAACAATTTTACAAAGGGGTCAAACGAACATACAACTTCCTGTATCACACCTGCCGTGATCACCTGATTATTATATCACTGAATGAGCTTCAACTGTTTAAATAGTGTTCAAAGTTTAGGAAGATTTTCCTGATTTTCTCATGCCTCTGTATTATAATTTTGTGAACTTGGACATTGCAGTTGAAGAAAACCTGTGGAAAGCTTCTACACTCACTGTGTTGAACCTCAGTATTTTCAAAATGATTTGGACTAATATAAAACTGTTCCTTCACTTTGAAGTTTCCAAGCATCCTTGCTGGCCATGGCATTGTCTTTTGTTTTTTTTGCAGCTGAAGAGATACCAGCAGTGCACACTGGGAAGCTATTACTTCTTGTTGTAGTCAATCACCCAGCCCAGTTGAAATGTTTTTGAGTAGTAGACAAAATGGCTGGAGTAGTCAGCGGCAGAGGCTACAACACATTTGGACACCATCATCTCGTTATATCCGAGGAAGCTTGTATAACCGGATGTATTTACCCTTGGTTAATGTTAAAGGGGCTTTTTCACGGATTAGTTAACATATTTTTGAACAGCCACTCATAATTTATATTTGGGTCGAAGGAAACCAAAAAATAATAGTCCATTTTTAACAGGAATTGCTAATATTAGAGCACCAAAACTGTTAACAAGCGTCTTTAGCTGCAGATGGCTACGATGGAAATGGATTACAACTTGAAAAGTTTAGCTCAACTTTTCAAGTTGTTTCCACACATCTACAAAAAGCGATTAGCTGTAGTTTGATTTCTACCCACATATTAAGGTTATATCTTCCTTTAGATGTTCAAAGGTAATGATTTCCATGGGTTAAGTTGCCTACCACTAATTTCAGAACAGTTTAGACCAAATATCTGCAAAATCCCAGTGACAGAGTTCCTTTAAATCTTTGACATGGTACAGCTGTCTTCTAGTGAGCGGCGTTGTCACTACTCTTTCAAATGAACATCGCTCAATCTGAGCTTCACTCCGGATCCTTTGAAATGCCATGCTTATCATTTTTTAGAAATGTGATTTACATAAACTCAGTCAAGTGGCCACTTCCTTTCTGTGGCTGACCAAGGCTGGAAAATTAACTGAGCTAATATAAAGTGTGCTCATGATCAGAGCAAGTCAAGTTCACTGAAGTGACAAAATAATAAAAGACTGTTAAAAGCTACAATGAAGGGAAGAAAGAGATTAATCTTCTCTCATAATTCATATAATGTATAACATTTGTCTTATAATGAACATAATTTTGGTAATGAAACTGCCATGTTCGTCACTTCGTCTCGGATGTTGTTGGGCTGTTTTGAAAACTTTGCCCTGCAGAATTTACAAGCCTTCTCCAAATTATGAGGTAACAAATGTTTATAAATGTTTACATTTTGTTGCGGGAATCTGTTTATACTTCATTTATGAATGAATTCGGAATTGTGTCGGTTTTCAGATCTTCCCACAAAATATAAATCCCATTAATGCTGCTTTCAAACCTCTTAGCTTTAATCACTTTTGTACATTTCATACAAATATTGCCTGTTAAATGTTTTGTTTGAAATGTTGTGCATTTTAATTAGTGAAATTAACTGTGAGGTTTATCATAGGATTTTGAAGGGAATATTACATTATCGAGCTACACAAAGGGAAAACACGATTTCATGGCCTACACTTGCAGTAAAATACCATAAACAAGTTAAAAAAAAAACACGACTAAGCCTACTCAATGATACTTTAAACCAAAATATATTCAGTGAGTGTGTTGAAATCTCATACGTGAGATAAATTTTTAGATTTGTAAACGAATATTCACGCCAGTTTCATTGAGAGTTACCAGTGCTTGGGTGAATTCAGACTTTTCCAAGGTCTGCCTTAATCTATATGTTATTGTGCTGTTAGCCTCCAGATACAAGGCCACCTAAAATCCCTTACAAAGTTGTAGAAGCCAAGGGCTTATATAACAAGAATTTTATGGTATTCTATTGAGCTACTTTTAATTCACAGTGCTTAGCTTGATGACACTTGTTTTGTGGCATTTTGTGCCATAAAGGCCTGTACAGGAAAAATTTCTCTAGCCATAGTAGGTCTTTCAGTATGTGCCTTGATGTTTTCCCTGCGGACTTTGGGTTTCTCGATGAATTTATTTGAAACTGGGTATGCGTAAGAAATGCGTATACGAGTATTATGTGAAATGAGTATAGTGTATGCTGTTAACAAATGTGGACTTAATCAGACAGGGATGTGATATTTCAATGGTACATTGTATTAAAAGTTAGTAGCCTCTTTGGATACATGTTTACTTTCCTCAAAGTTTATCACTGAAGAGAGACTACAGTACCACATTAGCACTTGCCTGCTGATTTTGTGACTTGCACTCTTGTTTTCTTCCTTTGCTTTGCCTTTTGTGTCATGTGGTTGTCATAAGCAGTTGATTCCAAAATAGACTCAGTGTTTTGCTCACTTCCCTTCTTTCCTACTTTTCTTTTCTTGAGGCTGAATCCTTGATTACTTTTTGTTTTATCTTGATGGTTTGGATCACTTTCACCCTTAGAACAGAAAAAAATAGTCAAGATGTTAATAAGGAGCCTCAAAAGAGATTCCTACTTTCAAGAACATGTCAGACTAGAGTTCCTGATTCCAATTCCATCTGGATAAAGGATCATCATGAAAGCCAGCTAGAGCTGATTTATTATTTACATTAATTAATTAATTAATTAATTTATTTATTTATTTATTAAGTGTTATGCACTAGTCTGACTGGGTTAAGAAAAAGTAATTTTTTGACAGAAATTGATGGATGGAGTGGAAAAGTGAAATTAGTCTAGCTTGTTCCATGAAACTAGGAAATGGCTTTCCATTTTCAAAGTTAAAAGAGAGGTTGCCTAGCCAGGTGACTTGGTAAGTGTTTCTCAAGTCACCAGAATACAGAAGCTGATGTGCCCAGGACTACACAACCACTTTTGCTGGTCTCTGGAGCTTCTGGAGAATCCTGTTAATAGTCTTATGTTCTGCAGTTTAAAATGGATGTCAGGAAAGAGTGTGATGAAATTAGTACAACCGCTAATTTTTGGACCAACTTCTAGAGTTCTACAAATTTGGGCCATTTACTGGTACACTGTAGTCAAGTTTGGCATTTCATTTTACAGGCAATCAATGAGTAGTCAAATGTGACTAAATATAATGCAATATCTTAAGGAGTGTGTACAATATGCGAGGCATGCGAGCCAGAAGTCCCTAATTCCAATAAAAAGGCTAACCGCAAGCTACCTAAATGATCTGTAGGCTAACGGGAGTGCTTTTTAGGCTAACCAATGTGCTATTTAGGCTATAACGTATGTGTTAGTTAGGCCAACCAGAATGGCTCGAATGCCTCGCATGGCTTGCAGGCTAGCTAACCGGAGTGCTTTTTAGGCTAACCAATGTGTTAGTTAGGCTAACCGGAATGGCTCGCATACCTTGTATGGCTCGCAAGCCACGTGAACCGTGCAAGCAAGAAATCCCTTATCCCAATATAAAAGCTAACCACACGCTACCTAAGCTAACTGTAGGCTAACCGGAGTGCTATTTTTATATGATTTAGTCTAACCAATGTGTTTTGAAGTGCCTCGCAGGTCTGCCTTGCATGGTTTGCTGGCGTGTACATTGTGCATCCCCTATCTTAAGCCAGTTACATGTATTTCCTGATGACAATTTGGGGGCTGATGCTGATGCTCAATACTAACGAGTTGATTAACCACTACATGTAAATAATAAGTAAAACATTGGTAATGTTCGACACACCTCCATGCTATCATCAAGTGGCGAGGAGTCTTGAACAATGTCAACAGATTTATCTTTATTCTCATCATTATCCTCCTTAGTTCTCTTTCCTTGAACTCCACCTTGATTATAATGAAAAATATCACTCTCAGAAAACACATTTGATGAGGAGCTAAAAGAAGGCTGTGTCTTTCTAGATTTCCTTTCCTTATACCCTTTGATGGGTAATGCTTTTTTAGAGCCTTGAACTCTCCTCTTACCAGATCTGGGCTCTCGCCTCCTTGCTGGTGTAACCATGTGGAATTTAGTGTAGTTTTCCTTGGATTTCTGTTCACTCTAAGAGGAAAGTAACAAATGGCAATTTGATAAAAGTGTTCTTTTTCGAAGGATCTGGGGAGTGAGAGAGCTGAAAACTGCGAGCTGCGAGTTGCAAGCTGCGAGCTGAAAACAAAAAATAAAGAAATAAAAAGTAAAGAAATAAAAATTAAAAAAACTACCCCATTGTCCGTTTTAAACTAGCCAATAATAATCCTCCATTTGCGATCCAGTACACAGGTATTTTTAGCCACAGGTATCTTTAGCTTTAGCACACCTCAAATTACGGAATGAGAACAGTCTTCACTGGACTTCGATTCCTAGCTTTCTAGACACTAGCACAGTAGCAACTGAAGAAATCAATTTAAAGCATCGAAACTCAGCGTAGTCTTGCTTGAGATAGTAAACTATGGAGGATAACAGAATGCTGACTGATGATGGACTTTTTTCATTGCCCTTTCTATCTCATACTCTTGATGAGGAAATCACGCAAACTGGATGCGTAGGCGGACACGTCACATATCGCGCGCGTGGTGTACATCTATGTTACGTGCACGCCGTCATGGTTTCGGTCCATTTTCAAGCACACTTAGCAGCAGTCCACATATTGTGATGTGACAATGTTGAATACGCTGTTGGAAGCTGTTATGTTGTTAGACACATTATTCAACCAAAATTTCTTGTGATTTTTTTATTTTTCAAGCAGCCTGGGGAACGGGAAGGAACTTTAGCCCCCAGCATGTGGTCAAAAATATTCCACGTCACTTTGGTCATGCTATTCATGACATGAAAAAATTCTTTCACACACAATGTATCCATTCATTGCACTGTAAAAACTGCTGATACTGTACTGCAGACGTTGACAAAACAGTGAAACTCTTGTATGTACTTGGCAACGTTGCAATCGCGAATTCATGTCGGCAGAAAAAAAAAAACTTAAATTATTACGTTTCTAGTTTATTTTATAACATAAAAAGTTTCTGATTTTTTCTTAGCTCTCAGCTCTCAGCTCGCAGATTTTAGCTCGCAAAACCCCTGGACCGTTTTTCGAATCAGACCAAGTTATTTCTTCCAACCATGCACTCAGTATAAATGACCATTTAAGTACAAAAAGATAAAATCAAGAACTTCAGCACTCATGAGAAAGAAATTGGAGTTCCTTAATTTCCGATTGATCACATCTTGAACAGACTATATAATAGCAAGGCATTTTTTTCTTTCTTTTTTATTGATTTATAGCTAAACCACACAACAAAGGATGCCAGTTTGGGACTAAGACAGCCTTTATTACAATACAATGAAAAATATATAACTGCAAATAATTGATTACAAACTGAATAAATTATCAACAAAATGTTACGAAATAAAAATACTTAATTACACTCCAACAACATACAGAACAAGGAGCCTGATAAAGAGGATTATAAATAAATTACACAAATGAACTAGGAAAACTAATGACATAGGCTGTCAAACAAATACAAACTTGGGAGGGCAGGCAGGGAATCCTGCAAAACACTAGCAAGTTCTGCAGCATGCAACTAGCAATAGCAACTGAGCGACATGGTGAGTTCTTACACAAAAGTTATGACTCAGTGATGTAAAATTACTAGCACGCTGGTTATACACGTGGAACCAGAGCATAAAATTAACAGAACACCAAGCACTTCGTGAAGTAATAATACATAGGAACTGAAATACTACTGGACTTTAATCTGTATGTAATACAAGGCTGCCTGAGTCCCAATATATAGGTTTGTGTTTTAGAAGAGCATCACCCCCTAAGGGCCCATGCTTCCCATTTACATCACTTGTTTGTTTCTATCAAGTTTGATAGTTGACTTGGACTGCTTCTTGTCAACTTACTTGTGACAGTGGGTGGAAAGCTTTAATGCTTAGAGTCTGATTAATTAATATACACGTTATTTCAACATGTATCTTTCATCTGCCAGCAAGCAATGTTATGTGTAAAATGCTCTACACTGGGAAATCAGAGTTTTACAGGTGACTGGATATACATGTTATACATGTTCCTTTGATTTTAAATTGTACCTAGTACACTGTACAATGCATGATTTCTTATTAAGGGGATCAAAAAAGAGGAGAAGGTTATAAATAAGTTACTGAGAATCTTTCAACACCTGGGCCCGGTTGTTCGAAAGAGGGTTAAATTAACCTTGGGTTAGACCTTAACCCGAGGTTAAATTTCTTAACCGTAGGTTTGTTAACCCGGAGTTAAAAGAGCGTTGTTCAAAGCACGGTTAGTGGTCAGGTTAGTTAACCTCGGGTTAAACGCGGCTAACCCGCGGATAGCATCCCATAATACTCTTCATTTGTTTTGACAACGAAATGGCTTCCCCCGAAATTGTCGTTTTGGCAGAAGCGCCACGCAAATAGGCAAGAAAACAAAATTTCAGTCCAACCGAGATTGCTACACTTACAGAGCGTGGTTTCGTGCTGTGCTTCTACGAAGATCTCGAGCTAGAAGGTTTGTTATGTACAAAATCGACTGTCTACCAAATCTGTATCGAGCTCGCAACTCTTCGTCAGTGTAGTCATCAATTAAAGAATTATTTGAGAGACGAAATTTTTGTGGCCTCCTGTGTCCTCGCTCGACATTAAAAAACAACAAGTTCGCCATATTGTTTCAATTTTCCTTTGTTTAACCAGAGGATAGTGAGTTAACCCACCTAGCTAGGTGGGTTAAATTTAACCCGCTGTTTACCCTGAGGTTAGTGTTAACTTACCTTCGAACAACAGAACTAACCTACGGATAAAATTTAACCGGCGGTTAAGTCGATTTAACCCGAGGTTAGGAGTTAACCCTCTTTCGAACAACCGGGCCCTGGTGGCTGCACAGATGTGTGTGCCTAGAATCGGTGAGGATCACGAGGGAGCAAAATCTGTGTGTTGATGTGTGTTTTGTTAGGGGACTTAATACACCTTGTTTAACCCGCAACATTTTTGCGTAAGCATTGTTTTCAATTTCTTTTGGGATTTACATGGGGGGGGGGGGGGATAAACAAGGTTTATTTCATGGCAACAGTGAAAATAGCAAAATAATACAGATGATGCTTACCTCAAGAAGTGGATGAGTATGATGACCCTTTGAGAAAACCTTTTCTCTTATGGCTTTGCGACTTTTCGCAGCATTTGCCAAAGGTTTACGTACAGATTTCCCTTTACTACTGGCTGCTAGTCTTTTGCTCACATTAAAAGCAGATGGTAAGGACTTCTCTGAAGAATCATTTTTGCTTATATCATGTTCTTTTTTACTGTCATCCTTTCTTTGGTCCTAACATAACAGAAATCAGCATCAGAATGTCAGACTTCTAGAAACAATATAAAACAGACTGAGCCAAGTATAAAATTTACCATGCTGTGGATGAAAGCATTTAATTTACAAACAAACAAAAAAAAAACAAAAAAAAAGAAAGATTGATGGAGTAATTAGGGCCAGAAGGAAGTAAAGGAGGGAATGAGAGAATGAGAAGAGAGGGAAAGACACCTTTTTGATGAAAAATATTTTTCAAAACTATTTGAAACATGTATATACCTTCAAAGAAAAGCACACAAGTATTTTGTAGCAAACACAAGAGAAACCCTATAACTTGCCTTCTTTGACTGTGCAGTTTTTGTTTGCAAACGTTTGGAAGTCCGTTTTAAAGGATTTCTCTTCATTTTTACATCTTCATTCAGTTCTTTGCTTTCTGGAACTTCAATTTCCATAAGAGGATCTTGCACACTCTCATTTTGCAACTCATTAAAGGTTTGCATTTTGTCTAAATTATCACTGACATTCTTGGCAGCCTAAGCAGTGGAATAGAAAATAAGAGACTAAACTACTGTTATAATTTTTTCTTGTCATGTAGCATTATGTAAATTCACTGCGATAACTAAATGTATAGAATAAAAAAAAATCCATAGATAGATAGATTAACTAAATATAGATAGCTAAAACTAATAAATAATTATGATGAGCAGAGGGAACAGCCCTTACAGCCATTGTCTTTGAGTGAACTAATATTGCATGTGTGTATCGAGTGACTTGTCTGCAACAGCCAGTCTGAGGGCATAAGCTATAAAGGCCAGATAGTTGTTTGCCATGTCTGGAACTTAATGTACAACATATGTGACCCTCCACGGGATTTGGGTTACTTTGGTGTTGACACGCGCACGACACGTTCGCACGGTAGGACAAAAGAGACACGGTTTAACATGGAACAACCGTGTCAGGATATTTCCTCATTAAAATTTTCTTTTGTTTCATACAGCACGTTACAAACAAAGGAAGGGACAATGGTGCGTGTCAGTACTTGCAAACAAAAGCTACTGTGCGGGACCGTGCGAATAAGGCATGGTTTTCGTGCGAAAATACACGCTTATTGTGTGAAAAACACATGCGTACCGTGTCAATAACATTTGCTTACAGTGTCAACACACACTTCCGTGCGAACACGCTTAACGTGCAAAGGGTTGTTTTCGGTTTCAGACAGAAGTAAGGAAAATTCTTATCACACTGCCCCCCTTATTGACACTAGATGCCTAATACAGACCATAGTTAGTCCCTTCTACTAACTTATATGTACAGTCACCGATGTTTACGACTTGATCGTTCACGAATTGGAAGCAGTTAAAGCATTTTGCAAGAACATAGGCTAAGTCGTTTTCATGTTGAAGAATATCATCTTCTGAGATATAAAACATTATATTTTGAATAATATCAGTTTTTCATCGCTGAAACGACCTCAGAAATCCAGCGGCTAATAAAAACAACGTGAAATGACCAGATTTTGGGTATTATGGACAAACTGGACCACGACGGATAATTTTGGGTTTTGGACTAACTAAATGCGACGTTTAAACCAGGCCTTATTTGCTGTCATGCCAAGGCTTGTATTGATACGCGAAGTCAGAAATCAAAACACTCGCGGAAACATTTCAAAGATTTCTGTTAATCAAAGTTTGAAGGGTTTCCGACAACGTTTCGGGTGAACGGTCACGAAAGTAAACTGGGGATAAAAAAATATTACGCGGCCAAAACTCCTTTAAACTGTTTTAAAATGTGCAGATTACAAACTCTTTTGTAGCTTAAGGGTTTTGTCTAACTAAACCGCCGGAATAAACACTTGCACGTTCTTATTCATACATAAATTTTAATTCATAACATGCGAACTCTGAAGTTAAAAAGAAAAGAACAACAACAACAATCAAAGGTAGCCTTTTTCCCTTGGTATAAATGCACCTATCCCAATGCGAAAGGAAAATATTTGTGTATGTAGAAACTTTGAAACTTCAGAGTTGACTTGTTATTTTAACAATACCGCTATTAAAAAAGGATACTGAAAGGAAAACGATGTTTATTTAATACATATAAAGAAGTCAGAGCTAATAATAAAAAACATTTTTTAACAGTAACTAGATGACAAGATAACGACCAAAAATCGGTGTTTGTAACACGAGTCTAAAATGCGCCATCGAGCTACCTATTATACATTAAAACGAAACTAAGTCCTTCTTGTGTAATTAAAACGCTAAATCTTTTTTTCATCTCTGCACTAGTGTTCCTTCTTTTTCCTCTGCATTTCGTGTTAATTTTGGCTTTCACTTGTTCCCACTGTTCCGTAAAGTTCGGTGTTTCAAATTTTCGGCGGAGAACGGTCATTAGCAAATGCATTTTGTTACAGTTTAATTGCTGGAATCCCCTTACTCCACCTGTATTGCCATTCGCGAGTTCTTCCTCACTGAAAAGAACGTCGATACAAGCAAGGGCGCATGTGGTCATCTGTTTGCCAAGTTGAACGATCCCCTCAATTTTAATGCGTTGCTCTTCCGTGGGGCCACTGAAAGAAGATAGCTGGATGTTAGGCTCGATGGATCTCAGCGGAGCTCGTGGCATGGACACCGGTGAGCAGGCATAGGCTGCTGGCGGCTGAACAGCAGCTGGAAAGGATGGAAGTCGTTGCTGAGGGGTGAGTCGAGCTGGCAGTTCTTGAAGGTTTGGCAAGGCCTGATGTGGAGACTCTAGGGTCGGACTCTCGCAGGCAACGTCATTGGAGTTCTCTCCCTCTTGACACATGGTTCTGATAGCATCACCGACAATGCTACCGAATGTTTCGTCATCATCAAATTCATCTTCAATCAGTGCATAGGATGCTGTTTTTCCTCCATCATTAAGATCTTTTTTGAATGCCATCAGTTCCTTCACTACTTTCATGAGGCTCTGGACTTGCTCTTTCAGCTCGTTGAGGATATCAGTGCTGTCTGTTTGTGTCGAAGCATCAATGGTCTTCACGAACATTCCTCCATCCGACTGGACACCAGCTTCTTTAGTTTGACGTTTCGGCTCTTTCACGAGTTGTAGTGCCTTTTGCTTCTTATTTTGTTCAGCTCTCAAGTCGTCGAGCATCTGAAGCTAAGATATTTTTGTTCGATTAGTATGGTTGCCGAAAAGTAGCAAAATTCGATACTGAAATATGACGTTATCGAATAAAAATATATTTTATCGAATGAAAATATTTTTATCAAATGAAAAAAATATTTTATCAAATAAAGATATATTTTATCGAATGAAAATATATGTTATCGAATGAAAATATTTCAGTATCGAATTTTGCTACTTTTCGGCAACCATAGAGTTAGAATTAGCAACCAAAGAAAATGGAGCAAGGGTTAGGGTTTCAACTAAAACAGTTTGACCACTGGCCTTGTCTTTATACGAGCGCTAAGTTTTTACTGAATTTTATCAACCAAAAGCTTCAATCAACCAGTTTTTATGATATTTTTTGTGAAATCGAACTGTCACACCATTTTTGATGTTAAAATTATAAGTTTTGGAATGCATAACATAAAGTTGTAGGCATTGGACTGCAATCAGTTTAAGTTCCTACTAAAACATTTCGACTTCTCGCCATTCTTATCCATGAATGAAAGTCAACTCAGCTGTGCCTCAATTAGACTGCTAGCAGTCTCTTCTTTTCATAGCTTGCACTCACCGGTCGTGCGACATGTAAACATGAATTTGAATCATGCGAGTTGAGATTTTGCGTATTGTGGACAACCTAAACCAAGACGGATAATTTTGGGTTTTTATATTTGGAATTGAACGCTCAGCAATTAAATGCGACGGTTAAAACCATATGCCAAATTTTTTAATTCGGATCGACTCGAATTAGTATTGTATTCGGCACATGTAAAATGCGACCTTTAAACCAGGCCTTAAACTACTCGCCGTTGCATTCTATAGGCTGGTTTTCACTAGCGCATAAGCATAAGCATAAGCATAAGAAATTAAGAAGCAAGTGAGAACACCAGGACATAAGCATAAGAGCATACACAGGTGCAGTAATAACAAAATTCCTCGATACCAGCTATCCTCAACTACAATCAAGATGGCGGATTGTAACCCTTATGCTTATGCTTATTTCACTCGCGTTCGCACTACGACATAAGCATAACATAAGCACAAGAAGAACGAACAATGTTCGTTCTTCTTGTGCTTATGTTATGCTTATGTCGTGGGTGTTCTCACTTGCTTATGCGAGTGTTTGTGCTTATGCTTACGCTTGTGCTTATGCGCTAGTGAAAACCAGCCTTATAAGAGCGAATAATCAACGAGGTGTTAAAGCCGAGTTGACTATCACTCATAGAAAACGAGGGGGAGTAGTTTAACTGTCTTGGTAGAAACTCTAAGGGATTGCGGTTCAAAAACCTATAATTTAATGTACTCTTAGGCTTAAAATCAAGAATAATTATCCCTTCAAAGAGCAACACACGCGCGTGCCCGCGATTGTGTTCTATTAGTGAAAAGGAAACAGTCGGAGAGCAAATTCGATTTGTGGTTTTCGAATAGAACACGGCTGAGTTTCTACTTATCGCAGATAGAACACAATCTCACGCGTGTTGCTCTTTGAAGGTTTGACTGCAAGTTTCGACAAGCTTCCTGTTGGTTCACCCAAAATTTTATTAACTCCATCTTCTTACGAGCAGTGTTTAGACTTTATTTCGCAGTTTTAGTCGTTTGCTTTTCGTTATCCTTTTCCAAGTTTCATTCATTTCAAGAACTTGAGAGTCATTCATTTCAAGTTCCAATCAGTTTAGGCTTTGTAAAACAATCTCAAATATTGCTCAAATCAGTAAACGATATACTCAGTTTTCTCAAGGTTCCGCTTTAATAAATCAGTTAGTGAATGTTCAAACCAGGAAAGGTAGACCCAGGCTTGTACGGAGCGAACTTTGAATGTACCGTGTCTCTATTTTAATACAGGTTACAAATGTAATTATTGTAAAAAAGAATCTTGATAACTTGAAGCAAGGTAATACGAAACAGTTCGAGTGAACTAAAGTTTAAGTTATTAGAGATAAACTTAACGGATTGGCTTGGTTAAAGCAAATGAAAAGTTTCAGTTAACCAGGGTTCCAGTTATCGTGATTCTGTGGTAAAAACCGCCTAACAAAAATGTTTAGTCCTTACCTCATCAGGTTTGCTTTGTTTACTTCTCTTGGATGTACTCTCGAGCGTCTCCTCTCCACTACGCTTCAATGGCGCTGGGCGATTCTCTTCTTCAAACAGATGGGCATTGGCTGGCCATGGGTCATCGATGAATAAATTCTCCTCATGTTTGAGACATTCTTTGCTATCTGAGATTTGTTACGCTGACAATTAGTCATGAAACAGAGCAGTCTTCTAATAATTTGTATTAGTCTCGTTTTTAAATTTTGCCTCACATTACAAAAAAAGAACCGACAATTGACACGAGCGTGTCAACTAATTTAATTTGTGATCTGTAAACAACATTTACTTACCATTCAAAGCTATGATCGTCGCTGCATAGAACTTGCTGCCGCATCACACCGTTGCCTCAGCTCCACTGCCTAAGAATGCTTCGCCCGTTTCTTTGTTCCTTAATTTTTTAACCTCTACGATAGAAGTTGTTTGGTCTGATTTGAAATAAACTAAGCAAAACTTGGGAAGAACATTGATATGCTTAGTGAAACTGCGCAGAGCCATGATTTATGATTGCTTTGATTGTTGTAAGTGATCAAAACTCTTTTTGTGGTCAGTTATATACACAACGGTATGCTAATTTGAAGCAATTGAGATAGAGGCGTTTTTTAAAGAATGGCTTGTAACTCCACCTCTGATGATATTGAATAGTAAGAACAATTAACTTTAATTAGGGTGCGTGCTGCCATGGAAAACAATACCCTTTTGTTCGCTTAGGCGCGTTACAACTTGTGCAAGTAGGCTGAAGATTTAAAGAACTTTAAAGTTTCGCCTTATAATGTAAATGCAGATTTTCATTTATCTGACTGGAGCTTTAAGAGAGCTTTTAAATGAGATGTTGAACTACTTCTGACGACCACTATAAGCCGAGATAAAACTTTTTTTTCATCATTATGTTCAACTGATGCATTTAACAAGAGTTTCATACATGCACCAAAAAAAATAACAAACAAAAGACAAAACGGAAGTACATCTAACTCACACCTCGCGGTTTTATGTTTCCGGCTCTACAGCTTCTTGAACTCCGCCTCCCTTGAAATCTTTTTGAAATAACTGAACCGTCTTATTCTTATAAGCCGTTTCCCTTTTACGTATTCAGTGCAACTATCCTCAAAAAAATCTGAATGTTACTACAACGTATGGTAATAGATTTTATAACATTTTACTATATCAACTTTTTTCTCTTACCATTCATATCTGATCCATTTAGTAATTTCTTTTTCTTGCCATTTGTTGCGCGGTAAAAGAAGCAAATAACTATTTTTTTTTCTTGTAGAGAGGTCGCGTGCGCATCGCGCAGAGTTTTCAATGACGCAACAGTCGCAAATGCATAATCGTGTCTTTCTAAACCGCGAGCGCGAGGTTCTATCGTGCCGTTTCAATAATGGGTTTATTTACTTTTTACAGACAATAAAAGTACAAATGGTTTGCTGATCAATAACAATTTTAATACAGTATAATTGAAGGTAGTCTAGGAAGAGTTGAAAAAAATGTGACAAAGTTTTGGAGCTACAAGGTCCTCAGTTCCTGGGCGACAAAATTCTCTGATTTCCTTAAAAAGATAATCCGAACGTTCGTGGCTCATGACTTGGGGACTGATAACTGGGGGAAGCTTTCCAGGCTCTGGTAGATCTGCTGCATTTCGAAGAAGATAAAATGCAATTTCTTCTGAATTCCAGTGTTGCTTACAGAAAACAGTTCCCGGGTGGTCTCTATGAAATCGAAAGTGCTGGTAGCATTTGAGATGTGGCAGCTTTTTGAAATATTGCTCCAGATAATTCATCCAGTCATACGTTGGGACCAGAACAGTGCCGTTGTGAAGTCCTACTAACTCCGAAGTATTGACGGATGCCGATTCTTCTACAGCTCGCGCGATGTCGAATAATGATGACGTAAACGTTCGACGTGTTTTCTGTTTCAGCAAGCCAAAGCACCAATCTGGAGAAAATTTGGTGTGCCCAGCTACAAGGAAGCTGTACTCTATGGCATGGTGAAGCCCAGTCATGACGTGCCAAATATGGTACCAAATGAATGGATTGTTCTTGTTTTGTGAGCTACAGCTATCTGCGTGAATCTGCGCCTCGGTTTCACCTAAACCATGTCGAGTAAAGAAATGGTGAACGTAGGAGATCGTAGCGTTAGCTCCTTTTCCAGTGAGAACGTTTTCATCAATTAAGTAATTAACTTGGCGAGGGATTCCTTCACAGCACACTCCGAAGAGAGCACATTTTCTTGGAGTTTTAAAATAAATTGGTCCAGGCTGATAAGGATTCGCCGGATAATGCAGTTGTTGAGCGTAGTCATACGAGTAATGAACTGTTCCAGTGTAGCTACACGGTTCGCGTTCATTTTCAAAGTCAATGGAACTTAGTTCTTCTGTAAGACTGTCCTTGCTTTCTTTGCAACAAGTTTTGTAGAAATCCCTTCCTCCTGAAGCCAGGCGCAAATGGTGTTCCTGAGCTTTAACCGCTTCGGCTTTTTGAGCTTCTGGCAGGTTTGCTGACTTGTGAATGCGGTTGTTGTTCTTCTGACAAGTCCAGCAAAGGTCTGTTGCCGGCCGCATAATTACAACAAAGGGACAAAGTTGATTCCATAAATCGCAAAATTTAGAATATCCAACTGACGTCCTGCTGTCACCGTTACAGATATCATGGTAGGTTTTCCAAAGACTGTACTTTGTGAGGGTAGATGGCAATACGCTTAAAACCAGGAACACGGCCGGATAGCAGAAGTGCTTGATCTTCAGCTTCATTGCCTATAAACTTAACAACGTTCTCAATTGTCTCTGCCGAGCACGTGGAGCTGGGCAACCGTTTGTTGTTTCCATGCAGACGCACTGAGAGACCATTCTTCTTATGTTTTAGAAGGCTGTAAAATCTTTTCTGATGAATGCAATGTAAAAACAAGAATGTTTTTCGGCATATTCGTTTTCCGTGGTAGAAAAACGGAGTTCCAGTTCTCTTTCGTGTTGTCTCGATTCCGCCAGATGTGCTGATATCACTGCAATTGATAGAACTGTGGATAGCCCCAAGTAATACCACGTCAAGCTCAGTGGATGATAGTTCCATACAATTGTTTCGGCAGTCAATGAATTCTTCTTTTGGTATAGCGGAGCTACAGGGTTTTTCTTGCTCTGTTAACTTACATCCGCAGGTTTCTCTGACAAACGCTTCAACTTTAGATCGTTGAGTGATCTCCGCTTCAGAGAATTCAAACGGCAGTTCATCGTCTTCGTCCTCGCCATCGCTGTCCTCTTCTGATGAATCAGGCTCATCTTCTAATACATTCTCTTCGATTTCTCTTCTGACATTATATTCTAATAAAACCGTCAGACGAAGCTCTCTTGTTTCCTTTTCCGATAACATTGAATAGTCGTCCTCGCCCTCCATGTTAATTTAGCGTTCAAAGTTGAAATTCAAACGAAAAATACAAGGATTTGCGTCGTTATAGCAACATTCGTTACTTAACCGAGAGGGCCTGGACCGAGCAAGTACAAGTCAACATTGCATTATTCGTGTCGGAAACGACTGTTGTTGTTTTGAGAAACTTTGCACATTGCGATTAGAAATCCAATAGTTCAACAACCGAAACACTAGAATGAAGTTACGATTCCATTGAGCTTAGCTTGTGAAATGAACACACGCATTACTCTTATTTGAAAGAACTACAACCTCGGAGCGAGTTGGATTGGGTTCTTTGCTTTTCGTACCAAGAGTATATCTGATCGAACTGGAAATTTAATGAGTTTACTTATGTGTCATCTCGGCTGCGTTTTCGTCAATTTAATGTTAGATACGATATTGAGCTATGTTGCACGCTACAAGCCAAAGAAGTGTACCGTGTCAAGAACAGAGCCTTTTCGTACCGTGTCAACATTTTTTACCGTGTCAAGCAACTGCAAGGCCTTCTCGTACCGTGTCAAGTAACAAAGCCTATCGTACCGTGTCAAGAATACAAAGCTTTTCCGTGTCAAGCAGGTAAGAACAATACCGACCAACACGGAACACGTTATCTTTTGTTTTACCTATTAGATATGCGTATATTCACGTTCTTGACACGCTAAGCGTGTCATGTTATAACGTGCGAGCGTGTCGTGCGTGTGTCAACACCAAAGTAACCCAAATCCCATGGAGGGTCACATATGTGCACTTTTTGGCTGAAGCATATCCCGATAAACTATTTACTGGACGATAAGAAAACAAGCAATAGAATTTTCCATATCTAAAAACCTTGTGTATTGAAATAATCTTTATGCTTGAATATTTTCTATTATCACATGTACCACACACAAATACAAACAAATACAATACAACTACTACCACTAATTGTGTTCTTGGGCAAGATACTTTACTCTCATAGTGCCTCTCTCCACCCAGGTGTATAAATGGGTACTGGCGAATTTACTGCTGGGGGTAACCCTGCGATGGACTAGCATCCCGTCCAGGGGGGAGTAGCAATACTCCTAGTCACTTCATGCTACGGAAACCAGGATAAGCTCTGGCCCGATGGGCCCCTAGGCTCGTATACAGACTTTACTACCACTAATTAATCTTTGAATATTTCTCTGAAGAAAATAATGGAGGCTTTTTGTACTACCCCAAGAAAAAGATCAAAGGCCTTATGAGGCCACGACTGTTTTTTTAAGCGATGACGTCATCGTTTAATGTGTTTGTGCGAGTTCTTGTCGCTTTTATTTAACAAGTGATGAATTAAATCGTCGAAGTCGAACGTGCATCACTTGTAAAGATCTATACGGATTTACGTTGTTTTTACTCGGGCTTCTACAAAGAATGTAGAAAAGCCCGAGTTTAAAAATGGGAATCGCCCTCTGACGTCTTCTGCGCTTGAGCAAGATATGAGTATGCGGAGGAAAAGGTCAGTGGACGGGGATGTGTTTTATTGCCCGGAGGCACGAGGTCGACACGAGCTGATAAAGTGAAAAGCGATACACGGTACGAAGCTGTCTCGTTTGACTCTCTTTTCGGTGGAATCTCAAGGATTGTAAAGGTTGAAATATTTAGTGTGATTTCTAGAACGCGAAATCGATTGTACACCCACACTGAAACATGTCGATGACTACTTCGGAGCGGGTAGGTGCATGAACTTTAATACGAGAGAACTTTACGAGCGAACTCTTCCGAATGAAACCTTTATCAGAAGCCTAGATTTTATAGTGAGCTATCTATATAATGGAGTTTGAAACGCTAAGAGAATCATCAATACTTGCGGGAACTGACGCTGTTGAGCACTCAAGCATTGCGAAAAAATGGACTACTGACATGCAACAGAGTTTTCCTTATCAACACAAGAATCTTCTCGAAGATGCAATGGACACCATATTTAAGCTTAGTTGCGCTCTAATAGAAGAAACGAAAAACGAAATGAGTACTTCAAGCAGCTTTTGGGTAACTATATTCTTTCTTTCAATTTTTGCTTTTATAGTATTGGTTTCATTGGGTTTATCTTGCTTTGTTTTTATCGTTTCAATTATTGTAACAGCATATGCTCTTGTCCAGCACTTCATGTCGTATGTAGATGGCTATGTAGAGAATGTTGTTATTTCGGCATTTGATGATTGTGATATCTTAGACAAAGCTATTTACTCAACCGGAAATGTAAACAATTATTCAATGGTGACAATAAAAGCGAGAAAAGACATGAGATCTCGCAATGCGAAGTATGTTATTATCGCGAGATATAGTTCTTAATGTAACCGAAGTTAATTTTTTAAAGAGAAGCCCGAGTACACACAGTTATACATCTAGTTCATTTTGTTTTGCATTGGTTGTAAAAGAAACAGGCTCCAAGCAGACAAATTCAAGTTTGCGTGTTTTCGTGCTAGCGTGTGTACACTCTTTTCTCTGTACAGCGTGTATGATTAACGTTAAATTTCCGGAATGTGTTTTGATAGTGCCATGAGCATAAGAGGTTTCATCTTGCATTCTTTGATTGCTGTGAAGATTAAGCGTCGAATAAAATTTATTTTGAAATCGGCTAGGTTGACCTTTGTCGCGTGACACTGATAATCTTCTGTCAGCTAGCGATTACACAAACTTTGCTTTCAATTTGGCTTTCACCGTCACATGCAAACTTAAGAAAATTCTGTTAATTTTTCTATAGGGCAGAAACAACATACACCTGATTTAAAGTAAAATAAAAATAAAATACGTTCACAATCGATTTTCAAATTATCATCACATACCCATCAAAACAAAACCATCAGCGCGTAAAGTACAGTGGTCTGTCATCGGTCTTAATAAACCGCAACGTCAAAGTGAGAGTGGCGTTACATGTAGGTCTGCCAACCATCTGTCAACGGCCTTTTGTTTACATCTGACCGAGTGAAGGAGTAAAGGAAGGATGGCTTCAAATCGCCCCTCAATCCGTAACTCCCGTTTTGCATACGCAAAAACAGTCGTAAAAATTATTTATTAGGACATAATGTTTATCTAGATCTGCACGTTTGTGGCTAGTGACAAGTGATAATTCAGGCTTTGGCTCAGTTCTGATCATCTTCAATACAAATTATATGCTCAACTGATATGCAAATGAAAATATTTTTGCTTAAATATCCAAAAAACTCTAAATAACATTTTAAAATATGCATGCATGGTTGCCAGAGATCTCTCCGTATCATGAACCTTTTTCAAGAGTGACCAGTGATTTATGTTCCATCTCCTGCCCTTGGCCAAAGTGTCAAAGTGTTTCCTGATAACATGGTTTTGTTATCATAAACAGATTGGAACAGTTTTCAATTGAGTGTCGTAAAATGAATCAAAGTAACAACACTGGCCAATCACAAAGGATACAATCCAGTCCCATCAAAACCCAAAGCAAATACATGTTACCATCACAAATCTTGGGAAAATATGTACAAGGGAGTCATGAGTGGCATGAATGTTTTAAACCAATGATGAAGGGGAGTAATACAACTCATTTAGCCAAAGCAGTGCATATAATTACTTTCAACAACCAAGTGAAAACCACTCTGAAATATTGTTTAATAGCGGAGCTCTCCAGCGGCCTGAAGGGCCGCAGAGCGGATCCCCATAACCATCGTGGGACAATAGAAATTGAGAAAACCACGCGTTTGAGTTTTCATGGTCACCGTGCGTGGTTAGTGGCATGGCTCGCGGGCACCTAGCGACGACGACGACGATGTCACCCAAAATGGCGGCCATACTCCAGAAAAAGCTTCCCTTAAGAAAAAGTCTACCCTGTAGAAACCCTGTGGGAGTCCTGTAACAGGGTTGTAAAAAGGACCTTGTTACAACCCTGTTGCAGCTCGTAAATTGGCACAGTTAGCAAGGTTGTTTCTACCAAGTAGCAACCCTGTAACAGCCCTGTCATGGTAAAGCCAATTTAATACCCCGTGGCAGCCCTGTGCCAACCATGCAGCAGGCTGTTCTGAGCCTTGTCCAAGACAACCCTGTTGCAGCTCGTAAATTGGCACAGTTAGCAAGGTTGTTTCTACCAAGCAGCCACACTGCAACAACCCTGTCACAGTTTTCAAACCAGCACACTCTGTAGATGTCATGAAACAGCCCCGCAGGAGCTAGTTTACATGGCTAGTGCAACCCTGTACTTATGCCATGCAACAGTACAACCTGATGGTTGTATAGTAAAACCTTGGCTTGCTTAAAATTAATGTTTGTGGCAAAAATCAACATATTGCCAGAAAATCAACAAGAGTATGAACTGCTAAGAGATATATTTTAAGCTTGCTTTGATTAGTGAGCTTACATTAGTACACTGTATCTACTACAAAGTAAAAGTCAACAAATTTTTAAATTGCTTCTTTAGTGTTTATTTGAAACTTAAATGCTATTACATTTGGCTTTTTTACACTATGAACTCAAAACCCATGAAAGATTAATCTTTTAGAAGGCCTTCATATTTCAACCGTCATAGTATGCACAGTTTTGAGTTTCCTGGTGACTGTTTTTAAATGTCACACCTTACAGTGACATGAGTAAATGTGTAAAACATATTCAAAGGACATGTATCAATGCTTTTCACTTAGCTCTTGCTCTTTTGGTGATATCGATGTGCCTTGATAATCTAAAGCAAAACACATAAAGCAACGTGTGATTAAAATCAGATCTTCACAAACTGTATTCTGTTCTTCCCTAGCACACTGCTACATTAATTAGTCTAATTGAAAAGGAGAAAGGACTGATACCAAGTACAACAACTTGTTTAAGTTGTAACAAGCAATTTATCACACGAATGGTGCAGATTGTAACAATAAAAATAATTCATGTTAATTTCTTACTTTAAGAAGCCATTGTGATTCTTCTCACATACTTTGTTTACCACTGACATGCCCAGGTGAGTTGCTTTTTCAGTTGATTTTCTCAGTAAAATAGCTGCTTTTGAGTCTTGAAGACTGCAGTTGAAATAGGCGCACGATTTCAACGGTTCTCAGAACATTGCATCATGGGAAAGATAAACTCGTTCCAGGCTCTTCTCAGCATCAAATCCAAGATGGCGGCTCGTGTGGTCGGATTCCACATGAAACTCAGCCATTTTATTCATTTTAGTGGCCTGTGGAATGCTAAAAAGTATTCAGGAATCATTTCCAGAAGCTCTTCAAGCCGAAATTTCTCCTACAAATATGGAAAATTATGAACTTTGGTTGTGAAGTTAAAACTGTACTGGTGAAGACATCACTTTCCTTGCTTCTGTGGGTATTTGGTTTTATCTCTTTCGCATAATTATTTTGACCTTGAACATTCCAAAAGGTAAACACCTTTTATAAAATGTTAAGTGTTGTTCTAATGCTAAAATTGAATATCAGTAATTGACAATAGTCTCATGATGCATTAAATTTCAAAGGTCAAATCATAGTAAAATGAAAAAAATTTTTTTTGATCACTGAGTGCAACTTGTCGGTGTTTACCCTTTGAATAACTGTCAAGAAAAGTGAAAGCTAGTGTACATGTTCTCACCAAAATCACCTTCATTTGAAATAAATCATTAATTTCTAGTTCATAAAATGAATGCATGTTTATTGACTTGAACAGTTTACATACTTTCAAAAGCAAATAACTGCAAGTGCAATAAATATTTTTAAGCTTTGCAAGCTGTCTTCATTCCTGTATATAGACTAAGTATTAAACATACATGGCATTTGATTTCATGGGAATTATAAAGTGAGGAAAAGCTGTAGCAAACCATGATATGTCTCTTCTCTTGAAACTCCTGAGCCATGAAATTCCCTGTGGTGTGTTTGATGTGAAATTAAGACCTGAATGATTATCTGTTTTCATGGGCCATGTACAATATATAAAAGCAAATTTTTTATGGAACTCTTACTCTAACTTGGAATTTACTGAAACTCATAAATTGCTCTGGAGCAGGTCGCTGTACGAATGGATGGATGTGTACACGGATGTAAGACTAATTTATGTCATGACTTATTGTTTATAAGTATGATCAATGTGCAAACGTTTTGTACTTTTTGCTTAAATCTGTTAAATGAATTTCACAACCCTGCTAGAACCCAGTAGATAATACATGCAGCCCTGCTTGTTATTGTGCATATTAACCCATGCAGCTACATATGCACACAACTTATAGCCATTTTACAGCCCTGTTTTACTGCCCGTGTATGACTTGACAGGCCTGTTTTAACCCTGTTATGATGCATGTATATCTTCACAGTCATGCTACAGCCCTGTTGTACTTAACATGTATATCTTTACAGCCCTGCCACAGCTCTGCTTGTCTTAACTCAGGTAATGTTACAGCCCTGCTACAACCCTGCCGCATCTAGTTTTCAGCCTTGTAAATAGCGAAACAGGGCTGGAAACAGGATTCCACTGGGCTCCCACAGGGTTTCTACAGGGTAGACTTTTTCTTAAGGGTTGGCCTGGCCATCTTACGTGTTTGATATTGACCATCCACCTTTCGGTAAAAGTCACCTATCGCAGAAGTTTGTAGGACACTGCACATTTTTTAATCATGTTGAAAATCGATTAGGGATATTTCATTTCGCCTTCATGAATTGATTGCGTGAAAAGGCGACAAAATCTTTGGTGGTTGCTCACCCGCGGGAATGAAAAATTGTGAAGAAAGTGAGCAGCAGAAAAGATTTCTTCGTTATTATTTTTCACCCCATCACTTCAGAGATTTCTTCTCGCATCAACAAAATGATCTGGACATTTCACATCAACTTAAACGAAGCCATTGCATGAAAAGGAGCCAAAATCTTTGGCACGCTGTTCACATTTAAGGGTCGTTTAAAGCTGAATGAAACATGCGAAGAAAGCTGCTGAAGAACACAGATCTTCGTGGATATTTCTTGCTCTATTTACCCATCTACATCATGGAAACGTATTCCAAATCATTTAGGACAACCTTGTAACGGGAAGAACGGAAGTAATTGTGGACTTGAACGTGATATATCGGACTACAAGTCAAAAGAACGATGTCCAGGGTTCGACCTGCGGCTGAGCAAGGCTGAAAATAACTGAATTGAGCTCAAATAAAAGTGAACTCAAAGCCAATCAAGTTCACTGAAGTGAAGGATAAAAGACTGTTAAAGGCTACACCGATGGAAAGAGAGAAATTGATCTTTGTTGATAATTCATATAATGTATATGTCGGTGGTGTTGGAGAAAGCTTACGACCAAATTATCATGTTTGTCTCCGATATTATTGGGCTGGTTTGAAAGCTTTGCCCTGCAGAATATACAAGCCTTCTTCAATAATGAGGTAACAAACGTAAATGTATGCACTAAGCATAAGCCTAATTTGTATTGAGAGATTTTACTTCATTTGTGAACAAATTTGAAGTTGTGCTGCTTTTCAGATCTTCCTTTAAATATTTATCAAACCTGTTCGTGTTTGTACATTTCTATACAGACATAATTTGTTTATTAAATATTTCGTTTAGACTAGTGATGTTCACTATTGGATTTTGAAGACAAATTATTTAGCTTCACGGATCAAAATCACAATTTCGGCTCGCTTGCATTTGTTTTGTTTCTCTTGTCCCTGCTTATCAGTGAGTGTGTTGAAATATCTTTGATGCGTAAACGAATATTTCGCCAGTTCCGTTGCGAGTTACCTTTGCTTGGCTGAGTGAGTTCAGGCTTTACATACCGCATATTTATACTTACCAGAAATGAAGAAAATTCATTCAGTTCTCTACATAAAATTCTCTTAGGTACTTGGCAACGCGTACGATAAAACAGAATTAGTTAATCATTCCACTAAACCGCAATGAAAAGAAGACGGTTCAAACAGTCAAAACAACATTGTAAGCTCATTCTAAGTTACCGTGCACTAATTCCCAAATTACAAACTGCCACAATTCCTACACAAAAGCTGCTTTAAAATGACTTACATAACGGCACCATAAATTTTCAGAGTTTGTTTTACCGCCTCGGTTTACTCAGTTTGCCGTGGCGTGAGTTCATTTTGTTTACCGTGTAGAGCAGCGAGTTCACTTTGTTTTTCTGTATTTTGTTTTTGCCTTAAGTTGATTTTCTTGCCCTGACAGTTTTGTTGTAAGCTTAAATCATAACAAGGTCAAGATTCTTTTTACATTGAAAAACTCATAGAGGTCCTGGAGGCATATTAATTAATTAATGTACAGAAAACGTTATAAAAAGTAGATTTGTTTTGTGCCGACGTGCGTACGTGAGGAACCCAATAGAATGCTCTCGTCAAATTCAATCTTAGAAACTGTCAGTAACAGGCTGTCACAGGAAAGAAAATTCAGATGGGACTACGAAATATATTGATATCGCTTTCGTCAACAAAACCATGAGAGGTTTTTAACCATGAGCGATTAAAATTTATCTTGTACCTACATGTATATGGGCCACTGTATAAGCTTAGGAATATAGCTCCGCTTTTAGGCCTGCCTAAATCTATATATTAGATCAATAAAGTGAAAGTGGGACTTGCAGGAAAACTGCATGTGATAAAGGAAACAGAGATTTTAAATTCGAAAACTTTCTTTGGGCCCTTGGCACTGACCACATATAATATACTGACAAAAGAATCCTGTTATTTTTCATAAGACTAATATCTGCTCCTTTAAATTTGGAATACTGTTAAGAACCATACTGGAGCTTGTAGACTGTGTTCTTTTCTAGATTAAACTTCACCTTACCTGTGACATGACACTAGCTGTAGGCATTACGTATGCCATTTCTGTGTTGCTGCTCTTTATGTGCACAGGATTAATAGCAACTGAAGCTTTGGTGGAAGGCGTTGAGCTTACATCTGAATCACCACCAGTGTTTTGAATGTTAGGATTTCCAAAAATCTTTCCAGATACTGATGTTAAATTTGAAGCATATTGGAAGAATCAAGGAATAACATAAACTGTCACAGACTAAATAGATTTAATATGCCTTAAATCAAGGCTTGCTTTCCAACTGTGAGTGCAGAGAGACTGAATCTTATTACAATCATATCATAAAAAGGAAACAAGCAACAACTAATACACAGTTTGGTATTGTTACAAATACCATTGCTTCTAATGGTCTTGATTAAGAATTTTGATCTTGACAACAATATTATAATTTAACTCTTACAATTTCCCAAACACCAAGTGTGTGATAAGCATGGATCATTTGGCAAATATCTTAAACGGTATGACAGTTTATGTTTTATAACTATTTGCTTTGTTTTATTTTCAGTAACTTGCGATGTTCAGGAACACTTTTGAGCATTGAAAATTTCAGGACTTTCCATGAGCTACATTTTCTTGGAAATCATCTTCCATTTTGGGTACATTTTGACCATTTTCTTTGCGAAAAAACCAAACTTATTTTGTACTTTTTAATATTAAACATCATTTTCCATCATTAAGCTCACAATTCCAATTCTTCTTCTCAATTTTAGTCGCCAGGCTGGTGACTTCGGTTCCAATTTAGTTGTCATGGTGACTAAAATGGTCTTAACTTGAAGGGCTGCCACAAAAATATCATTAATTAGCATTTTATGAAGCAAATAAGTAGACCTTAACTTGTGATTTGCACATAAAGGTAACAAAAATAGACTCTTAAAAATAGATGAGTAACCAGGATAAGACATTTGGTAAAAATAGAAAAAGCAATCTCTGGTTAAAAATTTTGTTAAAAAACAAGCTTTGACTACCAGTCTGTAGTCTTTAACAAGTAATAAATAAAAATTAAAAATAAAGCGCAAACATTGAAATATATACTATAAAAAGTGTGAAAAAACAAAATTATAATAAAAACAATAGAAATGCTTACATGTAGCTTGTGTGGGAGTAAAAATGTTAATTTGAGGTTCAAAATAAAATTGAATATTGTCTTGGTAATTGTTTCGCATTATTGTCAGCATGGTTCGTAGTTGCTGTCATGTCATGGTTTGTAATTGCTGTCAAACACAAACTGAGTACTGCCACCACTCTCCTGAATCATGCTTCTAACCTCCCAAGTACCCCCCGGGGGAAAAGTGAAAGAATTAATCCACGTCACTGATGCTCTGAAATAGAACAGCTACCCACAATCGGTCATATCTAACATCCTGAAGAAGAAACCACCCCCAGCAACCACACCATTTCCAGAAGAATTGATAGGAACTACAAACAAATGTTGTTTATAACGCCGACTGTCCGTGGAGCTATATCGGTTAGACTGGTAGATGTTTACAAACAAGGAAGAAAGAACATTATTAGAAACACAAAAACCTTCAAAAAAGGTTCTAACATCGCTTCACATGCCTGATTGAACAACCATTCCATGTATCGACTTTGACAGTGCTCGCGTGATTGACAAGGGAAATTTCTGCATTAGAAAATCTTTGGAATCCTGGCACACAACAATTATGAACCATGCTGACAATAATACAAAACAATTACCAACTGAAGACAATATTCAATTTTATTTTGAACCTCAAATTAACATTTTTACTTGCACACAAGCATTTCTATTGTTTATAGTACAGTAATAGCCCACATATAAGAACCTGAATTTTTCAATTTAGCCTAAATAGGTTCTTATATATAAATGGTTCTTAATGCAAATTTAGGCTACCAAGGTTCTCAAAATAGGTTCTTATATTTTCATCTGAATGTAATATATATTATAAATATCATCTCATAATACAGTATACATCATTTATTTGTACCATAGAGCAGTGCCTATAGAGTTGGAGATGGTCAGAAAGCTTTCTTTGATACTGTAGTAGAGTACAGTACTTGCAAATACTTGGGGAATTTATTTGAATGGCAAACACAATAGACATACAACATGGTACTTAAGCTTGAATGAAAAAAAAGTTATGTCAAGTTACTTTTAAATAGATGATGATCTTAATTCAGCAGTTTTTACCTATACACTTTTACAGCAACCCCACTAATAAGAACATAACTGAAAATTTTAGCCTAAATAGGTTCTTATGTGGAGGGGGCTTAAAATGAAAATTTTAGCCTAACAGGTTCTTAAAACCCAGGTTCTTATACGCGGGCTATTACTGTATATATTTCAACGTTCGCGCTTTTTATTTATTACTTGTTAAAGACTACAGACTGGTAGTCAAAAGCTCATTTTTTAACAAACTTTTTAACCAGAGATCACTATTTCTATTTTTACCAAAAGATAGACTCCTTGTTTTTCCTATTCACAAGAATAATCAATTGTAATCTTTTATTAAAGCTTATAAAATAGTGTTTTAGCAGTTTAATGGAATAACAGTTTAGTAAGTAGGTAAGTGCATTCAGCACTAAAAAGGATATATCTTGCATCAAAAGATAATTTGACATATTGACTACAGGTATCATCAGATGCAAAAGTAACAAGATCTGATGCAGCATGCTTCAGCTTCAACAGCAGGGCAAAGTCACCATTGTTGGTTCCTAAATCCAAACATGACAGACAATCGTTTACAAAGTGCCAGTTCAATGAAGTTGAGGAGCGCCATACAGTGTGCATGGCCTGCTACATGTACATTACCTTTGAGACGATAGTCCTCAACATTTTCTGCCTTGATAAGTACTGTCTCCCATGAACTTCCTTCCTGTAGGTAAAACCAAATATCAGTTGGTTCATACATGTAACATGAATGTACCAGTGATTGTACACCTCAACACTCATAACCCAACCTTCAATCAGACCACAAACTATACCATATATCTGGCTTTCATCAAAGTAGGCACTTTTGTCTTTATATATGTTACCCTGGTAATTTATTTATTAATTCATGGTATCAAGAGAGCATCTCAAGTTTAATATAGTCATAGTGAGCTAAAACTAAAAAGAAGGTAGGAGAAGTGGAATTTTGCTATCTAAGGACTTAATTCATATGAAAGTTAGCAACAACCACTGTGTTAGTGTTCTGAAACTGTACTTGCTTGTCCTTGTTTGTTTACCACTATAACTTCACTGGAACTGTTTTTAAACTCTGAGTTGCCAAATTCCAGGTGTGGCTTGTCTAAAGGTGTGACTTATACATGGACGTTTACAGTAATTAAGCAGTCATATAACTTATTGTAATAATTTTTAATTGCAGGAAACTTGCAGATCAATCTATTCCAAGATCCAAGGAAAACAAAAACAAAAAGACAGTACAAAAATAAAAAGGCAGCCAAAGCTGCATGTGGATGCTGGTAGTGGTATAAAGATTGAAAGCATTGAAATAATCAACTAGAGAACGGCTGAAGATTTTAGTTCACTCATGGACACCCCACAGGCTTAATAAAATGCCTGGCTGACTTTACCTAGAACATTCCAGAACAAGTCTGTTAATATTAATACGTTGTTAGTCAGGCTTGTCCTGTCAAATAAAAATCCTAGTTCAAGCTGAGCAAATAAATGAAACTACATTCACTTTGTCTGTAGCGATTGGTAGACTAATTACTCAAGTTAAGATTCATCTGATCTGAGGTTTAATTTATCATGAAATTTTCGGTTGTACTCTGTCCAGAAGAATTCTGGTCTCCTCTCACATAACTACAAGGGCACGCAATCAAAGCTAATTTGATTGACTGTTATAACATGACTTGCAAAAATCTCAGCAAAGACGGGCCTTAGGATTAACAAATCCAAAACAAAGGTGACAAGGGTCAACACTAGTTAATGCAGGCAGTATAGAACTGGATGGGGGAAGCAATTCATGAAGTGGAGGGCTAATTGCATACCTTGGCAGTAACATCAGCAAGGATGGTGGATCTGATCGGGACATGCAAGTGCAGAGGATTGCGAAGGCAAGAACTGCATTCTCAATCCTGATGCCAGTATGGAGCTCAAAGGTGATATCCAGAAAGACCGAACTATGGATCTTCAACCAACACCAATATGTGAAGTCAGTCCTCCTGTATCGCTCAGAAACATGGAGAGTAACAAAAGCAACCTCCAACAAACTTAAGTCCTTCATTAACTGATGCTGGAGGTCTGTCATGAGCATTCACTGGCCAGAAGTCACAAGGAATGAAGAATTGTGGGCAAGAATGCAAATTGGAACAGGAAACAATCAACATCCAAATAAGAAGGTGCAAGTGCGGATGGATCAGACACACCCTCAGAAAACCAGTATCCGGTCATTTTGTTCCATAGTCAGATCGTTCCAAGTCACTTCTCATTCCAAAGAAAAGTTAATTCGTTCCACAAAAAAGTCAGTTTGTTCCACGATATGGTTATTCCTTCCACAACATAGTCTGAGATCGTTCCACGTAGTGTTAAAGTAGAAAAACATTAAACATAGTGAAATTCTACTTAAAAGTTATACCTCACCTGATAACCTGCACATTCTATACGTGTAATTTTAATTGTCAAAATTGCGAAAGGAACAGCTTGGCAACACTGCGCTGACTGCCCAATCTTCCTGCATGCAATTTAAATATAGCTTCTGGGGGTTCCAGATTAATAGACTTTAATCAGTCAAAAGCCAAAGACTCTGTTAAAACGTGTGTGCTTTCAAACAGAGAAAACAATAACTAAAACCAAAAGTCTTTCCTTTATTTACAGAATGAATACTAGAAGTAAATGAATACTTCAAGTAAACACCCATGCTTTAATTAGCATTGAAGCAATACTGAAACAGAGAAAACAATAGAGCGAAAAAAGTCTCGCCTTTACCAGAGTCAAAAACACTGAGTCAATGCAGAACGAATAAACTAAGAACCTTGACAACTTAAAGTGAATGTGCGTGCTTTAATTAGCATTGATGCAATACTGAAACAGAGAAAACAATAGAACGAAAAAAGTCTCACCTTCATCAGAGTAAAAAAGGTTGAACAAGAAGTTGCTATAGCAATTACTTAAAACCGCGCTTATATTTTTGGCTAATTAACAGCTTTCTTTCTCAAAAGTCACGGTTAAATTTAATCTGTTTGCATTATGAGTAAAGGACTAGCAAAGTAGTCACGTTAGTCACACAATCCGAGGGTTACGTTGTCCCCGGATAGCTTCAGTTAGCCTGGGGGTTTTTCCCTTCTAATGATGTAACCCCTGCACGTTCGGGCACGCTCAATTGTTTACTTAAGCAAATATTTTATTTCCTTTCAAATATTTGAACTCACTTCAAGGAAATAGCCAAAGAATTCACTTCGATTGCCTAAACTAACAAGAAATACTCGCAGAAGAGGAAACAAATTAAATTAATGACCGTCGCTTCTGCCGACATAAACATGCAAATGAAACACAATGTTATTTGTCACGTAACGAAAGTGAAACCTGCAACATCAGCGCATTCCATGGCTGACGTAATACCTTTTTCAGTGTATTCAACATTCGCTTTGAATCGAACGCTTCGATAAAACCAAAAGAAAAGATACTTTATACACAATAAAGAAAACAATAAAATTATTATTTACAAGGCTAAAAAGTTATAAAATTTTAAAAAGAAAACAACAAGTCGAAAACGTTCGGTTTCTTTTTAAAATTTTATAACTTTTTAGCGTTGTAAATAATAATTTTACCTTCTTAGCGAATATTATGACAAAGAAAACAATATCCGCAACATTTTCCGTACATTCATGTTTCAACAGCTTTTGGCGAATAAACGTCACAGGTTGTGTGATTCAGTCCCGATCACGATTTGGCCGAGTGGAGGTTTGCGTCTAGTCACCGACATAAAAAAAAATAATAATAAATCCCGTGTAAAGCAAGAACCGCGCTCGGCCCATGGCCGCGCGGTTAATAATTATGAACTAAAAACCTTGACAACTTCAAGGAATACACTTTTAAAAGGCATCAGAATTACTTAAAGTTGATAGAGCACATCAAACATGTAATGACGCACACGCAACACAATTCTATTTGAAAAGCACAAATTAGGTTAAATTGTGTAGCGCATGTATGACATGGACAAAGTTAAATAAATGTTTTGTTAATGCGCTAAATACGAAAATTGTTTATGGACATTTCGAGACTACTATCTCTTCATCAGCGTAAAAATGCCGCTGATGAAAAGACAGTAGCCTACAAACGTCCGTAAACAATTATCGTATTTAGCGCATTAGCAAAACGTTTATTAACCGCGCGGCCATGGGCCGAGCGCGGTTCTTGCTCTGCACGGGATTTATTTTTTTTCGTTTTTTTGTCGGTGACCAGACCCAAAACTCCCCTGGATCCTTTGGCCGCTTCATCCCAGCGAGCTCAGAGATTTGAAGGAAAAATAAATTATTTGCAAAGGTAAACAATTGAGTGTGCCTGAACGTGCAGGGGTTACGCCATTTTTGGGGAAAAAACCACCAAGCTAAAGATAGCCTTGGATAACGTAACCTCTGGTTGTGTGACTCGTGTGACTTCTTTGCTAGTCCTTTCCTATACTCGTGACAAATAACATTGTGTTTTCTTTGCAAGATGATATCGGCAGAAACGACTGTCATTAATTAGTTTGCTCTTCTGCGAGTATTTCTTGTGGGTTTAGACAATTGAAGTGAATTCTTTGGTTGTTTCATCAAAGCGAGTTGAATGATTTAAAGGGAAATGAAATACTTGCTAAAGTAAACAATTGAGCGTGCCCAAACGTGCAGGGGTTACGTCATTAGAAGGGAAAACCCCCAAGCTAAAGATAGCCGGGGATAACGTAAACCTTGGATTGCGTGACTCGCGTGACTACTTTGCTAGTCCTAATTACTCACAATGCAAACAGATTAAATTTTACCGTGACTATTGAGAAAGAAAGCTGTTAATTAGCAAAAACTAAAAGCACGGTTTTAAGTTGCTAGCAACGTCTTGTTTAACTTTGTCCAGACAATTCTATTGTTGTGTAAGGCGAGAGCAATTCATCATCGTAAAAACAAGTTGTAAAAGGAAGTTTAATTTGTGACTCTATTAACAATGACAGGATGTAAGTGGCTTGTGCAAGGTAAGTGTGATTTTTTTTCCCGCTTTGTTTTTTTTCAAGCATATCAACAATAACAGCTTAAATTAGTGTCCCGCGCAAGGTATAGGTGTGATTTTTTCTCTTTGTTGCAACAATTTTAGAACATAGGTTCAAGTCTTTAGAACATGGGTTATGGCTATAGTTGTAAATAGGTTACAGATATGTCAATAAAAATGGACACACAGATAAAGTACTGGTTCTGGCGCAATATGGTATGTGAACAATTTAAAAACAAAAAATTCGGCCCTAAAGGGCCTCATTTTTTGTGTTAATTTTTTTTATACCATATTGCGCAATAACGCAGTACTTTATATGTGTGTGGTGGTATTTGAGAGAAAATAACGCTAACATGGAAGTTATTATGAGAGTGTTGTGTTTAAACATCATAAAACAAAAAAAATGCGCTTCTATAACGCATTACTTTATGTGTGTTGTTTGAGAGAAAAAACGCAAGCATGACCCCGAGCGAGCGGGTATGTCACAAAAAAATAATTATTTTCTATTGAAGAAATGTATGCACTGTCTATATACAAAAGTGCGCTAGAATTATTTTCCATTTGAACAATTATCTGCACTTGTATATACGCCGAGATGGCAGCCGCAAGATTTTCGTCTAATGTTTTAGAAAATTTTTACAGTCCATTATCAAGGGGACAAAACAGAAACCTACCTG
This sequence comes from Meandrina meandrites, assembly GCA_963693305.1. Taxonomy (NCBI): domain Eukaryota; kingdom Metazoa; phylum Cnidaria; class Anthozoa; order Scleractinia; family Meandrinidae; genus Meandrina; species Meandrina meandrites. The sequence continues at coordinate 14,036,380 of OY855913.1, forward strand.
AACCATTACAACCTGAACTAGTTCCTGTACGTGACGTGTTTAAAATAAGCCAAAGTAATTTCCAGGAATGGCTTCGTGTTTGGATAATGAATGTATCAAAAACAAATCCAAACAATAAAGATATTTTTATGTTTAAAAGAGAAAATAAAGAAAAGTACACTAATTTGATTGAACAGGAAATCCTTAAGTTGGGCAGCGTAAAGGTGAGCTTCGGGCTAAAAGTAAATTTTGAAATAGAAAGAAACGGCGAAACGCAAGAAATGTCGCACTATTTTAAAGAGGACCAGCCGCACATTTTTAACAGGGATAACAAAGAACTGATAGAACAAAAATATGAAGAATTCATGGGAAGAATAAAGGGAGAAATAGAAAACTGGTCATTGAAAGGATCAGGATGGGAAGTTGAAAGTATAGAGATAGCATACGTGAATGTCGCAAAATATCAGCCACTGCGCGGAGGAACCTATTTGCCACTTCCAGCCGATCTTGCAAAAAAGAAGGCAATAATAAATGTGAAAAACAAAGACAACGAATGCCTGAAGTGGGCTCTAAGAGCCGCTTTATTCCCTCCAAAAGATGGGAAGGACCCGCAAAGACCAAGCAAATACCCCAAAAATGACGGGATAAATTACGAAGGGATAGATTTTCCGACACCGGTAAAACAAATCGACAAGCTTGAAAAACAAAACCCAAACCTGGCAATAAACGTGTTCGGATGGGAAAAAGACACCGTGATTGTGTACAGAATAAGCAGTAAAGAAAAAAGCGTGGAAAGAATAAACCTTATGTTGATTGAGTCAAGGGATATACAGCATTAATATTACTGTTGGGTAAAAAGAGAAAGCGCTTTGCTGTTCGATTAGGCAATAAACAATAAAACTTTCTACTGCATGAGGTGCTTAACACGTTTCACAAGAGCGCACATGCTTGTGGAACACAAAAAGTACTGCAACGGAGTGAATGGCAGACCAACAAAAATAGATATGCCGGAAGAGGGGGAAAACATACTAGCTTTTCAAAATCATCAGAAACAGATGAAAGTGCCCTACGTGATATATGCGGACTTTGAGTCTCTGGTAAAAAAGATACAAGGCTGTGAGGGAGACCCGGAAAAAAAATACAAAAGTTACACAGAAAAGAGCAAGTGGCATGAAGCGTGCGGGTATTCATACTTTGTGGTGAGAAGCGACGGAGAAGTAACAGCTAAAAAAGTTTTTAGGGGTGAGGGAGCGGTAAATTCATTTTTGGAAAGCATAATGCAGGAAAAGGAAAAAATAAGAGAAATACTCGCCAAACCGAAACCTGTAACAATGTCGCAAAAAAATTGGTATGACTTCAAAACCGCAGAGAACTGTTATATCTGTGAAAAGAAACTGGTAAAAGAAAACTATTGGGATTCATTGCCGGTTTACACTAAAGGTCTTGTATCAGAAGAAGAAAAATACCAGGGCCAATATCACAAAAGGTGCTTTTTTCAAGAGCAAAAAGATCAAAGGAAAGCATTAAATCAATTGGGATGTGCAGGAACAGAAGAAGGTGAATTTGAAATTATAATACTAAAAAAACCGGAGCAAAAGGACAAGTGGAAAGCAAAAGAGAAAACCAACTGTTATTTATGTGAAAAACCTTTACTACAGAAAAACTACAGAGACGCGGTAAAAGACCATTGCCACTTAACGGGTAACTACCGAGGAGCGGCGCACAACAACTGTAATCTTAAACTGAGAATAAATCCCAAGAATGACCAGATACCAGTTGTATTTCACAACCTGAGGGGATACGACGAGCACCATTTAATGCAAGCGATGGCAAATTTGCAAAAAGAGGTGAAATGCGTCGAAAATAACATGGAGAAGTACATAACCATTTCGGTCGATGGTCTGCGTTTCATAGACAGCTTGAACTTTTTGCAAGGAAGCTTGGACTCGCTGGTAAAAGCAACGCCAAAGGAGGCACTAAAAATCACATCAACAATATCAAATGGCAGTGATCTGCTTTACAAAAAGGGAATTTACCCATACGAGTACATGGATTCATTTGAAAAATTCAGCGAAACAAGTCTGCCCAAAAAAGAAGACTTCTACAGCAACTAAATGACGAGTACATTACAGAAGATGAATACGCACACGCGAAGACAGTCTGGGAGACTTTCAAATGCAAAACATTGGGAGACTACCACGACCTTTATGTGAAAACGGATGTAGCTCTGTTGGCAGATGTATTTGAAAATTTCCGTAAATTGTGTTTGCAGCAGTACGGTCTTGACCCGGCGCACTATTTCACATCACCAGGCCTATCATGGGACGCACTCTTGAAAAAGACGGGTGTAGAGCTTGAGTTGTTTACAGACCTTGAAATGCATATGTTCGTGGAACGAGGAATTCGCGGAGGAATCTCGATGGTAAGCAAAAGATACGCAAAGGAAAACAATCCTTTGGTATCAGGCTATGACGAAAGCAAACCGAACAGTTATATAATGTATCTGGACGCAAACAACCTGTAAGGCTGGGCAATGAGCAAGCCTCTCCCCAAAAGCGGATTCAAATGCAAACGAGTGATGCCGACTGAGGAGGAAATAATGAACAAAAAAGAAAACGCCAAGAAAGGCTGGATCCTTAGCTTGAAGTAGACCTGGAGTACCCGGCGGAGCTGCATAAAGAACACAACAGCTACCCGCTGGCTCCTGAGAAAAAGGTCGTGAAAAAAGAAAGCATGTCGGACTACCAAAAGAATCTGATAAAAGAATTGGACCTGAAACTTCCAAACAGCAATAAGCTGCTGCTAACACTTGAGGACAAAAAGGACTACGTATTACACTACGAAAACTTGAAGTTTTATCTGAAGCAGGGGATGAAACTAAAGCGCGTAAAAAGGGTGCTAGAGTTCGAACAAGAGTGTTGGATGGAGCCGTACATCCGTATGAATACAGAATTCAGAAAGCAAGCAAAGAATGACTTTGAAAAGAACTTTTACAAGCTGATGAATAACTCAGTTTTTGGCAAAACCATGGAGAACCTGCGCAACCGAGTAGACATAAAAATAGTTCGCAGCAATGAGAAAGACAAAATAAGGAAATTGGTCGCTAGCCCTTTGTACTCAAGGCACGTAATATTTACAAACGACCTGGTGGGCATTGACATGCACAAAAGCCGCCTGCTGCTCAACAAGCCGGTCTACACAGGAATGACGATCCTTGACAAAAGCAAGATACTTATGTACGACTTCTTTTACAACCACTTGAAAAAGAAGTATGGTGAGAAATGCGAGCTCCTGTACACTGACACGGACAGCCTGCTGCTGAAGATAGAAACAGAGGACGTCTACAAAGTCATAAAATCAAACGAAAACTTCTATGATACATCAGACTACCCGAAGGAGCATCCACTCCACTCAACAGTGAACAAAAAGGTACTGGGAAAAATGAAAGACGAGTGCGCGGGGACCCCAATATTGGAGTATGTGGGCCTGAGGTCAAAGATGTACTCAATCCTGACGGAAGGGGAAAGCAAAAATGGAATAAACAAAATAAAGAAAGGACTTCCCTGAGACGGAAATAAAAGAGTGCGCCTGCGAAGGAAATAAAGTGCAGGCAATAATGACAAAAGACACAGAGTTGGTCAAAAAAATAAAAAAGAAACATCCGAAAGCAAGAGTGTCGCAATGCTGTAACGTATTCACTATAAAAGTGGACGAAATAAACGTAAGAAAAGCGAAAGGCGTAAAAAAGAACGTTGTGAAGAAGCAAATCAAGCACGAGCAGTACAAGCAGGCGCTGTTCAGCAAAGAGCAGATGTGGCACGGAATGAACCTTTTGCGAAGTGAGGGGCACGAGATCTACGGCATGCATGTAAATAAAATTTCACTGTCCCCGTTTGATTCAAAGCGCTGGATAGCTGACGACGGGGTAAATAAAAAAGCTTACAGGTACAACAGTGCAATGGAAGAAATAGAAGCTTTATTCGCTACTACAGAAATAAAAGAAATAGATCTAGAAGCTTTAACAAATACAGAAATGGAAGAAATAGAAGAAGCTTTAAAAGAGATGTTATAGTTGCTCAGGGGGTAATTGTGTGTTTGGAGGAACAACAAGCAGTTCTTCACGCACAAAGCTTCGCTTGGGCCCATCGTGCAAATAGTAGAGAACGGGCTGATTCGGTTTGGTAAAAGATCGTTCAATGTTGAAAACTTTCAAAGACCAGATTGGATCGGTGGCTCTTTTCACACCACCTTCAAGCTCGCCAGGTTGGTACAAATACCTAACATTCACAAGAGAGGGGAGCTTTTTTTCTCTTTCTCCAACAGGCCTCAAATAAGGTGTCAATGGCTTTGCATAAGCATTTTTTTCTTTGATGGCAACGGCGGGTTTCTTGCCAATCAGCCGCTGACTTCGTTGTTTAGAGCGGCTACAACTTCAGGAAGCCTTTTTACCCACGCAGTGGACCGCTGGCCCTCAGTCAGGCGCATTTCAACGGCGTACTGATGCCCGAACAAGCGCTCAGCCAGGGTGCGGTTGAAACGTTCAACAATGGCCTGGTCACGGTGAATGTCAACTCGCCCGCGCCGAATGTAAGTTTTGTGATTTTCCATTTCTTTTGTAACAGCGCCCATGAATTCACGCCCAGGGTCAACCTGCAGCAGTTCAGGCCATTTCAGGGGTGAGCGTTTGGAAATTCTCTTAAAAGCAAGGGCAACTTCATCAGAGTTTTTAGAGGTTAAGGGTTCAGCTTCTTTGTATCTACTGGCCACGTCGACAACGGTGAGTGCGTATTTGAAAACTTTGCGCCCGCGAGGTCATGTGGCAAAAAAAGAAGATCCGCCTGATGCACTTTGTTTGGTGTAGGAACGTCGAATTTCGGCCAAGGAATGCGCTTTGGTGCTGGGAGGAATATCTGCCACAGTGCTTGCTTGAACAGCCACTTTTTTGCGGTTTCTTCTGGTGCATTAGCAGCTTCGGATAATTTTTTGATTGCGGCAAAACCTTTCCAGTAGCCCCCAGGACTATAGTATGACTTTGCAAGTTTGGCATCCATCGTGTAATATAAGGAAGGAATTAAAAAAGTTTAAAGGAAACGGAAGGCAGCGTAGCCCAGAGCAAGAGCCCCGGCGCCCATGAACATGAGTTCACCATTTTTTTGCTGCTGGCTTGGTTGATAGAAATCTGAGAACTTGGGTTCTTTGGGGGGTATCATTTGTTTGTCAGGGTGCGCTTTATTATACAGTTTGAAGGCGTAGTCAGTGTTTGTAAAGTTCTGTTTGGCCTGCTCTTTTATTTGCGTGTTAGTTGCAATCCAGTCGAGAAGTTTGGTGCGGTCACGGGAGTATTTGGCGTAAGCCGCTTGATACGCCTCGAGAGCTTTATCATGTCGTACTTTTTCATCAAGTGCAGCGTCACCTCCGCCAAGTGCCTTCGCAAGATAATTGCCACCGATAAAAGCCGCAGCATTCAAAATAGCCCCACCAGCCATAATTGCGATACTTGCCATTGTGATATATAACAGAGCAGAGTTTTTTTCAAATCATTAATTTCAGACGCTGGTGGGAAGGATTTTTTGGTCCTCGAGGTACTGTTTGAGTGCAATGCTCCCCGCCACGATGGCTGTAAACTTCACGTAGTTCATTGCACTGCTGCTGGGGTCAGAAGTAAAATTCTCTTTCACAACCTTTTTTGTGACCCAGCCGATGCCGGCGGCAAAACCAGTGATAGTAGCAGCATCTGTGATTGTTTTAACAAACTTGTTGTCTGACATTATTTTGTAAGTGTAGAAATGGAAACATACAAAAGTTTAAAGGAGAACTTCACTCCAGAATGGCCATTTATTTTCTTTACGCCAATAAAACGTTTATACAAAAATATGTTATTCACCAAAATTTCAGCATCCAACGAGCGCTAAATCCCTACGAAATCTTTCTCTAAAGTAGCCCAAAATTCGACAACTGAACGCCGCCATCTTGGAGCCAGTAATGTATGCGTGACGTCAAAGAGTTCAGCCTGAAGTTTAGCGGGAAAATTTAAATACTCGAAACTCCTTGTTTCTTTGAAGTGGCTTTTGTTTGTCAAAATGCCTGTCTGAAAGGAAAGAAAAGGTGAAAGGTTTTTTGTATGTCTTGGAGATCTGTTTGAGAAACATGGAGCTGCACAAACAGGCATTTTGACAAACAAAAGCCACTACAAAGAAACAAGGAGTTTCGAGTATTTAAATTTTCCTGCTAAGCTTCAGGCTGAACTCTTTGACGTCATGCATACATTACTAGCTCCAAGATGGCGGCATTCAGTTGTCGAATTTTGGGCTACTTTAGAGAAATATTTCGTAGGGATTTAGCGCTCGTTGGAAGCTGAAATTTTGGTGAATAACATATTTTTGTATAAACTTTTTATTGGCGTAAAGAAAATAAATGGCCATTCTGGAGTGAACTTCTCCTTTAAATAAAAATTAATCTGTCTCTTCTGCGTCCGGGTTATACAATGTAGCATTCAAAAGATCGCGGACCGTATTAAAAACCTTCACGTTGAAGTCGTACCATATCAGTCCGATTCCAAAAATGGCTGCGGTTGAGATAAGAACTTGTGGAACATCAACTTTCTTCATGGTATAGTAGGCAGGTATAATATTAATTCGTAAATATTCAATCCAAATGTTTTACACCTCTGGGCTGTGTTGCACGAGCAGGCTGTGGCTCAGGTGTCTTTTTGCGAACAGGTTGTGGCTCAGGTGTATTTTTTTTGCTGAATACGGCTTTGAGCTCTTCACGTTTGTAATAAATCCCAATCAGTGAAACAACTATGCTGATAACACCAATCCATTGTGTGGTGCTGAGACTGCTATTTTTTTCTTCGGTACTCTTTGGTGTTTCGTCTGCAATAGGCGGGTCTGGCTCAGAAACCGGGGCAGTGGCCTTTGTCTTGTTGTTTGCGATTATAATAGCAGCCTCAGCTGCTGCTTTTTTCTGTTGTTCACGGGCTAGACGCGTTCTTTCAGCAACCAATTTGCCTGCAGCCACACGCTTGGGATTTTTTGCACGATGCGGGGCTGTAGTTGGAGTTGGAGTTGTTGCTTGCTGTGTGATATCGACCTGAGGGGTATCACCCTGTGAATTTGTACTCTCGGATTGTTCGGTTGACATTTTGAAACAAAGCGTATATGTTAAGCAAATAAAATAATACTTAGAAATTACTCAGAATTTGTCTGTAATTGTTCAGCAGTTGGTGAGGTATGCTCAGAAATTTCTTCTAATTTTGATTCATCCTTTCTCTGCAAATGTGAGTTAAAATCAATGTGCTTCGCCGTTATCAAAGCAGCAGAAATAGGAGCAAGAAATTTTCCATATTTCAAAGAGAGACTGCCAACAAAATCTGTCATTTCTTTGTTAATAATGAAGTCTTCTTTTAGTTCTTTTTTCATTGCATCAACGTCATCTATTTCAATAACCATTTGCAGGCCTCTTGTCAGAAGCGTAAGCAGGCTGTCAACCATGCTTTCGGTTGTCTTGCTGCCAACGAAGGTTTCATATCTCTTGTAGTACTTTTCAACTTCTTTATCAGTCAAGCGTTTCAACTGCTCATGTGTTAATTGCAATCCGATGGCCTCTTTGGATTTGCCTGTTGATACAAGCACGGCCAGCTGCTCACGAAGAGCAGGAATGTTAGGTCCGGGGACGGTTAAGCTTGTTAAGTCTGGCACAATGCTACTACCAGCTGGGCTGCTTGATGGCTCAGCTTCCAGTAGGTTTATAACTTCTGCGAACTCTTGTTCAGCCATTGTAACTATATACAACTTTTATTTTTTTAATTCAAAATGAATACCGTAGGGGTAGCGAAGCGAGAACACGAGATAAGAGAACTTCCGCTCTTTTAGCTTTGAAATCAGAGATTTGTACTCATCGTGGGAGAGTTCGCCGGCGTAATCTTCAAAGATTGCCTTCGTAGTTTTGGCTGAGGGAGTGTAAAATAAAACTATAGCCGCCACGTTTTCCCGGAAGGAAGGTGTTATGCTGGTTATCTTCTGGGTCAGCACCCAAACGCTGATGCCAATATGTCGAGCGGAAAAGCTTAGATTCACCAGCTGGCCTGTGTGCCCTTTCACATCTTTGGAGGCTGCGCAGTCATCGAGTATTATGAGCATGTTGGTTCCCTCAAACAGCCAGGTCACGATATTCAAAAAAATTTCAACCTCATGCTGCTTGCATATTATCACAATCATTCTTGGATCATTTTCACCAATTCGGTGGTAGGTCTTGTTGTGCGCGAATGTTGGGCAGATAAGCACAATGTAGTCGAACTTGCTGCGGAAAGGGCCGTAGATCTGGTCAACCACATATTTAGATTTGCCTGAATTTGTTGGGCCCACAATCAGAGCGTTGAAGGGTATCTTGCTCGGATCCATTTCTATTGTACTGCACAGATTCTAATTGCCTTCCTAATATATTCATCTGCACGTCACTGATTACGTAAATGTGGCAGTTCACATTTCCCGAGCCGCTTGCATTTCTCTCGAGCTCCAGCTGTACCCCATCCTTTGTGTTTACAAGTCACGTGCCGCTTCCGTGCATAGAGTGGTCAGCCATGGAACGCAGATCTATCATAAGCCCAAACTTGTTTTCTGTATAAAACTTTGTTGCATTCATGTGCTTTGAGAAAGAAGCGTTTGACCTCCTCCCAGATATCAATTCCTTCAAGGCCGTTGTTGTACAGCCTGTTGGGTGAGCCGTTCACTGCTACACTAACTTTCGTCAGGTCTGGGTTTAAGTAAGTTTCTGCCTGCCTTGCGCCAGCAACATAGGGCTCGACAAACAGTAGCAAGATGCCTTTGAGGGACCTTCTCTGTGGGTTAACTCTAAGATTCAGCCTTGTGTCTGTGCCTTTGGCAAACATAACCACTTCGTCACGCTGGATGTGGTCATATGCGAATTCTTTGCCACTTGTGTACGCGCTGAGGGCTTCATCTGCCAGTGTTTTGCTTCTTATCATCTCGTACTCCAGCTGGATGTTTGTTAGCTTGTATTTCAGTTTTGTTGTATCTGAGCCTCTGACAACCTGAGAGGCTGGCGCAAGTGTCAGTTCGAACACAAGATCGTTGCATAAAGCCTGCGGATAAAAGGTCCCATGGTCATTCAAAATCTGGTGGTCAAGGCGGATCCTGTATTTGGTTCCGTAAATCCCGTTCAGTTTGTTTTCTGCAGCTACGCCTGAGGTCTTTTTATCACCCGCGTTTGAGCGAATTTTGTTGAGATCCTCACTCTGGATTCCATCTTGCAACATGTTGTCGCGCTCCTCCTGCGATATATAGGAAGAGATCCTCGAATATCTTGTAAATGTCATAACCAACTGTGTCCTGCAGGATAGTGCCAGAGTACTTCACAACAAGTTTGTCAACTAGCACCCGTCCAACATTGTCGACAAGAAAGTTGTTGGCATGGCCTCCGCTCAAATCGATGTTGAAGCGCAGCGCAAGTGAGCCGGGAACAATGACCTCGCCTTCATTCAGCTTGGGCACCGAAACATAAAGCGTTTCCTGCGGATTGGCTTCTGTGAGCTGGAAAGTGATGCGTTTCACCGCGCGCTCCGCTTTTAGAGCGCCGAGAGTTTTCTCACTACGTGTTGGTCGAAGGTTTTCCTGTACACCGTCCATTATTTTAAAGAATTATAAAAATGTTCAATTAAAATTTCAATTGTAAATATAAAATCACGCGATGGCAGAAGGTGGCGAATTTGGTATGGACCAACCAGATCTTGACCACAGACTTGATTATGATGACGATGATGATGATGATGATGACGATGAACAAGAGGCCAAAAGAACCCAGCCATTTCAGCCTGACACGGTTTCCACCCCCTACCATGGTGGTGAACAACATGAAATGCAAACTAGGCAGCACGAACAGAGCGGATTGCCAGAAACATCATTTGATGAAATCCCTTCGTTGGGGGGCTTTATTCATGAAGATGACAAACCAGCACGTCTTGAAAAGGCAAAAGAATTCATTAAAAAATTGTTTCCAAAAGTTGACGTCGGAAAATTAGGCCCAATCGGTTTCAGCAAAAAGCCTGGCAATGAGACTACAATGGTTTCATTTGGAACAAAGGGTGGCGAGACTGAAATTTTCAGAAAAGATAGGAGTGGTCTTCTCAAAAAATTCACAGACAAGTTCAAAAAACCCCTTGGTCCAGAAGCTGAATCTCTGATTGCTCAAGACAATGAAGAAATAATAGAAAACCGGCAGAGATTAAGAGAAGCTGAAAAACAACTCAGAGATGCAGAAAAACTCGCCTCTGAAAGAGAAAAAGCCGCCCAAGAAGTGCAAGATCTTAGAATAAGAATTGATCGAACTCAAGCCAGTATTGATCAACTGGGGTCAAACGTTGAAAGTGAATCAGAACTGCGGAGACTGCAGCAACTGAAAAAAAATCTTCAAAATGATTTTGAAAACGCAAAAAAAGAGGTGGCAGCTCTCGAGAAACAAGCTAAAACCAAAGCCAAAGAACAAACCAGAGAGAGAAAGAAACATAATGGAAGCGAGGCTCAATGACACAAGAACGTTAGATGAGCTGAAAGAACAAGAAGCAGAACTGCAGCGTCAAAATGAGGAAGATCAGGCAGTTATCGACGATGCAGACACATCACCTTCTGATAAACAAGCTGCCGAAGGAAGAGTGGCGGAAAGACAAGAGGAGCTTGCTCGTTTGCAAACGCAGATTGATGAAAGAGAAAGAGCGCTTCCACTTCGTGAGAGGGTAAAGGAGATATTTAAAAAATATGGTGTGACCGTTACGGCTATCGTTCTTGCTGCCGGGGTCACAATTGGTGCAGTCATTGGGGCTATTACAAACGCTTTGAGAGCCACCGGTAAAGCGTTGGGAAAAGGTCTGAAAGATATTGGCTCAAAGATTGCATCAGCTCTGCCAGGTCTTATTGGCTCAATTGTGAGCTTTCTTTTCAAAGCCGCCGGTCAAGCTATCGGTTTTCTTGCTGAGCACACCTGGCTGATTATTTTGGCTGTGGTTGCCTTTCTTGTCGAAAAATATATCAAGAAGCGGCATTAGCGCATAAAGTAAATAAAAGCCACAATCCCGACGGCACCAATAACAACAGCTGCTTTATTATTTTCATGTGTTTCAGTGCTATTTGCATTTGGTACTGGCTCATCAGGTGTTTGCTCTTCAGGCGCGGGCCCCTTTTCTTGCGTTGCTTCTTTGTGTATCGGGTTTGAGGGGTGGCTGTTTGGTGGGTTTATCTTTGTTGGACCTCCTGCCATCAGCTTTAGCGCTGCTTTTTTTGTGCTAGTGTTCACTTCGTCGTTAACCCCGAGCTTCATGCCTGGCACAGCTTGTTTGAGCTGGTTGTTGTAACCAATAACACTTCCCGTATTTATTACCATACGCGCAGGCATCAGCCAGGCCCCCGGACACACAGCCTCACCTTTGCCTCGTCGACTGCAAGTTGGTACCTTTGAACAGACTTTGCCAGATCCGGTTGCCTTATTGAGTTTTCCATTAGCACAAGGAACTCACTTTGCGCTTCCTTTGCGCGTCCTCCTGATCCAAGTATGCTGCTTCTAACGTTCACCTGTGAACCCAAAACACAGTAAACGAACGCCTCTATCGACTGGTTTATTCGCGCCAAACCTGCCTGGGTCAGACCTTCTGCTACATTGGGACAAAACCAGTCTGCCTGTCCGTAGGCAGCGTCATCCGGCTCGATATAATAAATCAAGTTACCTTTTGAGCCTGAACCGCCTTCGTCAGAAAAGTTATCGTGACCGGGGTAACTGACTGACGTTTTATCAGGTCCAACGTTTGTGACATAGATGTAAACGCTTCCCAGGCCGTGGTTTGCGCCTCTTGTGAAACGAAAATCGCTTGACGGGTCGACTCCGAACTCATTGCATATTCTTTTGTATGAAGCCACGTCGTATTTGTTGTTAAACTGGTCAAAAGTAGGGTCGCCAAGCAAAGCGCTTATGCTTTGTATTCCTCCCATCTGAAACAATATTCGCCTGACAGTAAAATATATATGGAACTTGTAAAAAGCTCGCACATTCGGTGGCAAAGGTATAGCAGAGTTGACATTGAAAATTTCACGACTGATACCACAGCCCGTTGTCGCGCACCAGACAGCAAAATTCAGCTGCTGTGGCCAATATTTAATATTTGGGCCGGCTAGCCATGTTTTGGACTCTTTCCCTGAATGGTGGGTGAGTTTGGTTTTTTGAAATATCTCTCTGAACTTTGTTGTGAAATACTGGTCCGGTGTTACGTAAATATTCAGTTGGTTATTAAATATTTTTTTCAAACTCGGGGCGGCATTGTGAAAGCCAACAGCAGGAATCGGCAAAGAGTCACCTTTTAAACCACTTGGTGTAAGCTGTTGTGGAAAACCTTCTGATGATTGGCCAACACCCAGCGCACTTTTCATTTCCGGGCTCCAATATTTGCTGTCTGAACCAAAAACGTTTATCAAATGGCCTGGCCCTGCTTTGAAATAAACTTCTGAGGTTGCTGTGTGGTCTTTGGCGAAATCGGTCTGTGGCTCAAACTTCAATTTATCGGCCTTCGGGTATTTTGCAAGAAAAGTTTTCCATGCCTTCTGTTCTGCCAATTTGGTAATTTTGTCAGCTTCTGGCGTTTGAATCCATTGAAGAAGAGAAGCCATGTTTATATTTAAACAAAATATTTTTCTCTAATTATAAAATGGTCATTCTAACTGTTGTTACAAAAGAAAATCCACATACGGTCTATTTTGAACCCTATCCTATTCCAAAACCAAGCTATATACGGCTGCTTTCATGCTCCCTCTACAATTCGTGGTTTAACTTAAAGGAAGGTGGTAAAATATTCTACACTGATGATAAAAAAAATCAAAGATCTGAATCCACTTTGCCAGGTAATTACACAATCGAAGAAATGGCAAAAACACTTCAAAATTCTTTTAAAAAATATGGTGACGTATTAACAACACAAATCAATACTCCTGTCGGTCAGATGGTTATACAAAAAGTGGATCCATTTAATGAAAAAATAAAGTTCGATAAGAACTTATCCAAACTGCTTGGCATTGATCAAGATTTACCATTTATGAGATATGTCAAACGTTTAAAGTCACCCACGACCTATTGCATTCATTGCGATTTAGTTGACAAAGAACAGAATCTGTTAAATGGAAAACCGTCTACTGTTTTACAAACTTTTGACATAACAGGAAAACCATATCAAAAAGTATTTTATCAAAGTGGCCCAGAACATGTCTTACGCGAAGTTTCTGCTGATAAACATATCACAAATATGACAATATCAGTCAGAGAAGAAAATAATGACCTTTTCAACTTCAATCCGGAACCTCTTCAGTTTCTAATTGAAATAAATTAAACAAAAAATAATTTTGTAAATATAACCATGTCATCCAACGTATTACCAACTGCACCAGCTTATGAACAAACAGAAACTCAGACAACACTCTATCCAGTTCTACCAACTCAACCAGATAACAATTTTCGTATGCAGAAAGCAAACGAAGTTTTAAAATATTTAAGTGATGAAGTTTCACATTATAGGCTTGTTGCCAAAAAATATAAACGAACTAAAACCATTATCAACTACGCTAGCTTTTCTGCTGGCGGTATTTCTGGTTTTCTATCCGCAGGTGGAGTAGCAGCTGCGTTTACAGGCATTGGGATTCCAGCGGCAATACCAATTGGCTGTGTTGCTTCTTTATTTGGGCTAACAGCTGCTGGGCTAACCGGTTTTTACAAAAAGCTAGAGCCCAAACTTATCAAACACTGCAAAATCATGACGCTGGCTTTGTCAAAATGTGATACTGTCAACCGCATACTGTCAAAATCACTCATTGATGGTAAAATAAGCGATGCTGAGTTTCAAAGCATTCTTGATGAAAAAGAGAGCTATCGTATTCAGAAGGAGATTCTACGGAAAGGCACACTTCCAAAGGAAAAAAATAAACAGAGCAGCCCTGACATCGAAAAAATACGACAAGAGGCAATGCACGAAGAAAGAATGCGCATGCAAAAAAAGCTTCTTGGCAGCATCGGCGACGTTTCGAAATAAAAATTCAGTCGAAGCGCACACTCTTTCACTTTATTAAAGAATGATTGCTTTACAAAATATAAACACACAAAATGATTTTACTATTTCATGCTCTTATGTATGCTATAAATGAACTTTCTACACCCGTTTGGCACAATGAGGTCAGACATATAACATATCAAGTCGTGAAGGCGATGCGAGAGGCAGAAACTGAGAAAAATGTCACGCAACGGCTCCGCACCAACTAGAGTAGAAAGATTTCTTGAAAACTTCATCGTAATCATTTTCATCATAAACTGGATAGCCGAGAAAGTGTTCGACTCCATTTTTGCTGCACATATTACAGAGACCATTTCGCCTGCAATCATGACATTCATGGCAAAATAAGACCTTTACAATTTGTTCATTGTGTTCGCAAAATGGTGCTTTGGTAATGGCATCATTCACTTTGTCCCAGCCAAGATCAGCTCGCTGCCTGAGCTTTATGGTAATATACTCTTTGTAGATTTTTTTACTAAGTTCTGGGGGAAGTTTTTGTATGGCTTCCAACGTTTCCATTGTATACTTATAGAAACAATTATTTAGAATTCGAAAGAAACGTTTAAGCCATTGTGGTGGCTGTTTTATTACCTAGTGGCAACCCTGACATTGATTTATTTCCAAAAGATTATCCATTAATTCAATTTGATTCATTTTTTTCATTTCTCCCCAACCAAAATATTGTCTTTGACAATTACAACTTTGGACTGATTCTCTTGTCCCTTCTGGGAATTTATCAGCAATTTCTTGATCATCAAAAAGAATATCCATTAATTTTTGTGGGCTCATTTTTTTCATTTCCGCAATTAAGCCTTCTGATAAAAATTCTGAATTATCTTTTTCATAATGGTGATGGCGTATGTTATACATTTTCCAATTGCCTCCTCTTTCTTTGTTTTTACCAATTTTTGGCTTTTTGCTGCTTTGATCGATAGGACCTCTTCTACCTCTACCCATCTCGGCGTATATACAAGTGCAGATAATTGTTCAAATGGAAAATAATTCTAGCGCACTTTTGTATATAGACAGTGCATACATTTCTTCAATAGAAAATAATTATTTTTTTGTGACATACCCGCTCACTTGGGGTCATGCTTGCGTTTTTTCTCTCAAACAACACACATAAAGTACTGCGTTATAGAAGTGCATTTTTTTTGTTTTATGATGTTTAAACACAACACTCTCATAATAACTTCCATGTTAGCGTTATTTTCTCTCAAATACCACCACACACATATAAAGTACTGCGTTATTGCGCAATATGGTATAAAAAAATTAACACAAAAAATGAGGCCCTTTAGGGCCGAATTTTTTGTTTTTAAATTGTTCACATACCATATTGCGCCAGAACCAGTACTTTATATGTATGTAATGGCAATATTATATTTTAACATGTGTTTATCATTTCAACTGGGTTCCATTGTCTGTATTAAACTAGTTACGATTTTGGGATGGCGATAATGCATCATTTTTAATGCAGTATTGCTGTTTCAAAATCAGTTAGTTAAATATTAAGTTAATAATTTGTTACTCGCGAAGAGTAACAAAATAACATTTTCGGCTTCGACATCTTGCAAAAATTCAAAATGGCAGACCAGTTGATTCTCAGATATTCGAAGATATAAACAGTACTATCGCATTATTTACCTTGATTAATTGAAAGAAACGATTTTATTTACACTTTCATCGAGTAAGCAGGTTTAATTCTTTGCATAACCGAATTTTTTAAAGTGGAACGATCTGACTATGTCGTGGAAGGAACTAACCATATCATGGAACGAACTGACTTTTTTGTGGAACGAATTAACTTTTCTTTGAAAACGAAGTGACTTGGAACGATCTGACTATGGAACGAAATGACCATAAACCAGAAAACCAACCAGCAATGTTACCAGGCATGCACTGAGGTGGAACCCACAGCTAGTAGAAGAGGAGCCAAGAACAGCTGGAGGAGAACCATGGACTATTAGCAGGCTACACCCGGAGGCAGATAGAGAAGCTAGCCAAAAGCAGAACGAGATGGCAGGCAGTTTCCACTGACCCACAAGGAGTGAAAGGGTTTAAAAATGTTTGAATATGCAAGTGAAGTTTTTAAATTCTAAGTAATTAAGTGGAGTGTAAGTGCCAGGTGGAAGGGGCTTTCTTTCATTAACCTTGTTTGAATCCAATGTATATGTCAACACCATTAATTCTAACATCCAGTTTACCACTGAGCATGCAATTAATTGCAAGCCAACATCTTTCCCCTTAGCGAAGCCGTCCAAATAAATCTAGGCAAGGCCAAGTCAAGAGACTGCTATAAACTGCTTAATGCAAAAACTCACAACGAGGATCACAATTAAGGGCCCTCTGCACTGGAGTCAAAATCTATCTATAAATAGCAACACATGGAGCAAGATTTTCAAGTCAATGAAAAGTATCTGCAAAGACACCAAGCTCAAAGAGTTTCAATTTAAATTCATCCATAGAATCATCATAACAAACAAAGAATTATTCAGATTTGGTATCAAGCCTGATGATGAATGCCTATACTGTGGAGATAAAGACTCCATCGGGCACACATTCATGATCATTGAATGCCCGTTCACAAAGACTTTTGTGCAAATGGTTGTTCAATGGTTTAACCAAACAAACCTATGATGTCAGATCTTTCCAACCACCGAGGAAGTCTTGTTTGGCTCCTTTTATAGCATATGGGATGCACGTATTAAAAAGAAATTTAACTACACCACCTTAGCTATGCGCCAATACATATATATGCTATCAAAACGAATAGCAAAGCCATCTCTATTCATGAGTTTATTGACAAAGTACTCGTTAAATAGTTTCTTGAAGATATTTATTAATTAGAACTTACACAGGAAAAGACCAGCTCCTTCTTGAAATCTTGTTTGTTGCTTACATCTTGTTTGTTGCATCTGACATTTTATTGTTACAACAGACAAAATAATTATCACTTAATTCTGGCCAGGAACAAACTAGCCAGAAATTTGCACAAATTGGTTGCAAAAGCATTTTTCACTTACAGCTGCAATTTTGAACAGGTGAATGAGGTGTACATGTAGATGTATAGAAGCATTTGAAACACTGACAACAGTTGTTATGAAAGCTTGACAACTGTATTTTTTCCACTTAATTTAATCAGCTTTCCAGATTTAAGAGATGTAAACTAGCTAAAAACAATTTTAAATTTCTTGTTGTACATGTACATCTTGTATGAGTTAACTTTAACTAGCATCCTAGCTGTATAAAATAACATTATCGGTGATGATAATAAAGGTATTAAAAAAAAGCCAAAACGACAAAGGTCAAAGCATAGCCTTCCGGACATGCAGGTAACAGCACCTTCTGGCAGGTCGCTTGAAGTAGATGTCTTTAGAAAGAAGATCCATCAGTACAAATAAGTATGTACCTTGACTTCAATTCACACAATCCCCTCCAACACAAAGAAGCAGTGGTGAGGACGTTGCTCAGTAGAGCTAACTTTTTACAATCAAATCCAAGTCTAAAAAGTGCAGAGGTGATTCTTATGATGAAAGATCTAAGAGCAAATGGATATCCAGACAGCCATTTACAAACAAGCCTTCACAGTCAACTCTTAAGCTAGACGTATGCAAGAAGGTCCTAAGAATGTTGCCATTGTACCATATGTGAAAGGTGCATTTGATAGGGTTGGTCGTGTGCTTCAAAGATTCAACATTTGTACGGCCTTTGAACCATGCCAAACACTCAGTCAGATCTTCAAGGAGCCTAACAACTGAGCACCAAAAGACCACCAAAGAAGGAGTGTAGTTTACAAGACCAAGTGCAATAACTGCCTGTTTACTTACATAGGAGAAAGTAAGCGATCATGCATGGAGCTCATATGGACCCAAACATGAACGTGGGTGCACTGGTAATGGAGATGCAGCCATTAAACAACACGTCCAAGCAACTGAACATGACATCCATCCAAGAAATGCCACGATCATTGAACAACGAATTTCAAGTTACACCAAGAGACTCCTTTTGGAATCGTGACACTCAATTGTGGATAAATTAAACCTCAGATCAGACGAATCATAACTCAAATAAATAAAAGCAACTTGAAAGAAACTTTATTTCAGATTAAATTTCCTTTAAGATTAATTAAAAGAATGTTTTGAAAAGTGACAAAATATCCAAACTTTCAAAGCTTTGGAATTCTACATGCAAGCGTGCAAATTTGCTTAAAAACTGTTGATGCTAAAGCAAAAGTTTTGATTTTAGTGGACAGCTTTTGCAATCAGGCAGGTACAAAAGTTGGACCGGATCAACTCAGATCAACTCGGATCAAAGAAAAATTAAAAATAATAAGGAAATAAGACTTTTACCTGTTTGAAAGTCTATTAATTCACCAGAAATATCTGAAAAAAAGCCCTGTTACAGCTCTCTATCTAGTGCGTGATCTTCTTGGATAAATTTTCAGACTCTTTTCCAGGCGTTTTTCATCGGTTTTTAACTAGAATTTCTAGCAGAGGGTATTACAGTTTTAGATAAAAACCATCCCTTTACTTGTTATCGATGCAAGGTTTTATCTGTGGTTTTAAAAGCAACAAAATGGCTTCTGTCACTTCTGGACGTTTGAGAAATACACGCCACAGGAGCTTGGCTCCTTTTCCGCCTTTGTACTTTCCCGCCTCTTTTTGTGAAAGGTTTTAGGTTTAAGAGCGGCTTGCCCTAAGGATCACCCAAACCTATGCAGGATAGAAAAATTCGATTTTCTCAAACTTTGTCAGGATAAAGGCTTTTACTAACTAGTTTCAAAAATGTAACTTTGAGGTTGTTTCGATTATTATTTTTTTCACGAGACGGCTTTTCGTATTTGGCCGCTCGAAGTGCCAAGATTGGCCCGAAAATTCCACTTTTTTCAAATGTGAGCAAGACAAAATAACATCCGCAGCAGGCAAGGCTGATACATATCATTAAAATATCATCTTTTAACAGTAGTTTAGCGCTGTCAGAACCAAAAGACATTTGAACCTGAATTTTTGTCAAATTTTCAAAATTTTGACCATGTTGTGTCATGTCAAAATTTAGGTCAAATTTGTGGTCAAAAAATCAATCTGGTACGTGGATTTATCCGTCAAAACTATTTTTTCGAGTAAAAGTATCACGTCATCTTAGCTTTTATCGAAAAACCAGCTTGGGTAAATAAAACGGAAAAATTTGACAGTGACTTGAAAACATGACACTTGAGCTAATTACGTGACACTTTGATGTTTTGTGCTGCGATCATTATTAAAAAAAATAAATCCAGAAAAGTCCAACTGTTGCCCTAATCTCCCGTCAGGTAGTCTGTTAAGTCTCTCAGATATCCGAGGGAAATCGCTTATCCTGTTTTAAAATCAATATAAATCTTCTAATTCTTCTGAATTGCTAAATTACATCTGGCGGTTTGGCGAGATCTGACAACACATGCGACAAAAATATCAGTTTATATATCACCATCGAGAAAACTCTTTTGTTAAACTGGAATAATAGATAGCTTATTAAATAAGTGGAACTATTCCTTACCTCAATCAAGCCTATCTTGATGAGAAATGGTAACACTGCTGCTGCCGTTACGGTGTACAAAACGTTCATAAACTGTTGGCAAGTTACATATTAACCACATCCGGGTGACCACTGCCCCCTACTTCCTGGTATCAAATTTTTCAATGCCAGAAACGTGTTTGTGGCATTGCTTTGCGAAAAATCACCTTCTTTTAACATTAATATCGGACTTTAGCTCACTTGAGATTAAGATTAAATAAGTAACTGGAGAATAGAGCTTTATGCTAACAGTTAACATTAATATTGGACTTCAGCTCACTTGAGATTAAGAAATAAGTAGCTGGAGAATAAAGCTTCATGCTGACAGTTAATGGCTTCATGTAGTTTTGCCCAACTTGTTGGAGGAGCATGTGGATCCAGTGCCGACAATCCGCAAATATCAAATGCGTTGGTGTGGGAATTTACAAAACATATATCCAAGGTCATCTGGGAAACTACCGCGTAAGGGACCGGTCATTATTTATCACCTGGGGGGTAGCAGAGGATTTTGGGGGGAATCACATGGTTTTCTAAAGAACGAAGGGGGGGGGGGGGGGGGGATCAGCTGTAATTGACAGGCATTAAGGGGGGACCAGAAAAAAATGAGAATTTCAGGTGGTGGCGGGATCGCTTTACATAACATCAACCGTGTCAATTGATCGGCTCCTTTTGACAGAAATATGCTACTTTTGTTCTGTTTTCAAAAACTAATCATTGGTTGTGCAATGGCTTGAAATTGTTTAAGTTCTATATTTCAAATGTTAAATGTCCATGTTTCAAATTCTTTAAAGAGTCACTTTAATAAGTGTCTATAAAAGTGTTCATTCAACACGGCTGAACGGTGCAGTATTATTAAAAGCAACAGCAACAGAGAAAAATATACATATATCCAAAAACGTGTCGTGCAGCACCCTCCACTGACTCTTGGACGGCCTTCTCGTCAGATTCATCGACAGAATCCTCGCCTGAGCTTGACCCTATGCCACTTTTTTTTCGTTTCGACTGGCATTTACCACCTCCATATAACAGGCTAAGTTTGTGTTTCTGAAAAATGTTGTTTTCCAGTAGCTATAACAAAAGGTCTAGATAAAGACACCTGACTAATTTCATGGTAAAATCACCATTGAGGAATGCGACGCTTGTAAAACTATTCTTCGTTTTGATTGAAAAAAAATCTCTTCAGTTACCTCTCCGCAGGTAAGTTTTTTCTAGAAGCATGTATATGCTCTCTCTTTTCTCAGTTTTTTTTTCACCTTCCTTTCTCTTCACAACGGTTGATCTTCTCTATGCGTCCTTGTCAGGTTCATTAGAGTTTTGTCAGCTTATTTGAGGCTTTCTGAAGTGTTTCCTAGAGTGCCTTTACTTGTTCTTGAGCTTCCTGAAAAATATTTCTTAACACAGTTTATCACTTGCGAGCAGTTTCAGGGTGTAGTCTTTTTTATTTGTACAGAACCTTTTGCTTGCTGTCGATGACCAAATCGGCTGCTGAATTAAAGGCTTCGTTTACAGTTAACAATCATTTATAGTGCCCAAGCAGTACTTACACTTTGTTCTTACAGCCATGGTTTGGAAAGCAGGGGGAGATGAAAACTTCCACCACCAATGAGGGGGGATCATTAAAATGCTATATACTCTATGGGGGGATCAGGCGAATGCTACAGTGTAGCAACAAAAATCCTCCGCACCCCCCAGGCGATAGATAATGACCGGTCCTTAATTGGAGACTCTCTATTAGACTGTGAAGCAAACCTCTTTCTCGCTCAAGCGGGTAAGCCTGGAGGTAAGGCAGCACTGGGTATGTTTTGTATTTTTATTTTTAATTGGGTCACAATTATAGTGATCATCAAATTTATTCGTGGATTTGCGTTGTAAACAGCATACAAAATTTGAGGAGAGAGGCATGATGTAGGATGAGACCTCGTCTAAAGGTCGCTATACATTGTCTGCGCACAAGAAGTCAGTGTTGCATCTGCCAAGGGTGACACATTACGTAGGACTGGAAAATATTGGACGAAGTCAGCGAAATAGGGAAGGCTTGATAATACAGCTGTCAGAAATACAGCTGTCACGCACTTAGGTTGCAAAAACTTTGGAGTTGTGGATAGTTATGATAAAGTTAAAAGTTTTAGCATTTCAACGTTGGCTTGCAGGGGTGTTTGATATAGGCGTCTTTCATCTTGAGATAACCACTTGCCCAAGACATCGTGACTTATTTGGTATAAGATGGCGATCTAATAGGACAAACTGTACTGCTCCGAACTTCTGGTGTTCGCACCCAGCTAAGACGGTCAAAGGAGAACGCGGTATTACCCTATCCCAGTCCAGAAAGTTGTTTCAGTCGACTGGTGTGTTAATACCCGTGGCGTCGCGTAAGTGAATGAGAAACAATGCAAGTAATTTGATTTGCGTTTATTTTAAAAAATAAACGAATTGTATACTGTAAATGATCTAATAAACACCCACTCTCAAATAACGCCTCGTATCTAATAAGCGCCCCCCTTGAGGTACAAAGTTTGTATTAGATGCCTCCCTCTAATAAACACCCCATGTCTAATAGACGCCCCCCCTCCCCCTCCCAAAAATCGTTTCCGATGACGATGAAGACATCGATATCAAACTATGAACGACATATGCGCAGATTGGATAAGTCTCCTAATCACAAACTCAATTTTTTATCTTACTATACTACACGTCTTACTTGTTTCGTGATATCTCAGAAAGAGCTGTGATTGGCTAACAGAAATCACACCACAATGTTCAACTGAGAAACGTAAGAGTCGAATGCAAAATCAAGACTGAAAAACATGATTGAATATTGGTTAATATAGCACAGTATGTAATTATTTTGACATACTGAACGGACGCTTTTCATGACAAACGCAAAGCAGAATACATCGCTGCTCTAAGTGAACTTGTCCTCGCTTGTGAATGCAGTAAGTGAATTAAGGCCAAAATGAAATACAGGGCACGCATGTATTACGATATTCCTAGCTGTCTGACGTGAAATTGACCTTGGAACAGGCCTCGGCGTCTAAGGCATAAGAATCCCTTATTGAATGATGAAAGAACTAATGGTATTCTGTTAATGAGGTTATGCTTCTTTAACATCGAAGTGGTCCCAGTACGGGCGTGTTATCTCTCTTACAGTTTCTCAGAGTACTTTTATTCCCAAAATTTATATTATATTTAAGGCAAAATGAAAAATGCTGTCCAAAGAAATTTTGTTACGCACGTGCTAGTACGCCCTATACGTCAAAAAAGAAACCCTAAAATACAGCTATTTTGTAAAAGTACATGTTACAGTACACTTGTATTAGTGGAAAACTAAAAACGAGCTTAAATATTTAGGGATAAAAAGTGTTAAGTGAAATTTTGCCGTTCACGTGCCATGGGTATCATAGATGGCGTGGTTGCAATTCTAGAGTAAGCGATTTGGGGAAAAGTGAGGGAAGAGAGATTTAAACCGTAATTTGTTTTGTAGCCTAAAATTGTGTGACTCATTTTATATTCCTTTGTACAGAACCGGCTTTACCACCACAACCAGCCCCACCCCCCCCCCCATCTCCCCCCACCCCCTGCCCCATCTCCCCTCTTAGGGAAACGAGTGTATGTGCGTTGGTATTCTGTGTCTCTCAGGTTATTTCCCCAAGCTGGTTTTTCAATAATAGCTAAGATGACGTGATACTTTTACTTGTACTCTTACCAGATTGATTTTTTGGCCCACGAATTTGACCTAGATTTTGACATGACACAACATGGTCGAAGTGTATAATTTTGAAAATTTGACAAAAATTCAGGTTCAAATGTCTTTCGGTTCTGACAGCGCTAAACTACTGTTAAAAGATGATATTTTAATAATATGTATCAGCCTTGCCTGCTGCGGATGTTATTTTGTCTTGCTCACATTTGAAAAAAGTGGAATTTTAGGGCCGATCTTGGCACTTCGAGCGGCCAAATACGAAAAGCAGTCTCGTGAAAGTAAAAGCCTTTATCCTGACAAAGTTTGAGAAAATCGAATTTTTCTATCCTAGATCCTGCAAAGGTTTGGGTGATCCTTAGGGCAAGCCACTCTTAAACCTGAAACCTTGCACAAAAAGAGGCGTAAAATCTTGACCCTCTTTCCTGTGAAATCCCTGGACACAAGTCTGAAAATTTACCCGAGAAGATCTGGAGAAACAAAATGGCGGCGGAGCTCATGGAGCTTTAACTGGGCTTTTTTCGGATATTTCTGGTGAATTAATAGACTTTCAAACACGTGAAAGTCTCATTTCCTTATTATTTTTGATTTTTCTATGATCCGAGTCGATCTGAGTTGATCCGACCCATACTGGTGATCCGAGTTTATCTGGTCCGACTTTTGTACCTGCCTTTTGCAATCACATTTTTCACTTGCTGGCTCACCAATCCTTCCAAAAATTTCTGAAGTCTTGAAAACCGGCACAGAAAATACATTTTCAAGTGCCATGATCGTGAGGCATGGCCTCATTGCCATCATAAATCCTTCACCAGCAAGGCTTTAGAACTCTCTGATTTACAATCTTCCACTTCAGAGCCACCTGGAAATTGATTGGTGTTTCGTCTTTTCATTTTTAGTCCGAGATCAGAGAGGTAAATATTTTCTGTGTTCAGAATGAAAACCAACATGGCCATTGACAATCACACATTGAGACTGGTCCAAATTTGAGGAAAAGTTGACTGCCCACGAACTAACTGTGATCTATCAAAATCTACTTGATTGAGCACAACGGTAAATTGATTGCATTATTCGTGATCTTATTGGCTCCCGAAGTTTCTACTGTTACATTAAACAGCTAAAGGCATAGAGGATGCCAGTATCCATGGATATGGCATCCACAAAAACAGTCTTTGGCTCAACCCAAAGTTACAGTGAACACAACCATCATTAAATATGAACCAGGTGTTTTACACATGTAGGAAAGGAACAAAAAAGATAGCAATTGTAAGCTACAGACCTTGTAATTTCCTTCCTGGTCTTTCTCCTCAACAAAAAGAGATATAGACTTGCTTTCAAAGTTGAAATCCACCCAGAAGTCCTCTATTTTCTCATCCCTAGGTTGGTGAACCTATGATTTCCCAAAAGTAATACATCAATATTGAACAAATAGAAAGTCAACAAATGTATTGTCATTATGAATTTTTTCTCCCAAACAACAGTAAAAATAACTTGAACCCCACATCCAAAAAAACCTCTTGTGAGAAATATAGCTGATTGTTTCATAAATTTGATGTTCATTCTTATGTAAGGTCATAATGCAGTCTTAGACAGTGCAACATTCATTGATCTGAACAAATAATCCTATGCAGGTTAATTAAGGAATCACACAGAGAAAACATGTACAATAAAACTTTATTGTTTGCCGGGAAAAGCAAAGCCGCATCAAAGGGGGAGCCGAGGAGCCGAGACCAAGACTGTCCCCCCTGATGCGGCCCACTGGTGGGAATGGGTGGGTGAAAGCAAAACATGTACAATGCAGATGAAGGCGAACTGAAACTAATATGACATATCAATATCTTGCACATGTGTCCACAGCACAGTCAATGATTAACCATTTGGAGCTCCATATTATAATGCCATTGGATGGAATCCATTACCTAACATTATGCCAAAAAATTTAAAGAACATGCATATGTAACCACACTGTACCAACCTCTGTCCTTCCAAAGCTGGCTGAATGACAAGGAATTGAAGCCACACTACAAAAAGACATCCAAAATAGTTAACATAAACTAAAAATAAAATCAAATACAGCTAGATTAAATGAAGGGGGGGGGGGGGGGGGGGGCAATGAGATTAGAGATGAAACAAAACCAATTTAATCAATACCAACCAAAGTAGCACTACTATAACAAATTAAGGGCATGACAATTAATATCCACGTAAACTGCATTGTCGTGCAAC
The DNA here is from genome assembly GCA_963693305.1 of Meandrina meandrites. Classification (NCBI taxonomy): domain Eukaryota; kingdom Metazoa; phylum Cnidaria; class Anthozoa; order Scleractinia; family Meandrinidae; genus Meandrina; species Meandrina meandrites. Next base: position 14,061,927 of record OY855913.1, read on the forward strand.
CTACAATAAAAACATAAAGTTCTGACCCCTGGCCTTCCAACAGATTTTTTTCCAAAATAAATTATTTGTGAATTATGTTTGTAATGTGCTGATAAAACAAAAGTACATTAAAAACAAAACCCTTCACCAAGTAGGTTTAAATATATTTATTGCATGGTTCAATTTTACCTGTTATATCACATTCCCCCAGTACAAGTACATGTTTCCGGTGATAATCTATCTTTTGAACATAGAAATTGATCGGTATTCGTTTTATAGAAAGAATTTGATCATTACAAAATACATGAAAAAATGATAGGTCGCGATACTCGTTTACCAGAAAGGGATGATTTAAAATTAAACTAGTTGGAAACCAATGGAAAAGACTTACTAAGGGTTTGAAACTGAGGCCCATTCCAAACACCACTCCACTCATGTGCCGAACCTAACTGATGAATAAAGTACGGCAGAAGAGAGGCGCTTAAATCAGTTTGGTCCGGCAGTTTTTTCGGAGCGGCGTCTGATTCCTACGGCATTCTTCTCATGTGCCGAACCTAATGCATGAAGTACTGTAATGTATTTTTGATATAACAGCACTAATAATTGGTTTAAGCATGGTTTAAAGTGGAGTGGCGTGACTAGGTCTGACCAGTCATGCATGAAGCTTGACAACATTAAATTTGACAACAAAATGCCGGGAAAATTACACCACTCATCCAGGCTTGCATTTTATCTTTTCATATGTTTTATCTCAGGAGAAACGGAACTTCGTGAAAGAATGACTCGAGTGAAAACTCATTTTCGCAGTTATTCCAATTTGTGAGATCGGATAGTACGATTTGTAAGTTAGTATTTACAAACTAATTGATCGTGAGAAATCGATTTGAAATAAATATATCTTGCGAAATGAATTTGCTTTTCCGGAAATATTATTATTATACTAAAACTTGAGTAATAGTTTGCTGATTTGGACTGCAGAAACCTTTTATTATTCTCTGTGCAGACATTCAATTAACATTGTATGTGTTACGACTGGTTTCTGTGTATTAAGTCAGCCATCGCTCCAAAGTCCCTCCAAGGTCAAACCTTACTGAGTTTGGCACATGAGTGGAGTGGCATTTGGAGCAGGCCTAAGTTGCATACAAAAAAAGGCCGTCATTTTGTTTATATGCGCACTCTAATTACTTGTAAACTTCTGTGCAGTAAGGATGTGCAATGCAATGCAATACAGGGCAATGACCTTAAATTTATATATACAAGGAAAAACAAATTATTGTTCTATTTATGGTACCTTCGTTTTTCCTTTTGACTTCGGTTTAAAGTGTTGAGAAAGATTCGACAACCCTACCAAGAAAAACATACTATTAGCAATTAGCTCCTAACATTAGCAAGATGTTTTTCAGCACAACCTTGTTAATTAATTATATTAAAACAAAAAAATGGTAATTTTGGGATGGCATTATTTAAATCTCAGTACCATTTACTGGTACTTAACTTTCTTTTTGAAATGTGTATAATTTTGAAAGAATCTTGTCCTAAATTTGACTGTCTAATGAACAAATAATGTCTTCTCAAACAGGTATGATAACAGGGTTCTCCAGAAAGTTTTGTAGGAAAAAAATTCTGAGGTGGCAGACCCCATGCGGCAGAGCTGCATTCAGTGAGGTGGTGGGGGGGGGGGGGGGGGGGGAAGGAGAAGAGGAGGTAAGGGAGGGCATATGCTTCCCATTCCATTGATTAGTGGCCAGGGGGCTTACCCCACTGAAAGACTTTGAAATTTGGGGTGCTCAAGAGTGCATTGCAGTTCATTATATTTTGAGAAACCATGGAGATGATTTTTTCAAGAAGAGGAGCACTTTTATCAAAATTGTAACACAGGAATACATAAAAAAGGTATGAAATTTAATTGTTTTGTTACTGCTTTTACGGGTATTTTGAAACTGCATCAAAAACTCCCTTGAGCTACCTCTTGGATGACTGTCACAGCCTTCATTTATATATAGATTGCATGCCAAAACAATTCTCTGTTAATTGGTGAGTTAGAAAATATCCATACCCCGAGTACTGCAATTTTACCCCAATTTCTTTAACCAAACTTTGTTTCCCTTCGGGGTTTCGGGAAATCGGGATTCCACCGCATCCAGTTCTCGCTCTGAGTCAAACACTTGAATAACACAAAACTATACATATTTCACACTAAAGAGCGCAGAGTATTAGTAAAATTTTTAACATTTGAATGACTTAACAGAGCTTGACTTTCAAAAAAAAACTTTGGGCCGTGTGGTCTAGTTTTCAGATTTGGTTGCCAGCGTAAGTACTATAGGTTTCTAACAGTGTTCAATCTAGAAATTAGTCAAAGTGGGTCATATGTCCCACATGACATTTTAAATTGGGTCATTTTAAAAATGGTCTGGGTCAAACTATGATATTAGGAGGCGGCGTGGCCTAGTGGTTAGGGCGCTGGACTTGCAATGCGGTGGTCCCGGGTTCAAATTCTCCTCCCTGCCACTAGCTGGATTTGTTTTCTGTAGCCCAGAACTCAACTCCACCATGCTTTGTAAATAGCCAACTGGTCAGCCTCCTGCCAGTTGGGATTCTTAAAGATGTCATGTTTAATTTGTTTCATATTTGTTTGTAACGCGCATTTGATCATATTTACATGAAATTTGTGCGCTATAAATGTTAACTATTATTATTTGTTACGTTTATTATATCGATCTGTTGCGTGACGGAAACGAACATGCGCAGTAGCTTTGGGGGCGTTCACTATAAGTTTATTGCGTAACGTAGTCTAACGCGTGCCTCCAAATAGTCACAACGAGAAAGGGTTCTGTTTTCGCGCAAAAGGGGAAAAGAGGTATGATTCTACGTTGATAATTCGTTTAGTTTTTTAAATTAGTCTTTTCTTCGTTGATTATTATTGTGATATACGAATTTCGTCTGAGGTACTATCGATTGAAGATTGTAATGTTTGTATGAATATTTAGCTCACGCAGAGTTCCTATCTATTGTGTAAACCTTGTTTTAGTTTTGTCGAACGATCCCTTTATTGTTTCGCTTCACTGAGTGTATTTTTTTATCATTTTCGTTACAGTTTTTACGTGCTATTAAAAACAATGATCGTGAATTCCAAACGTATCGTATATTCATCCATTCAACGTTAACGCCAGCTACATTATTATTATTATTATTGAAACTTTGAAAAACTGACATCATCCAAACTATCACCAGTATATAATAGTTTTTATGCATTTTACAGTTTTGATTCATTTATTGCAGTAAACAGTCAAATAATCGTAAAGCTGAAACTTGTTGTTTTGTGTTTCACACAAATTGAGAATAAAATGCTTTTTTCTTAGTCAGTACTGTAGCTAAGGATATACATTTTTCCACACCGGATGGAATTTTCTCACAGTGTTACTTGTTGAGCTCGAGGCTGTTGGCTCTTAAAATTTTGGTTGACTAAATATCAGCTTCACCATCCTTATCCAGCCCATCTTCTTTAAACATAGGCACGCTAAGCATGCTTGGGGTAAGACTGGGTGTTAGTCCTGTTGGGATGGTTGAGCTATTTGTGCATGGTGCATCACTAACTACAAAGCCCCTTAGGGACGGACCATTATTTTTCTGGAGGGGGGGGGATGAAAAATCTCTCTCTACAAACATTTTTTTTTTATCTGTGCACCTCTGCAAACAATTTTTTTCTAACAACACCTTCCTGCAAACAATTTTTTTCGATCTTTTTAAGCGATGACGTCATTTTATGACATCGGTTAATGCTGTAAAGGGGAAAAGCGATGAATTGAACCGAAGAGCACTGGGAACTAGGTGCATGGTTCGTGTTCTTTTTAAGCGATGACATCATGTCATTGGTTGTCGTGCGCGTAGAACTCAAAGTTAGAAAGCCAGTTAGAAAGGACCGATTCTAAGTATGAACAAAAGAGACAAATTATATTTGACGTGTTTTATTAGATTTAGTAAACAGAAATCTTTACATTTTTTAAAACAGTTTAAAAGAAAAGAGCTACACATTTTCAAGACAGCGTTTGACCTTGTATCGTATGTCGTCAGTATCGGATGTCGCGCTACAAGATAACGAAACTTTTGTCGAACAATCATTCAACACAGAATTTGTCAGCTACTTTTATTTATTTTTTTTTTGGAAATTTTCTGTCAAATTTCCTCAAAATTCTTAAAGACCCCTTGTGAAACGTCATCGCTTCTGCATGCATTGCGTGCCGTTTATTTAACCACGATCTGACACAAAAAGGAGGTTCGCTTTTGCTGCCATCAATCATTATTTAATTCAATATTTTATGGTGGCAACCAATAAACACCTCTGAACTCATCTTTTTCATTTTCTGAGACGTACACTGCGAAGATTGGCGGCAGTAATTTTTTTTAATTTTTTAACGAAGACTAGTGATCAGCACAAGGAAAGACTTCTTGTGGTTGTAAGCTTCTTGTGGATTAGCGCTAATCGTATGGCCCCCAAAATATAACAACACGCAATAACATATGTATTAAGGCGTTTTCTGTAACGTTCGTTTACAGCATATTTTAGTTATTATTTACTTCCATGGGAAGTTGTAGCTAGGCACGCGAATGTGCTACATATGCTGTTCTTTGCTAGTTGTATTCATTCCCTGAAGAAGTCTCAGTTAGAGACGAAACGCGTCGGAAATAAACGACAAGCTTACAACTACAAGAAGTCTTTCCTTGTGCTGCTCACTAGTCTTCGTTAAAAAATTAAAAAAAAGTTTCTGACTTCTATGCAAACTATTTTTTTTAATACATATGATGTTTGCAAACAATTTATTTTGTCTTTTTAGGCCCTGCAAACAATTTTTTTCAATATTTTTCATCCCCCCCCCCCCCCCCCCCCTCCAGAAAAATAATGGTCCGTCCCTTATTACGACTAAGAGGCATTTTTTGAAAAAAAATGCTTGCAGACAAAATAAAACTGTTTCGTTCAATAGTAAATTTTTATCTTTTAGAAAAAACAAGAACTAATTTAATTGTCAAAATGTCACGAAATGGCTTATTCTGTTAGCGCTTATTTTGTTGCTAGCTTTTTTACAACCGTAACGCGATACTTTTGATTGTAACAGCACAGGCAGCCCAAGCTAACGAGTACTCAATTTATAAGAGTTTGTATGGGAATGAAATAATTTTCTTTTAGGAGGTATGAATTTCAATGTTTTGTGAAAAAAATTGACTTACACTGTGACTGTGTCGTATTCTTTATTGTTTGCCAGCTCCTCAGGCCAATTTGAAGTGATTTGGGTGAGTTACTGTTGTGCGAAAATTTTGAACACGTGTACTACATTAAATATTCCCAAGGCTGGAAACAATTATCGACAGCATCTCACTCGAAGCTCCATATCTTTCATGAAACTGGTCAAATCGCTACAGAAATTTCCACCACCGTAATCTCTGATGATTTCCTTTTCATTTCGCTGTCCCTCGGGTTCCGAGTGCTCTACTGAAGTGTAGAAAAATCCACCAAAGTGCGACCATTGCTTGTCTTGTTGTGCGAAACCGGTTGAACCACACACAAAAATCAACCTCAGTAGGGGAGGGGCATGGGAATATTGTCACCAACACCAAATTGCGCCGTGAGACCCAAAGAGGTCAAATTTATACCGGAAATAGGACATCAGTGGCACTTGAAAATTGCCCCGACCATTTTCTAAAAACATCTCACCCCTTTCTAAATCAGAAGCCCTGTGTACTCACTTGCCGATTAGCAACTAAACGGCAGAGCAAGCCGAAATTGTCAAGTTCATTAAAATCGGTCACAATGTGTTGATCGCCGGGAAATCAACAGTTGTATGGTCATTTTCGTTGGGGTTCGCGAGGCCGGAGATAAGCTCTATGGGTCTCACAGCACAATTTGGTGGTGACATTATTTCAGAAGTTCAAAGTGTGCAAGATGTGCAAAATCTTTTTAAAATCAGTTTGTAATTTCAAGGTTTCTAAATGAAAGTGAAATTTCAATTCAGGAAGGTTTTGGTTACAGTCATGCTAGGCAATGGCTTGTTGGCAGATTCCTGTTAATAAGTTTACCAGTAAAGACAATCAAATCGCGGTAAAAGCTAGGAAAAAGAGCCTTGACAAAACAAGCCAACCAATTCAAGCTAAAAGCTGTGATGTTGGTCAACTAATCTGGTAGTTTATTACAGTTTTGAATAACTATAAAATTCGCATTTGCCCAAACTAATGAAACTAGAAAGAAAAGATCTGTAATTTTAAGGTTAATTTTAATTCAAACTGAAGCAAAGACACGTAGTCAAAGCCTGACATCCCATAAATGATTGTACAATGACTTCAGCATGCAGTGGCTTAACAGAGAAAATTTAATTTCACTAATTCCATCCAGGTTTTAAGCGACTGATATAATACATTACAATTTTTTTTTCAGAAGTCTTGAGAAGGTCACCTTTTAAGTCTGTGATTTAAGCTTATATTAAGGTGTATCTCAATCAAGTTTGAAAAGAAAAACCATCTTGACAATTTAAGCATTGCTCCAGAATGATCTCTCCACACGCTCGGTTAACTGAATTTGCACCTTTGTATAACCCCCAAACATATGCACAGGGGACAATGGCACAACTTTGGGGAGAAAAGAGTACCTATTAGAGGAGGTAAGAGCGCACGCTACGATTCGGCTTCCTGACGTCAATATCGCTTGCGATCGCAAAACTTTCACGAGCAACACTAAAGAAAATGAAAACAAGCTTAAGTTTGAGCCCTTTATTCGAAAGTTAATCGTTTCAGAAGGTTTTAGACATGTCATAGGACGAAAACAATACTACAGATAGGTTGATAAACAACCGACAGAGGAATTCTAATTCGCTCATAATGTGTGGCGTCATACGAGCGCGCTCTGATAAAAGGGCATGCGCAATTCGATTCTTGTCGGAGGTCGTAAAAACCTAACTTCGGCTCAAAATTTCTCAAAAAGCTACCGTACGACCCATAATGAAATTTTCACAATTAATTTTTTTGGGTAAATCGCGTCAACTGCCAAAATCTAAAAAAAAAATCTGTAAGACAGATTTTGAGCTATTTTTTAAATAGGCAAAAAACAACATTTTTTTCCTATTTTGCAAAAAATCTGTCTTACAGATTTTTAAATTATTTTGCATTAATGTTTTATCTGATCCAATTTCTATTTTCTGAAATTTTGAGGTAGGGTCGTACAGGCAGATTTTTGAGAAAAACGCCATTGAAACTTCTAGTACCCAGTCTCCTCTTAAGCACTCGGATATTCATTTTGGCTGTTTATTAGCATCTATATTGCTCAAATGTCGCATATATTGGTTGTAGGATCCACCAAACAATAATAAGTGAAAGCTAAAACCTTTCTGGACATTTTAATTAAAGAGTTAAAAGCTGAGCTCATTTACCCCCTAAAAACTACAGTAAGCTACGTACCTTAATCCAAGTTTAATGCATAAATTAATAGTGTAACAGGAATGGAGTGAGTAAGTGAATGAGTAATAGTAATAGTAACCAGCATTCTCAGGACAACTACACAGCCAATTTTACCAGTTACAGAAGCTTACAGTACAGAGAAGCCTGTGATATTGGACATTTCAAAGCAATCCATCAGCAACACTAAAGAACATACAAACTAACATAGCAGCGTGGAAACTGAGCTAAATCACTAGTCGTAGTAGTGTGTAAAAAACTAGTGACAAAAACTCAAACACAGAAATATTTGTTGCCTTCACATTAATCTATCAACTTACAGACTCAAACTCTGGACTAGTGATGTCACTGAAAGCCTGAGATACTGAGTTAATGCTGAAATAATCCTGAGCCCTCTTGTTTCTAGTCTCGCATGGAATGAGACGGAAAATAAGTTCAACCATTCCTGCTTGAAGTTCAAAATCTATAATAAAAACAATGAAAAAACCTGTTGCTTATTTCAGTGCTACATGTACTTAAATGATATAATACAGTTAACACCTGTATATAAGAACAAGTGGATTAAGAACATCAGGCTGAAAGTTGGTCAATAATTATAAATTAAAGCACCATAAAAAATAACCAATTGAGCCTGATTAATAAGTAAAATGTTCTTACATAATCAAAGTGGCTAATGAGCCACTGAAAACTTGGAAAATGAATTATGCAACCAGGACCTACTTGTAAAACTGAAAACTTCAACGAAATTAATAAAGATATGAACCCATAAGTTTAACTTCCTATCCGTCAAATCCTGTGACTGATCTTTGATAAATTGTTACATATTGTCGCTTTATAACATAACATTAATTTTACTGTCAAGTCAGTGTATGAAATTGTTTATTGAGAAGGAAATAGAATGATAATGAAACAAAAGATGGCTTTAATTTCACTCTTGATTTTATACAGCTTCCATGATTACTAATGATAATTGTAACTTTGTGCAAGCGGTATGCACTAGTCAGTGGATTAACAAAAAGTCAAACAGAAAGTGACAGAAGGAGGGCCGGATAGAAGGAGTGAATTTGGGACCACTGCTGCTGAGAACCTTTGAAAATATTTTCTGAGTTTAAAGGATGCCAGAATAAGAAAGCAATACAGTAACTCATATTAAAGTACTGTGGTGGTGCTGGACCATTCAAACTCAAAGAGCCATACATGTGTACTTATATTAGTAATATTTGATCAGCCTGAACCCTGAAATCATATGCAGGTTTTTACTGTGTGATATCCAATCTAGTAGGCAAATAATACGTTTTTGATGTTTATAAGGTGACTACCACTAATCAGGTTGCTGAAATGCCAGTTATCATCAACAGCCCTTTAAAGAACTTGAAATTAAAAATGCTACATCTTTCTCTCCCTGTTCCTCAGTTTCAAATTCTAACCAATTATATTTTCAATTATTTATTGGTGACATTAGGGATCTATGAAATGACTGGATGCAGTAAGGAACTGCTGAAACATCATATCAAAGCTTTACAATTTCACTCTTCTAAAACTGTACCATTAAAGATTTAAGACTTATACACATACATAAATATTGTACAAAACTACATGTAGATCAAACTTCCTTCTTCCTACACATCCAATGTCCCAAGCATTAAAATAATTAGGAGTAAGAGAGAACAAACTGTAATTACCTCCAGCAGTAACAAGCAGATGTTCCATGTTCTCCTCTCTATATGGAAGCAATACATAATAATAAAATAAAAAAAAAGAAATAAATTCTGGATTTAAATAAACCAAATTGGTCAAATTTTATTACATTTCTGCACTATTTGGCCATGTAAAACCTGTTCCCTAAACTCTGGAAAGCGTACTTTGAAATCTGCAGCTTGCCTAAAGAGCTGTGTAGCAAAATTATTATTCCATTTACAAAGGTTTAAGAAAGTTGGAACTGAGGCCTGGCCAAATGGAGATGCAAGTACTACTTGCGTCTCTGTTTACGCAAGTCTGAAACAAGACTTGTTGAATGCTCTTTGAACACCTTTGGTGTATACATGTACTTCATAATCACTCTATCAGACGTGGATGTCAAAGAGCTCAAACATTCCATTATGGACTCTTTGCAGCTAACGGTCCCATGGGTCACAAAAAGTCAACATGCTGGATGTCTAGCTCTGCTCTGGGACATTCAAAACAGAGCATGACTAGCTGAATTCACTTTGTTTTGGATCAATGTTCCAGCGTGTTTCCTATCCTTCAGCAAAATGTTATTTTGTACCATGTGACTGTTACCTGCAAAGGGCCCATTATGACCAAGAAACAATCCTGTAAAAGAAACACCAGGAAATGGATGGCTTTGCAGACAGCACACAGAATTAACTATCTTTTTCATTTCCGCCCAGCCATGTTCATACTATTATTGGTACCTTCTACAGGGCTTGTAATAAGATTTGAAATTAAGGAGGTTTTCCTCACACTGTTAGGTGTGATACGAGCTCTGAAGGCACAAGCCTCTAGGGCAGTCCAGGAGCATTTCACCCAAGAAAATTTTTGAAATCAAGGGCCCTTTACTGTACAGTATCTTTTTGGGTCAATTCAGTTGGCTGTAGCTTGACATAGCTTTGTTTTTAATATTCAGTTAACCAAATTTAGAGATTAGTTTTTAAGTGTGGGTTCAAGCCAGTTGCTGACATCATACAGTGTACGTCACGTCACTCAGAACCTTTCAGTCTTCTTGTTCTGTGACTCAGAACAAGAAGACTGAATTTTATGCAGTATCTGTAGTATCATGTCAATCTGTGCCTCAATCTTAAGAATTTCAAGCCAAATTTTTCCAATAGGAGGACCACTTTCTTGAACACAAACTATTATTTCCTATTTCCTATTAAAATGCATACCTATGTTTTAAAAATATGCATCTTCTTTCGGTCTACCACAAACAGCAGATACTACACTGTTTTCTAACCGAGAATGGTACAAATTTTTGTCTGCACTGGAAGTGAAAAAACCTTATGGTAACCGATTGGTTGAAAGCAGCGCGAGTGCCTAGCAGTCACATATGGCCTAAAAAAGTTTGAGTACTACCTGCTTGGTCGGAAAGTGACAGTTAAAGCTGACCACTTGGAACAAATTTTCAAGAAAAACTTCAGAGGCTCTAAGCCAGTTGCAGAGGCTTTTCCTTAAATGCCTGTGATTTCATGTTAATGTCCAGTACAAGCACGGCAGAGGCATCCCAGTTGCTGATACAGTCAAGGAAGCTAAACACATGGCACTGAGAATATGACAGAAAACTCCACATCACAGCGTAACATCCACTTCATATCCACCCCCATTGACCTAGCAGCAGTAAAGTCTTCTACAGCACAAGATCCTACCATGAATCTACAGACGAATACAATCTTCAATGGCTGGCCTCCTTACAGAAAGTCATGCTGCAAGAACTATGGGAGTTTTGGAACTTCTGATGTGGCCTCACTTTAGAGGATGGCCTAGTACTAAAAGGCAGCAGGATCGTCGTACCAGCCTCCATGAGAAACCAAGTTCTCCAAGCAACACACAAGGAACAGCAAGGAGAGAACAAATGTATCCTTTAAGCTAGAGAATCAGAGTTCTGGCCCGGTATCTCCACTTAGTCTGACGGCTTAGCTCCTGAATTGTGCGATTTTTGATACAAGCACCAAACTTTGCAGAATTACAAGCATTCACATACTAATCAATTCTCAATATAGTGCCAACGTCAATTTCCTAATTTCGGCTAGTAAGCAGGAAATGAAATTTTCAGCCAAGATCCCCCCCATGAAGTATTTCTTCTTGCGCTTTTATATGCCTTTTATTTATTGAATGTAGATACATGTATGAATGCTTTAAACTAGGCTTTTACAATTGTTAGAATTGTATTGTTTTTACCATCTTTTTTATACCAATAATTTAATGGAAAATTATTGTACGGCAAAGATTTTTCATTCCCTGCCCTCTACCTCCATGCGTTTTTCATTTTGCGCTAGCGTCTAGGTCTCTAGCAATTCATTCCCCGATCCCTGCGTTCATCGTTCGCTGATACGAAATTACAGAGGGCTGTGAACAGTCTAAATTATGGCATGTCATTCTAACTTTTGTACGTGCGACTTGGTATCACTACCTGACATAATAGTATTTGTCTATAAACCAGGACAAACAAACATTTCACGAAATTTCATTTATTTTAATAAATTAAGGTTTCCATGGAAACTGGTGTTTTTCCAGATTGGCACTATATCTGAAAAACCTTGTGTTGGTGACCACTTTCATGCTTGTATCAAAAAGTGCACAATTCATCTGAAATCTCAAGCTAAGCCGCCGGACTAACTGATATGAGGTAGATGGCTCAACCCAGATTACCCATTTTGCAGCCAGCTGATCTTCCAACCAAGCCACAAAGTGGCCTGACACTACACTGTATTGGAACCTGCAAGTCACTGTTGAGGAAAGCACTAGAGAAGAAGGAATGCCCTTAGGCAGCCTTAAATTGTGGATATATCACACGACTCCCCTTGGTGACCAAATGCCATCACCCCAGAAGTTGCTGTTTGGAAGTAAACCCCAAACTACAGTCCCAAGTAGCAGAAGCACACTGAAGTGCAAACACCCAGATGATGACCTCCACCACAAAGCTAACCAGCCAACTACAGAATTGTTGTATCTAATTGGTCATTGAACTCTAAAGAAATCAGTTGAAATTAAAAAAATGTGGTTGAGGGATTTAGGTGTCCATTGATAGTCACAATCAATTCAACATGGTGAACGTGTGTCTTGTGTCAATTCCACTCTTGCGCTCACCCGTTCTTTGTCCCTCATTGTGCCTTTCTTTCTGCTGATTGAATTAGCCAATGAGTTTTCTCCCTGTAAACTTCAATTTTCCTAAGATAAATATATGAAGGGTTCGGTCAAAAAAGGGCACTAGTGATTTTTGGCAAAAATATAATGAAAATAGTCAAAACAACTCCAAATTTTGCATGCAAGTTTGTGTACTTGTTTAGACATTGTGCTGACACTTAGCGAGTTTGTTTACATGTCTTAAACACAATATGAACCATGGACGTGTTGAAATACCATGAAAATCACTTGAAAAGGCCATGAAAATCATTTAATGGCCCATGAATTTTTGCAAACTGTGAAAAAGTTGGGACCTGACTTTCATGGGTCATGAAATATATTTGCATATGATTCATGAGTCATGAAAATATAAGCTGCTCAATGATGTAATTTCATGGGTCATTAATTTTCCATGAAAATGTTGAGGAGAAACACAAGGCCACAATAAATGTCTTGAATAAAACTAGTAGTAATTAGAGATTAGGAGAGTGCATTCGATCTAAGATGGATAGCCAGTCAGTGGCAAAAGAGCACGATCGTCGGCATACTATGCTTTTCAATATGCCTCAAATGGAGCAAAATCGCGAAGAGAGGAATCTCATCATGCCACGTTTTTGAGGACAGATTGCATGACAAACCAAAAGAACATGTCTGCAAAATAAATTGGAATTTGTTCTCTTTTTTTCGAAGGGGTTTACTGCGAAAGAAATTGTGACACTGCAGGAGTTCTATGGTATGTTAAAGCAGAATTTTTCTTTTCTTGTAAGCTATTCTTTCCTAACTTGGATGTTACGGAAAAAACCATTCAAATGATGTATCGGCAAACGATTAATGGACCGGTCGGAAACATGATCCATCATCGCACAAGTCACTGGCAGTGATTTTTTGCCAAAGGTCAAAAGGAACCTCAAATAATGAACGGAACAGCAAATTCTCATTGATATCGGAATAAATGTAAAACAAAGTGAAGTCGCTCCTGACACTTCATGGGACATTCACAAAGTAGAAACGCATCGTTCATTTCTCTTACACTGTAATTCATATAGAATAGAATTATCACATACATGACAAATAATTATTTATTTCACTTAAAAAGTTATCTTTTGACACTACGCATAACACGTCAACTTTTCGTTCATAGCCGATACATTCATAATATTCAATATAATGATTTCCTTGTCGAAATGCCTAAAATTTCTGCGGATAAGAATATATCCGCACAAATTCAAAGAAGTGATACTAGTAAAACAATTTTGATCCTTATTTTACCCATTCTCTTCACGTGAAATGCTATATACCATTTGAAATTGTAGCTAATTTTGTGAAACGTATTGCATGTAAACATGCTGGTTTAGCTTGCCTGTAAAACTAATTTTGTGAAATGTATTGCACGTAAACACGCTGGTTTACCTTGCCTATAAAACTACGAATCGACTTACTCGATTAACACTCCTTTTACGATGTTCGGTGGCTGACTAAAACTCTTCTTCCCTGGATTTTAACCCTGTAATGCTTTAACTCCGCGCACATGCTTCATGCCAAAAAAATAATGTTTCCTGTGATCGTATCATACCAGCTTCCCGGCCGAGGCATGCCCCTACAAAATTTAAGCGGGGGGCACATTTTTGTAACCTTACAGGATTATGTGGATTTTCCTGCCTATAACCGTGCACAGGACACCAGCTACTATTCTTTCACAGTTGCCTTGAAATCTTAGAGTGACAAGCTAAGCTACTTAATAACAACTTTTCCATTTCCATTTTTTTTTAGTTTTGACAGTTGCAATTTACCCTTGTGAAATGAATTCCCAACAATTTCATGGCATGCACATTGATGACAAAATAAAAGCTTGGAATTTCTGAGAATTTCTAGAAACATTGAAATGAAGGTTTAACAACAGAATACCACGGCCACTGAAACATTTAATACTCATCACATTCGGCTACCGCAGACATCTGCTGTCTGCAGTCGAAACAAGCATAAAAAACCCCTAATCTGTAACCCACAGGTCGAACAAGAGTGCTACACTTAAATCCTCCGTTCTTTAATCTGCGAGTCAAAACAAGTGCTATATAAAACTTGTAAATTTCATCAAAAACAAACTGCCAAACATGCAAATGAGTAGCAATTTTATAGCTTCGAATTTCAGTCAATGTCTGGGAATTCCAACCTCAAACACAACAACAACAAAGGAAGAACATCATTCCATAACAAAATCATTGCTTACCAAGATTATATTCAGGAACAAAGAACTTAGTTCTGACCATTTTGCATTCCGACCTACATCCTTCATTGCATCGTAAGACTTTCCACCCTTTGTATATGTATAATTTCTCGAAAAAATTGGCAGATAAACTCAGAGCACCTGACATGTGTTTCATTCTCACCATTGATTTCTTTTTAAACCTTGAAAATTCACTGCTAGAGATGAGATCGTGTTGAACGAGGAATCGTCTCCTTTAATCTGCTTTCCCTTGATTTTTGATCGTTCACCGTCTTCACCCGCCATTTTGTTTTACTCGTGCCAGGTCAAGCAAATGTCTAGAGGTTTATATTTAGGACTGCACAGTTTCCTGTTTATAAAGTGTGACACCTCAAGCTCTATAATTTCCCACATGTTTTGCTAATGTGGTTTATTTTGGCTCATTTCTATTTGCAAGATATGCTTTAAGCTCTCAAAGTGCTGTTCACTCTGGTAGGACAAGGACTGAAATATTCCGTGAAACTGTTGATTGCTTGCATTTATATTTGCGATGCCGGGCCCGGCTTTTTCATTATTACTGTTGCAAGATGTATTGATCTTATCACGGATCACATATTTGTCTTTGTCCGCCCTCGCCAGAGACTGTTGTAGCTTTATTTCGAGAAAGCTAGAAGTTGGTTCTATAGAGACATTCTCTGTTGTAAAGGTTATGGTTCTTGCATTAATTTGATCGAGCGTTTTGTCTCATGAGCTCGATGTTTAGGTTTTACCTCCCTTGTTCGTTGTGTTACGTTCACCACGTTTCAAATGCAGTAAGTCTATATGACAAACAGAATAATACATGGTTGCACGGAAATGTGAAAATAGTGAGCGCAAACACTCGAAGATAAATTTCATACTATTTTCGCAACCAGGAGTTCCATAAACGTGTAACATCGCGCGCCTACTGTAAAAACAAACAAACAAAAAACATTCTAAATGACAGACTCTATTTTTTGTTTGGGAATTGTTATCGAGGATTTTATCTTCCTCGCCCACAGCAGGGAACAAAAGGAACTGGCACTAGTAAACAAAATGACGGGTGAGAACTTCGGTTACGTAGGTGCCGAAGATCTTCGGCGTAGATTTCGAAAGTTGGCGGCGTGCTGGCGTACGATCGTATTCAGTGCGTTTTAACTGGCGTACAGATGACATATTTTATATAAGAATAACAAAGAACCTTGGCGCCAAACGTTTAAAACCTTGGCGTATCTTCAGCGTTGGGTGTACACAGAATGCACCCTGGCGTCTATTTCAAACTTGTGCGGCGCACTGGCGTACAATCGTAGTCGGCACCTTTTAACTTATAAAGTGCCTTGGCGTAGCCTTATCAAAAAACTTGGCGTATCTTTGGCGTGGCGTTATCACGAAATGCACCCTGTTTTTTCAAGTTACAGAGTTCCAAACGCTGCAAAGCTTACTGTTTATGGTCTACTTCAGAGACAAGTCAAACCTACAATTTGGGTAAAAAAAAATTCGGACTGGTCCGAGTTGATCCGGTCCGATCCGGTCCAAGTTGATCCGGTCCGAGTTTTGTACCTGCCAATTAAAAACCACCTGGACTTATATGGAACTGCTGGCTGACACTTTGTTCACACAAACTGCATTATGTTCGTTGGATATGTTTAGTAAAATTGTTGCTGTCATGCGTGTCTTATGTTACAGAATTTAAGCTTATACAGTACTGTACTTTTTGTTCAGGGGTAAAACTATTGAAGTGAAATTCTACAAGCAGCTGACAGGCTTCGTAAGGGTGTAAAATATTAGACAGTTGTGGATTTTAGACATTTTCTTGTTGCAACTATTATAATGCAAGCTCTGTTCAAATGTAATAAAGGTAATCAGTTCCCAAGTAATTAATGTCTCCTTTTAAACTTAACACTCTGTTGCAAAAAGTATCAACAAGTTAATTTTTTTTACAGATGAAAGAGAACAAGGAAACCTTCTAAAGTGGACATTTGAAAAGAACAGCTGATATGTAATTTCTGTGCATCTTATCAAAAGACAGCCAGCAGCTTAGTCTGTTTTTTCCTTGTCTAAGTCAAAAACCATTAGTCGCAAGTTTTAAGTGACTAATTTAATTTACATGCCAACAAAAGGCAGCAGTTTAGCTGTACATCATACATGTACTTTTTCTTAATGCACTGAGAATTTAGTGAAAGTATATATATCAGAAAATTGTAAGCCTGATAGGAAATAAATTCAAACTGTTCTAAATATGTGTATTGAATTCAATCTTGTACTTTTACCGTAATTTTCATTCCAATGAAAATTTAAAGTGTGTCAGGGGACAACTTTCATGGGTAATGAAAATACCATCAAAAGGTGAACATATTTTTATGACCCATTAATTTTTTTGCATATTCAAGGCAAAACCATGAGTTTTCATGCATGGCCATGAATTCAGTGCAAGAATTTCACTACAACACCATGAAAAATGTGCTTTTTAATTCATGGGTTTTTCAACATCATGAAAAAAAAACCATTAAAATTCATGGCGATCCCCCCTGTATGATTTCATGGTATTTTCATGGGTATTTTGTGGACTTGAGTGTCTTCATGGGCCGTGAAACATAGAATACGAAGGAGATTTTCATGACTTTTTACAGGATTTTCATGCAACATTCATGGTATTTTTCCATGGAAACCCCATTAACTTTGCCCATAAAAACCCTGTGAAAAACCAATAAAAAAACCTGTGAATTTACCTTCTCAAACTCATTAATAATTCATCTAGTTAAAACAAAGGAAATCAGAACTGTGAAGGCAGTTTGGAAATCTGATCTTAATTAGCATGGATTTTTATGATTTTATTTCTCCGTTTTCTCCGTAGTTTTAGTTTCGATTGACAAGATATATCAAACACTTGAGAGAGTGTATCATCACATTTCCAAACACCTCAAAGTTCATCAAAAATACTCCGCTGCGCGTCGTATCTTCAACTCCCTTCTCGGTGTTTGGAAATGTGATGAAACACGCTCTCTCGTGTTTGATATATTACATGAAAAAATTCACTGAATCTCCATGAATCTTATTACATAGTAAAAGTTTGTCATGGGTGAGTGCACCGGGAAAAACTACTACTATTCTTTCACACTGTACATACAATTCTTTAAATGCCAAGCTGACAACATCTGTTGGATCCACTTCGTCACTGACTACATCTCCAAGAATCATATTTGTTAGCTTCACTGCCTGAAAGAAATTAATATTAATTTATAACAAGTCAACTTTTCCAAAAAATTAGTTATTTCAGCCTGCTTAATTTAGTTACAGTCTGCTACAGTATCTTATAACTCACCCTTAAAGAACTATCATGACATGGAGATTAAGTGTATCTTATTCCCTGACTCACTTAATTTCATGAGTACTGAATTTCACGATTTTTGCAAAATTTGATACTAATGCGAAATATAGGACATGTGAAAATTTGCAAAATTTAATACTGTAAAATATCAATACAATAATGACATTCATTACAGTTATTTGAACATGTCTCAACTTCATGTTGTTTTTATCTTCTCAAACTCATTAATAATTCATTAAATTAACTTCCAATCACGAGATGTATACCACATCACGTGCATGCATTTGGATACCCAATGAAAAACAGTATACCAATCTCCAGTGAGAGTGGTATTTACCGCTAAAGGTATGCACATCGACAACCTGCACAAAATCAATGAATATTTATTAGTCCGTAGTATCCTTGAATTTTTTTTAACAATACAACTCCTGAAATCAGAAATAGTGCTAACAGCATATTCCTTAAATACAGATAGCGTCGGATACTAAACATTATTACATAAATTGTTTTTGGTGGATATAATTCTTTGTTCTTTTTGCTCTACTTCAATGACAAATTTGCTTTGCCGAATATTCAGAGAGTCGAACGCTTCGAAACCTAATGCGAATTGTAATCTCTAAATGTGCATCCTGAAAGGGTGGAAATTTTTCTCCACCCAAGTTCTTTGCCATTGTTTAAAATCGTTAACATGCATTTGTTTTTATACCTTGTTGACGGGGTATACGGCTTTCTTGACTTAGTTCTCTCCCTCGTGAACCATTTTCGGTTCCTAAACCACACCGCTCCTTCCTCACTCATGACTGGGACGCTAATGAATCATGCATGCAATTGCGTTTGTAGTGTATTGCGTTACCTAAGCGTCACTACTGTAACGCTACTTCCTATTACACAACCTGTACATGATTGTAAAAGTACTTTCCTATGTAAAAGTATAATTACTGATTCCTAGTATTGTATTGTGAATATACTCTCTTGATTCTGTAATAAAGTTCAGTTGACTAATAGCAATGAAAGGAGTTACTTGAGTTGATTAGCATGACACTACAGCGTTCTTACAGAAAAGGGCAAAAATTTGACACTGCATAATTTCTTATTGTTCCATTTGACAAAACATGTCACTGCATAATATTTTCTATTGTTGCATTTGAGAATTATCTGTGTAACGACTTGGTCTTGTTTTAGGAATTGATTCGAATAGAGACATTTAAGGAGTAGACATTTCAGTGTTTCATTTATGACGCGTGCCGCTGATTATACATTCTGCAGTCGCAGTAAATATCAAGTTTCAAAAAGCACATGGTCTGTTTTGAGTTCGTTTTAGTGTGTTCGAAGTTCATGTTAGTGGCGAGCAATATTTCATTTCTTATTAGCGGAACAAGGCACGAAAAACTTGTAAGTATCGATCGGTTTTCATTTAGCTTTCTTATCTTTTGTGATTCAGTTGTTATTTTGGTTTATTTAGCGATTTATGCATTTGATTTCAGTGAATCGTTGTTCGTGTAATAAAAGACGTTTGCAGTTCAGCGCATCTCGAGTTTTACTTGTTGCCGCTTTCCTGTAGTGAACATTGGGTTCCTACATTATTCAAAGTTTTTCATGGCGTCGCAAGATCATGAGATGCCAGATGGAACGAAAGGCACGTCGCTCCCACAAGTTCAAGAGGAAATATCGTCGAGCGAAGATCCTTGCGTCGAAACAACAGCTAATTATGTTCCACCATCCAAAACTGCGGGTTTAGAAAGTAATCTTACCTCGAGGCAGAGAGTTCCATCGAAAGTTATGGATTCGGAGGAAGTTCGAATCGAAAGAGCTATTGATTTAAAGGCAAAAAGAGCGGGACATTTGGGGGACGTGATGAGAAGGAGGTTGAAATTTGTACAAGGACTTCTGTTCGAACATGCGAGCAAACACGAAGTGATGAAAGGTGTCTAAGATTACGAGCGTGCATTCTACAAGTTTGTAGACTCCCACGAAACCTACTTAAGCTTTGAAGATAATGAAGGAATGAGAACTGTGGCGAACGAAAGTTACGAGAATGAAAAGGAGTGCAAATTCCGCCTCGAAGTAGAGCTCAGCGCGTGGAAATATAAGGCTAAAAACGACAAGAATGGAAGGTCCAAGTCTGGTCACAATTAAATCACATCGGTAGAGTAAAACCGGGAAGAGTTCTCGTACCAGTTCGAGTAGCGTGAGAGAGAAGCGAAGATTGCTTGAAGAAGCACAGCTGAAAGTGGAAGCACTTGAACAAAGGCAGAGCCTGGAGCGTCGCTTAGAAGAGGAAGAAGCATGAGTTTCATAAGAGAGAGCTTGAAATCGCTAAGGAAAGGGAACCAAACAAGGCTGAGATGGCAAGGAAAATTGAAAAGATGCAGGTGGAAATGGAACTAAAGAAGGCTGCTGTGGACCTCGAGATTGAGCAAGAGGAATTGCAGACTGAGCGCTCGGACAACGAAACTGTAAGTGAGATAATTCCACCATTAAATCCAGAGTTGATCCCTCACACACCACTAAGGCCTTTCAGTTTACCACAAGACACACACCTTATCCCGCATCCCCCATCTGATGTACAAACAACCAGAACTAAGGCTTTGAAAGCTGAGCATGAGGTGTCATCTGTATCGGCGTTTTCTCAAAGTGACATGGATCCCCCAAATGTACCACTTCCCACCCCTGCTTCTCAGCCGAAAGAGACCAGGCAAAAGTCTTCAGTAAGAGTAGATGTAGATGATTTCAAACCGTTTGTGACCAAGGATGAGAAGAGTTCGCCCACCGATAAGTTCAAAAGTGAGCTTCAAACCCCTCAGCGAAGTCACACTCAGCTTGAGCAAGTGTTGTTACAAACACTTCAGCACCTTACACAGCAACCAGCCAGCCAAGTGCCACAACCCCCGTCAGTAGAACTTGCAGATAAAGCGCCATGGCAAGCAATTGCAGAGGCACTTAAACAAGGTCCCACTCTACCAAAAATTGAGTTGATGAAGTTTGGGGGAGACCCTTCCGAGTATGGAGAATTTGTTGCCAATTTCCGCGACCACATTGAGAGTCAGGTGTCCGATGATTCGCAAAGATTGACCCGTCTACTCGCGCAGTGTGTTGGAAAGGCGTGAGAGGCTATTAAAAGCTGTGTCAACCTTCCTACTGGTCAGAGGTATGGTGAAGCGTGGAAAACTCTGTAAAAGAATTTTGGACAGCCTCACATGGTGGCTGATGCACACATGAAAAGGTTAAGAGAATACAACCTTAGAAGAGTTGATGCCGCAAGTCTGATGGATTTTGCGAGAAAACTTGAAGATACCAAACGAGTGTTAACGAGTATGGGACCACTTTACGTAAGCCGCCTCGACAATGAAGATACGATTCTTATGCTGATGAAAAAGTTACCTGATGAAGGCTTAAAGCGGAACTGGACAGACGTTGCTGGAGACCTAATTTGTTCCAAGGGACAAGTTTACTTTTCTGATTTTGTGAATTTCATACAGAAACGAGCAGATCGCTTAAACAACCGTTTTGGCCAGGAACTGAAGTCGTCACTGCCTCAGCATGAAAAGGAAAGAAGACATGGAAACAAAGACAAACAAGATCTGCCATTTAAAGCTACAACCCTAGCTACCCAGAGCAGGGGAAACAGAAAGTCAGCTAGTACTGGCTCAGCCACCTTGAAGTGTTATCAATGTTCCGGACCACATGCAATTTGGCAGTGTGAGATCTTACGAAGATCGGTCACGAACTGTACAACAGAAGAAGCTGTGTGGAAGTTGCCTTTCGTATGGACACTTCTCAAGATCTTGTCCGAAGGGATTTTCTTGTCGGAAATCGGGTTGTGGAAAGAACCACCATTTCCTTCTTCACCCGCCAGACCGCGAAGAGACTGACGACCGTGTAGTAGAACAAGAAAGTGCTAATCAGCAACCAGTCATTCGTGGCCAAAGCTCAGTTGGTGGAACAGCTGCGACACTCACTGAATCCAACCATCCCCCGGTTATCGAACCCAGCACCTTTGCCATATCCAGAGATTCTGCTCCAGTGGAAGCCTCAACCAGCGGTCGACCGAGGGTCTGCTTCAAGGTCGTCCCAGTAAGAGTCAGTGGGCCAGGTGGGAACAAGCAGCTAACAACATATGCCTTCCTAGACGGCAGATCAGACACTACACTCTGCTTGGAAAGTCTTGTAGAAGAATTAAGCCTTGAATGTGAGCCTACTGATTTCACCCTTTCAACAGTCAATTATGAAGGGAAGGAACGTGGTCACCAAGCCCGCTTGGATATAGAAGCAATTGACGGGAAAACGAAGTTCACACTCGATCGGGTTCTGACAATGGAGAGCCTACCCATTGGAGAGAGACATTTCGCCAACAATAGAGAATTGACAAAATGGCCACACCTTGATGGCGTCAGTCTTCCCGAAATAGAAGGGCATCGAGTCTCCATCCTTATTGGCAGCGACCGACCGGATATTATCGATGACAATTCTGAAATCAGAAGAGGAGCCAGGGGCCAGCCCTATGCTGTAAATACTCCCTTAGGATGGACAGTGTATGGCCCAATGGGTGAACCTAACAGCAATGGCATCCATGTCAATTTCGTAAGGAGCGATCATGAAGAGATGTTAAGTCAGCAGTTGGAACGTTTGTACAATACCGAGTTCAAAGATACCCTTGTGGATGTTGAAGAGAGTTTGTCATTCGAAGACCAAAGAGCGAAGCAGATTATGGATCAATCAGCAGTTCTTGTTAATGGACATTATCAGCTCAAGCTGCCATTCCGGCATAGTCCTCCCTGCTTACCTGATAGTCTACCAGTGGCAAAGAAGAGATTGTATTGGCTGAAAAAGAGAATGGAAAGAGACCCTGAGTTCCACAAGCAATATGCAACCGTTATCCAGAAATACCAGGAAGAAGGATCTTCACGTCAAGTCCCTGATGAAGAAATTTCCTCCCTCAAACCCATTTGGTACCTACCGCATCACGCTGTTTGGCACCCGAGAAAACATGAAGAGCCGAGAGTGGTATTCGATTGGCCTGCAAGTCCAGCAGTGTCTCGTTGAACAATCAGTTGTTGCAGGGACCAGAGAACACAAGCTCACTGATAGGAGTCATTCTGAGATTTAGAGTTAACAGTGTAGCCGTGGCAGCTGACATTAAGCGGATGTTCCATCAGGTGTTTGTGTCTCCTGAAGACCGGGGCGCTCTTTGCTATCTGTGGTGGCTGGATGGAGATTTGACAAAGGACCCGAAGACCTTTCAGATGTTAGTTCATATCTTTGGAGCTACCTCATCACCCAGCATTTGTGGTTACGCATTACGGCGAACAGCTGCCGATTACAGCGAAGGTTTCTCCTCACAGACCATTGACACAGTCATGAGAGACTTTTATGTCGATGACCTGCTCAAGTCCTTTGAAACCACTGGCCAGGCAGTGGAAATTACAAAGGAGCTACAGGAACTGCTAGCAAAAGGAGGATTCCAGCTGACCAAAGTTATGTCCAATGAGCGCGAAGTCCTAAATGCATTCCCACCTGAACATCGAGCACCAGCTGTCAAGGACTTAGATCTCAATCTCAACAGTCTACCCATGGACCGAGCCCTAGGAATCCATTGGGACGTGGAGGCAGACACCTTCAACCTAGTTGTTAGCGATAAATCCCATCCAGAGACCCGGAAAGGCGTCCTGTCGTCGATTGCAACAATTTATGATCCCCTTGGTTTGGTTGGTCCCCTAATCCTGCCTGGAAGAGAGATCAACCAAGAGCTATGCAGATTAAAGTATGACTGGAATGACAGGCTCCCTGATGAACTAGCAGTGAAGTGGAGAGATTGGAAGAAAGGACTCGCAAGCCTCACCGGTTACAGTATCCCTCGATCCTTTACTCCCCGAGACTTTGGAGAAGTAGAAAGAGCTGAACTCCATCACTTCGCAGACGCTTCTGAAGGACATGGATATGGGACAGTAACTTACCTGCGCTTCGTTAACAAAGAAGGGAGCATCCACAACAGTTTCCTCATGGGCAATTCGCGAGTGAGGCCTCTAAGGAGTGGTATCAGCGTGCCTAAGATGGAGTTGACCGCTGCCACCTTGTTGATCAAGATGGACAAGCTTATTATGCGAGAGTTGGAAGGTCGCATCAAGATCCACAGCGTCACCTTCTGGACCGATTCAATGATTGTCCTAAGGTACATTTTCAATGAGACAAAAAGATTTGTCACCTTCGTTGCCAATTGTGTTGCTGTCATCAGAGAAGGATCAAGGCCCTCACAATGGCGTCACGTTAGGTCAGAAGCTAACCCGGCTGATTTGGCCTCGAGAGGAATAAAGGCCTCTGAAACCAAGAAGTTAGAAGTGTGGAAACATGGCCCAGATTTTCTGTGGAAAGATCAAAAGGAGTGGCCACAGCAACCCGCTGATCTCCATTAAGAACTATCAGACCAGGATGAGGGAGTTAAGAAAGAGAAGATCACTGTTAATGCATGTGCCGAGAAAGAAGACTTCTGGGGCACTTTATTTGAAAGATTCTCAACATGGGAGAAGTTAAGAAGAGTGGTAGCTTGGATCATTCGAGGAGCCCGTAAGCTGTTGCAGTTGCGAACAAAGCCAGTGGCAGCCACTGTTTCGCTTGTAAACCCAGAGGAGAAGGTTCCCCGCCTCCTATTGTTAGATGTAGAAGAAGCAGAGAGAATTATCGTAAAGAACGTCCAGATTCACACCTTTCCAGAAGAGTTGTCCAACCCAAATCCGTGCAAAGGTCCTCTCGCCAAGTTGAAACCATTCGTGAATCAAGGAGTCTTGCATGTTGGAGGAAGACTAGATCGTGCAGACCTCAGCTATGATGTAAAACACCCAAAGATATTACCTGGGAAGCACCGTGTAACAGAGATGATCATCCTCCATTGCCACCATGCTAATGGTCATGTGGGTCCACACCAACTACTAGCGGAGATAAGACAGCGTTTCTGGATTGTGAGTGGTGTTTCGTCCATCCGACGTGCCCTGCGGCAATGCCATGAATGTAAGCGCCAGAATGCTACAGTGGGAGAGCAGATCACAGCACCACTCCCAGTGGTGAGAGTTTCTTCAGACAGCTACCAGTTAATCTACCCGTTTGCTGCTGTTGGAAAAGATTATTTTGGACCACTCTACGTCCATGCAGGACCACTTACCAGATCTGTGAGAAAGAATCCCAAACTTCACAAGCGCTATGGTTGCATCTTTACCTGCCTCAGGTATAGAGCCGTCCACATCGACCTTGCAAATGATTTAACGACGGACAGCTTCATTCAAGCAGTAACAAGATTTGTCGGGAGACGAGGTCCACCCAGAGTTATTTACAGTGACAATGGCACAAACTTCAGGGGAGCAGAAACCGATGTTTTGAATGCCTTGAAGGCCTGGGACCAAGAAAGAGTAGGACGTGAGCTGCTTCAGGAGAATATACAGTGGTATTTCAATCCCCCCGCAGCAAGCCACCAAGGAGGTGTTTGGGAGCGGCTCATTCGCTCCATTCGAAGGATTCTCCACGCCATGATTGGTGAGCACCTTGTCAATGAGCAGACCCTAACGACATTCCTGACAGAAGTTGAGAAGATCCTGAATAGTCGACCGATCACTCGTGTGTCTAGTGACCCCGACGATTTAGAGGCCTTGACCCCTAACCACATACTGCTGTTGCGCCCGAATCCGTGTTCAGCTCCTTGTAAATTGGAAGACTCCGACAAGTTTCAAGCAAGATGGAAACATGTGCACATTTTGGCGAATGAGTTTTGGGCCCGCTGGGTTAAAGAATATCTTCCCTTGTTACAGGAACGCCAAAAGTGGCTGAAGCAGAGGCAAAACTTCCAGGTCGGAGACTTGGTCATCATGAAGGATGCAAACCTCTCCCGAGGACAGTGGCCCAAAGCGCTAGTTCAAGAGACCTTCCCAGATTCTGATGGTGTGGTGCGACAAGTTCTGGTGAAAAGTGCAAGAGGTGTCTTCAGGAGAGATATCCGCAAACTCTGCCTTCTGGAAGAGGAGCTATTGAAGTCCATTGAGGAGTCCATGGAGAAGAACAAATCCTGAACTTGTGTGATTACTTATTGAACTGTCAATTGACATTTTCTTAAGATCCAGGAATTTGGAATCAATGACATTCTTTCTGTTATCAAACTAGTCGAATACCTAAAGACTACGAGAGTCTTTGGGGGGGAGCATGTAACGACTTGGTTTTGTTTTAGGAATTGATTCGAATAGAGACATTTAAGGAGTAGATATTTCAGTGTTTCATTTATGACACGTGCCACTGATTATACATTCTGCAGTCGCAGTAAATATCAAGTTTCAAAAAGCACATGGTCTGTTTTGAGTTCGTTTTAGTGTGTTCGAAGTTCATGTTAGTGGCGAACAATATTTCATTTCTTATTAGCGGAACAAGGCACGAAAAACTTGTAAGTATCGATCGGTTTTCATTTAGCTTTCTTATCTTTTGTGATTCAGTTGTTATTTTGGTTTATTTAGCGATTTATGCATTTGATTTCAGTGAATCGTTGTTCATGTAATAAAAGACGTTTGCAGTTCAGCGCATCTCGAGTTTTACTTGTTGCCGCTTTCCTGTAGTGAACATTGGGTTCCTACAATCTGCTTGTTTAAGGTGGCCCACGGCTATTTTTGGGAACGGAGGTGCTCTTTTCTAAATCGCGTTTTGGGCATGTGAACGTTAACCGATTTCTCTGATTTTTGGCAATCGATATAACAAATGTTCAAATTTTATAAAGCTTTAGACTCCAGGGTGAACAAAACAAACGAACACGAGATATTAGCGTTTTTGCAAAAAATCAATTTATGAAAAAAAACCGAATATTTTCCAAACGCGACGATAGATTTTTTCTAATTAATGTCAACAAGTTCAAATTATCCAAGTTTTAACGAGAGCAAGTTTCAACAAAATCGGCTGAGTAGAAATTGCTGCACAGTTGACTGTTGAA
The DNA here is from genome assembly GCA_963693305.1 of Meandrina meandrites. Classification (NCBI taxonomy): domain Eukaryota; kingdom Metazoa; phylum Cnidaria; class Anthozoa; order Scleractinia; family Meandrinidae; genus Meandrina; species Meandrina meandrites. Next base: position 14,088,684 of record OY855913.1, read on the forward strand.
TGTTTGCTTCAAAATGTTATGCTTGTGTATAATTGGGAGCTGTTACAACAACATTTAAGTAATGCTAAGATCCCATGGATTATTTGAAAGCTTAATGCCAGCTAAAACATTGCTGAAAAGTATGGAAAGATCGGAAACTCCTAGAAAAAGTTGTACACAAATGAAGAGGAAGAGGTTTGCGATGCGTAAATTGTGAAGTTTGAAATATTCATCTTTTTTCGAATTAAAAAAAATCTACCAATTTTTTTTCTTTTATTTTCAAGTATGACAAAATACACCATATATATGTTGCAGTTAATTTTTTTCTTCAGTTAATTTTTATTTTTCCTTTGTTTTAAACTCATTATCATACATTACCATACCCAGAAACAAAGGAAGAATAAAATTTAACTGAAGAAAAAAATTAACTGCAACATATACAAACGGCTTTATCTAGTTTCGTGTGTCTTGTTTCGATGAAACTCGACAAATTTGGCTCGCCAAGATAGCTACCTCTCGTGTTCCATTTTGAAGCGCTTTGAAAACGCTCTTGTTACAGTAAATTATTCAAATTTGCCGCATTCTCAAGATTATTTAGCACCTGGAATAAACATGCCACGGATAAAATTGCGGCTGAGCTTTGAATTCATGCATTTTATTTAGCAATGAATGTGGCATGTGGCGGGGCATGTTCAATTCCAGGTGCTAAATAATCTTGAGAATGCATCAAGTTTGAATAATTTACTGTTACGCGAAGGTTTCCAAAGCGCTTCAAAACGGAAGACGTCAAGTAGCTATCTTGGTGAGCAATAATCGATACGTTTCATCGAGACTAGACACACGTAAATAGATAAAGCTGTTTTCATGTATGCTGTATTTTCTCATACTTAAAAATAAAAGAAAAAAAATTGGTAGTTTTTTTTTAATTCGAAAAAAAATGAATATTTCAAAATTCACAATTTGCGCATCGTAAACCTCTTCCTCTTCATTTATGTACAACTTTTTCTAGGAGTTTCCGATCTTTCCATACTTTTCAGCAATGTTTCAGCTGGCATTAAGCTTTCAAATAATCCATGGGATCTTAGCATTACTTAAACGCTGTTGAAACAGCTCCCAATTATACACAAGCATAATATTTTGAAGTAAAAATTCAACAGTCAACTATGCAGCAATTTCTACCCAGCCGATTTCGTTGAAACTTGCTCATATTAAAACTTGGATAATTTGAACTAGTTGTCATTAATTAGAACTAAATCTGTCGTTGCGTTTGCAAAATGTCCGTGTTTTTTTCATAAATATATTTTTTCAAAAGCGCTAATATCTCGTGATCATTTGCCTTGTTTGCCCTATAATTTAAAGCTTTATAAAATTTGAACATTTGTTATTTAATTCGATTGCCAAAAATGACAAAAATCAGTTGAGGTTTACTTTCCCAAAACTCTATTTAGAAAAGAGCACCTCCGTTCCTAATAAATAGCCGCGGGCCACCTTAAAAGTGAGGAGTTGTTTCCAAAACTCGAGCGAGTATTTCATCGGGGTATCCAAACACCTCGCAACAATAAAAGCACTTGGCCTTACATTGGCCTCGCGCTTTCATTTGTTTCTCGGTGTTTGGATACCCTGATGAAACACTCGCTCTCGTTTTGGAAATAGTACTTCCACTGCATTACTCTCGCTGTTGGGCCTGTCCTCTGCCGCTAAGTTCTATTTAGAGTGTGGAATACCTTATGCTTTGTTATATTTTAGCTTGTTTTGTTATTTTGCTATTGTTTATGATGGCGATCATATCAATGATGTTGTAAGTCAGTAATGTGAGGTCAAAGCTACATATGGAAGTATAGAAAAAAACGCATAATTTAATACACTCCAATTCTACCTTCCTCTCAAAATCGTGAAACTTACATTCACGAAATATGGCTCTTGATTTTTCATGAAAACTTGCGACATTTAGTAAGAACAAGGTAAATATAAAGACTCTCCATGTATAACTTAATAAATTCTAAACCAAATTTCTTGAAGGGGTGTTATCTTGGAAAGGTTTAATTTTCTCAATTCCTCTAAAACTTTTCAGGGATATTGGGGGATTATGGTATTACATCATGTTATGTTCATTTAAAAGTTATTTGTTTCCTATGTTTCAGTGGCATGCCTGCAAACTAGCTATCTCGAAGCTAAGTGCATGACCACTATAAACAACATTTACATTTACATTTACATGATTGCCGTTTTACTGCAAGATCATTTACTGTGATGTTTCATAGCTCTTAAAGTTACACTGCAGATAATGCAATTTTGTGTCCAAGTTTTCAGCTAGAATAGTGCACCGAATTAAGTGATTTTATAACCTAGAGATTAATCATAACCTCTTTTGTACCATGACAGAAGGAAGTTCTCAAATTCAAAAATTGTTAGAGGTAATTATTGGTTTTGTACGAGAGTAAAAATGTGAAATCTAAACTTAAAACAGGCTATTAAATTCACTTCTGTCATGGTATAAAAGAGTACACCAAGAGTATGTTCTGCACGAGTCAATTATATTAGCAGAAAAAAATTGGACAAAAAATTGAAGGTTTTGCCACTCCTAAAGACCTCATCTAATTATGATAATTTGCTATGTTCCAGCACACAGGACACAAAGCTGAGAATAATAACGTGCAATCACTTACAAAGAATGTTAAGAAATATATTCTAACAAAATTAATGTTCATTTGTTGTTGGCTTCAGTCCCTGCAGTTCGTGCATACTCTTTAAATGAATACATTCATAATGATAGCAAGGGTCCTGCGTGACCTTAAAGTTTCATTGTTAACATGCTCTAAGACAGTATGTACAGACATTGTATGCCGATGCATGAAAGAGCTACTAACATGCACTAGTAGTGGTAGAAAACAGATTTACCTCAATCCTCAAAGGAATGCCTCTTTCCATATTCACAATGATGTCATGAATAAGTACTGGAACAATTGAAACCAATTTTACCCTGCCTTTCATAAGAAATAAATATATCAATTATTATACTTCAGTCCACCCAGGGGGAGCACCCATAAGAAACAGACAGGAATGCTAGAAAAATTGCATTAAACACCAAAAGGAGACCAATCTGGGTGTGACTCAAGCTATTTTTGACCCTTAAAAGACACCAAATTAAAAATGAAACAGTTTATTTGTCTTTATTTCTTCGCATTCAACCCTAAATGAGACCTAATGATGGCTAAAAATATTGGTGATTTGCTGGGAACACCCGAAGTGAGACCAAAATCCAAAATTTACACCCCTAAACAAGAAAACAAGCATCCCTGTCTCTTTCCTATGGGAGTCCCCCTGGGCATCAAATCTCAAAAAGCATATTGAAAAGAAAGACATTAAAAATAATGTAACATGACTTTGTATAACACTGATTCACTTAATATGTAAAAAAGACATACTAGTTATGTAAATTGCTTTTGAGTGGTTTACTATGGAACATCCCACGAGTCACTAATGTACTTTCTTGGTATAACACAAGCCTTTAGGTGAGTGTGTATACCAAGAAAATACAACTGACAAGTGGGATATTCCACAGAATACAATGAGAAAGTGTTGCATAACTATTTTTTAGTAAATATAGCTGGCCAGTTGCAGCTAAATATAGCTTCATGGGTATCACTGTGGCTAAATTTTGCCTCATGGTTAAATGTAGTCTCATAGTTAAATATAACCTCACAGCTAAATGCAGCCTGATGGGTAAATATATCCTCATGGCTAAGTATGGCCTCATGGGTTAATATATCCTCATTGCTAAATATAGCCTCGTGAGTAAATATAGCCTCATGGGTAAATATAGCCTCATGGGTAAATATAGCCTGATAGGTAAATATAACCTTATTGGTATAAATTATATACCCTGATGGGTAAATACAGCCTCATGGGTAAATATAGCCTCATGGGTAAATACAGCCTCATGGGTAAATACAGCCTCATGGGTAAATACAGCCTCATGGGTAAATATAGCCTTATGGGTAAATATAGCCTCATGGGTAAATATAGCCTGATAGGTAAATATAACCTTATTGGTATAAATTATATAGCCTGATGGGTAAATACAGCCTCATGGGTAAATATAGCCTCATGGGTAAATACAGCCTCATGGGTAAATATAGCCTCATGGGTAAATACAGCCTCGTGGGTAAATACAGCCTCATGGGTAAATATAGCCTGATGGGTAAATACAGCCTCATGGGTAAACATAGCCTCATGGGTAAATACAGCCTCATGGGTAAATATAGCCTCATGGGTAAAATATAGCCTGATGGGTAAATATATATCCTCATGGCTAAATACAGCCTCATGGGTAAAATACATCCTTGGAGACCCAGGGGCAGTAAGTTGGGGCAAAACAAAGTGATAAAAGTCCCTGGGAAACGAGTCTCTCCAGACCAATTTGAAACGGCTCTGCATGTTTTTTTGTTCTTGCTGTGAAAGCGACAATTCATGTGAAAACGCTTATGAAGATAAAGACAGACAGTGGCTCCATGATCCTGCTCCCGAGTCAGCCCCGCCTCTTGGCTCGGCTGCCTCATTGGCAATTAATCTTGTCACACGATTGGATGTCGCTCGTCCTGATAATTTCCAAATTTTCTTTTCTGATTCATCCTCCAGTTGGGTTGAGCCTGGACTGTTCAATCTAGTGTCCAGCACACTAGCCACAAGAGGCCACAACACCAACCATAAAAAATATTACATAATTTTTAACATTAAATTTGTTTACAATTTTCTGGTATGATACATACAAACAATTTAATATATTTCACAGTACATAAAGGGCATGAAATTCACTTACCAGTTGAAGACTTTTCACATATAGCCTGTGTATATATCAATATAAAATACAATAAGACAAAGTTTAAGCTTTCTATACCTTGATAACAAGTTTTTGTTTGAGGTGCTCTAATGAAATGCACAATTTCAACCTTTACTTACACTCAAAAACACAAACAGTGAAAGCAATGACTCCACTGCATCTGGTGTGCAGATAACATCATGATCAACTAGTGCATCAAGAACTTTTGGGAAGTAGAAAAGTTAAAAAAAAACACAGCTCAAAGTCACTTGAATCTATATTGCAAAACATTACACCGTACATGAAAGCAGCGCTCAGTCTGTAACTGATAATTCTGTTTTCAATTAAACAAATACTAAACTGAATCTGAATGGTATAATCACATGAAAATCTAAGTTAAAGAGCTTCTCCAGAGTAGGATCTTTTGTCTCACTAAGGTCCTCAACAACGTCAGTAATGTACTTGAAACTTTGAGATAGCTGGGCAATGTGTCCTGAGTTTAATTCCTAAACAAAACAACAGTATACCATTACGTATATAAAAAAAGTTAAACACTGTTCAATTGAAGGGATAGAAGAAACCAGATGGCTCAGGCTTATTATTTTTACCAGCAAATGCATGTTACTCTACAGGGCTCGACACTAACGGTAGCCAACTAGCCACAGACTAGTAGAAATTCAGTTTTGGCTAGTGGGTTTTCGATTTCCACTAGCCACTTTGGCTAGTAAACAAAATGAAATTGGCCGAACTAGTTTCTGTCATTCACAAGGAAGCCATACGCAAACAATTTTCTCGGAATTTCTTTCTTGTTGACATACCATATTACTGGGCATTGCTGTTCAGCACGTATGCAAATTTAAGACTGTTTACTTTTCATTGCGTGGCATTTGACAAACAAGACAGCATTTTCTGAAAGCACACATCGATGTTCTTTTTTGTTTCGAAATTAGTAGAACAAAACACGAGCTTCTCCTGATTAAATCATGCGCAAAATCGTGCGGAACTATAAAGGGATAACATTTCATTTTGTGTAACAACACATCGGTGATTTGTCATCATATGCATACTGACAAAGCTTGCCACTACAAAAATAATTAGAGAAAGATTTATATCCTTCCAAATTTAAATCAGCCGTTTTTAGCATTTGAATTTCGCCAACAACAGTTTGCAGTATTGTTCAGATAGTTGTTTTGCTTTTGAAACGTTTCTACCCCGGCGCCTGTTTGTAAAGAAGACCTGACAGTGTTAACAATGACATCTCGGTGTCTCGATATTTTTCCAAAGAAGTCTCACAGAAAAACAGAGTCCTGAAAGTCTTAACGGGAAAATCTCTGGATTTTCCTTTGTGAGCTGTCGGCCTGAGAGATTTGATGTAAGGAAAACACAAGGCCATTGAACAAAATTAAAACCAGCGCAATTCATTGAGATGATAAATTCGTTCGCTGCGTTTAAACCAGTCAAGCGTGACACAAGCTGTGCCGACTGTGTCAAGCGGTTTGAGACGTGAATATAATGTTGCTTTTTCTTAAAATTCTATAATCCCGGGCATAATGGATATAAGAAGATATTTAACTGGAGACATCACCGCGTGGCTAGTAAAAAATTTTTTTGGCTAGTAACATCTAAGTTGTCACTAGCCACTAGGCTAGTAAGTTGAAAAGTTAGTGTCGAGCCCTGACTCTAGTTTCTGTAGCATTAACAATATAAATAAGTAGACACTTTCGTCATGTTGCAGGGCCATTTTTAGGGCACCAAATTGTCAAACAGATCAAGTGTTTATCATGTTCAGTGTTTTAAGGTCTAAGTCAGTTGTCTATAAAAAAATGGTGCTACTTTAATACTTGCTGTAATTAACATTTTGTACGCAAGTTACCTTGACAATGCCATCATGTCAACTCCAAATCGCTGGATTAATAATTGTTCATTTAAATTACATTGCTTGCCTATGCTTTAGCAAGGTACTGTTCTAGTTTAGCAGTAATAAAAATCAACCTTAGAAAAAGTGTAAATCAAAATACAAACTTTTTGCTGCAGTAGCACTTAAAAATAATTTTGAAACAAATTGGCTTTATAGTTAGATGCAGGGGCTTCCTTCTTGCTGATAACAGCTAGTTACTGTGTGTTCCTCGCAATGAACAACTCCATCACCAGCAACTAATATCTTTAATTGACTTTTCTGCCTGTCTTCAGGTTGTGATATACACAAACTATTTTTGCCAGGAAAACCTTGGGTTATGCCCAACCATATAACTGTTACCTTAATCAAGTATTCAGAAAAGTTCCTTGCTGAACTCTCACTGGGGTTTTCAAATAGTTTGCGAGAAATATCTGCAAATTCACCCTGGAAACCAAAAATAAAATATCAGAATTTTTTTCTTAGTACAGGTTTCATGATGCTATCCTACATTCAGAGTAGTCACATAATGTAGTTCATAGAACATAGCTTTTACACCGTGACTATACATTTTTGGGACTGGACTAATTTCTAGTATGGGACTTTGGTGACTAGCACAGCTGTGTGCAGTTGACTAAAGAAGTCCTGTGAATGGTGATGCGTGATGTTGACTTATTGTTCTTATTTATGCATTTTCTGTCCAGATGGAGTTGGAAATCAACTGCATCTACCTTGAAGTTAGTTAAGGCAACCTTATTAATTACATAATGGGTTATATGCTTTACTTTTTAACATATCAAGAGACACACATGGGCAGAAACAAAATTAAAGTCAGTGGATAACATTGTAAATGTCACAGGTTGTACGCAAATGTATGGAGTAAATAATGACCAGGACAAGAAGAACTTCATCCCATGATGGGTATTATTCGTAATTCCTCTTTGATTTCTCGGACTAAAGAGACAAAATACATGACAACAAATGGAAGAGAAGCTTGTTGACTGCATTTCAAGAAGGAAATCAAGGGAAAGATTCGAGGCAAAAACAACACAAAAGGTAAAATAAAGCCAAAAACTTAGTAAACTCTATTTGTTTTTGCAGAATTTCAGTACTCGATGACCCGAACACCATTTTAAAGGTCTAAATCCCTATTTGTAAGCTGGTATTTAATTTTAAAACACAGCGAAAGCGCCAAAAATTCAAGATTTGTTTTTGATTTTCCGTATTTTAAACTAAAGTGTACACTACTAGATACAGTCTTAAGTCATGGCGTTATGCTGCAGCAAAAGCACTGGAACATGCTACCTCGTAATATTCGTTCCATGGCAGGCTCAAAAGACTTTTTGAAAAAGATTCAGCAAACTGATTTTCATGTTTGATACATTTTGATTATATTTTATTGCTTTTAGCTCGGCTTTTTGCTGATTAACTAGATGTTTTTAAGCGATTTTAAATTAGCCTGATGTAAATATGTTTTTTAATAACTTGATGTTTTTAACTGATTTTAAATTAGCCTGATGTAAATACTTTTAAGTTTTTATAGTGTTGTACATTACTTAATTTAAATTGTGGAGCACCTGGAAACTAGCAAACAGCTAAGTGTGTACTTGTCCACGTTAAATAAGGTATGTCTATGTCTATAACTATGAATGCAAAATCACAAAAGTTTTGCAAACTTTTTTAAGCCTTAAATTATTTTATCTATTTTCGACGCGAAATTAATAAAAATTTGTAATTTTTTTCTAAGTCTAAATTAAACCATTTTGGACTAAGAAAAAAATGGAAAGTTTACTAAAACAAAGAAATGACTCAAACAAAGCACTTTAGTCCCAAAGGAGCTCTATTGTTCTGTTCATTGTTTTCAATAAACAAAGAACTGCATGCATAATAAATGTTGGGGCTGTGCAGAAATTTTGCCCCTGATACTTCAAATCAACCAAAAACAAATTCTCAGTCATGGTTCTCCAGATCTAGAGTACACAGAATTTGGTTATTTCACAATGTTGTTTTTCAGAGAATGGCAAAGAAATATACCAAGCATTAATGCATGTGTAGAGCTATTGTACTTCTCATTAACTCTTTTGTTTGTTGATGTTCCCATAGCTGCTGCCACTGCAGCTGTGGTTTGCTTAAACCCTGTATTGTTTTTGCCACAAGAACAACATATCTTCGTATTCATATCTTCTAGACACCATGTAATAATCTGTATGTACTAGTACTCCTAGCTTCCTCCAGATAAACATACCCAATCCGAATGCGTTTTGGACAGTACACGTGCATTGGATGTTAGCTAATTCACCTTTGTTGTCTTTTTATTTGGTTGATAAAGAAAAACATTACATGCCTGAAAATGCTCTTTTGTTCATGTATCACAAAAGTATTACCATTTTAAAATATATCAGCCTAAGTCTTGCGCATAAAAATAGGTAGTATATTGTAGAACCTGATCGTCGTCGCCACAGTACAGATGAGGGAACAAAGCACAATTTTACATTTCTCGAATCGCACGTGTTTTCTCTAGCAAGACTCACTTTGCCCTAAGATTTATCTTCTTGAATTCTCTGCGTAGGTAGGGCCTCAACTATCTGGGTAAACCGAAACCCTGACAATTTTACAAAAAGAAATTAAGCTTAAGCTTATACAGAAGACATCACGATGCAATACAATTCAATAAATAGCAAATAATTCTCTGGGAAAAAAAAAACATAAGAAAAGACAGAATTATAGATCCACGTTAAAATGACAGATCAGCAAACCAATTTAAGCTTATAAAAAAAGCCTACACTTGACAACAAATAATGCTTTGTTGAGCACCAGATTTTCAGGTTATGGGCTTACATACACATTGCAGTTGTAAAACGGAACTGTACGAAATTGTACGTGAACAAAACTTATTTTCAACTTTATGGAATGGTACACAATTAAATACGCAAATATTCCTGTGATGGAACGTCATCTGCTAAATAGCTTGTTCATTTAATTGGTCTTTGGTCGACCATCGTACCTTACATGCAATGCACATTAAAATTTGCACACGCTTGGGTTTCATTATTTATAAGCTTATGTAGACAAGCGATTTGTGTACGAGTGTGGTGATCAGCATTTTTATAAATTTTGAGGAATACTTAGGCTTGAATTTTACCGCACAAAGAGACAGGACGTACTTACCAATCCCTTCTCCATGGGTAAGAAAATATTAATTTAGCTTCTCCTTTTCAAGACTGCGCAACACCAGTCAGCACTCGAACCTGAATGGGCAGAATGAAGGCGACTCCAGGCGACTTTGTATGACAGCCACGGCCATGACAGACAACTTTCCCGCCAATCTTGTTTCCAGAGCCCGCACGTTATCAGTCAGACGTTATCAGTCAGCGGTCAAGAGCGGTACGGCTTTTAATTTTTGGGGTGAACCCAATCTCGTTCCCAGAGTCTACAGGCTCCACGGTCAGCGGTTTAGTCGCCGGGTGAAACTCTGGGGAAATGGAATTATTCGAATTAATTCGAATTTTTTTGATTGGCTGTTTCAATACAATAGCCTTCGAAGTCAGACGTATTTCCGGAAGTTGATTATGAAAGCTTTAGCAGCCATTTTGCCGAGATTTTTGGAGTTCGTTCGTTTGTGTTTTGCAGTATCTTGGCCTTAAACCGCGATTTATGATGCCATTTCCCGTTTCGATTTCAAGGTAGGTAAAAACTAGCTTTAGATTTTGGTATTCACCAGTTGTATTCACCCATTTTCACTCGATTTTTTAATAGTATTTTCTCCGATCGAGGAGGTGGAAATGTCTGATGTGTTTTTTATACATTTCCGATTTTTAGTAAATTCTGGTGCTTTTCTAAACGTAAATACATCCCAGCGACTGCATGCATCTGTGTGCAACGCCGGCTGTTATCAGCTTTTATGCAGGAATAATATTGAAAATTATGGGACATTAATTATGTCTCGAGTATTTTTGCAGTGAAGGAAATAGAAAACTCCCATATTGCACAAAACTGACTAGGTTGTAAACCTTATGTAAACAGGGCATGCAAGTGTTTATGAGAATTTCTTTAGACAGTTGGTAATGGTATGTGAAAATATTGTGAACCACATTTAAACCTTGCAAGTGCATGTATAAAGTTAATACAAACACCAGTCCTTGCTTGGAAAACTGCAATTTGCCGGCTTGTTGATATACTTTTACAATGTTTACCTATTGGTCTCAGATGAAAAGAAATCTCTCTCTCTCTCTTGATTCCTACAATAATTTATTCTAAAATTTCCCCTTAACCACCACCCCAGCCAAACCACCAACTGCTTAAAACTGTGTAAACCTGGATGGACTCCAGCCTTATGGGCCACTAGGCTCAAATGAAGACTAAACCAAGAGCTGTGCTCTCCTATCATCCCCTATTGCAATTGTTACACAATCATTTCTTTCTAATGGCTTCAAGGACTCATGCCGTAAAGTGTCTTTTGTGGTCATAGATATATTTTAATAATTTTATTTTTGCAGGTCCTGCAGCCGGTTGGCTAAATGACAACAAATAGACACCTAGACGTCCACTTACTGTAACATGAGAATAAAGTTTAAATTTTTTTCCACTCAATCTGACTGCTTATCATGTTGTGATTTGTACAACTTACTGGGTGGTGTTTATTCCAGCCCCACCTCTTGACAGTCTTGTGGAGTTTCAGGAGTCTTTCAGTATGTTGTATTGCAAGATAATTTATGCTTATTTCACAAATATTTGTTTTGGTGAATCTGTAAATGAAATAAAATCTACGTGCCTTGTCTAAACAACCTGTACTACAACAAACATGATGGGGGACAGTCCAGGTGGACATAGTGGGCTAATGGTTAGCTCACTCGACTTCGGATTGAATGGTCTGGGTTCAAGCCCCAGCCAGGGTCATTGTGTTGTGTTCTGGGAAAGACACTTTACTCTCAAATATAAATGGGTTCCAACAAATTTACTTTTGGCGGTAATCCTGCAATGGACTAGTGTCCCATCCGGGGGGATAGGGGGAAGAAGAGATATGCCTAGTCACTTAATGCCACAGAAATGGGGTAACTCAACAAGCCATTAAAGCAATGTATGACAAGCAACCAGTCTTTCTTGGGCTGTGCAGGCTGTGTGCAGTTGGGGGTAGGCCATGTACAGAAAACCAATACAATATTTAACCAATACTCACATGGTAGCACTCAGTGAATGTTACAAATAGCTAAATCAGGTCATAGACACACCCTTGGAGAACTTTAATTTCAGCAAAAATAAAGTACAGTTACACTGTACATATTCACAAATGCAAGGCCATATTTCTCTGATAAATTACAGCTGTAAATACTTTAAATAGTCACTTTTATTTACAGATAGTTCGTTCAAAGGTAAAACAAATTCATCATTTGTCTAATGAGTTACAAATGCCGGAGGAAATTTTCGATTTTAAGTCTTGACGAAAATGTACCGAGGAACTTCGTCAACAACAGCGGGAAAATGAATAAATCTGAGTAAAACCAATGAATGAAACGTGTAAGAAGTTCCATTGGAGGACAACCAAACCGACACATATCAGTTGGGCTACGGACCGCCAAACTCCCATCTTTTTGGGTAAAACCAATCTTGCAACTGTAGTCTCTCACTGTATTGGAACATACGGCACATTATTGCTTACCTGCCTATTCGATTGCATTTCAATGAAAATTTGATTTTCGAAATGAGCTTTCGATCGACGTGCAGTTGCTCCGTGCTCTCACGGCCGTCGTTTACAATGCTATGTGTAAATGTAGATTCGACCACCGGCCTTCCTTGAAAGATCTCTTCCAGAGAAAAATACATTCGTATACAACTCGGCATTACGACTCCCTTTGTTTACGTTTGTCCTCCAGGAGCTTACACAATCTGACGTGCATGTTTTGCTTTCAAACAGCACTGTCGATCTATCGCAGTTTTCCCCGGAGTTTTCCCGTTGAGCTGTTTTTTCTTCAAAGGAGCCTTTAAATCACCCATAAAAGCGTTGATCCACTTGACTTTACGAGTTGTATATCGAGTCGTATGTCGCGATCGAGAGAGTGGAGTTCTCAGATTTCTATACTGACCCCTGAGCCTTCGGTTTTTTCCGATTTTTTTCACGTCCGTTTTACTAGCTAAGCATGCGCACAACAACCGGAACCCATGAATTCGTGGGAAAAAAATTCCATTTCCCCAGAGTTTCACCCGGCGACTAAACCGCTGACCGTGGAGCCTGTAGACTCTGGGAACGAGATTGGGGTGAACCAGGAGGTGAACTAAAATGACCTTAGAATCCGTGCCTTTTATAGTGCCAACCGATTTTCATTGCGTAGGAAAATGAAATTCAAGTATACTTTCTCTAAAATGGAATTAGAGTCCCACTTCCAAAATCTGTTTCTTTTTTCTCCATGAAAACGGCATCCCACTTTCTCTTTTCGTTTTTCAATGTCCCTCGCTTGGAGGAAAACGAAATTCGAATTCACTGAATGCTTTTTGTTTTTCGTTTATCAATAGCTCTAAAATACGGATTTTAATTTTCGTTTTTCCATTTCGGCCAAAGGCATTGAAACTCAGGATACGACAGATTCCCTCGCAAATGCGTGAAGACTCTGCTGTTGCTGCCTTCCATCATGGCAAATCGCTGAGGCAGGGCCCGCGCATAGGGAGGAGCTGTGTGTGTGTGGGTGGGGGGGATTTAAAGAAAGCAAAAAACGAAAAAATTAATTATTATTGATGGTGATCGATTTTGTTTTTTTAGTCCCATATTAGTAAATCCAGCAATGGTGAACGATCATTCAGTTTCCACCGCCCGAAGACTGAAAAATTTAGCAACCTGACAATGATAACCAGTCATGTAGAATGATTTTTTTTGACATCCCTAACGAATTTGCAGATCGTGGCAATAACTGAATAATAATATCTGAAATATAGCAAAAATCGTCGGATTCCCGGTTTGTAAAGGCTAATGGCAGTAGTACTGATTTGGAGTAAATTATATAGTTTCAAGCAGGATTTGATAGTGAATCTACAAGTCTGGTTCTAATTTTTAGTATACTTGTACTGTAAAAATGTTACAGTAATAAAGCAAGGCTGATACTACGTGAAAAAGTAACTTTGCGAGACACCAGCACGACCAGCGGACAGCTGTTTCGTCCTTTTTGGGACTCATTGGCGTGGTGTAACAAATCTAAATAACGCCAGCTCCAAGGGCAGCGCAAATAAATTGCAAAAAATCTCTTGTGATCCACCGTGAGCAGCATTGTTGTTTGCGGTCCCTTGCTGTTTCAAGTTATAAAACCATTGCGCTTTAAGTGCTGCTGAACGGTTGTATCTATACTGTTAATTCTAAATCCACCTTCCGGTATCTGAGAGTAACTAAAATCCAAATTTCCTTGGGTAGCATTCCTCCGGACACTCCCACCCCATCCCTCGAGGGGTCCTCAAGCTGGCTAACGAGTACACGTTCACGTTTAAGCCCCCCCCCCCCCCCCTCCCCCTCCCCAGTCCAAATCTTGCTGCGCGGGCCCTGTGAGGCAGAAGATGGTTTGATATTTTTCACCGGTGAGGTATAGAGGAGAGAGGAAAGGAGGGTGTCGGTCGAAAGATTGGCTCAAATGTTTGAAAGTGTTAATGAGCTCGATGTGTTATCGTGAATAGTATATTAAACTTGGCGACAGCACTGGTAGGAACTGCAAATTGCCAGCGATATAAACTGTCATAAGAACCCACTCAAGTATTTATAACTGTTATTCAAAATTTAGAACACATCCTCACCTCTGACACGGCGATTATCGATGATCGAGTACTCCAGCCGAAACTGGCATTCTTTTTCTGATTCCTCGCCGATTACAAAACCTTTAAACGCTTCGTAGACTACAGCCCTCTAGATTCAGATATTGAGTCCTAATTTCAGTGACCACTGAGCTCTTCGTTTGTTTCTGTTCGATAAGAAACCGGCGGACAAAGTCTTCATCTAGAACATCTTCTAACGCCGCCATATTTGTTTCTATAATATTCCCACCAAAACAAAGACTGTCAGTTTCAATACCTTTGGCCGAAAAGAAAAAAACGGATTTTAAATTGGTTTTCCAAATTCCATGCGAAAACACAAATTCAAATACGATTTTTAGAGCTACAGAAAAACGAAAACCAAAACAATGAAGTAAATTCGAATTTTGTTTTCCTCCAGGAAACACTGAAATATACGGCACGCAGTGCATGCAGAAGCGATGACGTTTCACAAGGGTCTGTCAAAAAATAAAGGAAAATAAACGTACAACTTAAAGCAAGGGAGATCCAACAAGGGATCTGATCAGCGGAAAAATGATAAATGACAAACAATACTGCAAGGCTGATCGTACTACATAAAAAGTAAACTTTGTGAGACACCAACACGACTAGAACCGATATAGCAGGATTGCAGGATTGTTTTATTTAACCGTGTTAAATAAAAGTAGCTGACAACTTCTGTGCTGAGTGATTGTTCAACAAAAGGCGTGACATCCGATATACGATGCAAGGCCAAACGCTGTCTTGAAATTGCTTACACCTTTTGTTTTAAAAGAATGAAAGATTTCTGTTTACTAAATCTTATAGAACGCATCAAATATAATTTGTCTCTTTCGTTTAAACTTTTAATTATATAGCTGTCAGTAAATCCTATATTGCCGGCACAACTTTTGTCTTGTAATTTCTGAGAGCTGTCCAAATTAGGATAAATTTGGATAGTTTCACTTAGGGCTTATACACAAGCTGTCCAATTTAAGAAAAAATAGGACAGTTTCTCAGTAAGACACTACCTCTCTGAAACCTCTATTTTCATTCGCCCGCTGTAAACACTACCTCTATTGTTATTCAGGGATAGGGGCATTGTTATAGCCTGTTATGTATTGTTTTAGGAACCAATGAATTAACTCGTTCCGAGAGGTAGTGGGCGACCCCAGTTTCTCTCAGCCGATCAAATGCAAGAAAAAACGACATGTGATATAGATTAGCCAATCAGCACAAAGTGTAGCGTCAGTTCTGTAAACTGTAAGTGGTTGACAATGGAGGAATTTTATCATGGAGATTTGATGAAATTTCAATTTCTAGTGATCGTTTCAGCAGTAGTAACTAAAATGAGAAATTCCTACGTTGTCAGAAGGGAAGGGTGCTAAACTAAAAAGGAAAAACCAAAGCCAAAACACCTCCAAGACAAGAAAACTTAAAAACTTTTAGTAAAAATAATTTAAAAATGTTGACACTGGCTGAAAAATATATTGTTTTGGACGTTTCGGCCACTGCTGTTGCCTTCTTCAGCAAAAGATAAAAAATACAAATGTCTAACGGCGTCCTATTAGATTATGTAACACGATGTGTGATAAAACTAAATCACACCTCAAAGGAACTTTCAAGGTGTAACAATAGACTCTAGGGTATTAATGACTTTAAAAGTTCTTAATGTTGTTGTATATGTTTGGTAGCGCAATGTGTTCGTTTATTGCGTTCCTGTCTCGCACGGAATGCTAAGGTTCAAGAATTAATCTTTGTCGCCATGCCGATGACCTGTCAAAATTTCAACGCTCTCCAAATCTATTTGGTGATTGGTTTGGTGATTTTATTTTAAGTCCCCCCGGTCCCCCCTCCCCATATTTAGCGGTCCCCTGTGAATTTAACGAGCGACTCGGAGCAAGTCTACGTAACAACCCACCCAGGCAGTGAATAAGTTCTTTCTCAAACTCGTTAATTATTCATCAAGTTGAAACAAAGGAAATCAGAACCGTGACGGTGGATTGGATATGTGATCTTAAAGTGGTGGAAAACGAGGACACATTGTGGCGGACGCATTGTTGCTCATGATGTTTTCTTGGGCGAGCAAACGGGGAAACATTTGTTGCGGACGCAAAATGTTTCTGAAAGAAATCACAAACATATGTGTGTCTCGGACACAAATTTTGTGTCCGAAACAAATGTTGCCCGCGCGGGCAAACAGAGAAACAATTGTGTCCGCAACATTGTGTCCTCGTTTGCCACCACCTCAAGGCCCCGTCCACACTAATCCGGATAAATCTGAAACGCATCTTTTTTTCTCCGGTTTAGCCAACCGTCCACACTAAAACAGCGTTTTCGGTCACTGAAAACACGAAAACGGAGCTTTTTGAAAACTGTCTCCAGAGTGGAGAAACGCAGGCTAGGCCGAAAGCGGAGCTTTTCGAAAACGGCGACGTCAAATCTCCCCTTTCGGTTTAATTAGCAGTACAATAGCACTGCACGTGAGTTAAAAGTCTAAGAACATTTCCCTCGTAGTTCTCTGAGCAACATGAAATCATTAAACTGCATTCTGTGAAATTGCGAATTTCTTCTTAAATATTCCGCTGAGGATAGCTCTGGAATCTATGGATTTGCGTGAAGTTCTTAAATAAAATAGAAATTGGTAGTTTTTTTGATCGACAAAAAGATTATAGATTCCCTAATTTGAATTCAGTGCGGGCTCCGGTAATAATGTACACATGCTCTGCCATTCATCTAGGGCCGATGCCGCGTTTCGTTTTCAAATTTATCCGGATTAGTGTGGACGGTGAAAGTATTGAAAACGATACGAAAACGATAGTGAGGACGGAAAACATTTTATCCGTTTTCGGGGCGAAAACCCCGTATTCAAATTTATCCGGATTAGTGTGGTCGGGGCCTTAATCGAAGGAGTGTTTCATCGCATTTCCAAACACCTCGACGTTTTTTACAAATACTCCGCAGCGCGTCGTATTTCCAACTCTCTGCTCGGTGTTTGGAAATGCGATGAAACACTCTCTCTTGATTAATATATTACGTCAAAATACTCCGGTTTGTTTAAAACACTTGGGAAATGTAGAAATTACTCTTTTGTTTTCTAAATTTCATTGACGTTAACAATTTTCCGTATAATACATTGCTTTGGCTTCTATATTTGTTAACCAAATAACATACAAAACTCAAATCTCGAGTTATATTTACTTTCTGTAGACCATTTTATTCATTCAATTTCATCCATCAACCACGTAAGCAGAAGTAGCTATTGCAATTGAACACATTTTGTTTTTGAAATTCCCAATTAATAACTGTTATTACAACTTTTTTAAATAAGTCACCCAAGCCTCTTCTGAAAGCAATAAGGCAAGCCTACTGCCTGGAAATAGACCCTTTCACCCGTTTAAAACTGTTATATCTTTAGAAAATTTTGAAAGCACAGTTTTATTTAAAATGTCATTATTCAAAGGGCATCTTCTTTTCCTTCTTCTTCTCTTGGCTGGTCGTCATTTTCAAAAGTTCCATATTCCTCAAAATCTTGATCATCTTCCAAGTCTACGGGTTCAGGCCCCGCTCCGTCAGGCTGCAAGAGACCTGAAAAGAAAACGGTATGTTTGTCCTGAATGAACGAAAGAACGAACGAATGAATGAAGGAACGGCCATCCATTTACGATCTCTTCTTCTCCACCCTACCCTTGCTTGTCAAAGTTTGTTCCATACTGGCGGGCCTTGATTATTTGAACTGGGGTTGTAAATGAGCGCGTAGGGTATGGCCAAGGTAAGTAATACACAGCGATATGAAATGCCAACTCAACATGTTAAATCACTCTTGATAATACTCTGATTACAGTCATGATTACAATATTTGGATTCAAAAGGCATTTCACTCAAGTTGTTACGTGCAGCACTCAACAATTAGACTGCAGGTTCAGGGTTTCAAAGGTCGCAGTTGAGTTCATAATCACTCATAGATCAAAGTGGCTACGGACCACTGAACTTGAAAAATAAATTATAAAACGAGAATATAAAACCGCAAACTTCGACATATAAAGTTTTTTCCAGTACTAATGATGTTTTGAATCGTTAAGTTCAATCCTCTATCCGTCATATTATCTACATTGAACCGATGCAAATATTTCACCTTTGTATACCATCGGACTTTTCACACTTTGACGTTCGAGGTAGCTTCGAGTCCCAGCCGAATATTTTTAAACTGTAAATCAGTTCAATTCAACATCGAGTTTGCCATGATTTTGGTAACTGATTGTCTGCACGAAACTATTATGTGGCAGAATGGATTTATCACATCATTTATTGTACCGTAATGAGCATTTAAGTAACCGAGCATGCCTTTTCTCCCCACAGTCGAGAGGTAGAAGTGCATCTTTTGCATCGTAATCCCGGGCGGAATCCGCTGTCTGATGTTTTAAAAAGAACACAACCTTTAACTAAGTGACAAACCGTTGGAATCCCCAACACAAACCTTTTCGTCTGGATCCACGAGTAACTTTAGCAAATTTGCTAAACAGTTTTTTCTTTGTCTTCTTTTGTTGATCTTTTTGCTGCTGAAAAGAGCAAAAGTGATCGCATTTTATGACCCAGAGGGTAAATATACTTAGTTAGTCTCCTCCACTAACTATGGTTAGCCTAGGGTCTATTTGTACGTAAAAGTCAGGTTGTCGGACTTGTACAGCGACATGTTTGTTTCTCGTGGGCAAAGAAAACAATGCTGCTCCAGCGGACTCTGTTTGCTGCCGTCTTTTCTGCTGTAGTCCAGCTGATGCTTCAAGGCCTGCTTGGTAGTAACATTGGCTGGATTTCATAGCGTGGTTTTGGCACCTTCTTTTTACCCTGGGGATTACACTTCTAAGGGCGCGTTCGTTTGGGATCAATCCGGAATAAGAATAATTGGAATAATGCAAGTTAGCGTTCGTTTGGCTGCTCTTCCTATTCCGGAATACTTGGATTACCATTCCGGCTATTCTGCTCCCAGGAGCAGAATAGCCGGAAATATTCTGGAATATATTCTCATTCCAGAATATTCCCAAACGAACGCGCCCTAAGTCTGCTTGGTAGTATCAGTGGCTGGTTACGCAGCGTGTGGCCTATCCAAACCCACTTGCATCTTGCTATCTCTTTCTGAGACGTTAGTTAACAAAGCTTTGTAGCTTATTCGACAGAGCTCGTGTGACTCTAGGTCTCTGAGCCATAGAGGAGCATAGCTATAACATTAGTAGCGAAGACGCACAGCTTCCTTTTGGTGGAAATCGAGGAGGCATTCCAGACTGAACTAAGCATGTTTAAGGACAGTCTGGCTTTGATTCTGCACTTCATATTCTCTTCAGTTCCTCCAGCGACTGTGATAACACTGCCCTGATAAGTGAAGCTTTCGACATCTTCCAAATTCTCGCCCTTTAACTTGATTTTATCCTGCTACGTTTTGTTAGTTCGCATCACTTTGGTTTTCTCTTTGCTTACCATGGGACTACTCTTCTCTACAACCAGTGAGTGCCAGGTTGACGGCTGTGGCTTGTACAGTTTCTAAGAAGGAAGGCATATATCATCCGCATGATCCAGATCACGGAGTTGTTTATTATCCACTGTATACTGTCTTATCCTGATCTTCCACCTCTCTCATGATCCAATCGACAACCATTGTGAAGATCATTGGGGACAGCAAACAGCCTTGACGAACTCCCGTGCTCATTTCGAAATATTCTGACAGTTTCCTATTGTGAATGACTTAACAAGATAAGGATCAGTTTGATGAACTATGATGGGATTCCATAGTGTACATCGTTCCTAAACCCTGCCTGATCGTAGTTGATTAATCGGCATCTTTCAGCCCTTCGAGGACAATGCTGCAGAATACCCAATGCTAGGGATAGAAAGGAGCATAATTCCAGGCCAGTTATTGCAAGGGTAAAGTGGATGTAACATTTCTGCTGTGGTGTTAGGGTTGTTTTATGCGCCTCAGGCGGAATGCCCACTGGTCCTGCTGCCTTCCCATTCTTCAGTTGTTTTAGGGCTCTAACAATCTCTGCTTTAGAAGGTGGTTGAATGCTGACATTAAGCAGGGACCTTTCCGTATCAATGATGTCTGGCATAGAGAGGGGGTGGTCTGTTTAAGATGTCATGGAAATGCTCTGCCCATCTCACTCTTTGCTCTGAATCTGTGGAGATAGTCCTGCCATCCTTGTTCTTAACTGCCCTTGTCAGTTTGCTTCTCTTTCCTGACACTGTCCTGGTTATCTCATAAAACTTTTTCATGTTACGCTGCCCTACTGCATTTTCGGCTTCAGTGGCAAGATCACCAAGTGAAGAATTGTTTCTTGTCCTTTCTGGCACTCTTTCCTGCATCGCTGTTTGATTGCCAATACCTTGATGTTAGGTCTCTTTTTCTAGTCTGTTCGTTACACCGATTGATCTCCTCCTTAAAGGGAACCTCCACTCTTACAATAACTTGACGTTGAATTGTTTGAAATAATGCCTCAATTTCAAATTTTACAGATCAAGGGAGAAATAAAATTTAATAGTAACGAAAAATGGAAAAGATTATGGCTTTTAAATTTCCAGCGCGCCGCCATTTTGGATTTTATGACGTGTTCTGGTTGGCGCTATTGTTTGGAAGCAGAGGATCTTTTGTGGGAAACAATTGGGCAACCATTACACGTCATAAAATCCTTTGTCACTATTAAATGTCATTTCTACCTTGTCCAGTAAAATTTGGAAATTAGGCATCATTTAAACAATTCAACGTCAATTTGTCGCAAAAGGTGAGGTTCCCTTTAAGGTGGCTGGTAATGGTTTCCAGCACTTTCCAGCTCTTACACTTTGACTGGATAGTACAATAAATTTTTATCAGTTGATGCTACAATAATGGTATCAAATAAATGCCCAATGATTGCCGAGTACGTTTTGGTTACTTTCTTGACCTCACTGGTTTCCATAGCAACACTATAACCTGTTAAAAACACCCTTAATTTTAGCTTTAAGTGCTTATAACTCAAAAACGAGCTCGATGACCCCCAATTTTTATTATTGAACATTGATTAGCATGTTAAGATACAACTTTCTGCAAAGCTAAAAAAATTTCTACGAAGCAGTTTCAGAGCCACCTTAAATTTTTAAAAATTTAAGGTGGCTCTGAAACCGCTTCGTAGAAATTTTTTTAACTGTACAAAAAGTTGTATCTTTACATGCTAATTATAACTCAACAATAAAAAATGGGGGTCACCGAGCTCGTTTTTGAGTTATAAGCACTTAAAGCTAAAATTAAGGGTATTTTTAACAGGTTATCCTGTTACTATGGTAACCAGTGACGTCAAGAAAATGACCAGAACATATTCACCAATCATTGGGCATTTATTTGATACCATTATTGTAGCATCAACTGATAAAGATTTCTAGTACAGACCCGTCAAAAGTGTAAGAGCTGAAAAATGCTTGAAAATGCTGGAAACCGATACCAGCCACCTTAAGACATTTCTTCTGCGTTATCAAAGACCACGTTTCTTTGAACAGCCATTCCTGCCGATTGCTCGCCCTTCTATTTAACACTTCATTGCATGACTCTTGCCACGTCTTTTTCACGGGGCAGTCCAGCCATAAGATCTTCATCTACAAATTCAAGGGCGGAGATCTTGTTCTGTACTGTTCAGTTGAACATCTTCGCTATTTCATTACACTTCCGGTTGAGGATGTTGTATTTACGGTGTGGTCTAGCTGAAGAGTCACGTTGGGCCTTGAGTCTCACCTTAAGGGTCCCCAGAAAAAGATAGTCATCAGAGGCGACGTCTGCCCCTCTCTTTACTCTCACATCCAGTAAACTTGTCCTCAGTCTGCCAGGGACATGTTGCAGCCGACACGTCCCTTCATGTCGTCTAATAATTTTGCAGCAATTTTGTCCCTGCAACAAGTTGTACAGAGTTCAACTTGTTGAACTTCACGGGAATGTCGCAGGGACAAACGTTTCCAGGGATGCGATGTCCACTCGCGTGGATGGTTGTGCAACCAAACCAGTACTCCTTTTGCAAGTGCCACTTCCTTTAAGGTCAAAATACGACCATTTCTCCGTCTAGTGTGAATTTAAGACTAGACGGCAAAGTCGTCCTCGAACATCGTCTCCCTATACGGCCAAATCGACGGACAAATTGAGATGACTTGTACGTTCAAAATCGTGTCCGTCCCGTTTTCACACTAAGACGACTTGTCCGTCTCTAGTGTGAAAACGGCCAATATGGATATTATGCGATTTTGCCCCTACTACATGTCGCTCCGACATGTCCCGTCGTGTGGAGGCACCTTGAAGTTATCTTGAAACATGTCACAAAAGTGCAGCTAAGAAATCACTGTAGCTTTCATCAATTCAATGATAAAAATCAGAGATTAGATAAATATTCCACCAACTTACCAACCCTCCTAGGAGCATCCGTGCCTTGTCTTCTTCCCTGCAAAAAAGGGCAAAGGTCGTATAAGTTATAGCTTTTTATTTCAATATTGGTATCGTCCAGAATCTAAACAATTCTTCTACACGCTGATAACAATAATGCAATAATAATTATAAAGCCATGAATGCGTTTGGAATGACTCACTTAGCTTGTGATTTTGATTCCTTGGTTTCCGTGCCGTGTCCTCCCACAAGATGTAGTTTCTCTTTAATGGCCTAAACCAACGTAAATGAACAATACTTAGGTCATGGAACCTATAACAGTTTTCACTTTAGTTTCTCACTCATTAATTATCGGTTAAAACAAAGGAAACCACCGTGACAATAGTATGAAAAATGTGATTTTAATTAGCATAGATTTTTACGATTTTATTTCTCTGTTTACTCCCTCGTTTTAGTTTTGATTGAGAAGATTATATCAGACACTCCTTGAAATTCGCCAATAATACTTCACTACGCGTCGTATTTTTAACTCCCTTCGTGGTGTTTGGAATGTGATAAAACACTCTGTCGTGGTTGTTTCATTACATCAGAGAACAAGAACGACAAACGAGACACACGTACAGAAACGTACAGAAAAACAACAAACGTACACAACACAACAAGCCAAAAAGAACTCAATGTAGGTACACGTAACTGGCACCAAGCGCGGAAAAACGTGAGTAACCAAGTCGCGATTGGTTTTGATTTTGCATCTCATTAGTATTGCTCAATAGCCTTTGTTTGAGTGCTGCTCAAGGGAGGTGTGACTGACCTGTGATAAAAGCACGTTAACACAGTCTTTCTTCATGGCCATAAGTAGATCATGCCATGTCCAAGTTCGATTATGATACTCCAGCGTAGGAATTACCAAACTGAAGTCATGAACGTCAATAATGTTCCTGTCTTTCTCACCCTAAAGAACCAACAAGGCTATTAGCTAACACTAGATTCTACATTCCTTTGAGGGAAATGCAGCTTTCAGTGGGAGATTGTTGCCAGTGGTGGCTTAGTTAACACTAACATGGATTACAAACCATCTTGCAGACGAATTTGTAAAATTAATGGCACAATTCTTGGTGGGTGGCAGGCTGGGTTCGAGTGTTAGACGATGTTACTGTACTGCTGTTTTCTTCATTCTCACAAATAGCGTACGCTGGAGTAATGTATGATTTAGCCAAGCCTAAACGCGGCGCTAATAATTTGTGAAAATACTGTCATTGAAGTTATTACTCACGCCTGGCGTACACAGCTACTCAAGAAAGATTCTGTAGCCTCTGTAGCCATTGCGCAGACAAAAATAAGTACTTGAGCCCGCGATCCAATGGAAAACCTGGTCAAAAAAGATGCGACCTCGATGAGCTCTACACCTGAGCCCGCGATATGGTCATGCGACACTGGTCAGCGGATGCCTTGTTTGACAGCTGCCAATTGACCATAACATTGATGTCGAAGATTCCTACGTTAACCTATTTCTGGAGTATGGCCGCCATGTTGCACGACGTCGTCGTCGCACAGCGCACACACTTGCGAGCCATGTCACTAGCCACAATGGTGCAATAACTACATTAAAGCTGTGTTCACACTAGACCGAAACATGAGTAGTCTGATCACGAATGAAAAATGTTTCGCTAAGAAAAGTGTTCAGATCAGACGGTGCGTTGCACGAATCATGATCGAAACACGTTTATTCTGAACATGATTGAAACAACCTCAAGAGGTAGTTTCGATCATGATAAGAAACTTGGCCTATTACACGAGACCAGATGTTTTGTTGAAGCATGGGCCAATTTTGCGATACAACGGCAATTATTGACGATGGTTGAAAGCAGAACATTTGGGAAAACATCGCCACGAAACTTAACGGCAGCGGCTGCAAGCGCAATACAAAGCCAAAGTTTACAAAATATTCTTCTTGTACCCATGATAGCGCAAATGCTGTTTGCTCACCAAACGCTGGAAAGCCCTTCTCCTCCGAAGGGCGTGAATATTGACACTAAACTAAATAGTGAATGCAAATAGTGAATGTACTAGATTTGTGCGAGTACCTGAAAACCGCATAAATTACACAACCAGGCATGAAACGTGTTTGAAAATGACATCTGATGTGAACAATGCATTTACAAACATGTTAATGTGAAACATGTAGCTTAGCTGAACTTCTGCTTGATAGCTCACGTCAGTTATAAGCTCGTTTCAAAAGGCAAGCACGTTATCCCAACCCTCCCTCACACAGAAGTCTATCGAGAGTGTGTGGCCCATGGGGCCGTTGGAGCTCTCCTACAAATGGATACCGTCGAAATGCTAAGGGATCTCGGGTGGATGGTAAAAGAGGGAGGGGGGGGGGGGGGGGGGACTAGCCTGCGACGGTTTAACTGACACCCAGGGGATACTCCTAGTCGCTTCTAACCACAGAAACTGGATAAGTCGGACCACATTCACTTGCGTGCAGACTCTGCCTTTAAGTAGGTACATGAGATCAACAAATGAAAGTACCACGTAAAGTAACCCTTCAATGACATAGTGGGATGTTGGAAGAACACTCGAAAAGCTTGTAAATCACTCGCCTGACGGCTCGTGACTTGCAAACATTTCTCACGTTCTCCCAACATCCCGCGGGGGTTTATTGCGCCGGTAAACCCTTAGAAAGTGTGGTTTATTGCTTAAGTAAATCTCTTTTTGCCTCGTGATTCCAAAATGAAAGATTCCTGACATTCCTAATGTAAGATTAAATTAAAATTCTTTGTATTCTGACGGTTTTATCAAACTACAGCTGCAACCTTTGTTATACGATTTTAGTCGGTGTGAAAATCTCTTTTAGAAAGTGTCTTTCGATTTTGAAATTCCAAACAAGCCTTCTCCAAATATGAGGTAACAAAAGTAAAGGGGTAAATGTATACACTACGCTGAAGTCTTATTTTATTGTGAGAATCCAATCAGGTTATGTTCATTTAATGAACGAATTCAAAGTTGTGTCGGTTCTCAGATCATCCCAAAGTTGTTTAAAGGTTTTATACTAAAATTTAATGTGTGCGCATACGCGCGTACAAGAGGAATCAAATAAAGTGCAGCGACATCAATTTCAGTTATAGACGGGTTCACCACGAAATATATTGACGTCTCGTTCATCAACAAAACCATGAGTGGTTGACGATGCCATTTTATATTTATAGTGGGTTTATTTTGTTTTATTATATCTCTAAGACAGTATGCGCGCTGTGATTGGTCAATTTTACGGGCCGTATTCTACAGTACGGCCCGCGAAATTTGAGAGTTCTCCTGTTTTGTTTATCAAAATCTCTTACAACGAAAATTTTGAAAGCTACTTTGAAAACATCTGCATTCGGACAAAACATTTTGAGAAACAAAAGCGAAAAGAACAGGGTCTTACAAAATTCAAACTAGATTTTTCAGATCTTTTAGAAACTGAAAGCGTCCCCGACCCCAAGCATCACACAAGTCAGAAACTTGACAATTTTCTCTCTGCCGAAAGGTAGAGAAGTCGAATTCTGAATGAAAAAGATTTAAAGAGTTTTGTCGAGAGTTAGCCTGCGAATACAGCCGCCTCTCATCGCTCCCGGAATGAGAGGCGGCTGTATTCGCAGGCTAGTCGAGAGTAAACGAACAAAACATTCAAAACAACGTACCTGCTGCTGTTCTTGACGATCTTCGGCAAATATTTAACGACGTCCGCTTATTATTTTGAAAACGGCCGGATAGTTCGAGTTCACACCAGACAAAAGTTCGATAGTGTACTCATTTTCCAACAAGAATTCTGCACCAAACACCTCTCAGGACGACACAATTTAGTTCACGTTTTCGACGAAATCATTGTTTGTTGCTTGCGGTCACCGTTTTCTTCTCAGTAGAGTTGTTCTTCTCTGTTTATCGAACTTCACATCACTTCAGGAGTTATTTCAAAGTAATCTTGAACTGTATCCAGTTTTCCACAGAAAGGAGCTGTACGAATTAATCGTTAAATTAAAACGTTTGAAGTTTGGATTCACGTCTCTGCGAGCCAACTGCAAACTGTTTTCGTAAGCCAATAAATTTCGCTTTCTTCTTGCATTTGACGCGCGCGTCATTCAAATGTAGCCGCGATTGACTTGAAATGGTCTCTTTTTTCCAGAATGAGAGATATAATAAATATCTTATTAACCTCGTTTTCTCGGTCCGTACTGTAAAATCGACGGGAAAAAACTCGGTCCGTATTTTACAGTAAGGTAAAGTCTGCGTCGAGCCTACAAGTGGCTCATACCGCCGGAGCTTATCCCGGTTTCCGTAGCATGAAGCGACTAGGAGTATTGCTACTCCCCCCTGGACGGGATGCTAGTCCATCGCAGGGTTACCCCCAGCAGTAAATTCGCCGGTACCCATTTATACACCAGGCCCCAGTTGTTCAAAAGGTGGATAACGCTATCCACCGGATAAATCACTATCCAGCGGATAAGTGTTGAGAAAACAAACTGGACTATCCACTGGATAGTGATTTATCCGGTGGATAGCGTTATCCACCCTTTGAACAACTGAGCCCTGGGTGGAGAGAGGCACTATGAGAGTAAAGTATCTTGCCCAAGAACACAACGCAGTGCCCCGGCCAGGGCTCGAACCCGGACCGCCCGATCCGGAGTCCAGCGCACTAACCATTAGGCCACCGCGCCTTCCATGTATTTTACAGTACGGACCTCGAACTCGATTAATAAGAGGTATGTATCTCGAGATATTTCATTTTCCTGTGACCAAATCTTGTGCCGTAAGATATTCCGTTTAACCGTGAGTGATTAAAATTTATCTTGTACCTGTATGGGCCACCGGAAACGCTTATAGAAATAGTGTGGCTTCTTATTTGAAAACAAGCAAAAACAATAGCACCGCTTTTAGGCCTGCCTAAATCTATATATTATTTGATGCATTCCTTCAATTTTCGTGCAATTTTCTAGTATGCTGATTGAAAGTCTAATTGTTCACGAAAAAGTTAAAAAATCAATATCAAAAAATTGATCACAGGGCACTTTATTTACTGCTGTTGCTTGATCCTTAATTGAAGCACCTAACAAGAGCAACTTATTCTCTGCTCTTTAGTGACGATATGTATCAAAACAAACGAAAAAGCAAACCTTGTAGCTAACAAGCAAGGACACCTCAGGGATCTTGACATAAATGAACGTGTTATTTTTAGAAGCTCTTTCCTGTAAAATAGGAACAAAATTTATCAATTAATGACGATATATAGCCTGTGTACAGCCGTCCCGCTCCCCTCAAAAAAATCGGGGAGGGAACGTTCCCTCCCCGATTTTTTTGAGGGGAGCGGGGCGGCTGTACACAGGCTAGACGATATATTACAGGAATATTAATTTTGACAAGATTTCAAAAATTCAAAGTTTTCTGCTGGCTGGGATTTCCTCCAAGGTTAAAAATAGATGTTTCAAACCAACGTCAAAATATGGCGGATCGATGTTTTTACCTTATTTTTCACCTTAGAAAAAATCTCTGAGAACAGAAAACTTTTAATTTTTGAGACAATGAGAGGTAAAAGTTTCAGAGATACGAACAAATAAACGTTCATTTCAAACAAAACGGTATTTACTGGAACGCAAGGCTAACAGTTATATACATTAGTCAGCAATGGGTACTGGTAATAGGTGCTAAAATTAGTATGATGGTTAGGTGTTTAAGTCCTGTAAAATGAATTGCTATTCAGAACACGCGTAACACGACTTGTTCTAGTGTTTACAGTTGTTCTAAACAATCACTGTCAGAGTTAAAAAAAGTGAACATAAAGCAAATGGCATGCGGTGACAACAATGTGTTCTCGTGTTCAATTCCTCGATCACATTACGTAGATAGCCAAATGGTCTGCTTCCTGTCAGTTAGGAATTTTAACCAGATTATGTTTAATTGAATTTTTGTTTCCATCTCAAAGTTAAGTGCATGACCACTATATACATACATTTACATTTTCACTGGCATCGCAAGTTCAACTGTTCAACACATGCTGAATATCATCTTACCTTCATTTTGTCCAGGTCATCGTAGTCACTGATTCGTTTATAAAACGTGCTTTTCTTCTTAGTCTGCTGTGAAAACAAAAGCAATTGGGAAATTCAGATAGATGACCTGAACAGTTGGCAAGAGTGTTTGCACAAATGCATCCATAAACCGAGATCATGAAAGATAAGGTTCAAGTGACCACTTTCAGCCATCCATACAATCGATCGGCTTTTTGAGATAAGAGCTGATCAGACGGCAAGTAAAACACTATCTTATTTACTATGAAGTAGGCGTTGTTCAGGAAAACAAACCATCATAAATTAATTTCCGCAATCAGGTCAATCAGGAGACTGGGGCTTCAGTGGTGAAGGTCATACAGGTAACTTTTTTCTTCTGTAACACTTAATCTACAATTTCCTCGTTATCTCTAAAAAGGACTAACGCACAAAACGTCGGTTACTGGAACATAAAATGGCAGTTAATGTACTAACTTCCTTAGAGACAATTTCTTTTATTTACCGCTTTTTCCTTGACTAAAGGTGACAGAGGAGGGGAGTCTGTAATCGTCATACTTGATTTCTTGTGTCTGAAGGAATCAATTGAACTTTCGGATGATGCCGCTGACACAGAGCTTGGTGATCGCTTCAGGGAAGTGGACTTGCCACCTGGAGGAGGACCTAACATCTCCTAGTGGAATAAGAGAGCACATGTGATAATACGCACGAGGGAAAAGCTAAAAAAACAGACAAAATACGTTTAGAAACACAATGAAATAACTTCTATGTAAACTCACCAAGTATTTAGTTTTTGTGGTATACGAGATGGACAAGTGATGGAAAGCGAGAAGCCTTAAAATTTACAGTCATGATATGACAGACAGTTAATCAGAACTGTTATTTTATCAATTTCATATTAGAATGTATATTTTCGTGATGTGTAGGCCTTGAAAGAAATAAGATATCTGACTGTTGAGTGCTGAGAATACCTCATCATCGTAATTGAAGACGTCCTTGTCCTCCACTTCCATCCCTACCAAAATAATGACAACAACTGATGCTGTGTTCTGCGTAATTCGGTTTAATGCAGGTATTTGAAATTTTTTAGAAAATGACGGAATGTATTCAAAAAAGGAAAAAAAATGAACCTAGGGGCTGGGATTACGTAACATTTATGATGTTCTTGGATTAAACAATTTGCTTTGACATTGCTTTCTTCTCACAGATGCAAAATATGTACCGTCTAAATAATGAGAAATCCAGCTACTAATCCTGGAGGTAGGGGGAAGGTGTAAGGCAATCTTTTTACTTTATTTATAATTATTACTGATTTTGCTTGGGTGTAACTAGTGATGGACTACAGGGTGAGCAGTAATAGTCTTAGTAGATAATATAATAGAGGATAAGAAAACTGCAGACACTGGCATGAGTAGTGTTGCGCCTACATATATTCACAGAAAATCTGCTATTTGAAGAGAATGAAACGTTAAGGAATCATCAACACATAACAACAACAGAACAGGACTGACCTCTGAATCCGAGGTCCACCTCTCCCACTTCACCCTCATACTCATGCGCTCTCTGAGGAAAGAAAAACACCATGACTTTCTTGAACAAGCGGTATGTTAAGCGAACGGCCAGCGGACACACGTTTACTTCAAAATGCTCCTTCACTCCGATTCCTCCAACTGTAGAGAAAAAATGAAACGAGTTTTAGTTTGATTCATTTACAATAACAGTGCATAGTGATTAAAACTATTGACTAGTTTTCACTTATTTGCTCCGAATATCCAATTCCTCTTCACTAATGCATGTCTGTCATCTTGGCATTCAGCCGACATCCTTCTATTCTTTCACATACGAGGTGTCATATTATCCTGTTAATTCAGTGAAATGTTGATCTCCCGCTTTTCCTTTCGCGAGAAGTGTAAGCAAAAGTAATTGTATTATGAGTTGCGTTAATAACAATATGACAAGTAGCACAACTATTTGCAGCGTAAATAATGCAAAGGTAATATATGTAGTGTAAGTACGTTCGATAACAAGAGAAAGGAGAAAGACATAATGGATAGAAACACTGACAAAAGTTTACTCAATTTGTGATGATGGAATGAAGTTACAATAAGTTGCAAACGAGGACACAATGTTGCGGAAACATTGTTAAGAAGACAAATGTTTTCCTGTTTGCTTGCGCGCGCAACATTTGTTGTGGACACAAAATTTGTGTCCGAGACACAAAAAAGTTACTTTTTTCAGAAACATTTGTGTCTGCAACAAATGTTTCCCGGTTTGCACAGCATGGAAACAAAACATTTGTTTTGTTTCCCACTAGTTTGTCCAGCCAAGAAACCTATGAGCAGCAATGTGTCCTCTTTGGCCACCGCCTTAAATTCACAACAACAATACATCAGGCCTAATGAATAAACCACTGAAACAATTCTGCTCGGTCTTAACAAAAAGCAAGCGTTTAAATCAAAATTCGACATTTGTTACACTGAGCAATCAACTATACTATTCATTAGAAAATCAGTGTTTAACAAATCAGAGCACTGTTGGTGAGACTTATTTCCATACCTGGGGGCCTCACTCGACAGAACACCCGGACAGCCACGGCTCTATCCACGTGACCCTTACCACTGAGGTCTAACGGGCTCATGACATCCTGAACAGTACGAATAAACAGAACAGCAACTTAAGTCGCACTTAGACAAGTCCAGTGTTTGAAGGCTCAAAAGATCTTTTTGCCGCAACATGCAGGGGTGAGCTCAGGGTGTTTAAGCACTGTGAAATGAGTTACTGTTTTAACGTCAGAACTTTGTAACCATAACCCCCAAATGGACAACAAATGCTGGTGAGCGTTTAACCGATAGCTGCTGGGTGTGCGTTTTCCGGGGATTGTCAAATCATCGACAAGCTTTTACTTCAATGCAATCTCTTTCACTATCTCACCTTATAGATGCTGTTAGGCAAAAGATTTCTGACGTGAAATCGTCCCAGTTCCAAACGATGTTCCACTGTGGCGCCGCTTAGCGTGGTTTTCCTGTAACTATATAAGTCAATTCAAGGAGTGTGTTTCGTTATTATATACATACTGCTGCTGATGAATATATTATTTCAAGTACATATTTCACAACTTGTTTTCTGTCTCTCATTCTTTTAACCTACGAGTATGCCAAGCTGTTCCTACTGTTTAGTCAATATATAGTGTCATAAGGTGCATCTTCACCTGAAGTTAGTAAAAGATGTATCGGCTATAGCCAACTGTCCGTCTTCCTGATTCAGTTGCCATGAGGCGTGATTGAAGTAAACTTCAGCCAGTTTGATCACTTCTGTAGTGGGAGCTGAAAAGAGTAATCAATGAATCTATCACTCTCCAAAAAAAAAAATAACCTTAAATGTTCCTCACCCTTGCAGTCGAACAATAGCTCTTTTTCGCTTGAGCGTTTTGTTGTCCCATTGAAGACCATGTGATGATACTCTTGAGAATCCATGCTTTCAAAGTTTCAAATAGTCGCGTATATGTGAATGAATACATTTTATGTGGATAAAAGAAAAATTCTCTTGAGAATATCCCGTGGTCTGTAATGGGAAAACAAACCGCCCAAGCGAAAAGGTTCTATTACCGTCAGATTTAAGACTCACCTTTCTCAGGTGTAGGTGTGTTTAAATTCATCAAGAAGTCCTTGTATGCACTAAGAAAATTGAAAAAAATTAAGTTTTAATAGCTGTACCTACAATAAAAGTGCATATGCAGCTGTAAGCAAACTATGCATTAAATTATGTGTTAGGTTTACTCAACAATGAAAGGTCCCTATAATATAAAAGACTAAAAAGGATTCACAACAACGAGAACTAATATAAACTCACACATTTGATAGTTTAGATGATTGATCAGACCAGCAAGATTGGTGAGAGCAGTTCATAACAGCTTCACGGTAGATTCCGTAACATAAAGCGACTCGAAATAGCAGTATTACTTCTCGATATTCCTGAGCGCATGGGATACAGGCAACCAGGGATAAAAGTGGTACATGTATCACCTGCTAGTTGCTTGTCTCTGAACCGGCTTAACTGGGAGCAAGCTTTAACGGACCGAAAGGAATGTAGAAAACTTGTTAATGCTCTATGCGTCACTCGGTGTCTAAAGGACTGATGATATATCACCTTATCATTATCCTCAGCTCAGTGCTTGATGAACTCAGCTTCTCCTTTTGCTGCGTGATTTCCCTCTCCAGTTGAATAACAGCATCAGTTAACCTAGAAGCAAATAAATTTCAATTTCGGGTAAGAAAACCTTTTTGAACCAGTTGTGATAAATGGTGATCAGGACGCCAACATTAGTCCCTAAATGTGCCTATTGCAGTAAATGTTTTGTCCTTCAAGAACTGACAGAAAAGAAACTTTCATTAGCGTGACCTTAAAAGTCATTAACCCAAAAGATGTGATCAGGTTAGCGAAGAAACAGTCATAGGATTTTTTGTAAGTTCATTAAAAACATTACATTAAACATGAACATGCTTTAACACCAAGAAGGTTTATTATTATACAAGAAACATTCGTTAACATTCTTGCATATTTGAAAAGTCCTCAACTCTGAAAGATTAAACAGTTGTGCAAATTTCTCTTGCGACCATGAATACGTGAAAAAATAGTAATACGCTTTTCAGCGCTGTAGAGGGCTGAAAATGCACGCAATTGTTTCAGTTTATACAGGCATATATCCTTTATTCAATGAAAGGTTTGTTAACTCTGGATATGAACTTTCTGATAACGAAGAAGAAAATGACTGATTAACGAATACTCAGTCATATTAACGAATGCAGTGAATATCAACATGAAACCTCATTGGCGGAAAGGAATGTTCATGTTGATGTTTTTGATAACCTGATCGCAGTTTTGCATTAAGGGATTTTTAAGTGGCGCTATACGTCTGACAGTTATCAGTTGAATGGCTACTACTGCTAAATAAAGGCTCTTACTCTTGATCATCAATTGCTTGTTTTCTTAGCAAATTGACTTCATACAACTCTCGCTCCAGTCGACGCATCTCAGTGTGGTGAGATCTAACCAGAAATAAAAGAAAGCAAGTGAAAAAATACACAAATAAGGAAATACAAAAGAAAAACACGTTATTAAAATAAATGAGTAAAGTAGGGAGCCCCAGATCAGGATTTATATTAAGCCCACATCCCATCTCAAAATGTCAAGGTTCAGCAACGAGGAATTCAAGGAATCAGCTCCGTTATATCCAGGATTAAACACCAATGAGGACACTTTGCGATGCCTATCACAAGGAACGTGCATCTCATTAGCGTTCAATCCTGGACATATCTGAACCAGCCGGCAAAAAGATGAATAGTTATATACATGCCAAGGGTGACCTTACCTGACAGTGTTCTGTAGTCTAAGAATTTGGGCTCTCTGATCTTCAGACGTGGAAAGACGCAACTGAAACCTCATTCTCTGAAGTCTGTCAAATGCTTCCTGTTAACAAGAACTTTTGTAACATTAGTATTTAAGTGATGTAAGTATTCCTGCTGCAAGTATGTCCGCGTTTTGCAGAAAAAATGTTTAAATCTAAATTGACGCTAAACTGCACAATGAGTGAACGAAAACAAGGACTCACCTTCTTTTTAGGTTCTGTGTACAACACAACATTGTGGGCAATGTCAATAAGCATGGCATACTGGGCCTGAAAATCAATATAATCGATAATTGAAGGCTGGCTACTGAGGTAACATCCATCTGCCAAATAACACTGAAAGGATATACATGCCTAAGTAGCAGCAGGTGTGCAGTTATGAGTTGACCACCGCCTTACCACCAACTTGTTATTACGGCCACTTCTTCTGGCCGCTTTACAGTCTTTAAAATCTGACCAACTACTACCCATGCAATGTATACCCATTACGAACAGCTTTTGATCAGTGGCCAGATTAACAGAGTATTACAGGACAACACTTCTTAACTGATT
The DNA here is from genome assembly GCA_963693305.1 of Meandrina meandrites. NCBI lineage: Eukaryota > Metazoa > Cnidaria > Anthozoa > Scleractinia > Meandrinidae > Meandrina > Meandrina meandrites. The sequence continues at coordinate 14,123,520 of OY855913.1, forward strand.
AGTTAGTCTCCTTCGCAGCCATTGTTTGTGCTTGTCACGCAACGCTTCCTCCCCCACCAACGGCTGCTTAAACCAGAACCACATTCCTTTCCTTTAATTTCGACCCCATTTGCTTTGACACCTATTGGCAAAAACGTGACAGCTACTGTTTGTTAACCGAAACGCTGTTGTAATGCTTCATATCTTGAGCTTACATTCCTGCTGTACTTGGAATTAATTGTTTTGGACATAAGGTTTTAAATCAGACGTGTTTTATAAAGGTAAATCTCCGTTTTATTCGATGTCTGGTGCGTGTCAAATTCGAAAGGCGGTGAACTGGCGTCCGTTTGACGTTGCCGACGTTGGGGTCATGATAAGACACAACTTTTGATTGGTTTAGTCGGCGAGTTTTGGCGCGACTGGCTCAGAAAAATGTGAGCGATGCTGTGATTGGTTAAACTATGGAAAGGAATGTGGCTCTGGTTTAAGCAGCCGTTGGTGGGGGAGGAAGCGTTGCGCGACGAGCACAAACAACGGCTGCGAAGGAGACTACTGATTAGTCAGCTATTGCCTGTAGGTAAAACTTACAGAGTTTGTAGAGATCTCTAATAACTTGTGACTGATGGTGAATGTGTTCACGGCAACATGGCTATCCTCTCGGAGATGGCTAGAAGGTGATGGAGGCTGAATGATGAAAAATAATTAAGAGTATGAACAAAGATGCTTTCCATTTACATGCATTTACCGGTTCAACAAATGAATGGGATGCTTCTTTCCATTTCCCTTTCCCAATCCCGTACCAATCCTTATCCTGTTATTGGGATTCTCTAATCTTGTTTTTGATACAAAAATAAAGGACCTGAGTTATAAACATCTGATTTTTGTTGTTGTTTCTGTGCTCCGATTTCCATACTAATACCCCATTCACACCAAAGCTTAAACATGTTTAAATGTTGTTTAGTTAAACACGGTTTAAAATTGTTTTCTTGATGGAAGTTGTTGACTGATGTCTATCGACTTCAATTTAGCACAATGAAAGCACAAGTTAGAGCATACTTGAATCCTATGTAAAATTTAGTCTGTCAGTTGTCTGTTGCTGATTTTCATTTTCTTAAACCTGGTTTAACTAAACATGTTTTGTTGGTGTGAATCAGGTATAAGCTAAACAACCGAACTGACGTAAATGCTATGATTTTCAGCATTTTATGCTTGGTCCTAAGCAAACTTTCATCTAACATTCAACACTACTCTATCACTAGCTCACTTGGTAAGAGCACTTAGTATTGCAATGGGCATCCTTACTGTGCAAAATTGTACACGTAACTAGCGCGCATACATGAACAAAATGGCGGCTCTACTCTATGCGGCTTCGCTCGCGAGAGAGATGAGTCGATCGAAATCTTTCTATAAAATGAATACAGATCACTTTCTATTGCAAAAAAATAACTTATCATCGGAAACGTGTACTTTGCCAGTACTCGGAAGATAACTGTGGCCTTGAGAACTGAGAACACTGCTTGCTTGAAACCATGATATTAAATCACTGTTGATTTAAAGTGCGTGCATTTATCAAGAAACATACATTAAATTTTTCCTCGTCATCGATGCAATATATCTATTGTTGTGTTTCACGTTTTGCTTTTCTCCCTGTTTTTTTTTTGTTTTGCTCTTACTAAGCGTAAATAGAACAGTTCAAATAGAAACGTTTCTGAAAGCTGATAAATTTAAGGTATTTAACAATCATCCTGCGATATCGCCGTATAATTAGCTGACGAGGCCGTAGTTTTATTATTCAACAAAATGCAGCGAGAAAAACTGTGGTTGTGCAGCGCTTTGCAAGAATTCGGACGAATCTTGGCAACCTACGTAGATCGCAGGATATCTGTTATGTACAGATGACGAATAACAATTACTTTCTGACCATATATGGGCATTGCGCGAATTTGTTGAAAAATAAATACCTCTTATTAATCGAGTTCGAGGTCCGTACTGTAAAATACGGACCGAGTTTTTTCCCGTCGATTTATGGCCCAAGCGCGAAGCGCGCGGGCCATAAATCGATGGGAAAAAACGAGGATCCGTATTTTACAGTACGGACCGAGAAAACGAGGTTAATAAGATATTTATTATATCTCTCATTCTGGAGAAAAGAAACCATTTCAAGTCAATCGCGGCTACATTTGAATGACGCGCGCGTCAAATACAAGAAGAAAGCGAAATTTATTGGCTTACGAAAACAGTTTGCAGTTGGCTCGCAGAGACGTGAATCCAAACTTCAAACGTTTTCATTTTACGATTAATTCGTACAGCTCCTTTCTGTGGAAAACTGGATACAGTTCAAGATTACTTTGAAATAACTACTGAAGTGATGTGAAGTTCGATAAACAGAGAAGAACAACTCTACTGAGAAGAAAGCGGTGACCGCAAGCAACAAACAATGATTTCGTCGATAACGTGAACTAAATTGTCAATAAATTGTGTCGTCCTGAGAGGTGTTTGGTGCAGAATTCTTGTTGGAAAATGAGTACACTATCGAACTTTTGTCTGGGGTGAACTCGAACTATCCGGCCGTTTTCAAAATAATAAGCGGACGTCGTTAAAAATTTGCCGAAGAGATCGTCAAGAACAGCAGCAGGTACGTTGTTTTGAATGTTTTGTTCGTTTACTCTCAACTAGCCTGCGAATAGAGGCGGCTGTATTCGCAGGCTAACTCTCGACAAAACTGTTTAAATCTTTTTCATTCAGAATTCGACTTCTGTACCTTTCGGCATAGAGAAAATTGTCAAGTTTCTGACTTGTGTGATGCTCGGGGTCGGGGACGCTTTCAGTTTCTAAAAGATCTGAAAAATCTAGTTTGAATTTTGTAAGACCCTGTTCTTTTCGCTTTTGTTTCTCAAAATGTTTTGTCCGAATGCAGATGTTTTCAAAGTAGCTTTCAAAGTTTTCGTTGTTAGAGATTTTGATAAACAAAACTTATCGCATCAGGAGAACTCTCAAATTTCGCGGGCCGTACTGTAGAATACGGCCCGTAAAATTGACCAATCACAGCGCGAGTACTGTCTTAGAGATATAATAAATGAAATTTAAACCCCGCCATTTCATGTGAGAGCAAGTTGAGTTGCTCCAATCTTCTTTCGTCTTTGTTTTATTACCTTAGTAGTTATTACACTTTTCGGTTAGGGTGATTTGACTGTTTCACCATCGATTTTGAATAGTAGTTTTCTGTTTTGCGTGCTTTGGGACACGAACGAGCTTTTCAAAACAAAAACTAACGGTCGCAAACCATATCGGATGAAGGTGGGCTTAAATAACTCCGATGATCTTTCATATGCTTTTATCTTTCTCCCGCAGTTCAAATATGGCATTTCATATATTCACTTTCATATCCATCACTATCTCATTCTCATTCAAATATGTTGTTTTAAGGTCATTTCCCCGCATTGCATTCGCATCCTTACTGCGCAGAATTTTACGCGTGATCATCGCGTCCAGATAAACAAAATGCGATTTAGCCCGCGAGAGAAATAAACCGTCGCTTTCTTGTAAACGAGTGTGATGGCCTATAATTTTTTCTCGTATTTTGGGTGTAACAATCAAATTCTTTCTATAAAATGAATACAGATCAATTTCTATGTTTGAAAAATAAATTATCACCGGAAACGTGTACTTTGCCAGTACTCGCAAAGGAATTATTAAGGAGAATTACTTAGTATATACAAGGCCTTCTTGCTCCCAAACGAATATGGTGGCCCACCATTTCTTATTCCCTTATGGTAATCAACCAGAAGGCAAAGTTTGGTTGAAAATCTATGTTCAGTTCTATTTCGGGGAATGACTTAAAACAGCCAACATCGTTGGATTAACAAATGCTTCCCTATATTGTAAGAAAACGCGCGAACATCAAGAGAGCATCAGATCGAATCAGAGACCACAACTTGAATAACTCACCACAATTTCGTGAGCGTGTTCCTCAGCAACAGGGTCCAGATCTGGGCTGAAATTAACAAAGTAGAACTCGCAGCTACATCGCGCCACAATCCTTTGTAACTGAGTAGGTTCTTGTCTAGCGCCACTCCCGACAACAGCATTCACCATGCCCCCAACAGCCTCACCTGAGCCAACGATATTGGCCAGGTCAGCAATGTCAAATGAATTCTTGTCTAGACGACCTGTTATAACTGACGTGCTTAACCATGGAGTGCTTTCCAAGCCAATGGTATCCTCTGCACCAACTGTTGCAAAGTACTGCACAAAGAAGTATGTAAAACCTATTTTAGTACTAAACATTGCCATAACCACACAATCTGCCCAAGTTTACAGTGCGGGTGCCACCACCTATTGAGCCACAATGCTATATAACTCTTTGTTATATTCCCATACTTAGATGCAGTTTTTTACTGGACGAGAAGTATCACGTGATGCACATCAAAACTAGCTGTACAACTCCCTACAGCGAACAAAAATTTAGTGGTGAATAAGAAAGGCTAGGTAGGGCAAGTGTTTATTTCCAGTTGGGAGTACAACAAAATACTACTGTCCCCATAAGAAAGAGGGAGTTTTGTTTTCCCTTGACCCTCAGACCCTTTAGGATTTGGGCAAACAAAACTCACTGTTTCCCTTGGGGTCAGTCATTAAGTGCTTAATTTCCATACAGCAGTGCAGTTGCATTTTAGCTCCGTTGAGTTTAACAGCTGCAAGTTCCTGTTGCTTACTTTTCGATTGTCTTCACGGCAACTAAATGAAAGAAACTAGTGAAAAACTTTTAAATGTTCCTCTTGGTATTGCCCTTTTAGCCCACAAGACAGCAAGTAAGAGCAACAAGAACGAACCAAAACAGGCATGCTTACCAAATTCATCGTATCTATAACAAAATTCTTGATTTTGAGTGGATCTCATGCGCCTTTTTATTGCGTAATTGGTGCGCGATCACATTGGTTTCTAATTACAGGTATTCAATTTGAATTTGTTCAGGCTTCCTAACCTCGAAATTTGTTTTTGATACAATTAATTAGTAACTGGACCGTGTGTTGTACAATTCGGGGATTACTCATGCTGATAATTTCAAAGCAATTATTATTATTATTCAAAGCAATGATGAAACCAGCTTCAATAGCTGTGCGAATCTTAAATAATAATAATAATAATAATAATAATAATAATAATAATAATAATAATAATAATAATTATTATTATTATTATTATTAAATTATTTAAGATTCGCACAGCTATTGAAGCTGGTTTCGTCATTGGTTCCGGGCAACAACAAGTTGCCTAGGGAAGCCAAGAAACACCCCATGATTGCTTTTTCTCTTCTTTCTACATCTCCAGCACCTTTCTGAGAATTCTTGCCAACCCCAACAATGCACATCTCTGGATCAGTCCAACAGGAATGCCCACCTCAATGGCTCTCAGATTGTCATTCAATCTCAGTGGTATTGATCCCAATGCTCCCACTACCACTGGAATAACCTTTGTCCTCACACCCCACATTTTTCGAACTTCTCTTGCAAGATCTTGATTATTATTATTATTATTATGATTATTATTATTATTATTATTATTATTATTACAAGTGAAACTGGTAAAAACAATATATAATTATATATCCCATAGAAAACAGGTGAATGTGAAACGGTTAACAAAATAGATAAGTGTGAACCAATCTGCAGCTTACTTTTATAAGCAACTGTCTGCATTGTGCGGTTCCAGAAAATATCCATACCAACGCCAAGGATGGTCATTGGGGGGGGGGGGGGGGGGGGGGTTAATCTCAATAGCCCAAGTTTTTAAAAGAAAATATGAAGTAAAACTGGAAATTCCAGGGGGTGGGAGGGTCCAAACCAAAGAACCATCCTTGGGGGAGGTATGGAAATTTTTTGGAACCACACATTATAATTAGACTGCCATTAAACTATTGAAGACACTTTAGCCTGTGCTGGAAAATGAATTGGCGTCTTTACTTAACCTGGAGCAAACTACAGTATGGTCTGTGATAACAATTACATAAATTATCTGTAATTTCATTATTTTTATTGGAACAAAATATTTTTGTCACGAGTTCCAGAATGGTTTTAAAACTTACATGTAATAAAGTGCCAATATTCACATTTAGCCTAATTGGGTTCTGGGGTGCCCATATTACATAATCACTTACTTATCCTCATCAGGCCCATGAGAACTCTTGAGGCCAGGTTCATATTACATAAATAGCTTTAAATGTCACTAAAGTATATTCAGGTTTAAACTGGCAACATGTGGGAATCAATCATGTGACAATTTTATTACATTAATACAATGTGTATTTTTGAGTTCATTTTCAAGTTGACTAAGAGGAATGTCATTGCAAAGTCTTCAAGTCACCTGTAAATAGAAACAAAACAAACAAAAAGTATTTATTTTGGTGAAATTGCTATCTTTCCAACATGCAGACTGTATATTAAACTTAAATGGCCTTTTTCAGTGTGTGAAAAAAAACTGACTGCTTTCATTTTGGCCTAGTGGATCCAATAATGTTTTACACTTGCTTATTTTGTTGTTGTTTCCAGAGAAACATTAGTCTTTGGATAAGCATATAATCGTTTCACCTTGCCCAGTCTATTTGAGTCGGGCAAGGAAGAAAATCCTTCCTTTCAGTAATCATTACAGAAAAATGTCAGATTATTAAATGTTTTGGACCCTTCTGAATTTTTGTAATCTGTTCATCTCAAAACATTACGTTACAGAAATCTTTGTTTGGTTTTCTTGTAGAGCAAGTTGTCAACAACTGAAAACTAATATGGAGTTTATTTAAATCAAATTTACAGCTACTACATGGCTAATTTCCAAAAGTAAAAAAAACTTGGGTCTTGACAAAGTGAAAGCCAACAAGTCATGAGAGGCATTCCAGTTAATCTGAATAGCACACTGGTTAGCCTTAATAGCTCTCAGGCCCGAGGGGGTCACTCCCATATATGGGCCATATAGGTATGTGCAGCAGGATAGGGTATGGTTTTTGAGGTTCTCGGTCCTTAAATAGGGTATCATTTTTGCTCCTTTTGGCATTGTGTTCCCGGTGTTATCCTTAAAGACACGTAAATCTATGTCAACCAATACAATTCACGTCATGGGAAGCAGTACAAATTTAAACTTAAGTTAACCAAAAACCAACTCAACTTTGCGGCCTGAAATGGCCACTCAGTCAATATTCTGACAAACATTTCCTAACGTCTAAATAATGAAAGGATGCGATTTTTATTAATTTGAAGTAGGTTAAAATTCAGATGACAAGCATAAATACAATTACATGCCTCGATGAACTGGCTGACACTAAAAATCTTTTTTTTCCTCCGAGCTCGGCTTTAATTCCAGTTAGCATGATTCTATCGTCAGCACTTTATAAATATTCACACATGATAAACGTCGAAGAAGTAAGCTTAAACCAGTCTTCAAAATAAAATCTTTGTACAACGATAAACGCTTACCTCAGGTCACTGTAAGTTTCTGTTAGAAATGTTTGCGAAACGTTTCCCTCGCCGTTTCTCCTAATTACATATTCTTCTTTATCGGGAATACAAATAGAAAAAGAATACCCTGTGTTTGGAAACTCGTTGTGATCGCGTCAAGAAGGAAGGACATCGGCAAAACCATCCTATATAACTCAAAATCCCATTTCTCGTCGCCATGGTCGCCATTTTGAACATGTTCTTGTGGTGAGCCCCGGTGAGCCCACAATACGGACCACCGGGAATCCCCTAGCAGCGGGGAGGGGGAAGGGCTGCTGCTAAACTTCTCCCCACGCTACACTCCTTTCGTATGAAAGAAATAAAATCCATCCCCGCCAAAAGCAATTAAAATGAGAAGAAATTGACCACACCTTCATAAAGAGTATACACTCATGGCTTTGGCAAACTTTTCTTTCATTTCTACCGCAAATGGTCCCTGAGTAGGAAGCCAACAAACTTTTCAATTGTATTTTTCATTGCCGTACATTTTTAGGAAAAAGTAATCATGGCCATTTTTAAAATCACTATTTAAAATACTTCAACTTTGTTTAAAAAGATCGTAAGAGAAAGCTTCTAGTAAAGTTTTCAAGCGAATTTAAAATTGTGGTCCTTTCTGGTCACGTGACAGATGATGTCATGACAATTAAAGTGATAAAAATGTATTTAGCATGGAAGTATCTACCAACATGTACTTTGTTGTTTCTTCACATGTAATGAAACGCCAGATATGCACTTGTACCCAGACTCCCACTATTTGAAAATTGTACATAACTCCCTTAATATTTATATTTTGTTTGGTTCCTGGGTAGTCCGAAATGCCTCACGCCAATGTGCTTCAAGCTGCAATGACGGCTTTTTCAGTAGCAAACTATTTTCGTCACAGTTAGCAAAAATGAACTTCTGAGCAAAGTCACGTGACTAATGATGACATCACCGTATGTCTCATATAAAAAGTAGTTTATGGTAAGAGTTATTTCTATACGACGTAGTACTCCTGCTGGCTTCAAACTGACCAAGTTATTTGGCATTTACGATTTTTCAGTTGCAAAGGATTCTGGGAAGGTTCTTATTATAATTATATATTGTCTTTATAATTATTATTATTATTAACAGCAAACAGTTTGAGATGCAAAAACTTGTTTTCCGGCACAACTTTGTAGCCGCTATCTTATAAAAGAATTGGTTCATACTTTCAGCTGTGCATATATCGAGTTATGAATGCACTCAAGAAGCTAGAGTTGCTCTCGACTACGCCTTGAGCAACTCTTATGTATCTCTCGTGCTCTCAAGAACTGCCTCGTGTATCTACGATATACACATGCTAAACATGAACCAATTCTTAAGTACATAGGAACTGCTGCAAAAGACACCAGGGACCAGGGGGCACATCTTAGTTACCTGAAGATTTTCTACATTTCCGACCCAAGTTTTCTTGTTGAAGAGCTCTCCTTTGCTCCACACTGGTGTGTGAAGTCTGTTCAGTATCCTTGTATTGCCAGCTGCCACAAGTACACATCCTTCAGATTCAATTCCTTTCAGGACAATCTGCGAGTTCACCAGTGCAACTAGCAGAGAACAAAAGGGTCATGACTGACAAGCAACATGCTAAATAGAGAAACCCTTCCCTAAGTCTTACTTTGTCTGTCTGACCGACAGATAGAGGTTTCTACTCATCCCAAAGAAGTGTTTAAGGCCTGGTACTCATTTTCAAACCAAATGCTTTTAATTAGGTGTTCTTCAATCCAGGGACCTACATTATCAAATCTAAACACTTCAGTTGGGAAGCATGACACAATTACAAAAATTAGAATTTATTTTGTTTGAATAGATGTCTTATAAGGCGATGCAATGTTTGAGTGGTTGCAATAAACTCTTAATATAGGAAGACTGCTTTGCAAGACCTTTAACTTATGTCTGGTATATGTGAAATGCATTTGAAGTTGCACAAATGGGGCATATATGTCTCTGATTGCAACAAAGAACTTTCACACATTACAGAGGTGTTTGTACAGTTGATATCAAAGAACTGTCAATGGTTGCCAGCACATTCTTGATGTGAATAGAAAGCAACCAAACCACGATTCTATTAGTGAGGGATATGTTTAGATACAAATTAATTTCCCTAGGATAGCTACAACTTTTTTGTTGAACACCATCTATTCTATTCTATTCTATCTATTCAAAAGAAGTTACCGGTACTCACTGTGCCATTTGTCCTCGACGACATCACTTGCTGTACTCAAAGCTACCCCATGGAGGTGGGCCTCTGTCACTTGCTCATGCTCACCAGTACCCTGTAGAACATGGCCAAATCAAAGGAGAATCATTCAGCTGAGGACATTTGACAAACACACTTTAAGAAAATGAGGCTTACAGTAAAGAAAATATTTCTAAAATTACAATTGGGAAGACTAAAATGCTGATTAGATGGTATGGAAAGTAGGAGAAGTCTCTTTTTAGTGCACCCTCTACTATATATACAGCATATACACTGCTATATAATTTTGCTAAAGCTATGATGTGTAGGACTCTATGAAATGAAAGCCCAAATCATTGCAAACATGATGGGGAGGAGTGGTGGCCTGATGGTTAGCATGCTGCATTACGGATCGAGAAATCCAAGTGTGAGCCATGTAGGTCACTGTGTTGTGTTCTTGGGCAGTGCCTCTCAACACAAAGGTGTAAACACAGGTATGCTAAGTGTGCAGGAGATATTTTTACAATTGATTGGGTGGCTTGGGGTAAGACTGGGTGTTAGTCCTGTTGGGATGGTTTATTGTGCCTAGTGGCTCGTAGAGCCCGAGGCACTATGTTATCGTGCACGCGTGTGTGTCCGTAATTCGTAATTGGTAATGAGCGCGTCTAATTAACACGTCATAATTGGAAGCTCAATTTGACATCAGCCATTTACTCGCTTCATGTGCTCACATTGCGCGTTTCTTCAACGACGTTGGCAAGTTTTCTATGTTAAAGATAAATTTATGTTACTTTTCTTCTAGAGCCAGGCTCAACTTTCAGTGGATTTTCAAAGAATTTGATCTTAAAAGCAACATGAAGGGATTTTTCAAGAATTTTCTTGCTTTATCGGTAAAGAAACTGAAGAAAGTGTTGATGATTCTTCCCTCGATCACTGTCCGTGGACGAGCGTTTCTTGTCGAATGTTGTCGTTATATGCTAGGCTATCACTAGGCACATGTAGTCATAGACTGCCTATTTTTTCATGGGTTGAGCTATTTGTGCATGGTACATCACTAACTACATAGCCCCTCACTACGACCAAGAGGCATTTTTCGGAAAAAAATGCTTGCAGACAAAACAATTTTCACGTGCAATTTGTTTTGTCAAAACTGTTTCGTTCAATAGTAAATTTTTATCATTTAAAATAACAAGAACTAATTCAATTGTCAAAATGTCACGAAATGGCTCATTCTGTTAGCGCTTATTTTGTTGCTAGCTTTTTTACAACCGTAACGCGATACTTTTGTTTGTTACAGGATACTTTTGTGTTTTTGTCAAACACTGTAAAATGATACCTTTGTTTTTTAAAACGCATGTAACATGACACTTTTGTTTATCTCACTTTTGTAACATGATACTTTTGTTTTTCTTGAATACACCATGTCTCCATTGAGTAATCGAAAAGTAATAAACGAAGTAATAAACGAATCAAATCAAAAGCCATATTTTTAGGAAAGCTTTTAAAGTGTAGTACACCTGAAGTATTTGTTTCCTGTTGTAAATGTAAATTTTAATTCAACAAACAGGAACAAGAACTAATTAATTTTAGTCATCAAACTCTCATGGAATGACATGCTCTTATTCTGGGCTGTTGCCGCTATTGATCATTGTTAATTTTAAAAGCAAAACCATTTTAAAGTCAATACCCCATACCGGTTAATTAAATGTCTAAACGTGGTGTGTTTAAGGTATAAACATAAACGCTACTTGCCCGAGAGTCGGTGAATCGAGCAAGACGCTAAAGAGACTAATTTAATTGCGATTTTCAGTTGGCGACACGAAGTCTCAAGCAATATTAAATTTAGGAAGTTTCCTTGTCACAAACTCTTAAAATAAGAGGCCACAACACACTCTGAAGAAGATTCCTTGCCATTTTTATGACTCTTTGTAAACACAGTATTAACACCACAATGAGAACATTATTCTTCAAATCTGCTTTGTGCAAATGCTTTATGCAATTTCTACTACAGACAGCAAAACTAGCCCCTCCTAAACGAACGCTCGAATAACAATTTAGTGTTGGGTCTTTTGCTGGCAGCGTGTGCGTTGTAAGCAGGCGAGCGTTTCATATCCAGGGTTAATTCACAACTCACTGATACCGCCTCTGACAAATCTAAAATCTTCGAATGAAATCGCTCGCTTAAAACTGTGTCAGATTACTTCGCCTTTATAAACTGCAATTTGATTGGTTCTGATAGTACCCGAGACTTGATTGGTGTGACATACAAACATACTCCACTGACTGACTGACTGACTGACTACACGGTCCATCGCGCCGACTAAGAGTTATTTTTGAAAAAATAACTCAAAAATGGGTACTGCCATCCCATCCAGGGGGTGGGTGAGTGGGAGTAGAAATGCTCCTAGTTGCTTAACTTTTCAGAAAAGGACACAAGTTCCAGCAGAAGAAGACATTGGTCCAATGCAGACTTCACCTTTATTAGTTGCATCTGGAAAGACGAAAATAGTGGATGACCTATACTGTACCTCTTCAGCAAAAGCCACAAACTTTATCTCCTTTTCCATGACTAGTTTTTGCAGCATGTTTGTCACTGACGCTGATCGAGCTTTGACTGTAGAATTAAGTGATCCCTTCTCATCATCCTAAAGAAAAAAATATGCTATTCAGTACTAATATACACTTTTCATTATTCACTTACACTACACTACATACACTACACTACATTTGTTGTCTGGGAAGCAAAGGGTATCAAAGCTAACTTCCATGTAAAGGCTTGACAAACCAAAATGGCATGGACTGCAATATAAAGCCAAGTTTGATATTTGCATTTCACTACACCATATAATTTTAGTGAAAGAAGAAACAGATTTGAGAATGCTACAATGTGAGAGTCATATGCTCTTATGGCTTTGCTTATACACGATTCTTAAATTGTTTCATACTGTATACTCTGCTTAACAGTGCAGGTTCATTTACCTGTTTTCCTTTCTTGTCCACAATGATGAATTTAAGAGCATCGGCAGAGAGGTTTTTCTTCAGAACCTATGAATGTAAAGACGAATAACAACTATTTTATCACCAGGTTCATAATACAAAAGAACAACATTTTCAAGCAAACACCGCAGCAGCTCACCTGTGCATTAGCATAAACACTGTAGCAGCTCACCTGTGCATTAGCATAAACACTGTAGCAGCTCACCTGTGCATTAGCATAAACACTGTAGCAGCTCACCTGTGCATTAGCATAAACACTGTAGCAGCTCACCTGTACATTAGCATAACCACTGTAGCAGCTCACCTGTGCATTAGCATAAACACTGTAGCAGCTCACCTGTGCATTAGCATAACCACTGTAGCAGCTCACCTGTGCATTAGTGTAAACACTGTAGCAGGTCACCTGTGCATTAGCATAACCACTGTAGCAGCTCACCTGTACATTAGCATAACCACTGAAGTAGCAGCTCACCTGTGCATTAGTGTAAACACTGTAGCAGCTCACCTGTGCATTAGCATAAACACTGTAGCAGCTCACCTGTGCATTAGCATAACCACTGTAGCAGCTCACCTGTGCATTAGTGTAAACCCTGTAGCAGGTCACCTGTGCATTAGCATAAACACTGTAGCAGCTCACCTGTGCATTAGCATAAACACTGTAGCAGCTCACCTGTGCATTAGCATAAACACTGTAGGAGGTCACCTGTGCATTAGCATAAACACTGTAGCAGCTCACCTGTACATTAGCATAACCACTGTAGCAGCATACCTGTACATTAGCATAAACACTGTAGCAGCTCACCTGTACATTAGCATAAACACTGTAGCAGCTCACCTGTACATTAGCATAACCACTGTAGCAGCTCACCTGTATGTTAGCATAAACACTGTAGCAGCTCACCTGTGCATTAGCATAACCACTGTAGCAGCTCACCTGTGCATTAGCATAAACACTGTAGCAGCTCACCTGTGCATTAGTGTAAACACTGTAGCAGCTCACCTGTGCATTAGCATAAACACTGTAGCAGCTCACCTGTGCATTACTGTAAACACTGTAGCAGCTCACCTGTGCATTTGTGTAAGCTTCAAACAGCCCAAATGCTATACGACGGTTGGTTAGTGTCCAGGCTCCTTTTAGATCATGACACACGAGTCGATGGTTGTAATTCTATGATGTTATAAAAGAAGTATCTTGTATTAAATAGGGCTATATCAACGTGAATTTAGTTTTTTGCTCTGCGTAAAAAATTAGTTTATCAAGATAGAAAAACAACAAAAAGGCAACAATAAGCTAAGAGAAAACAAGGATGGCTGCAAATGCGAAAGAATTGAAAATACAATGGGCATGCATGAAACTAAACTCATTAAGTACTACATATCCTGTATCTTGTCACAGGCATGGGACAAGGAAAAAACTCTGAATCCCCACTGCAAGTTGAACCCATGTCCTACAGCACACTGGTGGTATGCTCTAACCACTGAGCTAGAAGGAGACTAGTGCCAAGCCAGATCATTTACAAGGTTCATGAGACATACATCCTGCACATTGATAGAATCAGTGATGTCAAAATTGTCCACTATCCTTTTATTAAGTGGTCACTCATCAAATTGAACCTATTAAGGGGTCGCTTCTGTTAGGCAGACGCGGTCACCATTAAGACTTCCCAATTGGCCAATTCTATTTTCTTATTTTATTAAACGTTCACCTAGTAAGATTACAATGTGATGTTTTTCACACGACAATAAGCAAAGTATGTCCATTTTCATGAAACTAAGGTATGCAGCCCAGAATCACAGACAAACGTATTTGTTTTTTTTTGTGTGTGTGTGTGTGCCGCCACAAAAAAATGTTGATATCTGGTCTACAATGAAATAAAACAAATAAAACTATATAAAACATGATAGTCAGTTACGCCGAAGATCTTCTTGAACGTGCAATTACTTAGTTTACAATTCTTGTCACATTACATGCTAAATTTGAGGACACCTCAATTTTAAAGTGGTCAACCTCTATTAAGCACTCAGTTGACCATTTCCCAAGAGTGACTGCTTTATAGAGGTTTGACTGTATCTTGCATAAGTATGTCATGAACACAGGAGATTCACACGTGGAGTTGAAACCATGAACTTCCACACAGCTCAATTCTGTAACCACTGAGCTAAAGGAAGCTTGTGGTGGGCAATTCATTGACTAGGATCAGTCAGTATGATGCAAGGCATGAAGTAAATAGGATGTATGACACATATGAAACTGGGAAAAATCTACCTTGAGATGAGATAAAAGACATGATAATGAACAGAGGCACCATTTCTTAGTAACAATTAAAACTGTAAATAACAAGATAACTTCCAATGTCCTCACACTTTCAGTGACACATTTCCTGTAGTCACATGGTATAAGGTATTATAGGATTACCTGTAAATCAGGTGATGGGCCATCTACAAATGTTTCTTGCTTTTTAGAGGTGTCTTGGCGTGTGTACTCTAATCTGTTGGTAAACAGTAGCAGAAAGTGTGGAAATGTAAGTGTCAAACCTTTTGATTTTGCACAGCAGTGAGCAATTCCTAGAACCTCACAGCACAACAGCATTGTAAAAGAAGTTACACCAAGAAGTACAATGGAGTGAAACATATGTTGTGTGTTTGTGCACAGGTAGACCAAGCATGATATTTGCATATATTAAAATGGCGGTCTTCATATAAGAATTTGTATGGGTTTTTAAACGGCGAACTTTTGAACAATAAATGAAGGCGAAGTTGCTATATAAAGTCGATGAAACATAACAGGGTGTTGTTTGCTAACGTTACAGCGTGTTTGCAAGCAATTTGGAGCTATTTTACGTCTATTTACTATTAGCTACTATTACCGTGTATAATGATATGACAAGGTAGGACTCTTCAGTCGCTTCTAGCGTTCGACACGTGTTGAAATGAGCTCGAATTTCATCCACAAAAATAGTTTTGGCTGTCATTCGGATCCGCATGTGAATAAACCAATGACACGCAAATGTTTTTCTGAAAGCGTCTTGCTCATACCTCGCATATCCCGGCAACTAGTCGCCTCTGAAAATCAAACATCGGTTCAAAATAGCCGCCATATAGGCCGTGTCGCTCACGACAGTAACAAAATAGCCCGAAATAGACTGGACACCAGTCAAATTAAACCCCAGCGGAGAGGAACACGCTATTTTTGCTCGCGCTTCAATTTATTTCCACTACCACACGGTGAGGACAAAATGACGCCTCGTTAAATCGTCCACGTGTGACAACAGGCACACGGGACGTGGAATCGCGTGTCTGAAGATAATGCTTTCAAAACTAAAACGCTCTCTGCCAGAATTAAGAAGAAGCCAAATGCCACGAGCCAGGAAGTAAGTAAGGGAATCGTGTAACTATTTCGCACTTCTTATATGAAAAAAGGGTTATTCGAAGCGTATCAAAGCACTAGGGTGCTTACTAATTTGTTAGCTGCATATATTTTCCCATCTTATTATTATTCTTTTATTATTATGTAGAGACTAAAAATTACATGTTCACATTTTTGAATGAATGGTCAATGAGTTTCAGAAAAACGGTAAATGTATAAAAACTGACTGCCACAGTTAAATGGTTTCAGAGTTAGTGAAAAACAAGAATACATAAACGAAAAGTAGCTTTAAGTACAAATTAATTTTAATTATTACCAATGTTATATATATTATTGTCAAAATATTTAGACTTCAAGTGTATTCGCGTGTAAACGGAGGTATAATTTCAAAAATTCGTCAGCAGACAAAATCCAAATACAGAAAGTTTTAATCCATGTCATATGTGCACCTGGTAATTTGAAAATACATGCAGGACACAAGGTTCTACTTACGCTTGCAGACACTGCATACTATCAAACATGTTGTCACACATGGACGATGTGACGAATGAGCCGTCAATTTTGTCCTCACCGTGTGGTAGTGGAAATAAATTGAAGCGTGAGCCAAAATAGCGTGTCCCTCTCCGCTGGGGTTTATTTTGACTGGTATCCAGTCTATTTTGGGCTATTTTGTTACTGTCGTGAGCGACACGGCCTATATGGCGGCTATTTTGAACAGATTTTTGATTTTCAGAAACGACTAGTTGCCGGGATATGTGAGGTATGAGCAACACGTTTTCAGAAAAACATTCGCGTGTCATTGTTTCATTCGCATGCGGATCCGAATGACAGCCAAAACTATTTTTGTGGGTGAAATTCGAGCTTATTTCAACACGTGTCGAACGCTAGAAGTGACTGAAGAGTCCTACCTTGTCATATTATTATACACGGTAGTAGTAGCTGATAGTAAATAGACGTAAAATAGCTCCAAATTGCTTGCAAACACGCTGTAACGTTAGCAAACAACACCCTGTTATGTTTCATCGACTTTATTTAGCAAATTCGCCTTTATGTATTGTTCAAAAGTTCCCCATTTAAAAACCCATACAAATTCTTATATGAAGACCGCCATTTTAATATATGCAAATATCATGCTTGGTCTACCTGTGGTTTGTGTATGAAGAAATGACAGACAGACACTCACAGACAGACAGAGACAGACAAGAACTACTGTCTTGCATGACTTGAGACATTGGCTGCATTACCACTGCATACACCATTTACATCCAAGTATCTGGCCTTAACAAAACTTACCTTGCCGCTGCCAGAAGATAGTACTTTGTAGGCTCCAAGTCAATGGAACTAACCTGAATTACAAAGCATTCTGCATGTTCAATAAAATAATTATCACATAAGATCACAACTGACAGATTGTATTAAAAATCCGAACTATTTGTGTTACCACCTTGAGCCCAAATTGCCATGCTTCTTGACATAAATTTGGTGCAAACTGTTTATCCCCACATCCTCACAGGGCAAG
The DNA here is from genome assembly GCA_963693305.1 of Meandrina meandrites. NCBI lineage: Eukaryota > Metazoa > Cnidaria > Anthozoa > Scleractinia > Meandrinidae > Meandrina > Meandrina meandrites. The sequence continues at coordinate 14,141,060 of OY855913.1, forward strand.
AAACTTACAATATTTTAATAATAAAGTGAATATTTGAAATCTCGTATATTTGAACTGCAGAAAAAAGATATAACACATGAAAGGTTATCGCAACTATATACACAACTTAAGCAGAAAAAAGCCTGAAAAAGCTTGAAAAAGAGCCGAACTCATGACCTCTGCGATACCCGTACAGTGCTGTTACCAACTGAGCTATCAAGCTAGCTGGGGAGCTGGTCAATTTGTGAATTTGTGATATACCTGAGTGAAGATGAAGACAACAAACTGAATATATGAAATTCCACATGAAAGATCATGCAAAGTTCTTGGCACTACATACCACATTTTTTTGTGTCACAAGAATGACTGGGATAAGGTAGTGGTACCCACCTCTGCATACTCATCACTACTTTCCTTCCCATCCACTTCCTCTAAACCATACAAGTGACAAGTGACATCTAACAGTTCACTGCGAAGTTTTGCTGCACTCCAGTCTGCTGCTGGTCTCCGTACCAACCCATCACTGTAGTCTCTAAGAGTCAGACTGTAAGTGGTTTCCAAGTAACCACTGCCTAGTGACAGTTCAAACCCTCTTTGTTGAGTGAATGAGCCCCAGTACCACACTGAGAATTCAGGAAATTGAAGTGACAGGCTGACCTCCCTGCAATGTGCAGCAATTTGAAGGAGTTAAGAGTTTCTTCCTTTCTTTGTAAGTAGTCCAACTAAACTGGCATTAACATGGGTTTAGGACATACTGTTGAATTCCAAAACTAAAGTTCCCCAAAAGTGGTAATCCTTATGCTATTCAATTTCAAGCTTGTTTGCAAATTTCTAAGTAGCGATTCATTAAAAGCAATGGCACCCCAAAAGTAATGACCTCAAACTATACTTAACCTATCAAGATACAATGGAAATAGCAGATACAAGACGATTTGCCAAATTGGTCGAATGTTTTTTGTAAATGACCCTTTTCCAAGGGAAATGATTTATATTACTCTGTTGTGATGTAATTGAAAAAGACTGCTAAATCTGAAAATAAGAGGATCATTACTTTCACAACTTTTCAGACCTACAATGAATACTGAAATAATTGGAAAACCGTATGTGCAGGTGTAGGTGTATGTTTATTGTATCAGATAAAAGCTTAAAAATTATCATATCTGACCCGAAAAGATGAAATGGAAACTAAACGTTCGGCAAACACTTTAGTGTCTCCAAGTAACAGGAATTGTGTACAAAGTGAAATGTAAATCATGTTCTTTTGTATACATTGGTGAGAGCAAAAGATCTTGGAACTCTCGGGGCCTAGCACTAGAGGCAACAATGACTCAGCAATTAAACAGCACGCGGAGACGACTGAACATAATATCCATCCCAATTATGTGATGATACTAGAATGTGGCAGGAGCAGTGACAAAAACGCTTATTCTTGGAATCTTTGCATTCCATTCTAGATACCAATGCTAGAAATGGATGCCAGCTTTTGCTTAAGGCCTATTTGCCTTTTACTGTATTCACTGTCCATTTAAGTAATCATAATCCCCAAAATTTATTATTATAACTACTGAAAATATAGGAAATTAAAACATTAATGAGCATTGTATATTTCCATTGGTATATAAACATTTCAGATTAATCATGTACCAACCTATAATGTCTTCCAAGTGATCGCTTCTTCACTCGCTCACGTTTGAAATAAGTTCCTCTTTTGGTGGGTCGTGACACATACCACAATACTACAGCCTAAAACCAAATGATACAAATGGTTCTGTCCTATCGCAAATACTCATCAGTAAACACCAGTCTGAATACTTCTTGTTGTTTACCTGATATTTCTGAAACCATCTAAATGTGCTGGCATACATGAACAATGTAGGGGGGTCACTTTGAGAATAATCCTGCCAAGACAAGTAAATAGATACAGTTAAATTAATTACTTTCACATGCCAACCCAGTTTTAGCAGCACCGTGAAGGCACTTATTTTATTTAGGTTAGATAAAGTCGATTGAAGTCTTTGCGATCGAAGGAGCCAGTATTACATTAAATCTTGTATAGCTACTCCCACTGGTTATGATGCTAGTTCACTGACTACCTGGTTTATCTATAAGTGTTGCTTCTACATGAACATTACAATACATCCTAGCATTTTGTTGGGTTTTCCCAGTCATCTTAACTAAGCAAGGTGCATTGCTTGCGAATATAACAATAAGACACTAACTGGTTTTTGTTTTCACCTTCTCCCCCCCCCCCCCCCCCCCCCAAACATAATTACATTACCATGCAAGACTGATATAAGTTAACAAGTGCTCAATTACATCTGCATGTTTATACTGCCACTGTGGAAAATGGCATAACACTGGTGACAGGATTAAAATCAAGTACCCAAATTGTCAAAAGTTGAACATGCAACCAAAAGATGTTCAAGAAAAAGACTTGATACTTTTTTGTACTGATAAGCAACATTATTTTTTAGTTGGATCATGCCTTAAAAAATTAAAACTTCAAAATTTTCCATTGAATGACCTGTAACATGGATTTCTAGTAGTATTGCATACAGCAAGGTCAACTTTAACAAACCTTTTTACTGCACAATCCTGTCTCCAGAGAAATGTCCAAAGTAAGGTTCTGCGACCTAAAAGCTGCATACGAGTCATGGACCTAATGAACAAAAAAAACAGAATCAGGTTGCAGTTAAGTAAGGTCCATTGCCTCCCTTCCCCTTGCTACATGTAATGATGCACTGACGCTCCATACATACTTGGTTAGGGGCCAGTTGTGGTATCTTGTCTGGAGCACATTGGATCACTGAGTGATGATCATTAGGATCTCCTTGACACTGCCACTTCATGTTAGTGCTGCAATAAGAACACATGTGACAGTAATTTGAATGTTGCATATCACCTGTATTGTGATGGTTTATAAGTCCTACAATGACAATATTTCAATGGAAAAAGTCAGTCACAAAATAATTGCACCAATTTATTCCTTATTTAGAAAGTATGTAATTAATATAAGACCTGTAACATGTTGACACATCATCAAACAGAAAGTAGGTCCTAATATAAACATCTCCTTGAATTATCTGATGAAATATGACTGGTAAATATAACTTAACATAGTTAACTGCAAGGAGCAGAGCCTTGTCAGTGGCGTGTTTAATGTTTAGCGTGACTGCGTTGTGGCGTTTGTTTGTGGTGTTTAGTGTTGTGGTGTTTAGCGTTTGTGGCATTTGTTGCATTACTGGCATTCATATGGTTGCTGGAGTGCTGGGGCCGACTTCCGTCTGGCGGTAATCACATCTGTTACATTCAGATCCATCCCATGTGTTTTCAGTCGTAGTTTCATCAGCGTGGCGTTGTTCAGTCTAGAGTAGCGTTCCCTTGGTTTTATTGACTAGTTTTTCTTCCACTGAGCTATTTGGGTTTGAGTGTGATGGGTGCTCAGGGTCAGGGGCTTGGGGAGGGGGGTGGGGAGTGGAGGGCTCGTGGCTGGGTTGCGGTTTTGGGCAGGCCAGTAGGGTGTTCTGGCATCTTGGGGGTGTGATTGCTATTGCAGCCCCCAGGCCCCTTGGGCGCCTAACCTCAACTTGTTACATGGGCGTTAATACCAGCAAACAGCATGACCCTCGAATGAAATTGTCCTCGCAATTGATAAACTCATTAACAAGCCAAGAGGGGGTGGAGGGCTCGTGGCTGGGTTGCGGGTTTGGGCAGGCCAGTAGGGTGTTCTGGTGTCTTGGGGGTGTGATTGCTATTGCAGCCCCCAGGCCCCTTGGGCGTCTGGGGGCTGCACTTGTTACATGGGCGTTAATACCAGCAAACAGCATGACCCTCGAATGAAATTGTCCTCGCAATTGATAACCTCATTAACAAGCTGGGACCTTAGCTACTGTGTGTATTACTACTCCATGGATGGGATGCTATTTACACTGAACCTTAATGTGCCAGGTTGCAATGGCCAAACTGTGCCAAACTTATTATTAGCTACTGCCAGCAGCCTAACCATAAAAAAATCCTTCCCTTCCTGTGTTGAAAGTAGTTTGACTAATTAAGCTCACTTCCAGATATTAACTCACCACAATTTCAATGCAGGCAAATGCAAAACCCGTCGATCATCATACTTTGATGCTGCCCTGGTATGCAGATCAAAATCACCTTCAATGACAATCCGACCTAAACAATTATATTTGAGAATTTGTCTTACTATCGGTGTACTACATCTCTGGCTTTAAGCAGAAAAAAAATTGATCTTACAAGCTGTTGCAATTTCGCACTGAATGTCCCTCTTATTTGCCAGAGAATTTTCGGTATAATCATAAAAATAGTGCAAACTGACCACATTGATCCCTGGAATACACCGTTAAAGACCATAGAAAGGATGTGATAAATGCGAAAAACTTTGCACTTGAGTGTTGAACATTTCATGATGACATTTCTATGGTTAAAACAGGTGTAGACCATGAAGAAATGTGATCAACTTGTTAATCGCACAAAGTTGGACTGGTTTCCTTAACATTTTCTAAATATACCATACATATCTGCCTAACTCCTGAAGTGGGATTTGTGTATATATGCTATGTGGTATACATCTAAATTGGATCTATATTGTGAAGGAACTTACAGCACTGTTCAATTCAAGTTTAAGTCTACATTTGAGTCCAGTGGCCATTCAGCCTTTGCCTTTAATAAGTTACTAGATTGCTAATGTCATATACCATTGGTCCAATCAAATTTAGCTTGTCTCCACTCCCACTGCATTCTCTCTGTGGTGTCATAAGGATTTCTGGATGCACTGAAGTACAGGTACCACTCATTAATAGCCAAATGAAGATGACCATGGTACAGGAGACGCATCTATGAAGTCAAGAGTGTCAACAACAAAATCTCAGTATCCATATAAAATGGAGGTGATGGCATTAAAATGTACCAGTGTTGACCGACTTCTGCACATTTTGTGAAATAATGTTAATAATGTATTTCTGGATGCAATAGCAACTTTACAGTGTATGTGAAAGTGTGATGTACAATTCATTAGACAGGTTTACTAAAAATGTTTCATGTTTGTTCTGACTATTAAACCAAAACAGGATTAAACAAGATTGCCACAGACATACCTTGTCAAAGAAAGGTAGAGGCTTGCTTGCATCACGGCTTGGGGAACTCAGATTTCCTGAAAAGGTTATGTTTCATGCACTGTTGATTCAAAGTAAAACCTTCTACTACATAAATAACATAGCCAAACTATGTCAACTTTCCACCCTATCTAAAAACAGTTTTGATTTTTAAAAAGACTTCTTCTACTATCAGTCATGTAAGACTAAATATACCATCTTATTATTCACCAAGTTGTCCATATATGGTCAGAAAGTCCTTGTTACATAACAGATATTCTGTGATATACATAGGATGCCAAGATTCATCCAAAGTCTGGCAACAAACTGCGTGGCAACCATATTTTTAGCAGTAAAATAGTTTTTGTTGACAATTAATTTTGTCACAATACAGTGGAACCTCCAATTAACGAAGTGGCAAGGGACTAGGGAAACTTGGTCGTTATATTGAGGGTTCATTATATCGAAAACCTCGATTTAACGAATTTTCGGTAAATCAACCAAATTATTCGTTATATCGAGGTATAGTTAATAATTAACTTTCAAAACTGTTACATTGCACTACCCAGCTTTTCCGGATCTGAACAAAAAATAATACCAATAAACATTCGTTTTTTGACATCTCTCCAAAGCTATTGTCTCAGGACCCCTCTAAGTACAGATCTGTACATAATTACGGCACTAGAAACTGGACTGGCAAGCAAAACTGCTTAAAACTAAACATAAATTGAGATGCTAATAATAAACAATATTTTTTAACACTGTACTATTGTAGTAACTCTTCTAATCAGGACTCTTAATCAAAAATTTCTTTATGTGAGAATTGCCTTTGTCTTTTTATTGTCATCTGTTAGAATGTATCCTCCTTCGGAGAAAGCGAGCATAGAAATTCACTTTTCCTTTGAACCGGTATTGTCAAATAACGAAATGAGCTGTCTTATGTATACAGCTAGCAGCTGTAATGAGCTGTTGCCCTTGTGTTACAGAATTAAATAAATTCCATCCTTCTTGGTCTGTTTCGCATTCATCTTTCGTCACATGTTAATGTTTATTCGTTATATCAAGGTATATTTTACGTTTGGGCTTGTGGATTGTGTTCATTATAAAAGAGGGTTTCGTTATATCGTGGTTCTGTTCCATACATTTTACTGTTATTTTAGCCGGGCTGAAAAGAATCCTTTGTTAAATCGAGGTTCCACTGTTAAAGAATTATCCTGCTCAATCTTGCAGAATGTTGTCCGATTCTAGTATCAGGCAATATTCCACAGGATTTTGCAGGATAATTGTTAAATATACTAAAGCCACAGGCAGTTCCAGGTCCAGTACAACTGAAAAGATTTAGTGGAACTCACAGCAGTTATAAAAATTACTATATTTTGCAGAATGATATGCATTGATTTCTTTTGATATCAAATGGAATAGCTTTAAAGCTCTTGAAGACCTTGCAAAAACATTACAAGTAAAAATCCACAATTCTTCCCCACCAGGTAATTATGCTTTGTCAGCAAAGTTTATCCCACCTATTGCCAGTGAATTAAAAATCATCTACTCCCAATAATCACATGTTAAAGGGCTACTCATAGGGGGAATATGACTTTTGTTTACTATTCAGGAGGCTCTCACATCTCATGAGTACTGGGCTGCAATAAACTAATAAACGGCACGTGATGCATGCAGAAGCGATGACGTTTCACAAGGGGTCTTTGATAATTTTCAGGACATTTGTCAAAAAATTAGGGTACATAAAAGTAACTGACAACTTCTGTGCTGAATGATTGTTCAAAAAAAAATGCGTTATCTTGGCGTGACATACGATATACGATATACGATGCAAGGTCAAATGCTGTCTAAAATTGTTTACACCTTTTGTTTTAAAGAATGGAGAGATTTCTGTTTACTAAATCTTATAGAACACATCAAATATAATTAATTTTGTTTCTTTCGTTTATGCTTTAAATTAGTCCTTTCTAACGGCCCAGGAGTATTTTGCTTTGAGTTCTATGTGACGATTTCTTGTTGAGTTGACTTGATTTCTTTTCCCAGTATTCGGTTCTACAGATCGGTTGATCACAACAGGCAACAGACAACAGACAACAACAGATCCTGTCCACTCGCACGGCGAGATTAATCGATCACGTCATCGTCATCGCTTAAAAAAAGGTTTAAGATGGCTCACCTTTTCAACAGATGTTTCAAAACTGCTAATAATCGGTTGCTTCGTCTGCAGTCACGACAGACATCACTTCTTAACTTTATGCCAAATTTATTCGATAACTGATAAAGTGCAACACTCACTGCAGACTCGAAATCTCAATTTAACAGCTACAAACGAAATAAGGTTTGCCGATCGGTGATGATACAAGCTGCAAAAAAATATCTTCCTTTGCCAAAAAACAAGGTGGCGGATCTCAAAAAGAATACAAACAATGCACCTAGTTCCCATTGCTCTTCGGTTCAATTCAGGGAGTAATTCTCACACCGTAACACCAAAAATTCCATAAATTCCATCGCTCTTCCGCTTTACAGCATTAACCGATGACGTCATAAAATGACGTCATTGCTTAAAAATGCTGACAATCTCTTTATTCTCAAAGGGTGTTTACAAAATGGGCAGACTAGCCATTTGTAGGAACTCGACAACATCAAGACTGCTAAATTTCCAGTATAAAATGGATAAGAGAATTAACACAGATACAAATTGTTATTCTCACCAAATGCCAAAGAAACCATTGCCAACACAGGTTCAATGTCCACACCCCAAGCCATCTCCATAGTATCCATGTCTGAGGCCAAAAAGAAAAACTTAAACAATTACACATCCTGCAGTAGCAGTGAAATATCTGGTAACCCAGCTACTTACCTACCTAGGTACTCATCCGACAACCTCAACAATAAGCCTAGCCATTAACTAATCCATGCACCCACTACACAAAACACCCCTAGTGAGATCTTGTTTAAATCCTAACAGTAAAAAACAACATTCAAATTTACATTGTATTTAACTTACAGAATAGTTAACTCTGGTAATAATAACAGATATTTCAAGACATGTAATTCATACAGTGTACATGATGAACCTACATGCTGCAATATAACAATCCTTCTACATCTACATACCAAACTTCAGATCATAAAAGTACTTCAGAGAACTTAAACTCCGAGAAATTGTTATATTGCTCCAAGGCTTGCCAATTTCCACGACTGCTTCTCGCTTAGCTAAAAGAACAAATTCAAAAACATTTTTTTAAGTCAAACACAATTTACACTGGGTTCTTTTACAAGGAATCAATCATCAATTCCCAGAGTTGCTATGCACTGGACTCCATCTGGGAAAAGAGCAAGGAGACGACCAAAAGAGACCTGGTGACAGACAGTTAAAAAAGAGGTGCAGGCAAGCGGAGTCAGCTGGGTAGAGCTGAGGAAGAAGGCAAAGAGCAGGCAGCAGTGGCGGTCTCTGGTAAAGGCCTTATGTGCCCAAGGGCACAAAGAGGATTGAGTGAGTCTTTAACAAGGAAAGAACTGCCTTGTATGGTATCAATGTGGCTTTTAATAGTACTGGAAAATATGTCACTATGTTCAATACACATGTCAAGTAAATAAAAATTACCTCTGTCTGCAGGTATTTGTTCTGCACCAAGAAGAGTTCCCTTTAATTCAACAGAATGCGAGGTAAATATTGCTTGAGGGAAATCCCTTAGACAGCACTAAAACAAAAGAAAAACAATAAGGAGCTAAATTTTATTTGCATTACACTACAGGTTAAACATCATTTGAGTGGTAGAGTGAGATTGAAGTTACCCGACTGTCTTTTGGAGAAATTAAGTATTGTTTGTGATATTTTAAATGCAACATTGTCAAATCAACTTGGGACCAATTTGGCTTCTAGCTTTCAGATATTGGTTTTGTAGTGATACAATGTAGCCTCTGCATTTCTGTGGTTAGATTTTTTCTGTAAATATAATACGGCCAGTCCAATGGCCACCATCTGTCATGGCCAGTCACAATCAATGAGGTTACATCTGGTAATTTGTGATGAGACCTGTGCATGTACAGATTTGGCAGCTGACAAGCTCACTCAGCTGGTGATAATACAGCAGCAGAACAACTTTGGGCAAGAACAATAATCACACATTGTAGACGAAGATCAGCCCACTAACATAAACTAAATGCCTAACATGATAAAACCAGTTGATGAAACTGGTAACAAATGTGTAGTGTCTTGTGCAAAATGAAATTGTTTTTTGATGCAAAAAGTTTCAGTACAAGAAGTTCAAGTAGGAGTGGCTACCTGTTTCTTTGTAATGTATTGATGTTGAAATGCGGTCATCGTGAGGTATTAAATACATATCCGGCAAAAACGGGAGTTTGAAAGAGGAAATTAAACATGTGTAACCAGGTTTAGGAGGGAAATTTAAGGCGAATGTAAGGAACTGTGAAGGTCTTGTTCAGTGCTTGAAGCCACACCAGCTACATCATCCATGTGTCTTTTGAAAAGGTCTGGCTTAATTCTGCTGTACTCCCTCATCAAACGTTGCTTGACATAGCCAACAAACAAACAAGCGTAATTGGGCCTGAGCTTACTACCCATTCCAGCTCTGCCAATTTGTTGGTAATGTTCTCCATTGAGAGAATATACTTGTACTCATTTGGTATACTTATACCAAAACGTTTTAACTTCAAAAAACAATTTCATTTTGTATCACATGACAAAACAAGTCCAATCTCTCTCATCTATGTGAATGGTTCACCTTTAATTATGACAATTCAGTTTCTTAGAATAGAATTAACGACAAACAACAAACCTTGTGTGACTGAAGTTTTCCTTGAACTGTGCGACACCAAAGTGTTGTAAATTTGATTCCTGATGCTGGGTATGGGCTAGTTGAGAAAAGTAATAACATAAACCTGTAGTCTTTTTGCAGATCAATGAAAATTAACACGCATTTCTTTTCTATGGTAACTGAGTTTGTACCTATAACTAAAATCTAGAGCCATGCATTCTACACTATACTGTAGAACCCACTTTTAAATTTAAAGCTCCATGAGTAGTTTAGAAGGTAGCTCTGGCAACAATGCTTACATCGGTAAAAAAGTTGGGAGGAATAAGTACAACAAAATGGCATTGAAAATTCCTTTCAAAAAGAATACATAATAGAACATTGTTGTACAGTTAAAGTGTATGTCATAGTTGATATTCAATTGTGTCGCAGTTGGTAGAAAAAGCCTACCTATCACTGTTAAGTTGTTTCATAACCTCAATTGCCTTTTCCTGATCATGGTAAGACTCGTCTGCCAGCACTTTGAGATCCAGACCCTGAAATTCCCATGTCAGCAGAGCAGTTCTCATGGGCGTCTGGTCATACAGTGTCTGTTACAAGTTGAGAAGATGTTAGTTGGTTTTGAATGTTAGAAAAACGCTAACTGTAGCTTAATTTTTTTTTAAACAGGAGAGGTAAGTTTGGGCATCCTCTTGGGCAGCCGTCATGTTGTAATGCAACAATAGAAACTTTGGGAGCTAATAAGATCATGAATAATGCAATTGATTTACCATTGTGATCAATCAATTAAATTTCGATGGACCTCAAGTTGGTTCATCGGCAGTCAGCTTTTGCTCGAGTTGGGACCGGTCTCAACACTCATCAATTGCCAGGTCATTTTTTTGTTCTGACAACAGAAAATATTTACCACTCTGGGGCTTAAAAAGAAAAGGAGAAATACCAATCAAATTTCAGGTGGCTCCAAAATGGAAGATTTTGAATTACAAAGTGATAAAACCTTGATGGTAATGGATTTATGATGGCAGCGAGGCCATGTGTCTAGGCACTCAGATGCTTATGTATGGGTATGCAAAGGACACACTTGTTTACGCAGCTTATGCAGCTTTTCAAGACTTCAGAAAACAAAATAGTAACGTACAGTATTGCTACCAATTTGCATGAAAGGTTTGGAAAGATTGTAAGCAATCAAGTGAAAAATTTGTCTGCAAATGCAGTCCACTAAAATCAAAACTTTTGCTTTACTGTGTGACTATATGCGCATGCTTGCATGCTGAATTCCATAGCTTTGAAAGTTTGGATATTTTGTTGCTTTTTGAAACATCCTTTGCTTAATCGTAAGGGAAATTTAATTTGAGACAAAGTTTCTTTCAAGTCTCTTTTATGTGTTTAGGCTTTTGAAGCAAAACAGCGTCTTTATATTTGAGACAGACGTAGTGATCGTTATCTGATATGCATTCTTTAACGGTGACCTTCCTCTCTGTTGTAGCCATTTGTGTTTTGAAGGTTTCAATAATCACTACACTACTTCAGAAAATATAGTGGAGTATTTTTATTAACAGTAAAAGTAATGCCAAGTGTAGAAAGCATTGCTTGCATCAATTTAGTAATAGTTTAGAAATTCTGTAGTTTTATAAGCAATTTTATGTTGCTGTGATTTGTAAATAACTTTTATCATCTCGATTTACTGCTTTTCTACACCAAGAAAATAAAATAGTGCAGTTGAATTTATGTAATTTTCAGGTTTTCAGACTGAAAAACCTACCTGTTGACTAAGTGTATATTTTGAGGTGTTTAACTATTTTCTAAGTCCTCGTGTTTTTGTAAGCTTCTAAAATGACTCTTGGAAATGAAGAAAATTTTATCACTGTAAGTTTGGTTTGGGATTATTTTATCAATGCCGATTAGCTCTCTAAGTTAAATATGTCTAGTTGGAATAAAAGTTTACCTACAGTGAATGACACTGCACTGAGGTACAAAGACCGGATTCAAGAGAACACCTGAAATTGAGACTGGCCAACCGGTCCAGTGGTTTGGAATTAATGGGCCTTTTAAGTTGACAAGATTTTCTCACAAATCCACCACAACAGTAAAACGTTTTGTTCACTGACTGATTTGACAGCACAAATCTGACTAACAACGGAAATCTTGTTCTCAAATTTCCCAGGTGAAAGAGCCAATTAGGCGTGGGGTGGATGCACACTTAGATACTTCAGGTGTTTTGGCAACTACAGTTTTCTTATCCATAATTTCAATTCTTTTAATCTTCATATCACTGCCAGCATCCACACCCAGTTTCAACTGCCTGTTATTTCAAAATTGACAATGCGTCAGATGTTCTAATATATCTGTCCAATTTTGCCCAGATCATAGGGCCAACTTACCTGTGATCTGTGAATGTAGATTTGAGAATTTTTTTCCTCTAAAGATCTCTTTAGTTCTTCCTCCTTCTTCACTACAAAGAAAATCAAAAAGCTTGAGATGTAGTTCAATTTAAGTACCCAAAAGTCAAGACCCATGACAGAACTTCTTATTAAACTGTTACAAAACTGAATATCAGCCCAAGGTTCTATCAAATAGTTATCACATTTAAGCAGTTGAGACAAAAGCAAGTAGCAGATTATCACATCTGCTAAATAAAATGTAACATACCTCAGAATAATGTAGTTTTTAGAACACAAAAAGAAAACTTCATTGCAACACACAAACTCATCCACGAGTCATTTTCATTTTTGGCGGTACTGCATGTCTTTCACTGGTTTTAATATTAAACTTAGCAGTCTAATTTAAGAGCAAACTTGACTGTTACAGTGTAAATGATAATTTACTGAAGCCCAACCTGTTAATAAATTTCCAGGCCTCTTTCGAATCTCATCCAACTTGGCTGCTAATAGCTGTTGTCTCTCACTCCATTGCTCCATCTCATCTAGCAGTAGCTTAAGAAAACAAGGCATGACACATTGAAAGTATTATATCAATCAACTCTGTCATTATGGTTGTGCAAATAGACACAATTGTAGACAATAGACACAAACACTGGGTAGAATTAAGCTAAAGACTTGATTGTAAAAACTAAATGTACAGGACAAAATTAAAGATTATGTCACAACATAATCTAATTTATGCAGCACCATTAATTATCTTTGAGAACAATTGAAGCACGTGCTAGTCAGGCTAATCGGATCAGATAACAAGCTATTTAACGTGTATTGTCCTGGTATCACCCTCTTTTGCTTGTGATATTTCCGAGCTGCGTTCACTTAGGACCCACCTGGTTAGTGCTGTTGACGAAGCAAATCAATTTTTATAAATCATCAGGATTTTTGTTGAGCAATAAACAGCCATGCACCATTTTACTTCCAACGAAGTGTTTTTTTCATTGTACTCTATGGGATAAATTTTCAACGCCATTCGCAAGATGAATAAAATTTCGGGTTAAGCATTTAAGGGCGCTGCATAAAATTTTTCAGTCAGAATTCTTGATCGCAGGATGCACAGAATGATAAAAACATAACATACAGCATAGTTGTCCCTTAACTTGACTTCAAATGGATCATCTTCCATCTCAAAGGCTATATTCTGTTGGTGAAAACCAGTGTTTAGTTTCAGTGCTAGCACATTGAGATTAACACAGCTTTTTAAGATTCCATAAATCTTGTATTATTATAACTGCACTGTACAATAACTGGCCACTTCTTAAACTGAATAAGGAGTAAAACCCCTGTTAAAGATACCCATTTCACATTGAAAACTATTATTTTTGTTTCCTAGCTTGTATCATCCTTGGCTGTACGTATTTGACTGTCCCTTTTTGTCTCGTGTCGTCATGACGTTGTCATGACGACACGAGAATATGCGAGGGGGAGAAGGTGCATTCCAAGGTGCATTCCATGCGCGTTTGCTTTGTGAGGCCGCGGAATTTTCCCGCCATGTCAATATTTTTCCCGCCATGTCAACATTTGCTTTGTGAGGCCGCCGGAATTTCATATCAAAGAACAGATAATGTTTCTTTAACAAAGAGGTCGCAGCCCGCTGGTTTATCAAACTGTAGGTTAGGAGTATTTATTGTAAAGGGCTTATTATGTGAAATACAGGCACGCTTTACTGTTCTTAAAATTGATTTCTTTTCTTTTACGTTTATTGCTGTAGTTAGTTCACAGTCTTGTGCGGTTCTTCTGATCGGTGTATCAAGCGCAACAAATGCGAGCTAATTCGGTGCACTCGCACGATGATATAAAGCGTTGACGTTATCTGTAAATAAACGACACGCAATGCACGCAGAAGAGATGGCGTTTTTTTATGAACTTGCAGCGAACGAGCAAATTCGTAGCTGTCCAACAGTGCGTTGAAAAGGGTTCAACAGAAAAACGAGACCCTAAAGTGTTGCTACGTGAGTATTGCACAACATTTGTTTTGAAAAGTGCGACCTATGGCACGGATAACAACGATCCAATAACAGAAAATAAACGATTAGATAAAGACAATTATGTTGATGCTAAATCTTTAAAAATGTCTTTTAAGCCAGCGCGTTTGTTTGTTCCATTTGCCTGCTCTGGGTGTCACGGAACATTTTCGTTCAAATTTTGCGTTGTCCTGTTCCATACTCTATTCAAACATTTCAATAAAAGAACTCTGCCAGTCTGGAGTCGTACTTTCTCGCCTTTCTTTTCTCAGGCGTTTCTGATTCATGGAGAGAAACATTTACACTTTTGATTTGTGAAGCCTCGTTAACACTCGGCTCTGAGGTAAAGGTAGTGACTCATTTGATTGCCGTTTTAGATGGATCGATGTCCCACCACCGGCACCTCAACAAAGATGTCGAAATAGGGGAAGCCTTCTATAATTTTCTGAATTCCAGCTTCTCCAGTCGAGCGAGACCGCTGCTTTAACTGTTTGAAATCGTACTCTAGATTCTGCTGCCGTTACTTCACCTGCTGTAGCATTCTCTGGCTTTCTGGACACCTTTCTTTATACAAAGAATAGATATCGTTCCAGAGTTTGATTTTTTCTCTTTGTGAAACTCCCCACAGCTTACTAAATTTTGGCGCCTACGCTTCAAGACCAGTCAGCAGACTTAACGCGAGGTTTTTTCGTTTTTGTGTTTGCCGTAGCAAGTACTTCGACATCACTTGGAACTGAAGACCGAGGCGATGGCGTGCTTCTCGCTAGTCGTAGCTGGACGATAAAATATGGCGCTTGTCGATGGAAATGGACAATGTTGACCGCCATTCATTGGCTGATCTGGATTTGCTACTCTTGCAAACCGTCGATTTAATAAGTTATCGCTAAAGGAACAAAATGCGTGGTTTGTGATTGTGTGAATTTTCTTTTTACAGAAAGAAATGTACGTGTCGTACAAGTCTTGCGTGTTCTGATACCTCATCGAAAACTCATTTGATTGACATTTAATTTCCTAAAATATTTTTGATAGTGCGTATTAAAGTTGCGTGGCATCCGACAAGGTCAAACGGTCTCAGTTAGTCCTTCAGTTGGGAGGGAACAAAACATGGACCCCTGGTCCATGGACCCCCTCTTTGGACCGGGTCCATGGACCCCCTTCATGGACCAGGTCCATGGACCCCCTCCATGGACCGGGTCCATGGACCCCCATTTTTAATTTTTTTTATTTTTCTGTTTCATTTCCTGTTTTCTGTTTTCTTCTATTTGTCTTCTTTATTTTTTTTTAACGAAAAAAAAAAAGAAAATTAGAAGAAAAAAGAAATAAAATTAAAGCACACAAAGCCAAATCACATGGACCCCTCATTTTTTTCATTTTTTGTTTCCTATTTTTTCTATTTTCATTCTTTTTAACGAAAAAATAGAAAAAATAAAAAAAAAATAAAAGTAAAACACACAAAGCTAGTCTTCTTCGCAGCCGTTGTGTGGGCTCATCATGCAACGCTCCCTCCCCCACCAGTTGGGGGAGGGAGCGTTGCGTGACGAGCCCAAACAACGGCTGCGAAGTAGACTGACACAAAGCCAAATCACAGTGATTTCTTATTTTTAATATAATTAATGATAATAATTAATCAACTGGTAGTTTTTTTTCAAAAATAAAGCTACAACAGTCTCTGGCTAGGCTGGACAAAGACAAGTATGTCATCTGTGATAAGATCAATACATCTTGCAACAGTGAAAAAGCCGGGCCCGGCATTGCAAATATAAATGCAAGCAATTAACATTTTCACGGACTATTTCAGACATTGTCCTTCCAGAGCGAACACTTTGAGAACTTAAAGCATATCTTGCAAATAGAAAGGATCCAAAAAACCGCATTTATAGCGAAATGTGTGGCAAATTATGGGGCTTGAGGTGGCAAACTTTACAAACAGGAAACTGTGCAGACCTAAAAAAAACCTCTAGACATTTGCTTGACCACAGTCTTACGGCTCTACTCAACTAAAAGTGCCTCCAAATGATACAACATAAAGTGCCCTTCAGAAACAAGTGAGAAGCTTAAAGGTCAAAAGACCGAACACAATACGGCCAATGTACAAATTTCACGAACGTAGGAGTCGTGAAGGCCTGTCACCTTTATCATACCAATCATCAACAAAAACATTTTGTCCCGCAAAACAAAGACATTTTGTCCCACTGTTGCAGCCGCCCGCCTCGCGTCGCCAGCAAAAAACAACAAAGTAGTATTTCTTTACAACTTATTTTGAAAGATGGAAAAATAGGGTGACAAATGAAAGCAAGGGACCGCGGACGAAAATGCTGCTGGTGTACGTAGGAGCTACCGACAGCTCTAATCAGCCAAAAATAAAATACAAAGACAATAAACTGCAAGGCTGACACTACGTAGAAATGAAAAGCCTTAACGGGACAACGACATGATAGAGTCCAAACTGAAAGCCAAAAATGCAAACTCTGGACAGCTGTTTCGACCTGATTGGGTCTCGTCAGCAGAGTGTATGCCGCACAGAATAGAACAACTAGCGTGAAGACAGTTGTCTATAAAGTGCTCGCTGGTAATGGCAATCCGAGAGGGCTCAAATTCGAAAGCCCGCCCATTGACGACCATTGACAACAGCCGCGTGACTATTACTCAATAGGTCAAGAATTCGAAATATCATGTCGTTGTCGCGATAAGGGAAGTGAGGATAGCCAGAACTATAGGGTGTCCATGGACCCAGTCATTGTGATTTGGCTTTGTGCGATTTATTTTTTTATAAAAAAAAAATAGAAAAATAGTAAAAAAAAATGAAAACAAGAAATGAAAAATAAAAAAAATAAATAAATAAAAAAATAAATAAAAAATAGGGGGTCCATGGACCGGGTCTATGAAGGGGGTCCATGGACCCGGTCCAAAGAGGGGGTCCATGGACCAGGGGTCCATGTTTTGTCCTCTCCCCCTTCAGTTGTTTACTTAAAAGAAATTTCTGTCTACCGAATCTAATAGAACTCGTCAAATATAATTTATGTCTTTCGTTTATACTTTGTATTAGTCCTTTCTAACTGCCGGGGAGTAGTTTGCTTTGTGTTCTACGCGGCGATAACTTGATTTCTGTTCGCAAGTGAAAAGTAGCCGGGCAGTGGCTTTGCCGTGAACATGGCACCTAACTATTTTATTAACTTTTATTTAAAAAAAACCTTCCTTTCCAAATAGACCCATGCGTTTTATGATTTTACTTCCAATCATTGCGAAATGTTAGATTCTTAGTCAACTTTTATTTTAGAAGTGAAAAAAAAAAACATACAGACCACGAAACTAGCCCTCTGATTATAGATTTTGATAATCGAGAAATGTTTATCAGCACACTAAGATAAAATCAGTCAGCTGCGTTATTAGTAAACGAAACACGAGAATAAATATAGACACTCCTTAAATGTTTCTTTTTCCTTTCGCGTGACAGTCAGGACGTTTCTCAAATCAGTTTCTTTTTCCCCTCACGCGACAAGAAATCCGCCATGGATCCTGAACGCGTGATCGCTTCGATTGTAGCTCTTCTTTTCCTGATTATTGCGCTGAGGATTGCGGTCGCGATGCGAGAATCGTTACTGAAAGGTTTTTCGTGACTGCATAAAATGTAATTAACAAGAGTTGACTGGAACAAAGTCAACAAATTACTTGATCTGTGTAGCAGTGCAGGTTTTCAAGTACGGAATAGCTTAGAGTCAAGTGTAGTGTGTCAAACTCCTACAGTTGCGGTCACACATCGTCCTTTTACCGTGGTAAATGGGCTCTTTACCTCGGAAAACTGACAAATTGTGTGTGACCAACATTTCCCAAGGTAAATTTATCGCGGTGTATTTCCATGGATACATCAAAAAGAAGTACCCCAAGATAAAATGACCGATTGCGAGGCAAACCTCAAAGATAAGCAAATAAAATAAACAGAGAAATTTGAAATTTTAGATTTCCGGAGGTCAACTTTGCGTGTTCAAGGCCGGCAAAAGCGTGGTCTTTCTTAGAATCATGGCTGGATGGCTTGCTGATTTGTAAGTATAAGCTACTTTTTTTGGAAATTTGGCGTTTAAATACAAAAAAAGTCAAGGAAGATCTATAGTGCATTTTCTTATATGTATTTCGATTTAATCTCTAGGCCTAGAAACATCCAACAAGGAGATTTATAAAAACGAAGTCTTCGCCTTTTAATTCTTCGGTGACTGAAATACTGACATAACAAAGCAGTAGAGGACTGTCGAAACAGTATAAATAATAAAAGCGAGATGATGCTAGCAAGCACCCTCGAATTATCCATTTTCGCATTTCGCGCCGAAAACAGTATGAAAGATTAATGACCTTGGTAAAGCAAACACCCCGGTAACGTATTCCCGCGGTGAGTTTACCCAGGGTCTGGAAGGGGTTTCGCTTGATCCGTGAATTGACCGAAAAATAGAGCGTGAATCGGGAAAACTCATGGAATACGGCCGTGATTTGTGAATTATATATTCACTGTGACACGTGATCATCTAAAGTTGTTGTCCGTGAATCGAGATTTCTACCAATATAATGTCGTGAACATCAATTAACCCTGCACGAATACATGTAAATTGCTTGTCAAGATGGTTCAAAATAGGTCTTCTGTCATTGTTATGTAACGTAACCGACCATTGCCAAAATGAAACAGTTACCTGTGAAAACGATGCCAAAGAGTGACTAACGTATTATGAGGGATTTGGCCCAGGAATATCGAAAGACTGTGCGGCAGCTGACAATGAATCAGATAGACCAACACAAAACATGCAGCAGAAACTTTGCCATTACATATGTACCGAAAAGAGTTACCAGTACCAGGCGAACGGATTCCTACAGAGTGCGCAGTCTTTTAAAAATGCACCGATTAAAGGGGCACTGTCACGGGGATTTTAATGCTTTTCGGAAAAAGTACTAAAATTGGTGAACAGGTCTTCTCGTACACGAAATGCACCTTGTACACCAAGATGGAGATAAAAATTAAATTGCTGTTGAAGGAAGAAGGGAGCCATAACAATTTTTAGGCGTTTTTCCAGTCAACAGGGACAAATCTTGAAAAAGTCAGCCTGACTTTTTCACGTTGAGATCTAAAGTTCCTGATGGCATCACAATAATATCACTTGTTTATCACTTTAGTAGACTTTCATGGTGATTTTTGACAAAATTGGACCACTATTCATAGTTTCCATATGTCTTTAGGCTCTTGAGTTTTCGAAGTGAAACTGGTGACAGTGTCCCTTTGAACCAAACCAAAACAGTCTCGTGTGATCTACAATCGGAATATGACTCCACTCCTGAAGAGGAGGACCACCAGCCAGGGGAGGACCAAGAGAAAGAGAGGAGTGGAAAACTATGAGATGCCAGTCACTCCCGTCAACTTCTTATCGAAAAACAATCGATTTCATAGCAATGAACTTCATTGCTTTTATACTTTATCGTCTTCAAACAAAAAGCAAAGAATCATCAGTTTGATCACCATACTTTTTGTTTCCTTCCCATCACGGGGTCATTTAAGTTCAAAAACTCTTGCCTATATATAGCTGTCCAGCAATTGGCTAATGGCTTGTTTTGGTCGAGCTTGGTCGAGGTTATCAAATCTGATAACGATCCCGGACTGTAAATAGATGTCTGGAACAATCGAATAGCACATAGTCGCGAATAGTACGAATACTCCTGAATACTCGCGAATAGTATGTGATAAGTCATCCATGTCCAATATACACGACCTGATACGAGTCGTAAGTCGTGAATGATGAAAACTAGTAGCGAACAGTAGTTGAATAGTAACGAAAAGTGACAAATACTATAGTTCCAAATACTAACGAATAGTTGCAAATTGTGACGAATAGTCCTAAATAGCGACGATAACAAATAGTGACAATTCGAGACCAGAATACTCTCTACTACTGATCAAAGTCAATATCTTACATTGATCTTACACTTTAGCATATACCACGGACAAAGAAAGGGGGCAGCTATTTTTTCCTAATTTGGAATGCCCCTTCTTTGTAATCCTCTGCACCCTTAGCGAATTGCAACTGTAAGGTTGAGTTTAAGACGAAACAAAACTACCTGGTAGAAACTAGCCTATGAGCCTGAGAACTTTACAAAAACAAAAGAAACAAGGCATCAATACATCAAAAAGAATTATAAAAGAACGGTCATTTTATAACATTATAGAACGAAAACAAACTTAGCACCAAAACGAGGCTATACCTTGTGGTTTAACGTTTTAACACTGAAATCACAAATTACACAAAAATATTGAAAGAGACACGAGACAGCCCAAAGGGCCTTTGATTAGTGATAACTAAGTCAAACTGTATGCACCCATTGTATATCGATAACACAGCTTTCCGGTTGTCATGTAATGTCATGTAATGCCATGTTATGTCATTTAATTGGTGTTCCAAAACAGTGAAATTCCTGTCCTTTGAGAAATGACTTTTATTTCTGCAAACATTTATACCTATTGACTGGAAACACTAACATGCAATTAGAATTCCAAGAATATCATATTTAGAGCCTAGTTTAAAATTAAGAAATATTTAAATATTCCATGCATTTTGCATGGTAAAGACTGCAATGATTCACCTCAAAATGGATCCACAAATCTGGAGGAAGTGGTTCAGTATAAGATTCGTCTTTGGGCTTTCTATGAAGTGACTTTAACATCTTAAACACATTGACAAGCTGAGAAAAAATGATCAGTTCAATATCAGAAATAACGACTACTGTCAATCAACCTTTCTATAGGTAGAATAGTAACTGTTTCCTTCACATAAGAGTTTTCCCTTCCTACGGAAAACTCAAATATATGGCTGAATTTTGAAAAACAGTGTCCATTCTGACTCAGTCAATAATATAATAATTTTATTGGTGAATGGATATGTATTTTAGCACCTCCTGTCTTAACCCTGGGGGAGTGGGAGGGGAGGTGGCAACCAGACTATGTTGGCAAGTGATTGCTACATCAGCAAGTTAGAGTCAAGGGTTTATTGGTCTCTGACATATCAGAGACCATTTAACGTACAAGTGTTTGTCTGAATACCAACCTCAAGCATTCTTGACTAGCACTCTAACCCATTTAAGGAATTGCTTTGTCAAATGGTCCCTAAGGAAAAAATTGAGAGGGTTGCGAGGAGGGTTGCGTAGATGTTGATAAAAATCACTAACCTGGTCTCTAGAGACAGCAAAGTTGAACAAGAAAGGAAAATAAACTTGCATCATTTCCACCTGAATAATCCTGTTAAAAATCACAAATTATACTATCTTTTATATTTAATATAACAATAAAATTATTCTTTGGATCTCTGAAACTTTCACCTCTTGTCTAAAACTAAATGTTTTTGCTCTTTGGGATTTTGTCTGGTGCTGTCTCCAATAAGTGCCCTCCCTTGATCTCCAAAATTAAATGAGCACTAATCAGTTTCATTATAGTAAGCTTTATATACGAAGTTCAACCAAAGCAAAGTTTGGTATCATGATCTTATGTTAAATGTTCCCTAGTCATTTGGTATGAAGTTCTACAAAACAAAAAACTGTGGTTGGGCATGACAACATGTTTTCTTTTCACATGTTATCCTATCATACCACATATGACAACAGACATTTCTCAATTCGTGTTCCATCCAGAGAAAAAGGAGTAGGCAATTTGTCACTTTAAAAAATTGACCAGACATAATGCTTGAGCACAGTTAGGGTTTAGTTGGACATAACAAATTTTGATCAGCCAATGTCTGACTGTTTTTTTTTTTGTACAGTACTGGATATAGTTATTTCTTAACTTGAGGAAAATGGGGATGGATGTACCAGTTACCACTCTGTGTCAAACTTGCTAAGCGCTGTTAAATAGCATTACAGAAGGTTCCCAGGCAAGCAACAAAGAAAGTCCACTACAAACAACTTACAGAATTGTGAATGAAGGATTTAATTTTTAAAACTGTACTTGTAAAGTTAACATTTTACCGTATATGGATTAATGCCTGGAAAAAATAACTTGTCTTAATGGCATGCTTGCTTATGTGATAACAAAATTTTTAATCTTTTTTAAACTAACCATGTTGTGTTGCTTTGTGTTCCCAGTTGCTTGAACTGTTGTCTTACATTCAGGACTTCCTCAACTTGTGCAAGTCTCTTGATAGAAATTGTCTTCAATATAATTAAACAAGACATAGTGTGTTATTATATTGCAGTGGAAAAATAAAAGCACAATATTTCAAAGCAC
This sequence comes from Meandrina meandrites, assembly GCA_963693305.1. Lineage (NCBI taxonomy): Eukaryota > Metazoa > Cnidaria > Anthozoa > Scleractinia > Meandrinidae > Meandrina > Meandrina meandrites. The sequence continues at coordinate 14,163,572 of OY855913.1, forward strand.
AAAATAACTGGAATTTTTGTTTCCAGCTGTTTGTTATGAATTTCGCTCTGAAAATGACAGAGCAAGTTTTGCATATCTAATTGCAGAAGAATTTATTATTCACCATAGCTGGCACATCAGCAGGGATGAACTATTCAACCATTTTGATAAGAGAGTTCACTTGGGAAGGATTTAGAAAGTGCTGAACAGAAAAACTTCATCAGAAAGCAGTATAGCTCTCCAGAATTATTTACCTTCTTACTGTTCTTTGTCTTAGTGTTTGTATTATGAGTGAAGGACTAGCAAAGTAGTCATGTCAGTCACACAAACCTTGTCCCCGCCTATCTTTCCCTTGGTGGTTTTTTCCCTACTAATGACAAAACTCCTGCAAGTTCGGGCACGCTCAATTGTTTACCTCAGCAAATATTTAATTTTCCTTCAAATCTCTGAGTTTGCTTCAATCAAAACAGCCAAATATTCACTTTGATTGCCTTAACCCACAAGAAATACTCAACAAATTGGAAATAAATTAATGAACTTCGCTTCTGGCAAAATAAACTTGCAAAGTAAACACAATGTTATTTGAAGGTGATATGTGATCTTTGCAGTGAATTTCCAATTTAAGCAATTGGAATAAAGAAGCCTGAAAAAAATTAGGGCTGTGTGATTCAGGCTTCTTTATTCCAATTGCTTAAATTGGAAATTCACTGCGAAGATCACATATCAACTTCATATATATCTGCAGTTCATATATGAATTATTTCATATACATTACATCACAATGTTATTTGTCATGTAGCGAAAGTGAAAGCTACAACATCAGTGCATTGCATGGCTGACATAATACCTTTTGTTAGTGTATTCAATATTCCCTTTGAATCCAACACTTCGATAGACCAAAAGAAAAATTATTTTATACACAATAAAGAAAATAATATCCGTAACATTTTCTGTACATTAATGTTTCAACAGCTTTGGTGAGTGAACATCACAGGTTGTGTGATTCAATTTCCCGATCACGATTTGGCCAAGTGAAGGTTTGTGTCTGGTCACGCACAAAAAAAAATACTACTAAAAATAATGATAAATCCCGTGCACAGAGCACTGGTTTGAAAAGTTTTAAACCAAAGATAAATGTAAACCACAACAAATGCATGCAGCATAAAGTTGTGAAAGCTCACCTCCAATTTAAATATAGAAAGATTATCAAAGAGTAGACTGGTATACTCTGATTTCACATCCAATGAACTGCTTTCAAATGACAATGAGCAACTTTTGCACTCTACCCCAAAGCTGTAAATTAATGAAATTAATCACCCAAAGCTATTAATTATAAAATAATTACAAATAAAAGGGATGAATTTTGTAACACTATACACACATTGGGTTTTAATAGAAGGACCACTGCTTGCTGGTAACTTGTTCTTTGAGATTTACTCAAAACTTTTACTACTTTTCAAAAATAAACATGGTTGACCCAATTATTTGGGCAGAATGGTGGAATGACGGAGTGGCACTAATTTTCGCCATGTTTTCTTGTGGTTAGCTTTTATCTGTTGGTTAGGGTAATGCATAGTGTTGCACTAACCAACAAATTAAAGCCAACCACAAGAAAACTGGGGTGAAGGGGGGAAGCAAACTAGTGCCAATTCATCATTCTGCCAAATAGGGTTACCCATAAAGATAACTAATAATAATAATAATAATAATAATAATAATAATAATAATAATAATAATAATAATAATAATAATAATAATAATAATAATAATAATAATAATAATATATACAAAACTTTATTGAGGACTTTTCATACAAACTTGAATCTTAGGTGTATGTGGTTAAAAATAATAATAATAATAATAATAATTATTATTATTATTATTATTATTATTATTATTATTATTATTATTATTATTATCATTATTATTATTTCTTACATGCCCTTTTCCAAGGGTCAAAAGGTGCTATTTACGGGATTAAAGCTAAAATCTACAATAAACATCATTACTAAAATTAATATCCTATGAAGTCATAGCCAATCAGAAAACTTCAAGTGACACTTGATAATTACCAACTAATACAGCGATAGAATTGTTACTTGTAACTGCATGTCATCTAGCTGAACTCAACCACAACAACATAACACTAACAGAGGTACTATTAACCTCCAAAATATGTCAGTAAATGAGCATATACCTTGTCTTGGGCGATGTTTGCATTTGAAGTTTAAAACATGTAACGTTGCAGGTAAGATTAAGTAGCTTGCTTCCTTTCTGGGATGATAAATCATTGTCTGAACCAGTCACATGCATTCTGTCCAGCATGGCTGTGAACAATACAGAGCAGTTATATGGCAATCGGTTAGTTAAACAGCAATAGATCAAACTAGGTGCTAACAAGTCATAGTGAATTTTCCAGGCTTCATATTGTGCCTATTTTGTGTTACTTTCATAGCATCTCCACAGTAACCACAATGCAGTTACATTATCTTTGAAAAAATGTTAAATTGAAACTCTATGGACTTATATTTTTACAAGAGTGTTTGAGGGGAGAGCTTGATAAAGTGGGGGCAGCTAACATGTATTTTAAATAAAAAAGGTATAAGCACTCAGGAAAGTGGGTGTAGGAGTTGTTGGGTGTAGGAGTTGTCTAATGGGGTACATGAAATAGCACTAACTAAAGCTGATTATTGACTGAAAGTTACGGCTTGAAAAAAAATTTGAATTCCAAATTGCCCTAATTTGTACAGCACTTTTCTTAAGCTCTGTGTAGTTGAAAAAGGTAATGGAAAGCGCAGTAATGAATTTGAAAATGTCACATTTTGGTCCTAAGCCTTTGCTGGAACATTTGCGCTTGAAATGTTTCCCGCTTATTTCTACTTCTCCAAATTTGTGACAGTAGTTAATTTACATGAATAAATATCAAGATTATAATCAACTGGTAAGTGTTTCACTAATGTCCACAGTTTGATACTTCAAGGTCTCTCAAGGAGGGGGTATCAGTGAAGTTGTCTATATCCTGTACCAACCTTTCAGCTCAGTGCCATCCTGAGTTACCTCTGTTATTCTGTCATGAATGGCCATGTGTACAGTGGGGTCCCAGCTTATGAGCACTTCTTTAAGAGATATCAAGCAAGTCTTCAAGATAAAAGGCAGACACAAAAGAATGTGAAACATCTAGTAAGAGTATTCACTACAGCAAAGTTTGGCAACTAAAAGAAATTCAGCCATGTAGCTAAGGGTGCATTTGATTGACTTCATAATCCGGAATAAGAATAAACGGAATAACTGCAAAATATCCTTTCAATTGTGAATGAGTCACTAATCTGATTCTGGAATACACTGCATGCATTCCAAGCATTTTGCTCTGGGGAGCAGAATCCTGATGACATTCACTTTATCCTTGGCTTGCAGCCTTTTTCAAAACAACAAAATGGCTACCACCAAATGACCATCAAATGTGCGAAAAAAAGAGTTGTTACTCAGAAAAAGATACTTCTGGAGTCAGGAAGAGATCGATGCTTCTCCTCATTTCCTTGTACAAAGAAATGAAAGAGATGTTTCAAAATGTCATTACAAGAAGAAAAAAGTCTGAGAATTGATTGCTGTCTTTGTGCTAAAACACGGCATTATTCCAGAAACACAACAACCATTTTATTGATGCACAGACGGAATGGCTATTCTGGAATCAGTGTTCTCACCAGGCCGCGGCCTTGCAGGATTCCCGCAAGAAAAATGGAGATGGCGCATAAAAAGTCAAGAAGATGCGCCCGTTTGGGTGCAGGGGCAAGCTACTTGTCAAGCAGACTTTAGAATGTCCACAGTTAAGTAGTTTTAATTGTCAACCTACAATAGCTAACACTCCAGCATTTTGCTTGTTCAAATGAATAAAAAAACATGTTATCAAAAGATTCAGTCTTAAACTTTTTTGTCTTTGTTGGTCCCACATACGTGTCAAAGATTGGTGTATGCATCATAATCGAATCGTAAACACCTTCATGTAACAGACTGCATGGTTTTTGCTAATAAAGAAACAGCTGATAAGCCATGGCACAGCGAAAATTAAAATCTTTCTTTCATCCTTAAGTCCTTAGACTTGAAGAAAGAGTGGGAGATGGTGGAGATGGCGATGAAGAAGATATTAAATGTAGCAAATAAAGATCACAGAGCTGTTCCAATGAAGAATGACCATGTATTCTAGAGTGCATGGCAGTCGAAATACACATGGCTATTTATAATTTGTGTATTTTTTTTTTACTTTGCCCCCCCCCCCCCCCCCTAATGTTCTTACAGGGCCCCTATTTTTCAGCAGAAGGGGCCCTGGGACTCACCAAGGCAAAATCCTGGTGAGAACACTGTGGAATAATCCAGAAAATATTTTAATTTTTAGAATAGGGTCAATCAAAGCAATCTAAGATTTCCAACAGGTAGAAAATTTGGGTCACATCCTCAGGCAGTTTTTTTGCCATCCAGTTATTATTTACATCCCTGAAAATGTTGGCTAAAAAGCAGTTTAAGCTCCAAAGTAAACTTAATGGTTGTCAGGTTCTGGGGGTTTTAAGTCGATAAATCAGTATCATTTGAATATGAGGTATTTAGTCTTTACGTTAAACAACCTGGTTGCCACTGTGGTAACTTGGTAATTTGTGACATCACTGCCTGGAGAGATCTAGATATGGGATTTCTTCAAAATGTTTCAAAACATTTGTGTATTTTCTTTTTCTTCAAACAAGGTTCTTTTCAATTAGGTACACTGAATTGAAGAAGAATTTTCCAAACTCAACTGGAGCCATGTACCGGTAACAGTGAAAGAAAGCTGCACAAAAACTTCATGTGCAAAAGAAAACATGAAGATTTCCTACACTCTGATACAACTGGTCTTGTAGCATTGGTTTAACGCTTCCTTTTGACAACGCTAATTGAAAAAGAATGTTAATTGAAAAAGATGTATAGTTATACTGTAAGTAAACACACACAAATCAAAGTTATACATTCTCATACCTTGTGCCCTGAATGTGACACAGTAGCAACAGGGATGCTAATGAGGTCATTTTCTAATTCTGCAGAAATACCACATTTGTAAGGCACCTTGGAACAAAATGAAAATAACCAAAAGTCACGTGATTTCCTATATTGTTGTTGTTATTATTATTATCATTATTATTATTACATGTATTTAAGATCAATACAAAGTGATTCAGTATGTGGAGTTTAAAGGCTGTATTCTAATCTAAAGTGGGAGGCGCTGTGGCCTAATAGTTAGTGCGCTGGACTCCAAATCGGGTGGTCCTGGTTCAAGCCCTGGCCGGGGCACTGCGTTGTGTTATTGGCAAGATACTTTACTCTCATAGTGCCGCTCTCCACCCAGGTGTATAAATGGGTACCGGCGAATTTACTGCTGGGGGTAACCCTGCGATGGACTAGCATCCCATCCAGGGGGGGGGGGGGGGGGGGGGAGTAGCAATACTCCTAGTCGCTTCATGCTATGGAAACCGGGATAAGCTCTGGCCTGATTGGCCCCTATACTCGTATGCAGACTTTACCATAATTTTTCTTGTCTAATGCAATACAGCTTCACATCGATTTAAGTGTGTCATTCAGAAATGGGCGAAACTAATGGCATTTTTACCCCAAGGTCTCAGTTTATTCCTCTGGGTAATGCCTTTGACAGCCACAGAAGTCATGCTGACTGGTGTTCCGTCTAATTCATTTCATATGACTTGAAGAGGTGTGACATTCAGGAAAGACATTTAACTGATATCAAGGAAGAAGGTCAATAGCTTAACCCTATTCAGACTGGGTGATGGACAAAAGACTGACCCCCAGTCCATGGACTACCCCGATGGACTACCCAAATGGACTACCAAAATGGACTACCCTAAAATGGACTACCCCTAAGAAATCCTATTTTGAATGGGTAGTATTGGAAGAACTGCTATTTCTATACTTACATTGCATGGGCCTTCTTTATGTTTATCCTCACGGACAATTTAGCGCCTAAATACAGGAATCGCACCAACCTTGAAAGGCACTGGGAACGAGGGTGATTAAGCTATTTTAACTATCAAAATAGCACTCCTTTTAGTGGCTACTACTCACCTCGGTTAGCCTGCTATGCACTCTGGTTAGCCTACTTTTCACTCTGGTTAGCCTACTGTGCACTCCGGTTAGCCTACTATTCACTCCGGTTAGCCTGCTATGCACTTTAGTTAGCCTGTTTACGGTTAGCTCTTTATATTGTAAGGGTAACACGATATATTCTTAATATTATTGGTCCCTGGGAGCTCCCAGGTAGTGAAATAGGATTTTTTATGGGTAGTCCATTTTAGGGTAGTCCATTTTGGTAGTCCATTTGGGTAGTCCATCAGGGTAGTCCATGGACTGGGGGGTCAGTCTTTTGTCCATCACCATTCAGACTGGGCTTTTTGGGATCTTTTCAGACCGGGCAGGGGGGGGGGGGGGGGAGGAGTGGAAATTCAACACCCCCTCCACAACTTCCAATCCAAATGAAACTTAGAGCGTATAATTATAGTATATCAGAAAATCTATCTTTTGATATACATCACGTGGGATGATGACATCACATCATGTGACAATTACATCATTATGTCAAAACGGCCACCATCTTGGATCCGCCATCTTGGATTTCAAAACTTTCCAAAACATCAGAAAACCACCCAAAATTACTGAAAAGTACTCAAAATGTATAAAATGGTGCAAAAAAATACTAAAAAGATGAAAATAATTGCATTAAAGTTAACAAAATTAATTACAAAAAATTACAAATTTGGGGAAATATGTCTGTCAAAATGTCATTGTCATAGTTATGGCAAGTTCCCGACACAACAACCTATCTTACCAAATAATTTCCAGATAAATTTCCGATAAACTTGCAAAGTTTGGCAGCATCTGGTTGAATATTAAAAAAGGTATGTGTTCAAAGTCTGCGGAAGTCGTTTTCTTCTCGCTTCCGGTGCACAGCATGCAAAAAAGGATAAATCTTGTGTCCATTTTGTCCTTCAAGGGTGGCATTTCAGAATCAATCTATCAGCAAATTACTCTAGTCCCAGACGTTTTATTCAACTTTTCAAAACAAAGGAAAAAAGTCTCACCTACATCAAAGCGTTTACGTTCTTCAGACTCTTTGGAAATATGCCACGTTTTTGGAAACTACTCGGCATGAATATGTAATGAGCTAGAACAATAGACTGAATATATGAATACTCACCACCCCAGAATTTGGGGTACACACTTAAATCAACATGAAGTTGTCATGGGGAAATTACAGAGACATCAATTTATATTACCAAAAACATGAAAACAAGGCTAGGCAGGCTAGGGTGCATTTTCCCATTCAAATTCCTTAAAACACTAACAACATTGAACACTGAAACTTCCAAGAGAAGAAAATATTATTCTAACAATTTTCAAGTGCCACCAATGCAACGACACCTGAAGAAAATCAACTGCATTACAATGGTAACCATTTTTACATAGGGTCTCTAGCTTGGCCCCAGTAGAGAACGATTTCCATGGGTGTGTTCCTTCTAATATTCTTGATAGCTAGGAAAGTCATATTCAATAAACAAGCTGATCAGTACCCTTTACCTTATCCAACCCTGGTAGTCTACAGAGTTTCACACCATAGATTTCACTGTTAATTGTCCAATCAGGAATAGAAGTTGCTGTCATTACTGCCATGTCAATTCTTGTCATGAAGGAGTCTACCCCTCCTGTGCAATAGAAAGAAATGTCCGTTGTCAGCTTTCTTCTGCAATGCCACAAAATGTTTGGGGACAATATTCTTGAAAGCTGTTTACAGGGTTCTCAGGGACTTTTTCACCATCCACCATATTTCAGTATAGAGCCGTAATAAGGTGGCACATTCTCGACAGGCCTTTACTTTAGGTTAGTACAGTAATCATGCAGCCATAAACACTCACTAGCAAATACCCTACAAACACTGCTATTGCCTACCAGCTTCAAAGTATCAATTTTTAATAATGATAACATACAGGTATCAGTTACAAAATAATAATTCCTCTGTCGATTCCCAGTATACTTACCACATCAGACCATGCTTAAAACTTTTATCTGATATTAAGACGACATCTAGAATGCACCTAAACAGCATGTAAAATAATCTCATCAACCATATATCATTATTTCTGATTCTTACCATCGAGTCTTCCAAGATAAAACAGGTTCACTCCAGAAACTCGAAAATCCATGTCCAGTGCTGCTAGGAAAGACGAAGGGAGAGGGAACCATGTTAGAATACCGGTAAGAAACAAATGCTATTAATGTTGGCAGTTCCTAGATTGCAATGTATCTTGCAGGAAGTTGCATAATGAAATATATAACAAATGCAATCTGCACAATCAGTAAGGAAAACTGGATGTTGACTGGCCTGAAATCAAATTTGTCCTACAGTCTTCTAAATATTTCTGAAGAGGATCCAAATTCTTCTGAAAATGACCCAAAGAATTTCAGAGTTGATCCTAAGACTCCCAAGGTTGTGCAACATTTTCTTGATTTTGTGGGATTTTGTAGTGTGTGTGGTGTGATAATGCAAGGATTGGAGAAGTGAGAGCAAACAGTGTTTTGCTGAAAACAAAAGTAAGCTGCATTGGGAAAACCAACGGAATGTAATTTTGATGAAGCAGAGTGTTGTACTGGCTACTTATCCAGCAAACTTAAAATAGTGTTGCCCAAAACAACAAACAACAGCTAACCACAAATAGACTGGAGTGAAAGCTAACTACAAGAAAACCGGAGTGAAAGCTACATGTAACCGCAAGCCGACCAAAGTGAAAAATAACCACAAGAAAACTGCACTCTGCGCTAACGGCGGGCTTGGGGTTAGCATCTAAAACCTAACCCTTACCCTAACCCTAAAGCTAACCCTAACTCTAACCCTAACCCTAGGGTTAAAACAATAACCCTAAGGTTAGGCTTAGCATTTTGGTTTAGGGTTGGTGGTTTTTGGTTATGGTTAGGGTTAAAACAGCAACCTGTTAATCTCTGTTGATTTCATTGGTCCGAGAAACCAATTAGGTTTCTTTGTTTATTCCTTATCTAAGGACCTGGGAGAGGCTACAACTGCAAAGATAATTATGTTAGATTTCACTTTGCAGCATGTAATGAATGTAGATTAGGAAGGTGTTTTAAAAGCCAAATTCAATTAACATCTCTAGATACTAAAACTTAATTTCAATTATTTGTGTAGTCATACCAATGCTTTTGGTTGTGGTGCTCTTGTCCTTTCCAGCATCTTTAGGAGATTTAAATGGATTCAGCTGAAACCACTTCAGCAAGAATCTGCACACATCATGCGACCATTCAATAACCAATGAGCTTACGTCACCAGTCACCCTAATACTAGCTGGTATTTCAGTACCTTCCATGAGTTCTGTTGAAAGCTAAATAAGGGAAACTTGCAGTCAGTTATTTGGAATTCCTCTTAGCTAGTATCACCTTTCTTTGATGTCAGAAGTCAACCACTCAAATAATAAAGATTAAGAAGCTAGAAAAACTATTAACTACTGGAACACCCATACTCATAACTATGTAAAAGTGCATCATGAACATGTAAAAGAGAGTCCGTTGTTTGTTATCAAAGATAGCTTTCACAGGGTGTTCAATAAAACCCAGCTCCCACTGGAGCTCCAGTTGGTATTCTGTTATGAATTACTGGCTAAAATTTATGTTTTGGTTTGTTTTACCAGTCTCTGACAGGTGCTGCACAAGGCCAGCCACCTACTTCAAATCTCATTGAAAGCCCTGCTTCTAGTTTGAAGTAACCAAATGAGATCATCCCTTATAAAAGATGACTAAGTTTACACTATTTTTTTTCACCTTCATGGAATATCCAGTTTCAGCTTACTGTAATTAAAATAAAGGGGTCGAATGTACATCTTTATTTTATAGTGTCCCCATTTAGTGTTCTTTTTACTGCTTTTTCAGTATCAACACTTAATACGTACTTATTGACTAAGTGGGAGAGCCGGACAGGAAAATATTTGGCTTAAGGTCAGGACGTAGCAACTGAGCGCGGAGAGCTCCGTTCATCTGGCCTGGCCTAACTCAGTCAACAAGCATTTTATTCTAGGACCAGTAATTGTCTTTCTTTCTTATTGATTTCCTTTCATGGATGCAGGCACAGGAGCCCATTAATTTTGACGCACATTTTCAAAAGCCAGTGGTAGCTCGTAATTTTTCGTGGAAGCCAGTGAAGTGCATTTGAACTGTGAGGTGTGTGCAAAGTATTTAAACTTCTGTTTAAAATCTTAAAATTACACCCAAATCTTTGGGTTTTAGCTTCATTCCAAAGAGATTTCAACCCAGCCAAATTCTTTGTATGACTGCAGCTAATAGAAATTTCAAAGGAAATGTTTATGAAGGACTACCACAAAGAATTTACATGATGTTTCGGCTAGTCATGTTTGTCGCAGCTAAGACTGAATTGAATAACAGAGCAATGTTTTCCTTCTGAGCAGGTCATTTGATAAATGAAGCTATTTGATCATTAATTTTGTTCATTCATCTGTCTGTCTGTCTGTCCATCTGTCCATTCGTCTGTTTGCCTATCCATTCATTGATTGGTTTGTGCTTTCCTTCTCACTGAAAAAACTTTGTAACTTTATTTAAAAATTCAGGAATTGTCAAGGCTGAATTTCCTCCCAAGTCGTATCTATCAGTAAAGTTAACAAACTATAAAGATAAGAATACCTTAATATTACAGCTTCCAAGGGCCAGCACTCTACCCCAGACATGCTTAGAAGAACTTGGGAGGAGAGAAGTATGGTCTGGTAAAGTGCCAGATACTGCACTGTTGGTAGAACCTTCTATTAACAAACTCTCACTTGCGTCCATATACAGATATGAATTTTCTAGTGTTAAACTGGTGCTGTAAAAAACAATTCACCACTTGTAAAAATGAATGTTTTAGTATGGTGTAAAACGAGCATAGCTGAGGTCAAATGGAGAATCTTCAAGACAATTCACTGTACTAGTGTACTATACCTTAGCTCTCTTCCAGTATTCATGTGATGCATATCTATACAGAAGATTGCAGGCATAGATGTTAGAAATATTACATTGTATGTTCGCAGTTGTTGTACTATAACTTTCTATTTTCATGCATGTGCATAGATTTGACCCTCAGACAACACTTCCAAAATTTTGTTTCCTGAGAGCATGCACGTAACTGGTGTAGTCAAATACAGTGTACAAATCCCATTAAGCTGTCACGTTTTTATTAAATGCACTTCTCTTCCATCAACAAAATGCTTTTAAATCCATCTTTGTCTGGGCTGGGTGGAAGTCCAGAAAAAAAAGATACCATAATGCATGTAAGGTCACCGCAGACAAAAAAAAACAGTACATCAACATAGTATATCCCAACTGACATACCTTGTGTGGACATTTTGATGTCTCCAGTGAGGGAGGTAAGCACCGCACGACACAAAGGCTGTTCATTTTGATGTGGATGGGAAATGAACATACTTGTAGAGCAATCAGTTACCTCCACTGAGTTTGTCACCTCCAGTTCTGTTGGAAGCATAGTCAAAATGCCTTGCTTTGATCTGCAAACAATAACAATAATAAAATAATATTAAATAAAAATGCACTTCCTAAAATTGCGCCTTAAGTCTTTGGACATGATGCTAGGAAAAATTATTTCACCTGTTGATAGGACATCATGGCATGGAGATAAACTGCTTGTATGTTTACACAGTCATGACAGTTTGTTACAAAGATACTGTGATTCACTTGGGGGGATGGGGGTGGTTACATTTCAAGCTGTTGTAGCTTGAACCATGTTTTGCACAACCAGTTTGCAGAAAGCCTTAACCAAATTTCCACCACACTTTCTCCTTTCAGTCCAAACCAGTTTGATTGATGGGACAGGTTTTAAGGACACAAGTGGTACGTTCTTTGCTAGAATTCCTCACAAAAATGAATAGTTTTCACATGGAGATGCATTACCACATACTTTCAATGAAATTGGTCCTGCAAAGTATACTTTTATTAATACATGTATGTCTCAAAGATAACCAAACATCTGCTCAACATGATCACATATTCCATAATATAGAAAAAGAACAAAAGTGTAGCATGAACCATGGCAGTACACATACCCTTGATCAACATACGCCACCTCTGAGGCATCTGTTATTTTCAGGTTTTTTCTTCTCGACTTAAAATATTCCAACCAATAAGAGAACTCTTCTTGAACGTGGGTATAGTGAACCAAGTCGATGTACAACATGGATGCCAGTGCACTGGTTCCATAATGGCAAGATAGCTATGAAGAAGAACACAAAATCTGTTGCAGTGACAACTTAGTATCAGGAACCAATTCTCCGCATTAAAATCTATTTAATATGTAACAATCAAAATAGCTCAATCATAATGATTACAATTTTGTTAAATGAGCTCTGTTACAGGGATTTCGCAGATTTTTGGTCTAAACTGTTCTGAAATTAGTGGTAGGCAACTTAACCCATGAAAATCATTACCTTTGAACGACTAAAGGAAGATATAACCTTAATAAGTGGATAGAAATCTACCTAGGGCTATAAATATAGATTTTTTGCAGACATGTGGAAACAATTTGAAAAGTTTTGCTTAACTTTTCAAGTTGTAATCCATTTCCATCGTAGCCATCTGCAGTTAAAGACACTTGTTAACAGTTTCGGTGCTCTGATATACCAACTGTTAGAAAAAGGGCTATTATTTTTTGGTTTCCTTCAACACAAATAAACATTTTGGCTGTTCAAAAATCTGTTAAAATCTGTGACAAAGCCCCTTTAAGAAAACTGTATCTGTGTGTTTATATGGAAATACAATGTAAATATTTTATAGGCCAGGTACATTATGAACAGGTGAGATAGGACAAATGATGACACATAAGATAAGAGATTAGATTTTTGATGATCATAAATTATAGTTTGAACGACTCCAATATTCATTTCACTTGGTGATGATTTTCTGACTGCAAATAAAGCAGGGGATGTAATAACATTCATTTTCTCTGAAAAATTCTTTGCAATTGTTTGGTAGAAAAGCGTGTTAGAATTTTTTTCTGTTTTGTACAGTTGTCTTCCTGCAGACCAGACAAACGCTAACATGTCATGGCCATTTTCCCACCAGAGTTGTTAACTGTAGAGTGAGGCCCTGCCAGGGTAAATTCCGACAAGCGACATGGCCCAAAAAAGTAGCGACAGCACATAAAATAAAACCGCGACAAACTACAACCCTAATGGAAAAACTTAAATTCCGACAAGGACAAGCAATTTTCCTTCAATTCAACTACCGACAGCGACGTGAAGTGCGATAAAACAGCGAAACAGGACATTTTTAAATTTAGACAAGCGACACGGGATCCCCCCCTGGCAGGGCCTCGAGAGTGAGCAATATGATTAGGTGACTTAGGTCATGTGGAACATGGTACATGCCATCCCTTGAGAAGTATAATAAAAACAATGTATCATCATTAGAGCTGGAAAAATATTTTGTTACTTTGTTTGTTTGAAAGCCAAGGACCTATCAGGAGAAAATGCTGCTTTAGTTAATAATTGTGGAAAATCAAGACTGAAGTTATGTTGAGTGCATGTCAACATGAGCAAAACTGTGGACATTGTGCAAGTTTTTACAAGTCCTTATTGAAGCCACCTTTGACTAAAAATATGCCCGCTGAGCAATCCAGAGGATTGAATGGAGATAAATATTTTTAATGAAGGCCATTTGCATTGAGGTGAAGTTGAACTTGTTAACTCATTTCTTACCAAGTGTTTTTTAGGGTCTGCATAACTTTTTGAGTAGGTACAATTAAACTTCTAATAACAGATAAAGTATTCAACTTATCCCAGTAAAAGTATATATATTATGAATCCTTGATAAATTATCTGTCCAATGATGTCACTTAATAATGTTAATAAAGTTAATAATTAACAGGAGAACAATTATTGAATGAATGTTGTGTGAACTGATGGCCAATGAGCAAGTGATTCTTTAGAATTTGTCATCAGAGGAGCTAAAATATTCAACCTGTAATAACAGGTAATAAAGGAAGAACATTTAAATAACTGGAAGAGAGTCCAATTTATAATTTTCAGGGAAAAACAATTGAAAAAATATGTACACGTGTGACTATAAAGTAAGTGAGCAGGCACCCGGAAAGTCTAAAGCAGTCATTTGTAACAGTTCAAAGCACTCCACATTTCCTCAAACAAGCTCAGATTTACTATGCCAATCAACCCAGCAGTTTTTGTTTGAGTTAAGACGCAAGTGGACCTGACAAGTACTGCAGTATATGTTCGAACGAGATGGTCGACTTCTCTTTGGTGTGTCTTCCACTGGGACATATCTGTACTGACGTTTGTGTTCCACTGAACCAACCTGCGAACACACACAGCAAACATGATTCAGTCCAACAAGAGGTATGTGAACACCCACGTTTTGTAATCTTGGTTCAATATCTCGATTGGCTCTTTTTCGGCCCACCCGTTGGTGCCCTGGCACATAAAAAACATTGACCAGTTCAGTTGCAAGTTGCATCCGAAATTCTCTGGAACTTTTGGGATTTGGAGATGAAACTTTGTAGATCTGAAAGGCATTATTTATGGATGTTTCCATTTGATGGAACACTACTCTTGGTGGCCAGCGTTTACTTTGCCTTCCAACACTGTAATACCTGTTGTTTTGATCTGCTCAGTCAATACCACACATATATTTATTATAATCCTTTAGAAGTGGGGGAGACGTTACATTTACCACTCCTTGTTTACTTCGTCTTCTCACCACTTGATCTTCTTGCTGTACATCTGCAGCATAGCTTGGGTTGTGAACAGTACTGAGAAAGTACACTCCTTTATTGTCATACCATGACACTGGGGGAAGATTGTCGCAATTTCTCAAGTCACCAGTCCCCCGCCCAGGTTTTGGCTTGGACGGGAAAATAAGATCCTTCGGGAACCCCTTAGAAGTGGCTTTTACAGTTTCTTAAGAGTCAATTTCTTTTTCTTTGAGCTTGATAGATACCCTAGTAAAAATAGACCTGGAATTCCGGCGGAATCCCACCGGCATTCCGGTACGGACTTGCATTCTGCTGGAATTCCGGCTGGAATTCCGGCGGAATTCCAGTCTCTTCCAGGTGGAATTCCAGTGAAAATGCAGGCCGGAATTCCGCTGGAATTATTGCCGGCATTCCGCTAGAATTCCGGCGGAATTCCAGTCTCTTCCAGGTGGAATTCCAGTGAAAATGCAGGCCGGAATTCCGCTGGAATTCCAGCGGAATTTCAGTCTCTTCCAGGTGGAATTCCAGTGAAAATGCAGGCCGGAATTTTTGCCGGCATTCCACCGGAATACCAGCGTGAAAATGGAGGTCGGAATTCCACTGGAATCGAGTCTGACTTTTGGTCCAGGGTCAAGGGTAAATTGTCGAGGGTAAGGGTAGTATGTCGAGGGTAGGGTCCAGGGTAACAATTTTTCCGATATTAATAACACACTACCCTCACCCTTGACAATTTACCCTCGAGCCTCGAGTCTCGACCAAAAGGCAGACTCGCCGGAATTACAGACTACTAATCCAGCTGAAATTCCAGTGAAAATTCCGGCCTGAATTTTCGAAGGAAGCTATTTCACCAAAATTTTGTTTCAAAAACCGAAGTCTTGACTCCAGCAGGACTTTTACCGGAATTTTGCCGGAATTAGTTTTATACGTATACACTGTTTAGCAGCCCTACAGATTTTCCTGTTCGAACCAGGGCTAGTGGAGCATTAGAAAAGCAGCCTTGCAATATTTATTCTACATTGTTCAACTCCTTATGAGTTTCTGAGTTCTCATTGTACTTAAAACGAACACTTTGCAATTGGCAAATTGAAAGGAACAAAAGAAAATGTTTCATATCCAAACATGTACATGCTGTAACTGAATTACAACCCTTAATTTAATTGTAATTTTCTTATTTCTCTACAGTTACATGTAAATAAACAAATCTGACTTGAGATAGCAATTTGAAAGATAGTTACAATTATTCTTCGTTGCGGTTTACATGCGAATAAAACAGGATTATGCAATGCAATTTTCAAGTCCTGATTGCTAGACTATCTTCGTCCACGATTGTGCACAGCGTGTTCAAACTGTTTAGCAGTGCTCACCTCTCACTTGACCGATCGCTGGCCTGACTGTTCCATTTCTTGTGGTAATGAAATTATAGCTAAACACAATTGATGTTGAGACCTCTTCCATTCCAAACGTACAACTGTTTCAAGAACACCAATGGAAACATTCCAAGACAAAGAGACGGCATCGCTACGCATTCCACAGACTGGTGTAGAGTCGTCAGCTAATTACATTGTTTACAAATACGTACTGTACATAGAGAAACTTTTCCGGCAGCAGAAAGGAAGCAGTCGAACTTCACCTAAACTGCACGTGAACAAACGGTCAAGTTTAGAATGAACAGGTCTCATTACAAGCGGAAACCTGATCGCATTTTTCAAAGTTGACCAATTAAATTAGAGGTCTCATATGTCGGAGATCACGTTTCAATGTGTGTTGTCACGAAAATCCAACTGAATGAACGCATCCAATATTTTTATGGCTTGTTTGGAAATATGTTTTTGCGAAAACATGATTTATTTCCTGGCCTCAACTTTGAAGCACAAACTAACGAAACTCAAACCGGAGACGTTTGAGAAGCAACTGCAAGAAACAACAGACGACGGCAGACTTTTGTGTGGTGGATTGTTCCTGTATCAGAGCCCGCGAAAAGGGAAGAATATGGACGTAAAATGAATATAACTAAAAGCTGCTGATATTTATTAATGAAACAAGAAACTAAAGAGTGAGTCACTCATGACCTGAAAAGCCCAATAAGCGGTAAGTTTGTGTCGTAGTTTCAACAACGTGTGATTTAGATGTGGCAGCTAGAAAGCAAGCTTTCACGATATTATTATGATTGTTTACGAAGGTTATGAAGATCTAAAAAGATATTTCTCGGATTTTTGATTTCTCCAAAAGCAGAACAGCTTAAAAACTACTGCAGATGACATTATTTAGTGGCCCGGCCATTTGATTCGGTGGCTGAACTCAACATTGCAATTGAATCAATAAATTGTTTGCCCTGTTCGCATCCGCACTTGCATGTAGTCGATCAAGGTTGGAGTACATTTGATGATGCTTGCTCGATTGGAATATACAGTATCGAGCTTCATTGAATGAGATCTGAAGTTGCTTGCAAGGAAAGGTTCCTTAATTTACCTTCAAAAGGACTAAACCCAATTATTCATTGTCGACCAGGTTGAGCCGTGGAGAGCCATGTTCAGTAATATAATTCGTTACTAAACCTCGCAGTTGTAACAAGTCGCCGAGCTACTAGAGTACTGTAACTATCTCATTTTCTCGTTTAACAAACCTTGAACTAGAGTGGCCACCCAGCCAAATATAAATAAAGACCTTCTTATTGCATTTTCATAAAACTGTGGCTTCTAGTGATAGAAACTGTGTGGCTTTAAATTTTGAGATAAATTACTTTTTTAACAATTATCAAAATTATTACAGTCATCACTCACTTGTTATGAATAGCTGATAATGGTTTTTAATTTAAACGTATGATATTTCAAAGTGAAAATAACTGATCAATTAAATAAAAATATTGTTATTGCCATTGTAATCACAGATTCCATGTATTTGGTCTGGGATTCCAGAATGAGAGCATTCCACCACACTCCAGAATTTCAGTCTATAATTATGAAGTTATCCAAAATTCCCCTGGACTCCATAACTCCAGACCTGGAATTCCAACGGACTCCAAAACTCTGGGTTCCTACCCGGAATTCCACCGGACTTCAGAACTCCACACCTGGCATTCCAGTGGACTCTGGAATTTCCGGGTTCCGCTTACCCGGAATTCCACCGGACTCCAGAACTCCGTACCTGGCATTCCGCTGGACTCTGGAATTCCGGGTTCCACTTACCGGAATTCCACCGGATTCCACCCGGAATCCTCCCCGGACCTGGAATTCCAGTGAAATTCCACCGGAATTCCGGGTCCATTTTTACTAGGGTAAAGATGGGCTAGAATAAAAGTTGTCAGTTACAACAACATACCCTTTGTTGTCATAGCCTTGTAAAAGGTCCGTGACCACCTGCTGAGCCAACCCGACATAAGGAACATCATCCCTGTTGTTGGCTTCTCTTAGCTTCTTTCCGGTATAAATCTGCTGCTTAAGAATATAGCCAGTTGTGGCATCAGCCATTGCCCAGACTTTGATGCCAAAACAACTTGGCTTGTTTGCAATGAACTGCCTGAAACCCACCCGTCCACAATAAGGGATCATCTGTTCATCAATGGCAAGCCATTGCGAAGAAATCCATTCACTTTCATACTTTGGAAGAATGATACTGAGGAATCTTCTCACCTTGTACAACCTATCATAGTCAGGTTGTCCAGGTTCAACTGCAGGTTTGTCTACTTCTTCGTCACAGAACTTCAAGTAACGCATAATAGAAGTGAAGCGATTGTGTGACATAATGTCACCCCAGTCATTCACTTCAAAAAGACTGAATTTTCTTTGCCAATACATTTCCACTCAGGGCAATTTCAGAATTCCAATAGCAAGACAAAGTCCAAAAAATGCTTTTATTTCTGCAACATCATTTATAGCTTCCCAGGGGCATTTGTGTTTGTCTGGGTTGGCATTTCTCTTGACTACAGCATTCTTATTTGTTTGTACTCAAATAAAATCAAATAAATCATCGCTCCAAAAAAACTGAAAAAATGATAAAGGCGTAAATGTACCTCCTAGGACCCTAACAGGGCCTGATCTTTGACTGAAGTTTGGAATACTGTTTCTGACATTTCCCTTCTCCCACCGTAGATTTAGTTCAGGTCGTGCTCCACCATCCCTTTGTCTCACGTTTCTTCTTTGTCTCGCAGTTTGCCTCTGTCGAGTTGCCTGCTGCTCTGCTCGCTGCTCTGGTACTGCAGCAGCGCCATTTGCTGCCATAACTACATTATGCCTTGCCACAAGTATGTCAGAGTTGCGTTCGTCCACAAAAGCGATTTCAGGAGCTTCTTCGGCATCAATAATTTCATGTTCTTCACTGAAATCTGATCCTTCGGCGTCTGCTTCATCATTCTCAAATGATTCTTGTTCTCTCACGATCGCAAAAGCGTTCCCACTACGATCGTTTGGGAAGCCATACACACGGTTGTTGTCGACTGAGTCGTCCTCAGAATCTGAGCTTTCAAAATCACTCTCAGAACCATCGCTTTCGGCTAAAATCCGCTCCTGTGCTTCTCATTGACATGTAAACAGAGTGGCCATTTAAACTACCGAGCGATCGAATGTCGTAAACATGAAACATTTTCTCAAAAACTACGCTAAATCTTGGCAATTTTTAATCTCCCGCTCAAAATTCTTGGGGTTTGTTTTATTACTGTGTTTGTCAATTGATTTCTACCCCCTATAAGCCAAAATTACATCATTTTTTGCCAGATTAAAAATCACGTGTCCTAGGAGCCGAAATATCGGCTTCTGGTAAGATATGAGTTAATGCTTGTTTGACAATGATTAGAGTTTTGACCTGACTTAATTGTGATTTACAAAAACTACAAGCAAAATTGCTTCAGTCTTCAAAGCAAGCAGATAGCTTGGTAAATCATGTTATCTTTAACATACTCCTTGCTTGGGAGAAAGGCTAGTTCCCTTTATGTATACTATTTTGTAATTTCAATAAGAATGATTTGCTTTTCATAAACTTTTGTTAGTACAACAAGTTTATTTATACAATTAGTAGTTGAAAGAATTACAGTGCAACCACTTGAACTGGGCCACTTGGAAAAAAATTGACAATGAAAATGCTAATTTGGAACAAAAGATGGTACTAAACAATCATGCTGAAGCTTAACAACAAAATTAATTTGAAAACTCAACAAAGTTGCATATCAATGTTGTAGATCCCCTTGGGAAACTTTGTAATTTTCCACTGGTAAGTTTCAATCCTATAAACTTTTGAGCAGTTTTCAAGAGTTTCGGTTTTGCAGTCACAAAACGAGTTTTCAAGTTACATTTTTTAGTGAAATAAACAATTAATAATAATTTGCCACAATTAAGGATGGGATCTGTAAAAAGTGTGCAAACATGGGCAAAACAAACTTATTTCCCTTCATTTGGATACAAACAGGTTACAATATTTGCTGTAGAGACGTTGTCTGGATGCTTTAACATTATTGCTTTGTTGTTGATATTCTTGGCAAGATCTGGCCAGATTCTCGGCAAGTTTTTGACCATCAAGATTTTAATATCGTGGCAAGCCAAGATTCTTGGCAAGGTAACATCTTGGTGGCCAAAAGCCTGCCAAGATTCTCACCATGATTAGCGAGGTCTCAATATTGAATGGGAATTCTCATCATTAAACAGTACCTTAGATGTGAGTCTCAGTCTACTCCATTCACATAGCTTGTAAGAATGTGTGTTTTTAACATTTACTCCTATAGTTGAGATAACAAAAAGAAAAGAAAACAAATAGTTGGCTAAACAATGGTAATTGCATTCAATATTATTGTCATGAGCATAGCACAAAGAACACTGGATATTATAACAACCAAGCTACAGGATGCATCCTGAATACTGCTATGACCTGCCACCTCTCACACCTTAGGCAAGAGTCTCAAGCCTAGAGACCAATTTCTCATGTCTTGCTTAACAATTTGAGCTATTAAAGCAAAAATTAATGTAAACTTGAAGCAATGTAATTAATGTAAATGACAGTACTCCCCCTGAATTCACTCAGTTTATATGGAATTAAAGTACTCTTAATGAGATTGTGTTTGGCAAAACACATCCTGGGACTGGGACCTTTGGACATGGTTAGATCTTTGAAAATCCTGATAAAAATCTCACACCTTTGAGATGGAAAAAGTTGGCAGGTATAATATATATAGGATCAGAAATGTCAAGTTAATGTATATTTCTAATAAAACAGATTCCAAAGTAAATATTTTGCATGAAATGGGCATGGAAAATATTGATCTGCAAAATAATATAGCAAAGTTCATAAACATACACTGGAAACAAGCTAATAAATAGCCTTCTTATGTCCTAGTTTGCCTCACATAGTATGAGGTAGATGCCTATTGCAAATGAAAAAAGTGAATAATATTTATTACTAGGAATAATTGTAGATTGTGTTGTTTGTTCGAAATGCTTGCCATTGAAGACCAACATGCTACTTGTAACTTGCTGGTTAACGGTCGAATGAAAAAGCATGGCCCATGGTGAACAATCAAGCAAAAAAGCACATAGACTACAAGCTATGAGCCTGCAATCTGTTCTCATCAACAAATGTAATTTCACTGTGGGCGTAAATCCCAATTTCTGGCAGAGAACAATTACCACATGAGATCAAGGCTACATGTGCCAGTCAAAGATGGCAACAAATCCTGAAATGGAAACAATACTTGCAGGACATCATAAACCCTGTGGGTAAAAGGACTTAATGAATAGTATGCATTCACAATTAATTACCTGTTATCTGTACACTTAAATCACAGTGAGTGCCATCCTGTGGGCTCTCATCTGTTCCTTCATGGGAATGCAAATGAGAGACTATTTGGTTCACTCCCAGAACAAGTTTCCTGAAAAAAATAAAGCAAATACTAGTTGAATTATTTAAAGCATCATCTCAACTTATTTGTTCTAAACACTCCATGTGTAGACAGCTGGGTTCATAGTTCAGTTTTCTTCTGCCTTCTGATCTCATCACTTGGGGGTTTACTGTCAAGAACCTCTCTCCCTCACAGATGCTCCTTCAGTGGGGGAAAGAGACGAAAAACAAGGGGTAAGGCAGAAAAGCATGATAAGGGGGGAGATAGGGGGAGCGCAATTCTATCCACGCTCCTTGCGTTTACTATTCACCTCTGCCCGTTTCCCAGCCCGTACAAAAAACTCCGAGTGCCAAAAGATAGTGCAGAGGTGATGTTTCATTTTTTGTATGTTTGACTCATTTCACTTTCGATAATACGTTGCAACACCAGACATTATACTAAACTTTCTTCTTTACAATTCTAAGGGGACAGACCACGAACACAATAGTAGCTCCTGTAAATATCCAATTGTTGTAACCGTTCATCAATAGGATACCTTTATAAACACGATACCTTTATTCATTTTTAACATAACACTTTTGTTTGTCTCTTCGGCATATGTAATGTAATACTTTTAGTTTTTTTCTTTCTGTTTTGTTGTTACTCATAATTTTAACTATTAAATTAGATAGCAATTCAGAAAAATTTGCCCAGCGATCTGTTCTGTGAATTCAAACTGCAGCTTGTTTAAATTAGGTTCGTAACATACACTTTTGAAATGCCTTGAAATTTACGCTGTTTCTGGTAGTCTAAGGTGTTAAATTTTGACCAATCAGCACAATCCATAAAGAGTTGTCTCATTTTTCCACATGACTGATCAATTTTAAACACAGAACACCAAAACAAAACACTCCGTCACGGAGGTCATTTCTCGAAAAGGAATTAGTGCATCAAATCAGAAAACATCTCAGGGTTTTTAAAGTGCGGTACACCTGGAGTATTTGTTTCCTAGTTGTTAAGAAATTTTTGCCAAAAATCCCGCTTCAAATTTTGCATATTTAATTACGAAAGCATTTTGTAATTAATTTACCACAGCTACATGCGATGAAAAGGCCTATTTGCAAACGCAGCATCATCAGTAGTAGTTGCTTTGCTTTAATGAAACCAGTTATGACACTGATATTATTGATTAATTGAAGCAATGTCTTTTATTCTCAGTTTATGAAATGAACCATACATGTATCACGAAGTAGACAAGTTTACATGAAGTACTGTCATGCCTAAGAGTTTAATTTAATTTATTTACGGTTTAATCTTGGTGTCTTGGAGTTAACAAGAATCGCACCACAACGAAAAGCACTTGACATTCGTGAGTTCAAGCACGCAAAGTTTTCTGCTCAAGGAAGAATAATACCACAACGAAAAGAAAATAATATTCTGAAACAAATATATAGTCTTTGTGTTCTTTACATAAAAGTAACATCAATACACTCCACGTTTTTCCTAGTGCACACAGTCAGGTACTCCCCACCCCCTACCCCCTTCACACAAATAATTAATTAATTGATATGAATTAATTATAATTGATTATCAAAGTTTACACGGTAGCGCTTTAGTGTGTTAAGCCTGGTTCACACTAGCGACATAACGACATAACGGCAAGGTCACGCAAATGCGAAAAACACTTCATGTTGCTGTTTTATGTCACCAGTGTTAAGAACATAACATAACGACATAGTAGGAACATAATGACATAAGCATAACGACATAAGGAAAGAACTGAACTTTTCTTTATGTCGTTATGTCCATGTCATTATGTCGTTATGTCGCTAGTGTGAACCAGGCTTTAGCGTGTTAGTGTGTTAGCAGTTTAGCGGACGACAGCCCTGCACAACCACCACATTAGAGCATTTTGCACTAAAAAAAGAGGCTTCTGTGGAGGAGAGAGGTCAAGATGTCTTTGAGACCAATGCAGTTCATTTGTAAGACTTTGTTAAATACTGACTGTATTGTTTGCAATGAAACATTTTGCAAAACAGGGAGAAAAATTATTTGTGTCAGTTGTGGCAGTTAAGACATTTCACTTTAAAGTAGACCTTTTCTCCATCTAGTTCTGCAGTTCTATGCTACTACAAGTATCATCAGTTCCAGCTTAAGCAGCACAATATTAGATGGTCACCCCTCTATATACAGGAAGTGGTCAAGGCCCTGATTACCATTTCAAACAGTTACCATTATTATTGTTTGTGACCTGAATTCAACATGCAGTCACCTTTAATTGTAAATAAAAGTTTAAGGAAACAAATTATTGGACAAACAAACTGTCACTTGACTTCACTGAAAATCTTTACACAAAGGTCTGAGAACATTCTGCAGATTATCTAGTCATAGAGCATTTTAATGGGGGTCATATTGGTGTTTCCAAACACTCAGAATAGAAAATTATTAATAACATTGGGAAAAAGAAGTCAATTCCCAAAGGAAAGAAAAGCCATTCCTGGGGAATATGATCTGAAACACACCATACATAATCATCATGATCATTCTGTGGAACCAGTTGACATGAAGCTTGGTGGGTAAACTTGGATGTACATGTACATGTATCTCAAACAGTATGTTTTATCGAGGAAAACTTTAAGAGCTTTTTATGAAAGAGGAATATCTAAGCATAGAATGGAATGATAGACACATCATGTAAGCAAGTTAACATAAACAATAAATCCAGTACAAGGTGTAAAGAAAATCTTCATTAAATACCTTTTTTCTTTGTTTAGGAACGTTACACTGATGACATCCACTGCAAGGTCAACACTCTAAGGAGAATACAATAAGATAAAGTTAGAGAAGTTAGATAAATTACAACAGTGCTGTCAAATATTTGCTAATAGCTCTGCAACGAAAAGCCACTGTTGCTGTTGCTGTTATTTTTACAAACACAGCAACATTAATGGAACATATAGTTGCTTTGCTTTCCAAATGCCTCTCCAAGCCCCCAACAGTATAAGTGTAATGGTGAGGATATGTTGTTGTAGGTGAAAGCATTCTTTCTTAATATGAAATGGCAGCTAAGTCATAAATTCAGCAAGTTTTTGATTATAACCACAGAGCTAATCCTCTGTTTTTCTTCCCTGCAAACTCAGAACAACCTAATTTAAAGGCTAATTCCTTACGATTGTTTAAAAACATGTATCATGGATGGTGTGACACATGTACACATATTTCTTTCCTATTTTCCTTTTCATTTATTTACTTTTATTAATTTTCGAGCTTTTC
Source organism: Meandrina meandrites (assembly GCA_963693305.1). Classification (NCBI taxonomy): domain Eukaryota; kingdom Metazoa; phylum Cnidaria; class Anthozoa; order Scleractinia; family Meandrinidae; genus Meandrina; species Meandrina meandrites. Next base: position 14,188,426 of record OY855913.1, read on the forward strand.
AGGTGTGCATGTGTGTTTTTGTGTATAGGCAGCTACACCCCTGGCCATATTAAGAATTATTTCACATGAGGCGCTGTGACACCTCAAGGTCACTTAATTGTGGTTTATCTTGGCACTATGCGACATTCATGGGAGTTAAGTGTAGATTTATCTTCTGTGCATGTGTTTAGTCCAAAGTTCCCTGTTCTAGGAAGGATAGTACCAGAAGGAGAACAAAGGATTTTCAGAAACAAATATATAGCTTTTGTGTTCTTTGTGTAGAAGTGGCAAAGATATTGGCAATAATATATGCACAAATACTATGCATTAGACAGCGGATTAACAAAATGTTTAACAGGAATTTACAAACAGACAGAGCAAAGGAATGAAATTGGCCCTCCTCACCAGAACAAGGAAATGGCTTTGCCATTTTCTGAGGTACACTGTAAAAATGTTGTCACACTCCCCCCCCCCCCCCCCCTGCTATCCTGTTAAAAATAACATTATTTCCCCAAGTAATTACCCAGAGTGTTTACATGCACAGCCTTATGCAGGATTTTGCTTGGGTGGGTGTGAGCACTGGAAGAATGAGCATCTAGGGGGGATCTGGGGATATGTTTCCCCAGGAAATTTTGAAAAATCAAGTTGTTGAAGTCCACTTTTCCTGCATTCTGAGAGTAATTTTAACCCTCCCTCTGAGATTAAGCAGACCTTTGTGGCGTGTAAGGGGGTGCAGATACACCCATCACACCCCCTGCCTATGGCCCTACAGGTATTTCAAGTTTCACATTCACTTGTGAACTTTTATGATTAAACCAGTTTCAATGTTGTCCAAATTTATTTGGCACATAATACCTACAGCAAAGTGTCCTTCTCTAATTTATTTCAACTGCTTTTTAAGAGGAGTGGTTGGTGAAGGGTGTGCTCAATGGAAGAATGGTGCTCAATTAGGAAACAGGGTACGTGTTACTACTGGGAAAAGTATTTTGACTACAGCATAGTATTTACCTATTTTTCATTAATACATGTTACTAATGTGTCTTAGCTAAAGTATGATAATAAGCTTCATGCACACAAGAAGCACTGATGACCAATAGCCCTTTCACATTAAAATTACTTCACACCAGACAATAAACATGTTTTCTATCAAGTAAAGTGATTCAAATTGAACTGAAAAACTGCAAGATGAAAGAAGATACTTTACCTTTGGCAAGCTTGAAATATTCTCTTGAATATCAATAAGTGTCAAAGGTTTTAGCACAGCTGATGTATTTGTTTTATTTTCTCTGTGAATGCTGACAGCTTTTGACTGTTTATCTCCAAGTAAACCTGTACAATGTGATATAAAAAGTCCTCTAAAAGGAGAAATTTAAATTTTTAAAAGGGCCAACGGACAAGGAAAGGAACAGGATCCTGGTGGATCTAATCAGCAAAATGCGGGATACAAGCAACTGCCTTTCTGTTTTTCAGTTGCCATATGTAATTATGTAATTGTGTGACATAAAGAGACATGTATGTTAAAGCAATATTTAGCCCTGTTCAGTACTGTCACCCAGCAAAGGGGGGCTGATATCCAGGGGGGGGGGGGGGGGGAGGGGCTTATAAGCAGCAATTTACAGTATACATATTTAAGTACTTCTAATCATTTCTGTTGTGTATTCCAACTTTGCATGTACAGTTCTACCCGACAAACTTCGTCTGCAGACTCCATATCTAAATCTTCAGTGACATAACAAATTATCATAAAGTAAACAAGGCCATGAGCAAGTTATTTAAACTGATGTCCACACATAGTTAATACAAGTAGAAACAACTGAATTAAAGCAAGTAAAAAATAAATTCTTTCATTGCCATAGATAAAATGTACATTGTAGCCTGAAGGAACAAACAACAAAATTTGAACTAACTCCACTGTTAATGGTTCATGAAGCTAATGTAGAACAATGTGAATCAGTCCCATAACGTCTCATTCAAATTAATTCCACAGTTTTTATTTCAAACTCAGCCTTGTGGAAGTGTCATTTTTAACCAGCTAGGTGTTTAGGTACAGCTGTAGCCAATTACCCTATACAGTAAAACAGCAGCGTAATTATGGAAACCAAATAGCCTCAGGCATCCTCCAAGGCACGAAGAGGATAAGTAAATGATGCTATTTGCAAAAACTGTAATCAGTAAGAAAGAAATTTTGACTGTTGATTGGTAGCATCCCATCCCAGCTCATTCTGTGGTGAATGGTACAATATAATTATGTGGCATCTTAAACTTACCCTCTGAAAGCAAAACATCCACATTCTTCACATGCACAGATGCTGTCTGCATTCATAAAAAAAATCAGAAAAACATGTTTGTGAAATGCACATAAATACCTCAAGGGTGCATTGTTTTCTATCACTGTTTAGAAGAATGCTAGTCAATCATTGACTCAGCTTCCACACCCAGCTTTCAACTGAAGACGTGTAATAAATATATCTTATTAGACGTTTTGTTGTGTAGTATCGCCAAGTATTTTTACGAGTTGTGCCGTATTTTGACGAGCCCGTAGGGCGAGTCAAAATACAAACAACGAGTAAAAATTCTCGGCGATACTACACAACAAAACGTCTAATAAGAGATTTATTATCCAACAAGCCAAAATGTTATGTCAAACTAGTCAAAGCGGGCGAATGTCGCGGATATTTATTTGCCGCGAATGCGTGACACAAGTATATCCAGCTAACTGATTGGTCAAGAGCACGAGAACACGTCAAAAACCTGTCTAACCAGTTCTCTGGAGTACAAATATCGTGTGATATTTGTACTCGTTTTGGGCGTTATTTGTACTCTACGAAGCAGTGTTGGATAATAATAAGAAACTACACGACTGTAAGAGATTATAATACCAGAAAAGACAATGCATTTTACATGAAGTGTGATTATATAGACCATATTTGATATACTTTTGTGATCAAGCCAACATTCTGAAGTTGTTTATTATGATAGTGTCTAGAGTTAAATTACAGTTCAGTGAATTGCTTATATTTTTAAACCACTGGTGAAACTGCTTAAGCTCCTGCGATCACTATCATTGGACAAGTTCACTACACGTTTGGTGCAAAGATTTGATTCAGGAAAAACAAAGGAAGATTACAAATTACAGTAGTACAAGCACACAAGAAACCAAAAGCTGAACAAAGATTTCGAAGGATTTGTTGGCAGCCTGATGGAACTGTTCAAAAATGCATACCAAGAGGTGGCCTATCCGTTCAAAGTAGACTTAGCTAGGGATCATTTTATTCAGGGAACTGCAGTGAGCTATGATATTCAAGAAAAGGTTTTGTGACCAAGCAAACGTTGTGACAAATAACACTCATGAGAAATCCCTTGTGGAGGCCGTTCGTGTTGTTTGCCAAGTCAGCCCTGCAATGAACATTGCTTCCAGCCAACATCTCATCTGCGGTAAAGGTTCCAAGGGTTGGTAACGGCTCCCTACTGCCATAAGCAAAGAGTTCTTTGGCTGCCTTGCGAGACTCGCATTTAATTCCTTACAGTTTCAGCAAATCCCAGGTCTGCTGGCCCATCACATTACAAGTAGCTCCAGAATTGATAGGAACATCTGGCACGTCCACGCCTCCGACAACTAGGGTAACCAAACCACCACTTAGTGTCCCATGGCCAGAAGACTGTTCCACTGAAAACGCAAACTCAGGGCTATGTTGAACAAATCTGGGAGGTTCTCCACCTTGATTTCCACCAGCCACAAGGTTTGTCTCTCATGTCCCTCCACATTCACGTCTACAGTGGCGTACTTCCACCGCCATATCTGTTACCACCACCCCTCCTCCCTCCACCAGTGGTAGCCTTCTTGTCCAGAACCTTTGTCCTGGCTCCTAATTCTTCACCGCTGCCCTGTTGAACCTGGGGGCATTTAACTTTGAAGTGTCCAATACCGCCACACTTTCTACAAGCTCGTCCACGAACCAGGCACTTCTTGTCTTCACTGAAATGGCCTTCTTGACCGCAACCAAAACAATAGGGGGGTCACGTGATGCCGCTGATCTGAACACACGTTTTATCAAGTGCTCCGCAAAATCGGCACTTTTTTCAAAAATTAACTAAGGAACAACCAACTTTGTCGACCATTTTATTTGCTAGCTTGCTGCCTTAAAACATGCCCGACCCAGTGGACCCAAAAACTGAGAAAAACAAGAGCGAGAAGAAAAGGCTCAGAGTTAGCTCAACTGATGACAACGAAGACAGCGACGCCATTGTTGAACTGACGGTGCCTGAATTTCAACGTATCATCTCCAGAGTTACTAAAATTGAAGAGGAGGCGAAACACCGCGAGGCACGCATCGCTCAACTGGAGAAAGAATTAATACTGGCCAAAAAAGAAATTAAGAATCTTAAAACCACATCAACAGAGCTTGAAGAATCACTCCAATTCACACAGAAGGAACACGAGAAATCTACAGTCGCAGATGGAATTTGATATTCTACAAAATACCCGAGCGACAAGAAGAAAACTGCACAATGCTGGTTAAACAAGTTCTCATTAAAGATCTCAAAATGGATCCGTCAGAAGTAGAATCGTTTATGTTCTGCGGTGTTCACCGTTTAGGAAAACGCAGCAGAGGTCGAACAAGGCCCATAATTGCCCGTTTCACATGCCGTGCCGACAGAGACAAAGTCTGGAAGCTACGACGAAAACTCAAGGACTCTCATGTCAATCTCGGAGAAGATCTTCCGAAGCGCGTCCAAGATTTGAGAAAAGATGTCCTAGTCCCGGCTATGAAGAGAGCGAGAAGAGATCCAAGAAACAAAGCGCACGTAAGCGGGGACAAGCTTATTGTCAACGGAAAAGCCTACTTTCATTTCAACATCCCTGCCCGCTGGCTAAACGCCGAACAAGAAGATCAAGAAGCAGAACATGACGAAGAATCACCAGATATAAACGCTTCAGCGACAGTCTTTACATACGAAACAACGGACGAGTAAGTACTAACTTTGACGAAGCGAACCTTTGTAACACTTATCTACTTATTTATTTGTTTGGTTCCTATTTAAAAAGTAGACCTTTTTTTTCCTGTGCGGAGCACCGCTAGATTTTGTCTATATTCCTTGATGACAAACACGCACACCGATTACCGAATTTGCGTTCAGGCCTTTAGAGCCTATTTTATTTTACTTAAAATTATTTCTCGTGGTAATAGTTGTTTCAATCTTTTTGTACTTTGGCTTTTTAGTTTTGTTTGTATATCATATACTGCTTCCACCTTATGCAAATTCTACCAGATTCATCAAATACCATCTGAAAATGCTAATTTCTTTCTTACACCTTTGCAAATTTATTACCATTCAATAACTATGACGAATCAACCTACTTTTCCAATCTACAAATCCCCAAGAGGAATGTTGTCAAAGGTACATCATGTTTTCTGGTCTTCAAAAGATGCTATTGTTACTTTTTCTTTGGAATATTCACACTAAACCTGAATTGTCTCTCTCTTAATGTAAGAGGGCTAAATAAATCGATAAAAAGACGCTCCATCTTTAGGTGGCTTCACAAACAAAATAAAGATGTTATCTTTCTTCAAGAAACGTACAGTTCCAACGAAACCGCTAAAATCTGGGAAACAGAATGGGGCGGAAAAGCTCTTTTTAATCACGGAACATATCACAGCAGAGGAGTAATGATCCTATTTAACCCCAAATTAGATTGCCAAATTGATGAGGTAGTCCGAGATAAAAACGGAAGGTTTCTTAGCACAAAGATCACTCTTGATGATTGTCAAATCATTTTAACCAATGTTTACGCCCCAAACGACACCAACCAACAAGTACTCTTTTTTAAGGAGATTCAAAAATCTCTCAGCAAGTTCGCGCAAGAGAAATTTATTATTGGTGGTGATTTTAATTGTGCCCTTGCACCAAGTGACAAAGAAGGAGGGAATCCTACTTCAAAAAAGCAATCCGTCATTAAAGAAATCGATAATTTATGTCACCTTTACAGTTTGTGTGACATTTGGCGCTCCTTAAATCCCACTGCAAAACAATTTACTTGGAGAAACAAGTCTTTTAAGGTCCAGTGTCGCCTAGATTACTTTCTAATATCGAAAGAGCTTAGTAGCACCACAATCAAATGTGATATTTTGTACGCACCAAATACAGACCATTCTGCGATACAATTACATCTATTAAGCGAAGAGTTGAAACAACAAAAGGGACCTGGCTTTTGGAAATTTAACTCTTCCCTTCTTGAAGATAAGAAATACGTTTCTGACTTGCGCGAAAACTTAACAAACTTCATAGAAAAGTACCGAGACGTTGAAGACTTAGGCTTAAAATGGGATCTTGTCAAAATGGAAATTAGAGGTTTTTCTGTCAAATTTTCAAAAATCAAAGCAAGAAGAAGACGAGATGAAGAAGTTTTCCTCCAAAAGAAAATCAACGAATTATTTACAAAAGCCGAAAAGAATAGAAACAACAGACAAATAATTTGTGAACTCAATTCTACTCGAGCTCGTCTAGAAAAAATAATGGCACTCAAAACTCGCGGCACCATCATCAGGAGTCGCGCAAGATGGCATGAACAAGGAGAACGCAACAACAAATATTTTTTAAACCTTGAAAAAAGAAACCACTCCAGAAATTTAGTCTCTAAACTGAAGCTACCGAACGATTCAGTCATAACTAACCAGTTTGACATTTTAGAAGAACAAGGTAAATTTTATAAATCGCTATATACCTCGCAACACGCGGAAAATGTTAAGAAACCGGAAGAGGGCGTTTTCTTTAATCCCAGTAACATCTCAGCCTTATCAGACCACGAACAGGCTCTATGTGAAGGTTTGATTACAGAAAATGAGGCTTTCAAAGCACTCAAAGAATTTGCAGCACAAAAAACCCCGGGTACCGATGGTCTGTCGACTGAATTTTTAAAATTTTTCTGGCCTGAGCTTAAATCTCTAATTGTTGAAAGTTTTAAATATGCTTTTCTTAACGGTTCCTTGTCGATATCCCAACGACGAGGTATAATTTCGCTTATTCCCAAAAAGAATAAAGACAAAACTATCCTTGAGAACCTAAGACCAATATCTCTTTTAAACGTTGATTACAAAATCCTCACTAAAGTTTTGGCTAATCGTTTAGAAAAGGTATTACCTAAAATAATAAATCCCGACCAAACCGGTTATGTGAAAGGGCGATACATTGGAGAAAATATCAGATTGATCCAAGATTTGATGTTCCATTTGGATAAAGAAAATTCGCCTGGCATCGCCGTTTTTGTCGATTTCCGGAAAGCTTTCGACACCATTGAGTGGAACTACCTGAAGAAGGCTCTCACGCTCTTTAACTTTGGGCCCGATTTCCTACAATGGTTCAAGACTGTATATTCAAATATTTCTAGCTGTATTCTCAACAATGGTCACGCTTCTCACTTCTTTTCTTTAACTCGTGGAGTGAGACAAGGCTGTCCACTATCAGGCCTTCTTTTTGTTATTGGTCTTGATCTTCTCGCAAGAGCCATCAAAAATCACGATCTTATTAAAGGAATTACAATAAGAAACCATGAAATAAAAACCACCATGTATGCGGATGACACCACAGTCTTTCTTAGCGATACAGAATCTGTTCCCCATTTACTCGAACTGCTAAACCAATTTAAGGTTGTCTCCGGCCTAGAAGTCAATTCCACCAAAACCGAAGCTATGTGGCTCGGCAAATGGAAAAATAGATGCGATACACCTTTCAATTTCAAATGGCCCGTCGACCCGATCTGTGCTTTAGGCGTCTTCTTTTCCTACGACACCATAAAAGCTGATAAGCTTAACTTCGACGAAAAGTTGCGAAGTATGGAAAAAGTTTTGAATATTTGGAAAAATAGGAAACTGACTTTAATTGGCAGAATAAATATCGTTAAAACTCTTGCCTTATCCAAATTAATTTTCAACAGCTCTAACCTCAGTTTACCAAAGGACTTGCCTGACACGATCAACAAGATGATTTTTAATTTTATTTGGGAAGGTAAACCCCCCAAAATAAAGAAAACTACAGTCATAGGGCATAAAAACAAAGGCGGCCTAAAAATGATTGACTTTAAGGTAATGGAAACCGCTCTTAAAATCTCATGGATTAACAGAATACACCAAAACTCTTCCTCCTCCTGGAAAATTCTCATTGAACATTTCTTTAGGCAACATGGCGGCCTTTCTTTCCTATTAAACGGCAGATACGATTCAAGGCTACTTGATCTAAACAATGCACCACCCTTTTACCAAGTGTTACTAAAGCATTGGCAGGAAAACAAACATATTATCTCAGAAGACAATATCAAACGGCAAAACGAAATTATATGGAACAATAAAAACATCTTAATGAACAAACACATGATCTATTTAAAACAATGGCACCAAAGCGGCATTACCTTTATTAGTGACTTGCTTGATGATGATTTCGGCTTCTTATCGCATACCACTTTTCAACAAACTTTTCAGCTGAAAATCCCATTCACAACTTATTATGGTCTAATAAACGCAATTCCACCAAGCTGGAGATGCGAAATCAAAGCAGCAAAAGACCAATTTGAAAACGAAAATGCGTCGCAAGAATCCCCTTTACGCAATATTATCAACACCCGTTCTGTTTATGCAGCGATTATGGATCATTACTTCCAACCTCCAACTGCTGAACAAAGACTTCTGCGGTATGGTTTCTCCAAAGAAAGCCTAAAAAATGTTTACAACTTCCCTTTTGCAATTACGACCGAAACAAAGCTTCAAATCTTTCAATATAAAATCATCCATAATATACTTCCTACCAGGTATTTGCTTTTTCGTATGAATTTATGCGACTCTGAAACTTGTCATTTATGTAAAACGCAGCCGCAAACATTGCCTCATCTACTCTACCGATGTCCTAAAATTTCCAATTTTTGGACTGCATTTCAAAAGTGGTGGACCGAAAAACAACAAAAGACAATTACTCTCTCAGAACGCGATATCCTTTACGGCTGGCATGACAACGCCATACAAACAAAAGATATTTTAAATTACATATCACTTGTAGCTAAGTATTATATCTTTTGTACGACCCAAGACTGTGATGGTGTGCCTTTTGACGGCTTTCCTCCTTTTCTAAAAAACAGATTGGATACTCTACAACATATTGCAGTTAGAAATAAAACTATTAACATTTTCGAATTAAAGTGGAAAGACTTTATGTAAGCCTATTTCCTTGTTTATTTATTTTTATTATCTTATTATCTAAATTATTTTTATTTTCTTTCTTTTTAGTTTCTTACACTGTAACATTTGTACAATGTTGAAATGGCAATAAAGATACTTTGTTAAAAAAAAAAAAAAAAAAAAAAAAAAATCTTTCCTTTCAGACCATCCAACTTACCCAAGGCTGCTGCCTAAGGAAATTTCTAAGGAGCACTTCGGGCTCCTAACATCAAAAGTTAGGAGCCCAAGCCATTACTTTAGGAGCCCAGCCTAAAAGTTGCCATGGTCGATCAAGGGGGAGGGGGTGGGGTAGTAGTAATAATACCATTCATTCTTCATTCCATATTTGGGAGTCAGTCCCAGTCCTAAACACTTGAAAATAAATGCTCTTCCAAGTTGCTGAATTTTGCAAAGGCACATTAGGTATTTGATACGCTAAAATTATCTCGATTGCGGAAAATTTCTGTATTTCCGTTTTGAAATGAAGCACTTATTGGTTTGAACGGGATATATCTTACACCAGTGGAAAAAAGTTACAAGGAAATGGAAGTCATTAGATGACAATGGAAAATAGATGCTTAGGCGCCCATCCGGGCTCCTTGAACAAAAATTTAGTCGCCCACACTCTTAACTTAGGCGCCCCAGGCTACCGGGCGCCCGTTAGGCAGCAGCCTTGTTACCACCCACTGCATTTACTTGGTCATTTGTTTGATTGTTCATTTGGTCCCCACTGAACTGTTTCAACTGCCGATTGACCGCTTCTTGCGACCTTGCAATCCTCAACAAATCATCCAATGCTAGCTCTCCCTCCTTCTCCAGGAACTTTCGATGCAGGTGGTTCAAATAACACTTGTCAATAACTTGATCACAGATGTTATTGTCCTCGCCAGCACCAAACTCACAACTAATCACCCATTGACGAAGCCTACACACAAACTGATCGACGGCTTCTCTGCATTCCTGCGTAATTTGTCTAAACAAACGGCTTACAAAAGGAAGGTTTGTCTTCATAGCAAAATAATCGTCCAGTACTTTAACTGCTGCTGCGAAGCTGATTGTGTCCTCACCAGCCAGAGTAAAATAAATTTCCTGCACGTCCATTCCAGCAACATGTAAAAATAGAGCTCTTTTCTGTGCATTGTCCGAAACTCCTTTTCCTGTTACGTACAAAATCGAAAGCTCTTGTCTACCTTTTCCACAGTTGACTTAAATTCTGTGGTTCTACCTTTGGATTAAATGGCTCCAATCAACCGACATCTAAAATGACCAAAGTGTTCCCGCACTTCCAGAAGTGGTCAAACCGCCACTTGAGTTTCCTGTCTCGCCTCCCAGCATCACTGAGACAAATTGCTGTCAAAAACTTGGAGGAAACCCTCGACAAAAACTTCCCAAATTTCCTTGTCGCCAATGTAGAACCACCAACACTCGCTAAAAGCAAATCACACTTTTTATGTATGTCCGTTACACACAACACATTTTTCACACACCGACTTGAATACATTATCATGAGCCTTGATGCTACATTCTGGACTTGTGAATCATTGTTAGACACTGCTGCAACTGTTAGACTAAGTGAACTAAGTGATGACAAGGGAGAAGGGTGACTTGAGCCAGTGACAGGAAGGCTGTGAGATTTTGTATAGGAAATATTGATTGCTCCTGGCCTGTCATGACAATATGAGGCCTAAACTACATGTATAACTGTATACTTGGGTCAGACTTTTTTCAACACTGTGGCTGTCAGATTCACTATGACACAGGAACTTTTATAGTGGGGGATATAGAGGTTACTCCTTTGAAAATGCGCGCATACGATTTTTATTCACGAGTTGAGTAGTATCAGAAAACGAATGAGTGAGCGCAGCGAATTAGTGAGTTTTCTGATACAACTCAACGAGTGAATAAAAAATCATACAAAGCATTTTCCATGGTGTAATTTGTTTATTTTATAGATACTAAGATTTTTGAAAAGCCAAATTTCGTCAATCTTACGCATGTTCAGGGAACCCATTCAACTGCAATGTATAACTAAAATATCAGTTTCTCTTTCAAAATCAAATATTTAATGAAGTAACACAAGAAATAAAACGTCAGTTTATACTTTCACAACTTTTATAAACATTTCACTTGGATAAAAAAAACCTGACTGAGCCTTATAAGTTCGAATTTAATGTTTTGTAAATCAGATATTATAAAACAGCGGTATACGCTGAATAACACGACGACAATGCAAGCGAACTATTACCTTCTTTTTTACTCCTCAAAGTCCAAAATGGAGGCTGTTGTTCAGCCACAGGGTGTTTAAAATGGCTTCAGGATTTGATATACCGAGGTGGCCTTTTGTCGAAGAGAAGTTTTATTTCATCCTCTGTTAGAGCCCCCGATGCATTAGGCTTGTTTCCTCTTCCCTGGACGAAAACCACCTGCATCGAAAATGGACGACAATCGAAATCGTGATGAGATGTTGTTCACTAGTGAGTTTTCGTCATTCGCGTTTGTGATTGGATGAACAACGTTTTTTCATTAGTGAGCTTTCATCGTTTGTGTTTCCTATTGGCTAATGCATTTTACGTATCATTTTTACGTAATCTTTTTTTCGTGAGGAAATCTCAGTATCTATGATATAAATTGAGGTTCCAATCATATACTGCAAGGTAACAGCTAATGTTATTTGCAGAATTTTTTCTGTGTGCTGAAGTAGAAGTATGTCCCAGAACTGAAAAGGTGATAGGAGCTATAGGAGCTAGCTTAGAGGAAGGATTGGGGCAGAATTTTGTAAATTTACATTGCTCATTCCCTCATTGTTTCAAAGGCAGGGCAGACCCCCATTTGAGTTGCCAACTTCTTGCTCAAACCTATAAGGTTGCGTTCAGATATTCCTGCTGCAGAATACCAGCCCATAAGCTGTGCAATCCTAATGACATTGACCTAACCTATTGACATGACAGAGGGAGGGACAAGGAGGCAAACCAAGCAAGAGAGAATTGGAGGGGCACAGTTGAATAAAATCTTATGGGACTTCTAGAGGATCAAAAGGGGCAGTTTTCATTTCTAATGAAGGAGTATGAGGACATACTTGCAGTGAACAGTTCTGATCTTGGAAAATCAGATTTAATGGAACATGAACATGAACATGAAATGAACACTGACCACCTGCCAATTAAGCCGCCTCAAAGCTGTGTACTGCCCCATCAGAGAGAGAGAGATTAGAGACAAACAGCTGGATGAGCTCCCAGCTAGTGGTAGCTCAGTAGTTTTGGAAGTTACTGTATGTGTACTGATTTTCAAAGACTTAACCACCACACAGAAAAAGATGCCATACCTCTTCCAAGGTCTGGCAATGTTGAAGAAGCTGTGGGTGGTGCTCAGTGGTTTGCCTGTCTTGAATTAGCGTCTGGGTATTGGCAGATGCAAATAAATGAAGAAGACAGACCCAACACTGAATCCTCTACTCATTGTGCTCAATTATAGTGGAGGGTGATACCATTTGGTTTAACAAATGGACAAGCAAGCATTACCAGATTTAACTAGCAGTAATCAGCGATTAGGGGAGTGCGTTCGACCTAAGATGGATAGTCAGGTAGTAGCAAAAGAGCAAGATTGTTGGCAAACTATGCCATTTCATATCCCTCAAATGGAGCGATGAGGATGAGTGAGAGAGGAATCTCATCACACAACGTTTTGGAGAAAAGATTGCGTGATGAGCCAAAAGAACATCTGTCTGCAAAATAAACTGCAATTTGTCGTATCAAGAAATGGGTTGTGTTGTTTTTGAAGGGGTTTAATAAACTGTGAAAAAATTGTGACACTGTAGCAGTTCTTGATATGTTAAAGCAGAATATTTCTTTGCTTGCAAGCTCTGTTGTCGTAAATTGGGTGTTACGGAAGAAGCCATTCAAATGATTTAATATTGGACCGGACGGAAACATGATCTGTCATCATAGCAGCTGTGATTGTTTGCCAAAGGTCAAAAAGAACCTCAAATAATGAATGGAATGGCAAATTCTCATTGATGTCAGAATATTGTAAAACAAAGTGAATAGAAGTTGCTCCTAGCACTTCATGTGACATTCACAAAGCAGAAACCTACAAAGTCATAAATGAATGGGCAATTTGCAGTCATTTCTTTTACACTAAAATTCATATGGAATAGAAATGAATATCATGTACACGACAAATAATTATTTATTTCACTTTGGTTGTTATCTTTTGACACTACACAACTTCTAAAACTCCACAGACTTCTACAAATACTTTCACTTCCATTTGAAAATAGATCGAGGCACAGCACATCATCTACTTTATATTGCCTACCACAAGGGTGTGAAGCACACAGTTTATAAAGCTGGTGATCTGATCTTGCGTTATTCACCACAACTGAAGCCACAATCAGTGTCAAAATCTTGGTCATTTACTGTTTTTTCCTCACTTGACAACACCCCTTTGAAGGTGACTGTTGTAGTAATGTGACGATTATATGTTGTTCTTTGATCAGCTAGAGCATTTCATTGGAAAGAAACGGAAATTATTCAGTTTTAGAGAGAAATTGTGACAATATGCCACAACTCACCAACGTGTTACCATTGAGAATGACGTCATAATGACGTCATAGTTGTAATTGTCAACAATTTTGATGACGGCATTCGACTCAGCGTACAAAATTACGTGGAATACCATCCTTTTAAACCATTTTAACCCGTTCTTCTTCAAAATATCAACGGGTTACCATGGTAAACCGCTCAAAATTAAATGATTATTAATTATTTTACCTTATTTTAAAGACGGTTTACCATGGTAACTCGTTGGTATTTCGCAGAATAAAGGGTAGAAATGGGCAGAAAGGATGCTATTTTAGGTAGTTTTATACGAGTCCAATGCTGACATCAAAATCATGGATAACTGTAATTGTGACGTCATAGTGACATTGCTCTCAATAGCTTACCGTCCGTCATCTATTTGGTAGTCGATGGAACCATTTTAAACATAGGCACGCTAAGCGTGCAGGAGTTATTTTTTTAATTGATTGGGTGGCTTGGGGTAGAACTGGGTGTAAGTCCTGTTAGGATGGTTTATTTCATGGGTTGAGCTATTTGTGCATGGTTCATGTGCACGGTCCATCGTGCCGACTAAGAGCTACTTTTGGAAAAATAACTCAAAAACAATTTAAAAAGAAATTGTGCAAATGTTCTAAAATTAGGCTGCTTTCCCTTGTAAATATGACTATGGTGTCGAACCATACTGTTGAAGACAAAAATACGTCAGTAATTTCTTCAAACGTAAACAGAAAAAAATATCTGGTAGTCACTTTTAAGGTTACCTTGTTTAACTATCCATCCCCTTTCATTCCAAGCCGAAAGAAAACCGCTAAGTACATCAGAACATGGATTGAAAACTGTTGACAACATTTACCGTAAACATGATCACAAAATCGCAAACACGCTCGCTAAGAAAGCCAAATTGACCCAGAAATTGCAAACGAATAGCCAGATGGAACAAGAACAAAGTATTCTCGGGTTTCTGAAATGTCTCCATTATTTTCATCATCAATATAAAACAGAAACCTTTCTGCAAGCAAGGACGAATTTCTTTCGACGAACGCGAGAAACAAACAACTCTAGTCACCAGTGCATTTCGGCCAAACCACGTGACAATTTTACTTGGACTGGTACAATATTAATTTCGCAACCAGAAGCAGAAACGTGCCCTAACTTGTAAGCGTAACATCATCAGTACCGATATTCCCACGGCCGTGCTAAAAATAGCTGTCGATGAAGTTGTGTTACACGCTTGACTGCACACCCAAAAAGCTAGTTTTCTTTTCAGCCGTTGTTTTTTGCGTGACGAGCCCAAAAAACGGCTGTAAAGGAGACTACCAAAGAGCTGGCTGTCTTTTTTTTTCTTTTGCCTATGAGTAAACGTAACTGCAACGCTTTGCGTTGGGAATGTTAAATACACTAAACAGGTATTGCGTCAGCCATGGAATGCGCTGACGTTGCAGCTTTCACTTTCGGTACGTGACAAACAAGAAATATGTTTACTTTGCATGTTTATTTCGCCAGAAGCGACGGTCGTTAATTTGTTTGCAATTTTGCATTACGTCATTGGTACGGAAATAACCGCATTGCACCGCCATACTACTGAAGATAGCCATCAACAATGCGAAGCTTGAAATGCGAGACTCACACAACGACTACTATACCTTCCTACAGCCCTCACTCGCGGCACAAATGATGATTTTCTCTTGCTGTGCCATCCAACCACGTTGTCAAAACACCTAATAATAATATTTGCCGAGCAGACAAAACGTGCCCTTGTAACATCATCACGTCATGAGCTTTTCAAACGATCGTACAATAAATAACTCATGACCGCCCATGTGAAGTCCTACTATTCCTAAGCAGGAAACGTCGAACCGTCTCCGTCCACATTCCAACCTCACGAAAATACCAATTATTTGTCAACTCTCAAACCCAAATAAACGCACATGCCTCGACCTATTACAATTACGTTATTCTTAATTTGGGGGGAAAATCTTGAGAGATTTGTGGTCGCTTGTGTTATTACTTAGCCAAAGCTCCTACTAATAGGAAAACTACTAATGCTATACTTTTAACCGAGAGAAAACAGTTTAAACACCGCGCGGTTAGAATCTCAAAGATTTCTCGTTTAATTTCTTTAACACTCGCCCTTACAAACAACCCACAGTGCATCAGTTTGTTCCGTTTGGGGACCAAAACAAAACGTTGCGCAAAACCCGCAACACTGACATTAAAAATGGAAGTCACAACATTTATTCTCAATACACATATTTATTCTACTCAAAAACATCATAAAATTTAAAATAAAGTGGTCAATAAATACTTTACCCATATTCTGTCGTCAACTGAACTAGTTGATTCGGTCCACCGAGAGAATCACCTTCATCACCATCAAATTTCCAAACCCTTTTCGGTTTCAGAACCCACACACAATGTTCTCACCCAAAGCTACATAAAAATCAAGAACTGGAATAGAGACTTCAGACCAACACGGCCCAATAAGGTTGAATCTATAGCAAAACAAAAATGGCCGTACCTTGAACCGAAAACAAATTATTCATAAAAACGATCCATACATACAAGCCGCAATTTGATTGGTCCTTGATAGAATCCCAAATCTGATTGGCGTGAAATACATACATGAATGATCCACCCAACCATCCACCATCCACCCACTTAATAGCCAAATACGTCTTCACGCCGACTAAGAGTTATTTTTTTGAAAAAAATAACTAAAAATGGAAGTCACAACATTTATTCTCAATATACATATTTATTCTACTCAAAAACATCAAACATTTTAATATAAAGTGGTCAACAAATACTATACCCATATTGTGTCGTCAACTGAACCAGTTGATTCCGTAAACCAAGAGAATCACCTTCACCACCATGAAATTTCCAAACACTTTTCGCTTTCAGAACCCACACACAATGTTCTCACCCAAAGCTACATAAAAATCAAGACTTGGAATAGAGACTTCAGACCAACACGGCCCAATAAGGTCGAATCTATAGCAAAACAAAAATGGCCGTACCTTGAACTGAAAACAAATATTCATAACAACGATCCATATATACAAGCCGCAATTTGATTGGTCCTTGATAGAATCCCAAATCTGATTGGTGTGAAATACATACATGAATGATCCACTCAACCATCCACTTAATAGCCAAACACGTCTTCATGCCGACTAAGAGTTATTTTTTTAAAAAAATAACTCAAAAATGAGCTTTAGCCTTGTCGTGTGAATGTAAGTCGGTACAGGAGCACAGCTTTCATTAAAATTGACAGTGCAAAAATACTGTCACAAAATTTCATTGCGACCTAGTATTTACATGGACTTTTTAGAGCAACGAATCGAGATTTCTTCAGCAAAGTCTCGTTGAAATCTGAAAATTCCTGTCTAATTTATGATCATATAACGTTTCTACAAATTCAGACAATCAGTGTCAAAATCTTGGTCATTTACTGTTTTTTCCTCACTTGACACATCAAAATATTTAGTAACTCCCCCTCCCCCCCTTGTCAATGTTGCGTAGCATGCAAAAATTAATGCGCACGATTGCTGCCTATTTTTGCTCAAAACTGAAATGGAATGCACAAGGAGTTCGGCCACATTACGCAATCCAACATTGGAAGGGGAGATGGGGGTTGGTGTTCCAACGCGTTTCGTCAAAGATTGCAGGTGAAGCAACCAAGTTTCACAGACTATGGCAGGGGCCTTTCAAGATCATTAAACAGATGACTTAAGTTACCTACCTTGTCAAGAAAGGGGAGGATACTCAAGGAGGTCGAAAGTGCTCATTTTATACAATCTACATACAGTTATATGACAGAAAGCTAGCAGAAGTGAGCAGGGGAGCAGCAACTGATGCAGTTTGGAGCTTGGATGGAGAAGAGACTGAGATGGTGGAAGGTGAATGTGAGCATGTTCCACATAAAAATAAAAATAGCATAAAAAAAAGACCATGATCCACAAGGTCAAGACCCTGATGTTTCAGAAGACAGTGGACTTCAGTCATGTCATACCGATGTGTTGCAGCTTTGTATGGTGAAAAGGGGTGCAGGAGGGGATCCCATAGTAGGAATGCAAGTAGCAGAAGGGGATGCTGGAAGTGACAGTGTTGTGGAAGGAGATGTTAAGGGAAGTGACAGCATTCCACAAGGAGGTGAAAGTGAAGAGTCTGTCTGGTCCAGTCAAATTCAGTAGGTGCAAGAAGGGGGAAGTGAACCTTAGGTTGAGGAACAAGAGTATGCCTTAAAATAGTTAGAGACTGTTAAATGTCAGAAACCCTCAAGATCGCTATGAAGAATGGGTTGTAAGCAGTCTACAGCAGATTACAAACTGTCTTCAGCTGCTTGGGGACCAACAGACCACAGAAAAGGATCAATTAAGGAAACTGAATAATACTCCTGCATGAGCCCAATTAAAGCAAATATTGCACAGCAAGCAACCATGATACGTCACCAAAGTGGCTGTAAGGCACTTCTTTGGAAGGCGATAAAAAAAATCAATTTGCCAGGTGAGGCAGTTTTTTTTGTTTTCAATCTATTAATAAGTATGTTTGGAACATTTTAGGCAATATTTGTAAAATGAGTGGAGATTTTCTTTAACGGTTTCAACTTTGTTTGTCACAATACTTCCTCTGAGGGGGTAGACCAGTCAAGGCCACAAATCAACTTGGCTGCACAAAAGTGCATTGTGACTATGGACTGGAAATTAAGAGGTCATAGGTCTTAACCTTTCTCTTGTGGAGTTTGGCAATGACCTACCGGGTAGTATGTAATGTGTTTTGCTGGAATGACTTGGCTCATTTGCATTGCAAGATATTTTTTAATCTCTGTTAATGGTCACTCTGGAAGGACAGCATCTGAAATAATTTGTTTAAATTTATTGTGACACTGGGCATGACTGTTCAATCAGTAATAAATATAGATACAAAAGAAATGCCTCTTCTTTCAAGTCTTAGTCCAGCTTTGAAAAAATGTTGTAGCTCTTTTCAATGTTACAACAGCATCAAGTTTTAGATTGATCACCCAAAGTCCATTTTTAGGAGTCTGAAGAGACAACATGACTGGCTATGAACAAACTTTTGGTACCATTGCATGATATTATCCATGAATTTGACCATTTAGTTTTTTTAACAAAGACAAAGTGTGTAAGAAATACACCAATCATAAACAGATACAGATGGCAAACCTGTCAGGTATCAGAACAAGATTTTGGAAGCTGTTGCACAGACCTGACAAACTGTTTTGACTGTTTGTGACACGTCCAAAAGTACCACAGGCAAGATAGTAGTATTCACTGTTTTATATTTTAAGAGTCGTTTTATTACCTATTATTTTAAGCACATAAAATATTTGTTTTTAATATTCATACATGTATTTATGCAACTGACTATCAATGCTCAAATATTTAATTTTCTTTCAGTAAGATTATGTCTACCTTCAGTTGATGAAAGTGGAACAGCCCTGCAAAAAAACAAAACAAAAAAAACAACCTACCATTGACCGAAAACTTTCCAAAGGTATAAGGGAAATTTCCATTAGGAGAGAGCATGACATTCCTCCACAGGGTTCTGAAACTGGGACTGATTTACATGTACCCTGAAAAAAAAAGAATAACTATTCAAGACATAGCATTCAATAACATTTCTTAAAGCACTGCCTAGTAGACTATATGGCTGTGCCAAGTAAAAGGCCTTCTTTCCATGGAGAAAATCGGACATAAGGCCAGGTCACACTAGAGTCAAAAACAACATTTAGCCAGTGCCAAAAATTTAAAAAACTTGAAGCCGTAAAGTTTTTAGGTTTCCTCAAATTGCCTCCTTTGTCTTCCAGTCTGCTTGCTATTCTGGTCCTTAGCATTTTTGCATTTTGGAACCAGTGATCTTGCATGCAATTTCATCCCATACTTTGTGCGGATCTTTGCTCTCAAGCTGTTCATGGCATTCAGCCCACAAGCAAACCAGAGTTTTCTATTCGTCGTTTGTATCTATTTGCTACATATCATAAAATCCAAAAGGGAAAAAAGGGTCATAAAACCCACTCATGTAAACAAAACCTCAGAGAAACTTATCATATGCAACTATATAACCCTGACCTTATGCAGCAAAATGGGGCTAATATTTGGGACGTATACAAAACATGGGCCCAGCTCCATGGACCACTCCGGTGGACCTGGCCTATGGACCACCCCTAATTTTTAAGGCAATGTGGCTTGCACACTTTTATACTGTACTACCCTTCCTTTTATCACTTCTCCTTGACTGCACAAGTATTCAAAACTCAACTTGTTTACAACCAATTTTAAAGAAACCTGAGAAATGCACACAGAATGCATGCATACACTTAATTGAACATCCCTGAAAAGGGTTTCTCAGCATCAATATTAAAATAAAAACATAAATAAATAAAATATAAATAGAAAATGTATGTACAATATTGCTTGTCTTTAAGCCAAATTGTCTGTTATTTCCTTCAAATCCCCATTTAGGTTGTTCCTTATTTTTACACCACAATAATAAAAGGCATGCTGGCCAGCAGCAATTCTACCAGACAGAATGTTACAGCTGCCCCTATGTCTTGTCTGTCTGTTGTGAATAAAAGACCGAGTACAAAATTTGTTTGACAAATAACTGGGTGAGAGACCATTGAGACATTTATGCATCATAACTGCATCATTGACCATAAGTCTTTGCTTGACATTTTGCCAGCAAAGTGATCTTAAACCTTCAGAGATATGATCACATTTTCGAAGCCCCCAAACAATCCTGGCTTCAAAATTTTGAACAAGCTGAAGCTTCTGGCTGTTAGTCAGAGAAGTATTACTCCAAACTGAGGAGCATTAAAAAAGCCTGCTACTCTAAATACAAAACTATTAATTATTAGCAGGAGGTTTTCCTTTTCAAGCAGATGCCTAATTTTATTGATGTGGATCAGCTTGTTCATACAACTAGAAACAGTTTTACATTATGTGCTCATCATATGACAGGCGCTGATCTAAGAACACTCCATGGTCCTTTGCTACAGGTGTTGGTGATATCATTTTAGCACAAAGCGTAACAAGTTGGGTAACAAACTGTAACAACTTTGGCAGGTCTATCGCTAGACATTTATTCTAATCTGGGTTAATGAGCAACAAGTTCTGACAGCACCACCTACAAATTTCTCTAAGATCAGAATTCACTGCGATTATTGCATCACTCAACTCACTAATTTTAAATTTCAGACAGGTTTTAGAATCATCAACATAACAAACAGGTTTGACAATGTTCAGGTATAGATAGTAGATCACTGATATAAACAGTGGACAGAACAGGACCAAGGATGGCCTTCTATGGTACCCCATAGTCGAGTAGGAGAGACTGGAAACTATCTCAATAACATAGGACCTTATTCTACTCTCTCATTGGTCAATGGCGCTAGGGACTCATGTGAGATATTATGTCCGTGAAACCAGGGTGTTCAGTTGCAAGTAAACCCCTGGAGTAGTTGCACACAGAAATTTATTCGTGGAGAATAAAACCAGTTCAGAAGGCTTGATGAAGGAAAGAAGGATAATTCAATTGAGAAAATCAAAGAAGAACTACATGCACTTGATGATTCTGCACTTGGTTATTGCTACTTGCTGTTGAGTGCATACTCAACAATTTGGACCAAAACATGGATCACATGGCAAGTTCATTGACCACCATGTGCGAAGCCTTCACCCCTTTGATGAGGCAACGAGTGCAAAACGAGACTCGCAGGCTGAAAATTTGGGCCCTTTACAGTGCTACGCACCACACCGTTGCCACTTGATAAAGTTTTTGATTTATTTTTGACATCTTTTTTTACAACTTTCTAATGGCTTCTCGTTTAACTGGCCACTAATAATGTGAGAAGTGAGGGAGGGGGAGTTGACAATAATTGTCATGGAGCAAACATGGACCTTGACGACACCTGCCTATCAGTTCTCAGTTGCACTTTTATTGGCCAGTTCAAACAAAACCCATTAGTTGTCAAAAATTAATAAAAAACTTGATCAAGTGGCAATGGTACAGCACACAGCAGTGTAAATGGGAAAACAAAGAAGCCTAGAACTGATATCAGTGATACAGGTGAAACTGGCAGAGAAAGCAAGGATGCAGACATTCAACCTCATCTTGAAACTCACACTCAGAACGAAACTGACCAACAAGAAACGTTGCCCGTCGACAAGCAGGACTCCTGCAAAGATGAGGGCAGAGAAGAACTCTTAAGGAAACAAGCCCTTGACTTCTCCAAAGATGATAAGGTGAGCAGCCCAGCCTCATAACAATTAGCTGACAAACAATGTTGCTAGGGACAAGTTTTTCATTTTAGCAAATTTTTATCGATTTTATTATATTGTAATCTCAGTAGTCTTTTTTATCATTATTGTAAAGCGCCTAGAGCAGGCATGGATATTATTATTATTATTATTATTATTATTATTATTATTATTATTATTATTATTATTATTATTTATTAACAATTAACTGACATCCTGTTTTTCTAATGGTTTAGCATTCTGTCAAAGAAGTTTACTAAACAAAAGAAGCCAGCATACACTGTTTAGAGACAACTTGGACACTGACACTCACCTTATGATTCGCATGTTTAAGGTGGGAACGATATTAAACATTGTTCAGCTAATATTCTAGACACTATGAAAATGTTCCTTTCATATGGTTTTGTTCTTCATCCTCACAAGTCAGTTTTTACCCCTACATAAAAATTAGTATTTGGGGGGTTTGTCTTGGACTCAGTCCAGATGAAAATTTACTTCACAAATGAAAAATTGACAAGCTTAAATCAATTTGTACAAAGCTTCTCAGGGCCACACAAACTACCATATGGGAGGTTTCAAGGGTTCTTGGGTATATGGTACCTACCGGTAGTTTTCCAGTCATGTATGGACCACTTTACTTCTGTCAATTAGAAAGAGAGAAAACCCTTGCACTAAGATACAACAGGGGTGATTATGATGCTTGTATGGTAGTTTCAGACAAAGCTTGTTATGAATTAATGTGGTGGAACACACATCTTGATTCCAGCTACAATTCCATTAATCATGGTGAGCCTATCATTGTCAAGTTCACTGAAGGTCCTGTCATCTATCATATAATGAAAGGCAGCATGTCAAGGTCATGGTGGACAATATGACTGCTCTATCTGATGTAAACCATATGGGTACCAGTAACTCTGAAAACATAGGCACGCTAAGCGTGCAGGAATTATTTTTTCAATTGATTGGGTGGCTTAAGGTAGAACTGGGTGTTAGTCCTGTTGGGATGGTTTATTTCATGGGTTGAGCTATTTGTGCATGGTTCATGTGCACGGTCCATCGCACCGACTAGGAGCTACTTTTGGAAAAATAACTCAAAAACAATTTAAAAAGAAATTGTGCAAATGTTCTAAAATTAGGCTGCTTTCCCTTGTAAATATGACTGTGGTGTGCAACCCATCGATCGAACCATACTGTTGAAGACAAAAAATACGTCAGTGATTTCTTCAAACGTAAACAGAAAAAAATATCTGGTAGTCACTTTTAAGGTTACCTTGTTTAACTATCCATCCCCTTTCATTCCAAGCCGAAAGAAAACCGCTAAGTACATCAAAACATGGATTGAAAACTGTTAACAACATTTACCGTAAACATGATCACAAAATCGCAAACACACTCACCAAGAAAGCCAAATTGACCCAGAAATTGCAAACGAATAGCCAGATGGAACAAGAACAAAGTATTCTCGGGTTTCTGAAATGGCTCCATTATTTTCATCATCAATATAAAACAGAAACCTTTCTGCAAGCAAGGACGACTTTCTTTCGACGAACACGAGAAACAAACAACTCTAGTCACCAGTGCATTTCGGCCAAACCATGTGACGATTTTACTTGGACTGGTACAATATGTAATTTCACAACCAGAAGCAGAAACGTGCCCTAACTTGTAAGCGTAACATGATCAGTACCGATATTCCCACGGCCGTGCTAAAAAAAGCTGTCGATGAAGTTGTGTGACACGCTTGACTGCACACCCAAAAAGCTAGTTTTCTTTTCAGCCGTTGGTTTTTGCGTGACGAGCCCAAACAACGGCTGTAAAGGAGACTACCAAAAAGCTGGCTGTCTTTTTTTTTCTTTTGCCTATGAGTAAACGTACATGTAACTGCAACCGCTTTGCGTCGGGAATATTTAATACACTAAAAAGGTATTGCGTCAGCCATGGAATGCGCTGACGTTGCAGCTTTCACTTTCGGTACGTGACAAACAAGATTATGTTTACTTTGCATGTTTATTTCGCCAGAAGCGACGGTCGTTAATTTGTTTGCAATTTTGCGACTATTTCTTGTCGGTTTAGCCAGTTGAAGTGAATATTTTGGCTGTTTCATCGAGGCGAGTTCAGAGATCTGAAGAAAATAAATTTGGCCGACGTAAACACTTGCAAGCATTACGTCATTGGTACGGAAATAACCACATTGCACCGCCGTACTACTAAAGATAGCCATCAACAACCGGATGCGAAGCTTGAAATGCGAGACTCACACAACGACTACTATACCTTCCTGCGGCCCTCACTCGCGGCACAAATGATGATTTTCTCTTTCTGTGCCATCCAACTACGTTGTCAAAACACCTGAGGGGAAATTTAATATTTGCCGAGCAGACAAAACGTGCCCTTGTAACATCATCACGTTATGAGCTTTTCAAACGATCGTACAATAAATAACTCATGCATGACTGCCCATGTGAAGTCCTACTATTCCTAAGCAGGAAACGTTGAACCTTCTCTGACCACATTCCAACCTCACGAAAATACCTATTATTTGGCAACTCTTGAACCCAAATAAACCCACATGCCTCAACCTATTACAAATACGTTATTCTTTGGGGGAAAACCTTGAGAGGTTTATGGTCGCTCGTGTTATTACTTAGCCAAAGCTCCTACTAATGCTATACTTTTAACCGAGAGAAAACAGTTTAAACACCGCGCGGTTAGAATCTCAAAGATTTCTTGTTTAATTTCTTTAACACTCGCCCTTACAAACAACCCACAGTGCGTCAGTTTGTTCTCATTTGGGGACCAAAACAAAATGTTGAGCAAACACACAACACTGACATAAAAAATGGAAGTCACAACATTTAATTTATTCTCAATACACATATTTATTCTACTCAAAAACATCATAAATTGTAAATAAAGTGGTCAACAAATACTATACCCATATTCTGTCGTCAACTGAACTAGTTAATTCCGTAAACCAAGAGAATCACCTTCACCACCATGAAATTTCCAAACACTTTTCAGTTTCAGAACCGACACACAATGTTCTCACCCAAAGCTACATAAAAATTAAGAACTGGAATAGAGACTTCAGGCCAACACAGCCTAATAAGGTCGAATCTGTAGCAAAACAAAGATGGCCGTACCTTGAATCCAAAACAAATATTCATGAAAACGATCCATATATACAAGCCGCAATTTGATTGGTCCTTGATAGAATCCCAAATCTGATTGGTGTGAAATACATACATGAATGATCCACCGAACCAACATCCAACATCCAT
Source organism: Meandrina meandrites (assembly GCA_963693305.1). Classification (NCBI taxonomy): domain Eukaryota; kingdom Metazoa; phylum Cnidaria; class Anthozoa; order Scleractinia; family Meandrinidae; genus Meandrina; species Meandrina meandrites. Next base: position 14,213,727 of record OY855913.1, read on the forward strand.
CCACCCACTTAATAGCCAAATACTTCTTCACGCCGACTAAGAGTTATTTTTTTGAAAAAAGTAACTCAAAAAGAAATAACCTAGCCAAACAAATTTAGTCATGGTGTGCCCAAAGAAAAGTTGGGCTAACAGCTGTCCATATCCCCAGTGTAGAGAATGTGGAAGCTGATAGACAGTCTAGGCTGTCTCACTTGTCACAACTTGAGTGGACACTAAACAGGGAGTGCATCAATGAACTTAAGGTTGTGCCAGATATTGATTTATTTGCTTCCAGACTAAATCACCAGCTTCAGCCCTATGTATCATGGCATCCTGACCCAGGGGCTGTGGCAGTTAATGCATTTCATTTTTATGGAAGCACCATGTGCCTTACATGTTTCCTCCATTTTCTCTTATATCTAGAGTATTGCAGAGCGTTCAACAAGAGAAAGTTGTTGTACCAAAATGGCTGACCCCGACATGGTGGCCTGTCCTGATGAGAATGTTGGTCAACAATCCAGTTCTACTCCCAACAGAAAGAAACTGTTTCTTCCAAGAAGCCCAGAAAAGATTCATCCTCTGTATCCAAAACTACAGCTGCTCATGTGCCACTTGTCTGGAGATCTGTTGAAAGCCAAGGAATTTCAACAGAAGCTTCAAGAATCATTATACAGTCCTGGAGATCAGGCACCACCACCCAGTACTACTTACTACAAGAAGTACTACACAGATACTACAAGAAGTGGGAATCATTCTCTTGTGGACAGAACATTTATCCCTTTCAGGCCACTCTACAGGATAGCATAATTTTCCTTGGAGACCTCTTTGCTACTGGTGTATGATGCAGCTGTATAAACACCTGCCCTGGTATCCATTATTGTGCTTCCAGGGAATGTTCACTTTGGCAGCCATCCACTTTTACCTCGGTCTGTTAAAGGTATGTTCAAAGCTAGGCCTTCCATCCCATGATACAAAGAAATATGGAGTGTAAACTCTGCGTTAAAGATATTAGCAAGTGGAGTAGAGTAGAGAGAAGTCTCAGGGGTATGTCCTGGAAACTCACCATGTTGCTTGCTCTCTTATCTGGCCAGAGAGTGCAGACACTAAAAGCACTTACTTTGATGTCAATGACTTTGACTACAAGCAAAATGTGTGTTTACCATTGACACTCCCCTAAAGACCACTTGACCAGGAAAGCACCTAGGTCAAATGCATTTTTGGCATATCAGCCTGACCAAAACCTGTATGTTGTAAAACATCAGCAGGCATATATTGATAGAACATCTCAGCAGAGAGGAGAAAATGACCAGTTGCTGATCGGCTATCAGAAACCTCACAACCCTGTGTAAATTAAAACGATTAGCTCAAGAGATCAAGAATGTAATTGCCAAAGCAGGAATTGACACTAGTGTGTATAAAGTTCACATCACAAGAGCAACTGTCCCTATTGACACTATCATGTCTGCAGTGGGTTGGGCTAATGAAAGCACCTTTGCTTGCTTTTACAATAAGCCTATCCAAGACACTGCAAAACATTGTGGGAATGAACTCTTGAATGGCTGTTGAATGCCTGTATTTACAAAGTTTGTTTCAACCAGACTTGTTGGCCATATTGTTAAGTTACTTGAGTTGTATATAACATTTGGTGTGGAGTGTACCTTGTTTTCCAGGACACTGTTGTTACTAGTTTCTATTAAAGATATTTGGTTTTAGTGTTTTTAAAATATGCTCATGATCATGATGCTTTAAAGTCTCAAGTGACTCCTCAGTGATATTGATGAAGTAGAATTGTAAAATTAAACAAAACTTACCTATAGTTGACGTTTCATTGAGATTCTACGATGTCATTGGTCTGGGACTAAGGAGTCAGGCACCATCCAATCTGGGCTATCCACCTTTAAAAGTGTGAATGCTCTAGTTTCGCGTGTATATCTCACTTGACTCCTTAGCTCCGGTCCAGACTAACAACTAACATCTTTGTAGAATCTCACTCAAACTTAAACTTAAGGTAAGTTTTGTTTAATTACAATTGACAAGGTTAGCAGTTTCACTTATTCCTTCTCTCCTCTTCTCTATTCAATGTTGTCCAACTTTAGTAACTTAACTCACTTATAAAACTGGTATGTTGGTAGAGGAAGCAGGCCTCCTGAAACTGTTCCTTTACAGTTTATTGAGTTGAATTAGAAACTCACTGCAGTAATCAGATTGGTTTTTGTACAACCTTATCAAGTTGTTGGTACTAGCAGGAAGTGAAATATTGATATTGAACACATACTTAGCTTAGGTCTGATCTGCGTTTTACATCCTGTCCACAGTCTGTAGTCTATCATTTGTACTGATAGGTAAAATCTACCTTTGAAAAATTAGGGGTGGTCCATGCAGACCGGGTGCATGAGGGAGGTGGTCCATGGACCGAGTCCACAGTGATGGACCATGGGCTGGCATGGGAATGGCTCTATGAGGTGGTCCACATAGGTGGTCCTTGGATCTGTTTTGTGTATGTCCTAATATTTGGCAAATGATGTACTAATCTTTTAGCTAATTTAACCTTGTTTGCAAGGTTTTAGAACATAAAGGAACAATAAACATAGTTAGAATAAGACAGACAGATTCTTACTGTAAAATAGAGCAGAAAAAGCCTGAGTTAACCCGACACAAAAAGCAATACGACCAGATAAACATTGCATTTCATCATAATACATCACCTACTCAAAAATGAGTGAGAGTGCAAGAAATCAATTTTGGACTAATGGTGGGCTACTAATTTTAGCAATCAGCGTGCATCGAGAGTCACAATAGCAGTCACCTGTAAGAGATGGTTGCACGATTAACAGCCAGAAGCAGCAGTTGACACCTAATAATTGCTGGCACTGCACATTTTAGCATACCGGTATTTCTTATAATTATTGTTCATTTCTGTAAATATTTAATTTTGGCCCCAATAAAATGCTTAAAAAAGCACCTAAAAAAAAGGAAAATGAGACCTTCACCAAGCATTCATAACTATAGATTCAACTGAAACTTTAACAGGAGTATAACTGGTTTATCAAGAAAAGCAGAGCACAGCACAGTGAAACCTTTAAAAAGGCAACAAGTCACACCTGTCATGCCAATCACATAAAAGTATGAGGTTTGGGTAAGCACCACAGGCTGGTTAAAACTTCTTCAAGAATGTTAGCAACTTCTTCACACCATGTGGGACATATTTAAGTTAGCTCTTTCAAGAATAGTACAGTCAAGACAACAAAGGGACAGAGTTCGCTGTCCAAATTGGACAGCACATGGAGCTTTACAAGAACTTGCATGTTTTACAGACAGTGTACCTCTATGGCAGTAAATAACCGTGTTCCAATCTTGTTTATAACCAAGGTTGAAGACAAACTGGAACAAAAATACCCAATAATGAATAAGATTAGCAATAGTAAATGCAAGATAGATATAATAGTACATACTGAACATAACCCACAAGCCTTTAGAATCTATTATTTTATGAATCAAAAGAATAAACTTAAGCTAACTTACTAATCATTATCAGGTTTGGCATAAAGCTGCAAACCATCAGGAAGAATACACTGAGTGAGTGAACCAGGAAGGTGTTTGCTACTGAGAAGAACTTCCACACTGGAAACTTGAATACCTATGTACTGTCAAAAAATTAAAAGGAAGTACAGTCCTGAGCATTCCACTAAAAAAGTGCGCCTTTTTAATCTTATGAGCAGATGAAGTTATAATTAGGGGAAAAAAGTTTCATCAAAAATGAAAAAAAGAAATTGAAATTTGCAGACATGGCATTGGGGGAATTGAGAGAAATGTATCTGACAACAAGCTGGGCAAAATTTTAGGCAAATCAGTTCACGGGTTACCAAGTTGGATTTAAAAATGTACTCTCAACTTCTCGAAATTTTCATTTTGAGAAGAAGAGAAAGATAGCATTTATCTTTTTGCAGTGTCTTACCCATAACGAATGCATACCAGAGAGGCATCATCTGGTATGCATCAACATTGACAATATAAGTGCAGAGACTAAAGGTGAAGGTTTGGAACAAATATCGTTGACTGAACAAGGCCCATGGTACACAGTCCTTAATGGTTGTAGTATGAGCCACTCTCTGCTAATTATGTCACTTAAGGACTTTTCAGTTTCTTCTGTTCTGGCGTGTAAGATGAAAACAGACTAAGAATCTATGTTTCTTCTCCTGAGGCATTTTATGAAAGATGATACTCAAGGCCTTGTCAACAGGCAACAAAGATATTAATTAACATGAAAAAACAATTGCATTAAATAAAAAGTAAACATAAAGAGGAAAAACATATTTTTTTCTGTGGACATTTTTTAACCTTAAGAATGCTCTTGAAGAGCTTTATCTGAACATCACAAAATCTTAAATTTTGAAGATTGGTGCTTTCTGTTAGGGGCTTATTTCCATAATTACAAAGAGTACAAAATCACTACATACCTGGCAGCATTTTCTTATAAGCCTTTTAATTGTTTTCCTATGTGCTGTGACTGAAGAGATACAAGTGTTGTGCATTGATCAGCAACAGTACATTTTATAATTTTGTAAAAAAATTAATGTAAGTGAAGAACATTTTTATATATCCTTATTTTTAAAACAATGAACACCATGATTGAAAAATTGTCGTTAGTGGGTGAAAAGGAAGGGACTCCCCTGGTAGACAGTCTACATAGGATCATACCAGGATACTGATGGCCATAAGATCCCATACACTGTACATTGTACATGTAGGATCCTGCAGGATCATGACTAGGAACTCACACAGGATTTACTTTGCACATTCCTGTAAGAATTTTTACATTATCCTTGCACATGACTATTACAGGATCCCTCAGCTGGATTCACCACTGACAATAACAATATTATTCTGTGCTACATGCCTATATGTGTGTGTTTACCAAAAAGAAACTCTTTATAACTGGATAGCTGTAACTAGACATCTACAGTTTCTGTGTCAATTTGAACGTGCACTCAACTTACCAAATGTTTACATAAGACTTAATAGCCTTCAATTTCAAATTGAGTTTAAAATTAACATCAAAAATTATCACAGTCAGTGACTCATTCGGGAAAAACAAACCAAAATGGATTTGACAAAACCAAACAATCAAGGCTGAAACCTTCCAGTTTGCCCTTCACCTCACAGCTTTCAATTTTGCTTGCCCAGGGCAGATGTATACTTGTCTTAGTTCACTTGTTCACAATTTAGGTGGCAGACAACTTGCCTGGACCCTTGCCATCCCATCAGACAAGCAAGCATGAACTGTCACTTGCTGTTTAGCTTGGACAGCTGGACATGACATTTTTTTCAAAACTCACCAAAATTGTTTGATGATCTAGAGCTTGATGACTGAACCAGATGCTGCTGAAGATTGGTGTCAGCATTCCCCTTCCTAACTTCTATCACAACACTTCTGAATAGCACAGTAAATGGCCTTCTACAAGAAAAGAATTTCCATGAGAACTTCAGCATGGTTAAACCATGTAATTACTGCCGATAGGCAGCTTTCATATTCTTGAAGGCATTTGAGAAGTTTCGTTCCATCGATCGATCAATGGTTCAGATCGTGAATTAGCCTATCAGCAATCCCCTTTAAAATAAGTGCCAGCCAATCAGCAGTTCCCTTATAATCGATAAAATTCACATGTGCTCCGTTTTGAAGGAAAGTTTAATGGCATCTCGAATGGTGCATGTTTATCCCCTCTTGTAAATAAGAAACGCATTTTTGGAGTTCGTTAGGCTGATTTCTTGAAACTGGATTCCATAATTTGGAAATTTATGCTTTGTTGCTTTCCGTGAGCATCTGGAAAAACATAATGCATGCGTGTGTTCCCGTACGCAACAGTGATCCAAGGAAGTCGAAAGCTGTTTGCTTCTAAAAGCAAATGAACAGGTACTTATTTAAATAAAATTTGGCCAACCTGTTAGTTTTATTTTAATATGTATTTGAAATTCATAGTTTACATTATCGAAGCAGTGTTGTGTAGAACCTTGAAAAATTTCCATAATCGGATTGAAATTTGATAAAAACTTTATTCAAGTTGTTTTCATTGAGATGAGTGGGAATTTTGATTTTGATTTTATACAGTACTTCATCTGCAACCTTTCTTTTATCTTTCCATCAGAAAATATTTATGAAGTTATTTTTCTGTACATTCAAATATTCTTAAAGTGTTACGGCAGCACTTCACTTGTCATTGGAAACTGCTAGTTTATTATGTATTCAGTTTTTAGTTCACACATGTGCAACAGAGTGCTAAAATTTCCAAGGGACACTTGGCACTACTTAGTATCTTAGGGTAAAAAAAAAAAACAAGTGTCCAGTTTAATGATTGCTAGAAACCTGTTTTGACTCGATTAGGATGCATGGTGCTCATGGCTTCACTACTCAAGAGTGAATGTGCTGCTTGAAGACAAATTGCAAGTCCATGCACAGGCTTACCAGCCTAATTTTGTGAGGTCACTGCACACCCCATATAAAAATTCAATTTTTCCCGCTAATGGCTATTGTAAATATTTAAGCTTCCTAAAATCGGCTTTTACTGCATTCCATTTGCAATAAAGTGAATTGGAAACATTTTCGCAATGTTTAAGTTTGTTTTTATACAGTTTTTTTGACGATTTGAAGCGTGCGAGAGCTGTTCTATGAGTTTAAGTTTTGACTCGTGTATAGAATACGAATATTTACACAAGGCGTGCAACTTCCACATCCAAGAAATGGGTACCGCCTCTGGAATGTAGCCGAAAAAATATCTTTCCTTTACTCGCTTTAGTAAGAGCTTCTGGTCCTCAAAGGAACAGTCTTTGAACTTTAATCTGGCCTAATTTGAGTCCGATCAGTTCGCGAATAGTTCTTTTAGACCTTGCTGGAATAACAAATTAGGCCGTAAATTTGCCGATTAACCATGACATGTACCAGTAGCTGGGACAATTTATGCAATTTTCACTGAAATTGGTCACAATTACTGCCCATGATGGTCCTAGAAAGCACAATGAGTTTCCCTACAAAACCTCCTCTGGGGCACCCCAAGGAAATACTTGGGAAATCTCGACGGCATAGCTGAAGACAACTTGAACTGGGAAATTAATTTATAGGCACGATTATGTTTATATTCAGTATGTATTGTAGCTTTCCTAAGCTGGTCTTTAATATCAACGTACCAAAAGGGGTACAATAGAACGTACAATTCCAAAGAGCCGTGCAAGGCACGTTGAAGAACTGTTTGGTAGTACAGTCAAAAACTGCAAACTAAAACTCGCTGCCTTCCAACATCCCACGTGCTATACCCTGGGGAAATGCCATGTGTCACTACAAAATCAGATGTAACAACCTGGATGTGACAAACGGTAGCCACACCGGCCCCTAAATGGGACTGTAAACAACAGTGTCATTTACATACACAAGTACAAGAGCTACCGTCTATAACTAAGGAAAATACACAATTCAAAATAACTCAAATAGCTGTTCGGAAGGTTCTCAATTGTTCAAAGTCATCTTCCCAGAGCTCAATTCGGTTCCTTAACTCACAATAAATCATTAAAACTGATCGATTAATCTAGGCTGTTCAGTCCATTTCCAGCAAACATAACTTGGTCACTGGGCGCATAAGTATGGTGGTGCCTTCTTTGTTCACTGGTTCTCCTTTACGCTGTCATTTGGCACGCGTCACCACAGTGCAACTGGTCTTCACTCTTACTGTACGCACCAATCCATCTCGACTAGGCATAACCTCTACGATTATTCCAAGTGGCCACTTGCCTCTAGGGAAGGATTTATCTGCTAATAAGACTAAATCACTGACCTCCAAGATTTTTCTTGGTCCGTTCCATTTCTTTCTTTGTAACAAGGCTGGCAGGTATTCACTCGTCCATCTGTGCCAAAACAAATTAGCCAAATATTGGACTTGCCTCCAAGCACATCTGTACCTGAGGTGGTGGTAAGCCTGGACAGGGACGGAGATGCAACAAATGGTTAGGCGTCAGTGGCTGCTCATCTAGGGGGCTGTCACTATTGCAAGTGAGAGGTCTGGAAATCAGGATGTTTACCGCCTCTGCCATAACAGTCAAGAGTACTTTATCTAAGACTAGATGCTCCCTTAAAATGGCCTTTAGGATCTGCCGCACAGAACATATCATTCGCTCCCACACACCACCCATATGGCTCGCTGAGGGTGGGTTGAAAATCCATTCAATCTTCTTCTGTCAACAGAAGTTGTTAATCTTCTGCTCATTCCATGTTTCCATGGCTTGTTCTTTATCTTCCTTTGTGAGGTTGCTGCCTCGATCACTTCTTATCTGCTCTGGATACCCAGAACACTAACGAATCTTCTAAGCACATTTATCATCAAATCTGTTTCCAATGAGTGGGCTATCTCAATGTGCACTGCACGTGTCATCAAACAGGTGAAGAGGCACCCATACCTCTTTATTTGGGATCTACCTTGCTGGTCCCAAATAGTCAATGCCAACATACGTGAAAGGTGGCTTGTCAGGAATAAGCCTATCTTCTGGTAAACTTGCCATGAACTGACAAACAACAAGTGAGTTCAAAGTACGGAACTTGATATAGTGTATCGGTTATTGGGCAATCTAATTGTGTTGTCACTCCCGACTCCCCTTAGGAGACTTTTTGTCGCTCACGTGACTTAAGTCGCCAAGTGTTCAAGTAGGCGAGTGTTGTCAAGAAGTTGTTAGTGTGTGCCGTTCATTTAGCTCGAAGCAAACAGTTCGGTAAGTTAACATTTCACCTTTGCTATTCAAAGAAACATTTGGAACTTAATACCTTTTTGTAATTTTCAGAAAACCTCACTCAGATGTATACATTCTCACGTATGCTTTTGATGGAAGCGAAGAGCTTTATTCAAGTTGTTGTGACTTTGTTCATCGTCCGGTGCCGTGCGGTCGATATGTGCCTTTTGAGCTTGAGCCCATTGTGAGTTGTGAGTTTTCGACGTTTGCTTGAGAGGAAATAAAGACAGGTACTACAGTACTGACATGTATTGACTCTTCAGCTGGCTTCATTTAGATTCCCTACAGCGTGCTGATGCTACATCGGTGCTAGTCCTGTTGGTGTCTCACAAAGTTTACTTTTTTCACGTAGTATGATCAGCCTTGCAGTATTGTTTGTCATTTATTATTTTTATGCTGATCAGATCCCTTGTTGGATCCTACGTTAGCAGCATTTTCATTTGCGCCCCATGCTTTAAGTTGTGCTTGTGCCATGAACTGTTGTCCTGGACATGCTTTTCTCTGCTGTTGACAGTTCACACACCTTCAATCACACGCCATACTGCTGACCTCCCTTTCACTATCCAGAATGTCTCTCTTAAAGACAATAAGACAGATTCTTGGCCCATATGACTCGAGCTTTCATGGCACTGCTTGATAATGAGATCTGTCATCTGATGCTTGTAAGGGATGATAACAGGCTGTTTCTTCTCGTAACCAACAGGGGCATTGGCTAGTCAATCTCCAACTCTCAACAAGCCTTCCTTTAGCTGCAGATTCAGCCTTCCAAAGGACCTTCCTTCCACCAACAGGAGTAGTACAAAATCAAGTCATCCACAACATTACTCTGGAGGGTGGAAACATAAATCTGAGCCTCCTTTCTTACTTCTGGATCTCCATCTTCTCTGACTGGAATTTCAATCATTTTGGGCCAGTGGCTCTCGTTTTCCCACAAGAACTTAGAACCTTTTAACCAACGATCATTCTTAAACATGGCATCTATCTTAAGTCCCTTTGAACCATCATCAGTAGGGTTACCTGTTTTGTAATATTGTCACTCGACCCTTACCGTATATAACTCCTAAATGTTGTTGTTAGATGTGCGAAGGAATTTTTGCTCTGACTAAAATGAATTTCAGAGACTTGTCCTTCCGATAAGCGACAATTGGAGGTTTAGAAAATGTTTGAGCGAGTTTGTTGTTCTCAGTTGTGAGATCTCAGTGTAACATGAGAATCTTTTAAAGATTCGGAGTATATGTATGCCGACTCTTGCTTAAAGGCGATAGGTTGCAAAAGTGAATCAACGAAATTACAGAAATTCATTCTGTTGGGCCACCGCTACCAGAAACTATAGATCTGCCGACCGTAGTGGGTTTAAGTAATTTGGTCAGCGTGTAAAACTCTGGTAAATTTAAGGCCTTTGCGAGCAAAGCTGTTTCTTGGTCAGTAAAGTCTTTGTTGGACATGTTTTAAATGAACTTTTCATTATGTGTCCTAAGTTTGTTTTGGTACTGATTTAGATTTGCTTTGCATTTTCGAGATCGCTTTTGACTAATCGCCTGGGATCGCGCGGGTCCGCGCGGCAAGAGTCAGTAAACCACACATTTAGATAAATTGCAACTCTTTCTGTTTTATTTTCATGTTTGGAAAAATGTTATTACAAGAGTGGGAGTTCACTGACCTTGGCTTTCAAAACTGAGATTTAAATGTCATGTCTGCGAGTATGGCAGCGACTAGATTGTCGTTTAAATTGGCCATGGAGTTCTTAAGAGAACTGTATTTTGTAAGTTAGGAAGACCGGTTTCGGGAACGAATTAAGTCGTTTCCTTCGTCAGTTGCTTTAGTTCTGTGCTCAAGTGGCTGTGAGCAGGCTTTGACCTGAATCTCGCAGAGGCGCTCTTTTTTATAGCCCAGGGAGAACTAGCAATTAAAAAACTGACCAATGAGAAGTCTAGAAACTGACCAATGGGAAGTCAGAGATTTAGATCTGACGCGCGTCAGTTGGCAATGAGTTCTATTATTATCCGTGAACAATGGACGCTAACTGATCGTATGCAAATTCGGGATCTTAACATGAAATAACTTCAAGTAAGTTTCTTCTTTTCTTTTCAGTATCATCTTGGTTTACTTACTTCCACTCAGAGGGTTTAGACCCGTTGTGTAGTACTGTCAGACGATTAGACTCGAACGTATGGAATCACTTTGATTCGTTGTTGATGCACTTCAACATGGATGTTGAGTCAGTCCAGTAGTGAACTTGGTCTATTGTCATGTCATAATCTTGGAGAGCTTTACCGAGACAACAGCAGCGGTAAGTTCCAATCGTGGAATTGAAATTTCCCGTACAGGAGCCAATCTTGCCTTCTCCATCACAAATGTACAGTGAATTTGGTCAGTCAAATCTTTCAAATGGAGGTATACAACAGCTGCATATCCTTGGCGAGAAGCATCTGACAAGAGGTGAACCTGTACTTCTTTAAAGTGCACCTAACACAAAAAATTTTTTTTTCGCTTAGTGAAATTGCCGTGTTTTTGTGAGTATTTCTGCGCAAAAATTTTTTGATTTGGTTTAATCCTCGATTTTCTGTGCCCTGTTAAAGTACGTAAAAACGCAGCCATTTTGGTTCACTACTGAGTGTGAAGGAGCCTGGGTGTAGTGCGAGAGTGACGTCAAATCAAGAACACAAAATTTGCACGCCGCAGTAGTTCTTTTTTTTTCAGAAAGTACGTGCATCCGATGGAAAAGAAATGCCCACTAAATGTCTTGTAGAGGGTTGTGACAGCTCTTAAAACTTACAAGAGGGAAAAACGCTTCATATGATACCATTCTGTGGAACTTAATCGTTAAAAAAGCAAAGAAACGAGCGAAATTTGCTTGGCAAGCTATCAAAGTTTTCAGAGTGCCCGAGTGATGCCGCATTATGTGATTACTCCGGAAACTCGCAGGCAGTGCTATTATCATAGCTGAGTTTTACAAAAAGCCGATAAAGCTGTATGATGGTATGTAAATGTCGAAAAGAAACTTGTATCTTAAGCAACGTGATTGGAGCGAGACAACACGGATTATGATGTCTTCAAATAATGCTTTCGCGATCGCCACGTGAGCTTTGACTCACTTCAAATCAGCTGTTCAAATGCTGAGATGTTTGTCGATTAATCGAGTCAAGTCCGAGGCATTGTACCCATATACAACGTTTAGGAAACAGTGAATAAATAGCCACATTCGAAGCGGATTTAATGGCTTAATGTATTGGAAACAATTATTATTATATAGCCAGCGAAGGTCGCTGAAGTAGCCCGCCTTATGCATACAACACACAAGCGACTGTCATGCATAAAACTAATCACTGACTAATAATTTTCCCTCGCGTAGTATTTTGGCTGGGATTATCTAACCAGTAATGAAAGCTAAGTCAGTGTAAGTGTTTGACATAAAAAAGTGAGAGAGGAGTTGTAGTCTGCGAGTATTTCGAGTCCCGCAATTAGTATAACCGGAACAACTCATGCACAACATGACACAAGTGCTCAGTTTCAAAACATTCAGACCGCTGTATAAACGCCACTTACTTATGTGTAAGAACACAAAAGAGAATAACTTGGTGATTTTTCCTATAAATTAACTTGATTTAGTGCAGCAATTATTTAAAATAGTGAATTCAAGCATTTATCACAGCGAAAGTGTATCAAAGCCGCATGACATCAGCCGCTCAGATCATTTGTAGTCCATGCACTGTCTCTGATTTCAGGTCGATAGAAGAATTATTCACCGCGTGCCCATAAAACATCTCGGAACAGCAAAACCACTGTCTAGACTGGGTGATTTGACTCAGCAAAGAATCTTATTTAGTAGATTCAGCTGTAGCTTTGAAAACATGGCCATTGATAAACAGATATTAATGCTGCGATGCGATAAACGCAAATGCATTCTGTCCGGCTTCTATCGTTGTGCTTTCACGGCAGAAATAAAATTTATTTCCTAGTACTCCCAGTCAAAGCTCATCTAAAAATCAGATGAAGAGAAAGACATTGTCAGTTTCAACAGAACAGAGGTGACTGCGGTGCCCAAAGCATAAAAATTGTGTTGTAGAAAGTCTCAGAAGACTCAGAATGCCAAGATATAAAAGCGGTATTGATGAGAGCTCACCGAGCATCGTTCTTGATTTGACGTCACAAGCGTACTCTACCCAGACTTCCGTTAGCGCAGTCGCGAACCACACAAAACCTGACTGGCAGGGCATAGAAAATCGAGAACTTAACCAAATCGAAAAATTTTTGCACCAAAAAATTTGACTAAGTGCGATAATTTTTTTTTAGCGAAAAAAATTTTGGTGTTAGGTGCACTTTCTTTAACTTCATCAAATTCCTTTGGCTTGAAACAACAGTCTACTTGTCTTTCTTGCAGTTTTGGGAGATTGTCTAGCCAGCACTACCACTGTCCTTTGTCTGCTTCATCCAGAAGATCATCCTAGCCTAGGTGCTTTCTACTGAGTGTCTGCAAGAGCAACTTTGCCTTTATGACATATGGAGCGATGAATCCCAACGGATCAAAGGGGGAATAAACAGCTGACACTATACCTCTGTGTGTCATTGGTTTCTGGTTTACTGAATGCAGTATCTTCTCCAAGACCTCCCACACAAACTTGTCCTCCTCTGTATTCCACTTAAGGCCAAGTGCACTCCCTGTAGGAAGTTTTTCAAGCTCTAAATTAACCACTGATTTGGCTCTTTCAGACTCTGGAATCATCGCGAGCAACTCTCTGTCATTACTGTACCACTTCGTCAAACGGAATCCACCTTTCTCTAGCAATTTGCACAACTGACTGGCTAAACTGACAGCCTTCTCTGTGGTGCCTTTAGACTTCATCATGCCATCTACATACATGGTGCACCTCACTGTCTCCACCACTTCTGTATCAAACTCCTCCTGATACAACTGGGCTGTCTTCCTCAAGTAGAAATTAGCAACATTTGGTGAAGATGTTGCTCCAAACAAATGTTTCACCATTCAGTACTTTTCCATCTCTTTTGTCAGGTCTCCATTTGGCCACCATAAACATCTTAGAGTGTCACAATCCTTTGGGTCTGAACCAAAACCTGATGTAACATTGCTTCTATGTCAGTGACCATTCCAACAGTTTCTTGTGTAAACCAACTTAAGACACCCACAAGTTGATTCGTTTGAACCGGGCCCTGCAGCAGCTGATGATTTAAAGATGTGTGTCCGAATTTTGCTGCACAATCATAAACCACTCTCACTTTGTCGGGCTTTAAACAATGTGTAACAGGATGATGGGGTAGGTACCACACTGGTCTATCCTTTACATCCAACTCTTCTTTGGGAACCTTTTCAGCATGGCCGTTTTCAGGGTCGCCATGCAGCTCTCGTAAGGTCTCACATGAGTGGCTGAGAGAACAATAGAACAAACAACAAGAACAATGCCCCTAGCCCCCAAAACAATAGCAGCTGCTACACTAGAGGACCAGTAGAATTACAAGCTTATGAGAGCTGCATAACTATTCCGTTTTCAATGTAATCAGTCATTGTTGTCTTGTACTTCTCAAACAAAGCTTCATCTTTCAGAAGTCGTTTCTTCAGAAGAAATCCTCTTCTTTCTGCTACAATCCTGTTGTTAGGTAAGAAGGGTGGATCATGTCACCAAGGCAGGGCAACCTGAAAGTGTCCATCGACCATCTTAAGTGTTCTCTCCATAATTTCAAAGGCCCTCTTGTCTTCCAATGATGCACACACTCATGTCTCGACTTCAGAGCTTTCAAAGTCTGTCTTCCAGAGTCTCTCCAACTGTTGGTTAAGCTCCTCATTTTGAGCTTGATCTTCAGTTTCATCTGTTTGTAGCTGGTTCTTGTTTTTACTGGAATCAGGTCCTAGTTCTAGGCCACATCCTTCGTCTGCAACATGCACCGTGACAGCATCTCCATTGTCTAACATTTCAGAAAACACAACACTGTCTTTGGAACCATCACAGAGAACAGAATTTTCAGATTCCAATACCCTGGTGCAGACAACAGACAACAACGTTTTGCACTGTGCCTTTCTTTTCAAGGACTGGCAGTTAAATCGACTCCAAAGTAATTGTTAACAAGTGCAGCTGTGTCCATTAAGTGTTGCAAGAAGTCTGCAAACTTTGGTCTTGATCCATGTGAAATAATTCTTCCTGCGCATTCCGTCCACTTTATTCTCATGAACAATGGGAGCTTCTTATTCAGTTCCCTCAATGTATTTATGTGATTCAAATCACTGACATATTCCAGGGCTCAAAATAATGGCCGGTCAACGGACAATGTCCGGCCAAAATGACGATTTGTCCAGACAAAATTTTGGTTTGGCGGTCATTTTGACCGGTCACGTACACGGCTTTCAAATAAATGACACAAAAAAAAAATATTTGCAGTATTTCTTGAACAGTAAAATCATAAAATATAATAGCAGCTTGCAGTCACAAATTTGTAGAATACAGATGAGATGGTCACGCTCTGCGGATTTGTTAGCGGTTTGCTTAAATAAAACAGGAAACATCCACGTCTGTAAATACGCTAAACAGACAACAATGAACATCGCATCAATCAACGTCTGCTATTAACACGCGTACGCAATTACAGTTTGAATTGTCAGGCGGGCCGAGAAAAATAGCACTCGTTAGTGGATTTTAACTGTATGCACCTATAGAGAGTACGAGTTCATAGCGTGTTTTTCACCAGCAAGATCATTAAACTCTTTGAATCTTTTAAGTTCAGTTCCAAGCACATTGTATTTTGAAGTTTTGACAACTTCCTGACCGTGTTTATCGCTAATTAGTTAAGTAAAAGAAGGTTTGTTAGTAGATTTCCAGCAGACCTGAAAAAGCAACAATAGACATGTTAAACTTCTGGCACACCCTTACTCAAAGGCCTGGCTGCTAAGCGTTGTGGATGAATGTGAAATCTTTTCTCAGCGGTTATTTTGTTAATACCGTAGCTTGAAATGGGTATTGGTATCGCATGATGCAGGAAAGATATCTAAAAATCGAGGACGTAAATCCTTTTTACTGGACACAGTTGACATGAAGCCGTTGGCGTTTCCTTTCTTCCTACATGCCGAGCAAAGGCATAGTTATCTCACTTGTAGCATGGGCATATGTCCTAGTACTATTTAGTGTTCGGTAGTAAAGAGCAGTAAAGTGCTTACAACCAAGATCGCCTCCACCCGTAAGTCGTTAACTAATGTAAAACTATGCAGAGTAACATAACATTACGGCTACTGAGCATTTTGTTTTATGTAGAGTAGAACGCAGAAGAAATGGAAATTCAAAAAGCGAACATAATAAAATGACACTTTTAGCAATCCAAAAATTTAAGCTTAAGCCTTATACTCTTTAAAAACGAGTGTTTTAGCTTATGAGGCGAAATTTTTGGCAGAATAGGCTATTGCTTCAAAGTAAATACTCAATATTTTGACCAGTCAAGAACGAGACATGACCGAGCAAAAATTGGTTTGGCCGGTCAACATGACCGGTCAGTATTCAAAAATTATTTTGAGCCCTGTATTCAGGCCCCATGCCTGACAGTGTCCTATTGGCTACATCGAAATGGCGGGCAAATGCAAGTAAACTTGCTCCGTCTGCTTGCCTCAGAGGGGGTAGGCTCTCCACTGAATTTCCTGATGTGTGCTTTGGCCTTAACATCAGCAGCAAGAAGACTGAAATTATGGCGCTGAACACCACCAACACACGACCAGTCCAGATTGATAATGAAGAACTTCCGTACACAGACAGATTTACCTATCTCGGCAGCATCATCAGTAAAGAAGGAGGAACTGACCTGGACATCCAGAGCCGTCTCAACAAGGCTAGGAACTCACTCAACATGATGAATAAGGTATGGCGCTGCTCCACTTACAGTACTTGTACCAAGCTGAAACTCTATCACAGCTGCGTCCTCACAACCCTTCTGTATGGTTCAGAATGTTGGCGTTTAACGGAGAAGGATCTAACAAAACTCTCCACATTTCACACCAAGAGCCTTCGGCGTATTTTACACATCTTACACATCTGGAACTGAACCAATGGCTACCATCCTGATGAGGAGACGCTGGATGTGGATTGGCCACGTCACTCGCCAAGAAGCCTCGATTGCAAAAACCGCTATGCACTGGACGCCAGAAGGGAAACGAAAGAGAGGTCGCCCCAAGATCACATGGCGACGGACGATTGAGAAAGAAATAAAGGAGATGGGGAAGACCTGGGAGGGCATCAAATTCATGGCAAGGGACCGCCAGATGTGGAGGGATCACGTTGCTGCCCTACATGCCACTTAGGCGTAAAGGGCATGAGTGAGTGAGTGAGTGCTTTGGCTATGATGTGGGGGAGACCAAAGTTCTCACGTAAAGTACTTTTGGTGACATGATAACCTTCATCTACGGCAAGTTCACACAGCTTTCGATTGCATCTCTAGCTTTTCCATAGCATTGCTGAATCAACAGTTGCATTCTTCTGGAGTTGTCAAGATTATCTTTCTGTAGGCAAGTCTCAAAGTTATGCATAAACGAGACATACCTCATTGGGACTCCATCGAAAACGCATGTACTCAACTTTCGGAGTGGAGACAACTTGACGCAGTGCTTGTACCACCTCTAATCTGCCATCAGATGTAAATGATGCTGGTTCTTGCATTTGAAATTCACCTGGATATGTACATGAGGTCTGGCACCATGGTACCTGGGTTGGCTGCCGTGCTATCTCTTCAGGTTTAAACTGTGGCATTTATGGCACCTGCACTTGTTGCAATTCACTCCTTAACACTGGTGGATTGACAGGTGGTGTTCTCAATGTCTTAGTGTCCTTTAAATTGTACAGTTGGTCTGCATATTTACATGTACTGGCCTCATCAACATAAAGTGCATGTCCAGTTGCCAAAAATGCTAGGTTGGGTACTGGAGTACTGACTGTTTCGCAGGCCTTAACACCTGAGATCCTAATTCTGTCATTGTCTCCAAACTTAGGAACTTCATCCAATGGTTCAGACCTTAGCACTGGTTGCTCAAGTGGGTTTAATTGAGGCCGAGTTGCTGCCCTTGTCTGATGCTGAGTGGGGTGTAAAGGCTGTGGCTGTATTAACTGAGACTGAGCTGCCTCCTTTGTCTGCTGCTCAATGGGGTGTAAAGGCTCCAAATGCTGCACTGATTGCTCATGTGGCTGCACTAACTGAGACTGAGCTGCCCCCCTTGTCTGCTGCTCAAATGGGGTGTAAACGCTCCTTGTATTGCTAAACATTCCTTGTACTGACTGTCCTTGCACTGGTCTTCAAGTTCTTTATAAACATTAACACTTGCCATAGCCCACTCCTCCATCTCATAATGAACTTCATTCATCTTACGCTGCAACTGTTGTTCACACAGAAGCTGTTTGGTTTTCAACTGAGTGAGGGCAAGTTGTTCCTTCCCCTTTGTTTATATCAAAGAAGCTGAACTTGAGCCAGAGGACCCACCTTTCGAACTCTTGCTTAACTTCCCTGTAAAGAATTTTGTGTCATCATCTCGCCCTACAGCAGACATAGCTTTGGACTTCCAAGACTCAAATGCAATTTCAAATGCTACCTTTTGCGCCATCTGCTCCTTGTAACTATCATTGGCCTTCTTGAGTTCTTCACAACGCCTAAGAACATCAAAGCATTCAATGTACTCTTCATAGGTTTTAACAAACTTCTGCCAAGCATCTTCATATGAATCCTGATTTAATTTTAGATCCTCCAAATTTCCACAGTTGTCCATTACTTCTTTAATGTTTCCTCTAAGTCTAGTAAGGGTTGTAATGTAACCTGAACGGGAATTTTTTAGTGTGTTTCCCCTTTCTGCCATTTTTGCTTTTGAAATTAATATTAGAAGGTACGCTTCTGCCGATATAAACTTGCAAAGAAAACATAATCTTATTTGTCACGTAGCGAAACTGAAACCTGCAACATCAGCGAATTCCAAGGCTGACGTAATACCTTTTTTTAGTGTATTCAATATTAGCTTCAAATCCAACGCTTTGATAAAACCAAAAGAAAATATACTTTAAAGAAAACAATATCCGTAACATTTTTCGTATATTAATGTTTCAACAGCTTTTGGTGAATAAACATCACAGGTTGCATGATTCAAACTCCCGAACACAATTTGACCGAGTGGAGGTTTGGGTCTGGTCACAGATACAAAAAAAATAATAACAAGAAGTTGCCAGCAACTTATAACCGCGCTTTTATTTTTTGCTAATTTACAGCTTTCTTTCTCAGAAATCACGGTTGAATTTAATTTGTTTGCACTATGAGTAAAAGACTAGCAAAGTAGTCACGCGAGTCACACAATCCGAGGTTTAAGTTATCCCCACCTATCTTTAGCTTCGGGGTGTTCCCCTTTTAATGATGTAACCCCTGCATGTTTGGGCAAATTTTAATATTTCACTTCCCTCCAAATCCCTGAACTCACTTCGATGAAACAGCCAAAGAATTCACTTCAATTGCCTAAACCCACAAGAAATACTCGCAGAAGTGCAAATAAATTACATTAATGACCATCGCTTCTGCCGATATATACTTGCAAAGAAAACACAATCTTATTTGTCACATAGCGAAAGTGAAACCTGCAACATCAGCGCATTCCATGGCTGACGTAATACCTTTTTTAGTGTATTCAATATTCCCTTTGAATCCATTGCCTTGATAACCGCATTCGCGGTGAAGAATATTTTTTTTTGTACTAAGAGTAAAGTACTAGCACTAGTACTTTCCGAAATAAATTCCTTCACAAGCTCAGTGTCGAGTTGTTGGTCTCGGAAGAGGAAACCATTGAAGCGTTGAGATGCTAGAGAAAACCGGGCAGTGGTTAAGTTTGAAAATTCAAATACGCCACATATCGTGCAACAGTTGAGACAAATGGTACGGTCGTTGCTTTCCCTGTTTCGAGCTTCTCTTTCATTGCCATCGCTAATATTTACCTTCAAAATGTTGCTGTCACAACTTCTCAAGTTCAAAAGGGATACAATCGAAATTAATTGAAAACTCAGTGCCTTACAGCTAAAATTTGTATCGATCTGTTTTCGTGACGGACGAACAGGTTGAAATTTCATTGTTCTGTACTCGGCATTTTATTGGCTGAAGTTAAAAATGTTGAAATCTGTTGTTTCCATTTTGCTTTGTGATTGGTTAACTTTGTCTGGGTGACCCCGGTAATAGTAGCCGCATTGTAAATATAATCCAGAAATTAGGACAACATTGGTCAGGGGGAAAGGGGGCGATGCAAGGTAACAATATGAATTTATCATAAATGGCATTCTTGACCAAGAGTGTCTCAACCCTTTTTGAAACTGGTTGCAGATTGGAAACAGATTTGACCTTAAAACCAATATGACCTACATCATATGTACTCCACATCTGATATCACAATTACCTACCTAAAAACTGTGATAAATATTCTCCAACAATAAAAAGTTACTTATTAGCTTAGCAAACTTACTTTGAGTCATTCAATGTCCACTTGCAGTGAAGACATATTTTTTCTATTTCCTAACAAGACATTTATAATATTATTATTAATAATTACCATTATTCCTGATTGTTGGTATTCAACTACTGACAACATTTCAACAGGCCCCTTATCTTTGGTTGCATACAAAACATGCACCCAGGTCAATGGACTAGCCATATGGACCGAGGCAATGGACCACTTATGGACCCATGTCCAGAGTGACCCAGTCAGTGGACCACCTAATGGTCCACACCTAATTTTTGCAGGCAAATTGCATATGTCAAAGTTGCAAAATTGTTATTAATTTAACATCAAAATTGCAAATATCACTTGTCATAAGCGCATGTATTTTGAGAAGTGATATCACAAGTGATGCATGGTCTGAATCCAAGCTGTACTCATGTCCATGTTAAACAGAATGAAAGTTACTCAATTGTTTGCATAAAAGGTAAAGTCTGCATATGAGCCTAGTGGCCCACCAGGCCGGAACTTATCCCGGTTTCCGTAGCATGAAGCGACTAGGAGTATTGTTTGCATAGGCTGCTTTATCTTTTAAATTATTACTGAAAAATAGCTTGGAGGTCTCTGGGAAGGTTAATGAGCTACAATGCCCCTTCCCCCACCACAACCACCACCGAGAGATATAAAACACTGCTCTTTGTGAATATCTGTGGGACAATAGCACCGGCTTTTTGTCTTGTTCCAGCACTATATATTAGTGTGGTGGCTTGTGCACATGGTTGTTTTACACTCCACTAGACTTAATTTTATCAGTTTTATTTTCTTTACAGCACATGTATTTAGTTTGAATATATTTACAGCTGTCATACTACCCAACAATTTCATAGCTAAACCTTGTTTAAAACAAATCTAAAAGAAAAGCACTTGATGTTCTGCATCCCATAAGTAAACAGCAATAACAGTTTCTGACTTGGCCTAGTCCTTTCCATCGTACTTGTGATAGAATAATTTGTTTGAAAAATGATATTGAGACAAATCTAAAAGGAGAAAACTAAAACTTCAAAACAGCATGAAAAAGCCAAAATTACATACTTCAGGTAGTATGCAGTATGACATTGACCCATCGTGAATGATGCTCTCCATGCATCACAGTGAATATTGAATGCTATACGTCTATGCTTATAAAATGTTCCCAGTGTAACCTTTACACTGAAAGGTACAATTTGCTTTTGAAAAATAAGAGATAGTCCATCAGGTGGTAAATATACTGGGTCCACGAGGTGGTCCATGGACCAGGTCCACTGGTGTGTCCATTGGCCTGGGTTGATGTTTTGTACTTGTCCCTTATCAGTGCTGTCATTACCCGTAAGGTTTTGAGCAGGTGTTACATCTTAGGTATCACCCGTAGCAGTGCAATACGTATGCAAGTTTAATGTAGCACTAATGCAACACCAATAGACATCTTCACCCGTAACAGTCGTGAAAGCTCAGCCGTAACAGGTGTTATCAGTTACAGCCCTTAATGACAACTCTGCTTATTTTCTAATCATATAAAGCCTAACATATTTGCAAAACCATTATCATACTTCTACATTTTCTTAACCTATGCTCTTTGGTTTTTTAACTATACAGTATTGTCCAAAAGTAATACACAGGTGATAATCGACGAATATCGTGAAAATCACGATATATCGGTGATATTATTTTAATGCTGATTAATCTCAAACAATATATCGAGGGATATATCATTACTGTTTACAGCTATTGTTTTATTTATTGGCAAGATATCGTTTACACTTTGCGATATATCGTTTCCGTTCAGCGATATATCATTCTCACTTAGCAATATATCGCTCTCGCTTAGCGATATATCATTTTCTCTTAGCAATATATCATTCTCGTTGAGAGATATATCGTTCTTGCTTAGCGATATATCATTCCCGCTAAGTGATATATCTTACTCGTTTAGCGATATATCGTTCTCGCTTACCAATACATTGTTTCTGCTCAGGGAGATATCGTTAACTCCTTGTGAAACAAATGTACATTTCTTCACAGACCAATTAAGCTATAAAACTAAGTTTTCAAGATGGCATGTTCACTTGAGCTTAATGAGATAAAATCATAAAGCTAAAGCATGTAAGCTTAAATCGATCAAACCTACCTGTCCAGGCTCCATAAAAAATCACACTCATACACTTGTGAATTTCTGCAACAAGCTTTATACCAGAGAGGACAGCTGTATCACTACAGATGTTAAGGTGGACAGGATAATCAAAAGCCGGAAATATAGATGGTATGTGTATTTTCGCCCATTTATTTAAAACAGCTTCTTGCCGTGACCTCTGACGGAAAACGTACACTAATGGCTTTCTGTTTTCGAACGGAATTCTGTTCACAAGCCGTTTATCAGCCGTTCAGAAAAAAATTGCATCTGTTCGAACGGTTTGGCTCATCCGTTCAGAAAAAAACAAGAAGTTGCTATAGCAACTTAAAACCGCGCTTATATTTTTGGCTAATTAACAGCTTTCTTTCTCAAAAGTCATGGTTAAATTTAATCTGTTTGCATTATGAGTAAAGGACAAGTGAAGTAGTCACGTTAGTCACACAATCCGAGGTTTACGTTGCCACCGGCTATCTTTAGCTTGGGTTTTTTTCCCTTCTAATGACGTAACCCCTACACGTTCGGGCACGCTCAATTGTTTACTTAAGCAAATATTTCATTTCCTTTCAAATATTTGAACTCACGTCAAGGAAATAGCCAAAGAATTCACTTCGATTGCCTAAACCCACAAGAAATACTCGCAGAAGAGGAAACAAATTAAATTAATGACCGTCGCTTCTGCCGACATAAACATGCAAATGAAACACAATGTTGTTTGTCAGGTAACGAAAGTGAAACCTGCAACATCAGCGGATTCCATGGCTGACGTAATACCTTTTTTAGTATATTCAACATTGGCTTTGAATCCAACGCTTCGATAAAAGCAAAAGAAAATATACTTTTTACACAATAAAGAAAACAATATCCGCAACATTTTCGGTACATTAATGTTTCAACAGCTTTTGGCGAATAAACATCATAGGTTGCGTGATTTCAAAGCCCCAATCACGATTTGGCCGAGTGGAGGTTTGCGTCTGGTCACCGACAAAAAAAAAAAAAAAAATCCCGTGTAAAGTAAGAACCGCACTCGGCCCATGGCCGCGCGGTTAATAACAGCCGTTCAAACGGCTTGTGCCATCCATTCAAAAAGTTTTTCGATCCGTTCGAATGGCTTGTGCCATCCATTGAGAAAAAATTTGCATCTGTTCGAACAGCTTAGGTCATACGTTCAGAAAAATTGTCCATCCGTCCCAATGGCTTGAGTCATCCGTTCAAAAAATAATCGTCTTTCATTCGAACGGCTATAGTATTAAGTTCGTAGAGCAGCTTTTCCCGCTGAGGTGAATTATCTGACGATGAATCAACCCCCGTGTGTAAACAATGGTCGCAATGATGTTAATTTACAATATTTTAAGCAAAACACAAATTGAAGGGCGTTATAGCGTTGATAACAATCACGACTATTGACTGGCTATTAAAATAGTGTTTACATCTTAAAAACCTCAAGGTGCGAAGGTCACGCTTTTGCATAGGGAGCCCAAGCTCAAGTAATTATTCAAGTGAGATTGTAAAACATGAATGAACTGCAAATTAAAAGGTACCTTTTGTTCTTTATTGTTGTCCTGGTCTTTCTAAATCATCATAAGCGTAATAGCAGTGTAGTCCAGCGATTATGTCATACATCGTATGACGAATCAGTGACGAATGATCCGTAATAAAAATTGACAAGGGCACACTCGAGCAATGATAGCTAATTCAACAACGATGCAAAATTTCGCTTCAAAAAAACTCCCCTCGCTACAAAATTGCGCTCAAACTTGCCGAAAACAATCCCCCTTTTGGTCCATGTCCTTTACTTTGAACAACAAGCCGACTACTCTTGGAAAAAGATGCAGAAATGTTTCGTCAGTTCACAAATTATCTTTCGTTCATAAATTTGATGCTGGGTTCGGGGAATCGGGTTCGGGATCAGTGTTACGATTTTAATGGCTTAAAAGAGATAAGAAACGACGAAACACATGTATCCTGTCCCGCCATCCCAGACATGCAGTATGCTGGAAAACAACTCGATGAATGAACTTGTTTTGTATTTGCTTCTTGTCTATCCACTCAGTGTGGCAAAGTTGAAAGAAACAATAAATATCCAAAGTCCTGATACCTTTCAAATGCACGTACGAAAAATTTTACACAACGTCCTGAGTCACAAACATAACACAGTAATTTTACCGCCAACATCACCAGCAAGTTGTCACACTCTTGTGTTGATACAATAGCTCACTCTAATGTAGCCGAGTCACTACTTGTGAAGTGGCTGTAAAGCTTAACATACCATACACAAGAAAAGTGGTTGTTGAATCCATAAGCCTGGTTTTAACGCTTGCAAACATTGATACAATTTTTTATTTTAAGGAGGATGTGAATTCATTCAATGAGCCCGACATGCTGTGTAAACAAACAACATAAAAATGTTTCACTTGCAGTTCGCTTGCTCTGTTTTGCTCTTTGAGGTCTAGGTATAATGGCTAAATTTTAGTTTGGAATAGCATAACAAGTATGCTTGATCAACCGATCAAATAATTTTAAATTATACTTTTCTTTGGTCGCTATGGCTTCAAACAAAATTTACTGCTGTTAACTATTTGTCTGCCATACAGGCTATATCGATTTATCGTTAAAGTGAACTTCGCTTCAACGATACATTGTTAAAGTGAACTTCCCTTTAACAATATATCACTATGATAATATCGTTTCGCTTTACGAGATATTGTTGCAGCGATTTCTCACTAGAACAATGTCACAGCGACATATCGCGAAGATCACTCTGATTTATCGTTTCGACACTCGCCAATCAGGGTTGTGCTCTAAGGGTACCTGGGTGCCTCAGGCGACTAACTTTTGCTTTTGGGCAACCAGATAATCTTATTTCTTTCATATAAGCTTTATGCTGAGCTCCCTGGATCTCATAGTTTGGAACCTTTGGGCTCGTTGTAATTTTTCTTAGAGTGCAGTCTTGCCAATTCCTGCAATATTTCGCAGATTTATCAGCGATAAATCGCGAGAACAAAGCGCGATATTCAGCGATTATCGCTTGCATTACTTTTGGACAATACTGTACATTCAAAATATTCGGGCATCTGACAGGATGCGGTGGTGCGGATCCGTATAATTCGCTGACTTCCGCATCTTCCGCATCTTGAGAACATTTTCCGCATAAAACAGAGAAATTTGTTTCATATTAATGATTAGGCAGCTGTTTACCATCCTCACAAACATAAATTTCAAAGAAATTGATTATTTTGACACAGCTTTTCTCCTACAAAAGCGACGAAAACACGGCACTTTGATCGTGAGCAATTTTTAACCTCCAGGCGTTCCACGCATCTTTTCGTGATGGGCCTGGACGTCAGTTGTCTTCATTCGCTTCTTTCGGTTGTTCAGTCTATCGAAAATTCTTCTGTGGTTACCTGTAGTATATGGATAAATTTGTCAGCAAAGAGACCAAGAAGAAGGATCCCCGCTTCGCTGTACACTTGCCACAAGTTGAGCTCACGGGCTAGACGAGCGACGAATTAAGTGAAGCGAGCTTAAGGCTGCAAAGTGGCCTGTGAGCGACGTGCCATAATGAAGATGAATGACTCTGTTGATTTGTTGAAAGTCTAATATCAGCAAAGGATTGAGTGAAACAGTATCCTGGAGTTTTCTATGTAGATAATGGACTGTTCAATGTGCAATGTTGTAGTACATCACCTAGCACCTTGAATTGTATTGTTTATGCATAAGAAAATCAACTTCAGCCAACAAAATAACGGTTGTGTTATTTTCATTGAACATCACATAATTGATAAGATAATTTCATAACATACCAAATACAAATGAAAATAACTAGAAAAGCTCAAATACCAATATAATTTTTTTTGACGTGTAGTATATGAAATGATTCATATATGAACTGCAGATATATATGAAGGTGATATGTGATCTTCGCAGTGAATTTCCAATTTAAGCAATTGGAATGAAAGAGCCTGAAAAAAATCAGGGCTTCAACGGGATTCGAACCCGTGACCTCCGCGATACCGGTGCGATTCTTTCACCAGTGCGATACCGGTGCGATTTTTTTTTCAGGCTTCTTCTTCGGGTTTGAATTCCGTTGAAGCCCTGATTTTTTTTCAGGCTTCTTCATTCCAATTGCTTAAATTGGAAATTCATTGCGAAGATCACATATCACCTTCATAATTTTTTTGGTTTAAAATTAGCCTGTGAGCAGACTCTCGGCTTTGGGGGCAGCTCGATTTCAGCTGCATGAAACGATGTGATTTTTGGTGAGCAAAGCGAGCCGAAAATTTTCCGCATAATCCAATATGTTTTCCGCATAATCAACACTTTCTTCCACATAATGTTCCTGAAAATTTCCGTATAATTTGTTATTTTTTTTCCACACCCTATCAGATGCCCTGAAATATTGCCCACACTGGTTTGACTCATCACTGATTAAGACAGAAATAAAGAAATCATGCATCTTAATTACAGAGAAACCAAGATAAAAAAATCTAAACCTGTATAGTTGTCAAACCCCCCAAAATAGCAGATAATAAAAGCTCTGTTGATTCAACAGTCAAAACACATCAAATATTTCTTCCTTAAATTGTCCAAAACCGTCTGTATCTGAGAGTGTAATGGAATTATGAAAACTTACAATTTTAAACCCATTCTTGAACTTTATCTCAATGCCATTTGCAGCAAATAAGCCAAGTGTGTCAACTTTCAGATCCAGATGGAAGAAAAACTGTGCAAATATCTCCACTAGCCAGGCAAAGAACCTAGGAAAGCACGAAATACACATTTTAGGTTCTAATGTTTCGATGCATGTTCAGGCTATCATAAACATTTGTACATGTAGAAACTCTTCAAAATGTGGACCAATGGCTGCTCGTGCTTTTGCAGTAAGACACTAATTTTGTACCCTGGCTGATCATTTTTTTGTTTTTGGTTTGAAATTATACTTTATAGAATACCCAATTTCATAAGATGCTGTAAAATTTCAAACAACGAAATTAAATTTAAATTAAATCCCCGGGATTAAATTCAAGCAGCAACCTGTCTACCCTGCGAGCAGAGTCTTCTTCGATCTTGCTAGATCGGAAGATCGAAGAAAACTCTGCTCGCAGGGTACAACCTGTCAAATGTAACGCAATTAACGAAAACTGTAAAAGCAACAGAAACGCCGGCATTACATACCTTCCCAAGAAGGTGGCTGCCAACAGCAAAAGAACAACTGCCCCCACAATATAGACAAGTATCATGGTAAACCGTGGCTGATAAACTTCATTTTCTTTGCCAATCTGTGCAATCCGACCCCATTCGCCATCGCCATGTTGTTTTGATTCGTTTTGATGCTCAAATATCACTACGCATTCTGAAAACAAGTTGCCGCTTATTGACTGGCGGCGCAACGATCTCGTCTCCAGTGCCTACGTGCCTACGCTCGTTCATTCTTCTTCCAACATGGCGGCAACATTTGTCAAACTAGGACGTAGAGTTTTAGGATTAAGAGTGAGGCACCTGTATCAGTTTACTAACTGTCAGTCGACACTTACTTCGGCCAGAAAAAAAGGATCCAATGCTGCCTTTTTACTTGGATTTGGACTTGCTGGATTAGTGGGATTTTCGGGAATTTTATATGGAAAGAAACCGAGGAAGAGGGTTTCGGCTACAAGTGTTGAAAGCGAATGCGATGAAAAGGACAATTGCTCTTCACAGGCAGTTTCTGTATCCTTTCACTGCAAGGTACTCCGATTTTGATAAACAACAGAATACAGAGGCACTAATTTCCATCTGAGGAAGAGGACTATGTTACCGGACGCGGACCATTCGACATATACATGTATGGGTTATGCACTTATCATTGGCTTTCCCGGTGGTTGACCCCGGGGACACCCCCGGGAAACCCCCGGGAACATGCGGGGAATGGTGCATTTTTGAAAAAAAAATTGTCCCGCGGGGTAGGGGCATTGTTTTGTTTTTGAAACGAATGCACCAGACCCCCGGGATGCACCCCCGGGATTTGTTAGACATTGGTCAGCAGTGAAAATATAAAATGAGACAGGCCAAAAACGGCTCCCGCTGGTCGCTAAATGTAAGCCTTCAGTCTGTTAACGGAGGATTTTACACTCTCTAGAGACGTTATACAGTAATAATCTTTGTGCCATTGTGTTTTCTAGCTCCGTGGCATATTTCGTTAGGTTTATCAGCTCATGTTTGTCGAAAGATTCATAATACAGTCGGGGGAACAAGTGCCAGTTGATGGCGCGATCACTTCTCCGAGAAGTGACTGAGCCCGCGGTTTTTGGTTTTGACCAGTGGGTTGCTAAGGATACGCTTGAGATGTTTGGCTGCATTTTGGCTGTGAAAAATAAAACATGGTTTCGCGTCCTTTCGCGTCGGTTTCGCACAAATCGGACCAAATCTCGCGGGTGCTTCAAAAGTAAAAACAACGAGGTCGGGAAACTATAACATAAATATAAGCCTCGGGCAAGCACCGGTCGTTAATCAATAAGGTCGACTTCATGCTAGGGGAGAGCGTCATTTTCGCCGAGGTGCTGCAAAGAGTGTCACGTCTTTACGAAAGATGTGGTGAATGCACTTTCACTTTCCAAAAGGAGTCAAACTCTACCTACTTTTACGAGCACGATTCAGTAATAACGCTTGCGAGAACAAAAACCCACCGTAAAATAGAAAGCATTGTTTCGAAAGAATTGACGAATTGAAGAAGACGTACTCAGGGATGAGCTCCGAGCAAAATGGAAATATTATTAGCTAGTTTATACCCGGGTTTGTAGGATCACCGTTTTTACTCAAGGAAAGGAAAATTAATGCAAACAAAGACCGTATTATAAAACCAGATTATAAAAACACGGATTGAGAGCCTCGTGTTTAATCCTGCTTTGCACACTATGTATCAGTTTTTTCACTGCAGATTTTTATATGTTTTATCGACGAACAGACACGAATTATCCCAATTCATTAACTAACTAATCTAATCTTTACAATGAAACATAATTCCTCAAAATTCAGGATTAGAATTCACTTCATCCAATCTCTAAATTAGAAATCAATGTTACATAAATGCTACTCCAGAAATTAAATCACTCTTAAAACCAGGTAAATATTCTTGACACTTATAAAGTTTGAATGCTTCCATTGTCACTACACAAAATATCACAATAACAATTTAAGCAATCCCAGAAATTAGGGTCAATACCCTTGTAAGATCTAAATTTATAAATATATAAAGAAAAACCGGTGCTAACAATGGCATCAAAACAATGTGGTTCAATGAGTTTCCCCTCTCATCCACCATTCTGAAATCTAGATACCGATCACAACTTCAGCCCAGTACCTGTCAACCCATTGACCTTGCACAAGGTATGCAAATATTTAATTGATTAAATAAATTTAGAAGATAATGTCTGCAAGGTTCCTAAGAGACGATGAAGAAAATAAAATCTTGGTTGAAGCTGTGGAAAGTGTGGACAAAGGAGAGATGGAAAGACCAGGAAAAATAAGATCAAGGGACTGAGGGTACAAATCAGAAAGCTAGAAAAAACTTAGAAAATTCAAAAATGTTCTTTTATTGTAATTTTAATTTGCATTGAACAAGGCCAGGACTAGACTGCTTGCAAGTCTTTGTATATGTAAGCCCAACCTGAAAGAAGAGGGGACAAAATGATTACCCATTAGTATGATTTAACAGCATTTTTTATAAGATTTGGGTGTCAATACACCTGAAAAATCTAATGCTAAAATAAAAACAAACAAAACAAACCCTGAACAAGACTTTGTTTAAATTATTATAGGCAGCCTTGGTAGTAAAGTAAACATGATATTCATTTTACACTTTCAGTTTAGTTCTAACAGTCCCTAAATCAGGACCTTCCTAGCACTTGCAGAATCGAGGCTGAATCTTTATATGGTAGTCTTAAAAATTTTGCCATAAACAATAAACAATTTGTTTTAATTTCAAGTTTTATCATGTACATCAATAAGCATATCTGTTTTACACGAGACAAAACATAACTTCACATCAAAACTTATTACAATCCTGATCAAACCGGAGAAGCCTGACACTAGTAGAAATTCAATCATTGAAAATCATTGAAAATCATAATTTTAACAATGATTAAAAATATTAAAAAATAAATTTCGCTCTAAAGATTTAGCATCTTTTCCGAAAATAAGGATTTCAGTATACTCAGCATATAGCCACAACCTTTACAATAATTGATTATACAAACCAAACAGATCAATAAATATTAGTATTAAAGATACTATAGGAGACAAAGCTAAACAAACCCATAATAAATAAATTTCATCTGGAAGATTTGGCAATTCCCTAAATTAAGTTATTTTAAATCCAATTTAGGGAATTGCAAAAGCTGTAAAGATTGTATTAAAATACGCACTTGGTCTTAGATACAATCTTTACAAATTAAACAGAACTTTGACGTGTAGATATTTGTTAAAATCTAAAGTTCATCTGAAGAGAAAATTCACCCTGCCATAATTTCCGTGCATCTGCCAGTCTGGTCTCTCGCGTTGTGTAAAGATATTTTTTGTGTAATTACAGAACTACAAGTATTGTCAGTACTCATATTGCAAATTGTTAGACAAAGACAAGTCATCATAACTGAAAATACCTGTTATAAAAATGTTAACTGCTGAAGTAAGTTCTCTTTTAGATAGATAAATATATACTTTATTTATTTTCGAGAAATTAAACTGGGCTTTTAATTCGTTTTACAGTGACTACAGTGTACTGGTATACTGAAAACCCCGGGATGAAAAGCTGCCGCCTTCCATCATGTTCCATGCCGTACGGCATGTCAGTCACAGGTTTTAATTGGCATAAAGTTCTAAATTAAGTTTAAATTTAGCGACAAATATTGATGTTTCTGCTTACCTTGTCATTTAGAGCTTCCCGTGCCTTTCATGCATAATTTTGTTCGATGTACATGACATAAACATCTTCCACCGAAGTCCACACGTTTGCAAACAACCTTGGGCAACCACAGTCTCGACTTGTAGCTGCTCAAACACAATTGTTTTAGGCGATTGAAATTTTTAAACCTTTTTTCCAATCAAGAGAGATTCGGTTCGATCAGTTTATGGAAACCCGCGTGGCTAAAATCGCCATTTTGAATACTAAAACAATCTCTAGTCTCTTCGGAGGTATTCGTACAATACTCTCATTGGATGAAATCAATCGGAACCTATTCGGGCGATCATCGGCGAGCACACGAAAATTGCCCAAAACCAGTACTTGTTCCCCCGACTGAATAGCCTTTAAAAGAATGTTGTAGTATTTAACTGTATCGAATTAGTGGATCTCCAACCGTCATCTTGTTTATCTGAAGTGGCTGTTAGTTCGTTGGATAACGTTTTGTTACCACAGTTGCGAGGCTCTAAGATCCGAGTCTTTTGAAGGCTACTGCAGTCTCTAAGCATTGAGAGCGATGGTTTCTTTGAGTTGTTTTTAAGCTCCCCTTAGTTTAAGAGGTTGTGATTTGCGTTCTGGGAGCTAAACTTTACCACCATTATTTTTGATCTGTTTTGTTGCGTTATTTGCATCCAACAAATAAACTCTACTGATATTTGATTACTGCATTTGAAGTCTCTAGGATGCTGCTGCTAAAACTCAGTGCAAAGAAAGCGGCAAAAATAGACAGATTTGTCTGTCTTTTTTGTAAATATAGGTATTTTGTCTTCATCTTAGCCCCTGGGGGAGGGGAAATTGGTGTGAATTTTTGCCCCATGCCCCAGGGATTTAGAGGGTTTTTGTTTGAACCTGAAAACAAATCCCCAGGGGTGTCCCCGGGGTCAACCCCCGGGAAAGCCAATGATTAGTGCATTATTGACCAACCGTGAGGTCAAGATGGTGGGATATTGGCTAAGTTTTTTTTTTTTACGTGTTTACAACGGAGTCAAGGTCTATAAACAACGAAGAACAGGGCCAATACCCTGCCATCCAATACCCTGCCATCTTGGCCGTAAAAACTTGGTCAATAAAGAATTTTATATATGGCAACAATGGCGGCAACAACAAATTTGCGGGAAAATTACGGACAATCCCAAGTGTGCAAGATAGGCCCATCTCGTCCACTCGAGTAGCCAATTACAATGCAGTGTTTCCCTTATCTTGCCCACTCATGGGGCCAACCATGTAATAAGTTAAGATAAGTCGAAGCTCAGTTGAAGTTCTTAATTTTACCCCCCCCCCCCCCCCCTCTCCCCCCTTCTAGAGAGGAACCTGAAACCTTATGGCAGTGTACATTTACAGTAAAATGACAGACACCAGTGACCAGAATCTGGCCAGAAAAGAAAACTGTATTCACCTTATTCATAAATGGTGGAATGCGCAGAAGGGTTTGGGTCAAGTACATAAAAGCATGGCAAGTGGGGCTTCTCCTCTAACAAAAACAAAGCAAAGTATGGGGAATGCAAGTGCCCTTGCACATGATGTTGCCTACCACTCGATTTTCGGCCTAAGCAGTTGTATTTATTTCTTATTTACTGCTTACAAAAACATTAGAATCTGACAATTTTCCCAAAAATGTTAGCTCAGATAACAAACTTTAAGTATTTTGTAAGTTAGAAGACAATTTAGCGAAAGAGTGAGTGATAATGTAAGAGCACAGTTACTAACTATGGTAAGAGCAAAAAGAACTTAAAAAATTGGTCGAAAATCAGCACTTCCGGCGTAACAAAATGGTAAATCGTGCCCAGCATTCCCTTGAAGGCAGTGCCACAAAAATCGTGCCAAATGTACCGAGTGATCCTGCCAGATCGTTCCCAAATCATGCCCTGCATTCCCTTCGTGCCTTCATTGTTCGTACCGTTCTTACCGTTCCAATCATTCCTTAACGAGCGCCCTGTGTTTCCTTTCTCTCGTCACATGTTTTTATCAGTACTGTACAGCCAATTTTGATGTAAGCTTAACTAAAAACTAATAAATTGTGAACTGGCCTGCACTTCAGTCAAAATAAATCGTAACTCTATTTCTCGTTCGCGAAGAACAAATCATTCATAAAATTTCACCGTTGATAGAAGTTTTGTGGTGGGTAGATTTTGTCACATGCTAGGCAACCAGTTCTGAAACAGGATCAAATTTCATGCCAGCACCAAAACATGGAAAACATTGAATGCTATGATTTCTTTGAATTTTCAAAACTGCAAATTGCTCGAATATCTCATAAGTGTTTGCTGTATTTATGAGTTTAATGTCAGATGTAATTCACTGAAGAACGAACGCCGCTTTTTGTTGTTTATTTATTTTGTGTTTGAGACATCTTTGTTGGCCGTCGGCGCCGCTTATTTTCAAACACATTGGCCTTTCATTTGACTTCCATTCTCAAAATTTTATTTTGAGGTGCCTAAGACAAAACAGACCAGAAAGTAGGAAAGTGAACAAAACGAATAACAAACCTTCCTCTCCTTACGACTGGAGTCAGTCTTACTCCGTAATATTATGAAAGCAACTGCAGAATTGTATAGACTGCGTGTGCAATCAACATTGGCAGGATAAAATCATTCTTGACTACTGTAAGGAACGATATTAGAAACGATTAATATGGGAACGATCAGGGAACGATGTGCATGATAGGAATGATAGGCATGATAAATGGAACGGAACTTAAGAGTGACATAAGGAACGTTAGGAACGGGCATGATGGGAACAAAATTGGCTAAAAGCAAAGATTTTTTTTAAGTAAGTCAAAGAGAGTCAACCAAAAAAAACATCAGTAAAAACTGAATTTGAAAAAAGTTGAAACAGTTTGTGTGCACTTTAGTTTTGTCTTCGCTTTCTCTCTATGTTGTAAAATGCTGTGATGGAGCCAGCCAAGAAGACTCTGTTTTTCATAGAAAATGCACTAATTTTCAATCTTGGTTTTTAAACTACTATAAGTTAAATTACATGTGAGCATCATGGAAAATTATTCGATTTTGGAGGTGCACATTCTTTATAGAAGAAGTTTGCCGATTTTCATTCAATTTTGAGCTAATTTAGTAAGAGAAAATCAAGCGTTTTTGATGTCACGCAAAATGTTACGCCCATGATCACCAACACCATGCGCAAGACCAAGTAGTACCTCTTGTAATTCTTGAAATATCTCATCGTTCAGAAAGTGATTCTTGACTGTTGATGACTGCCATTGAAATTCCTGATTTTATAACTGCAAATGGTTTTGGCGGTTTTTTGACGACATTTTCCCACTTTTTTGTGTTGACTTCAAAACCATACAACCATATCTGCGGTTGTAAAACCATCAATTTCAATAGTCAAGAATCACTTTCTAACTGACGAGATATTTGAAGAATTACCAGAGATAATACTTGCATTCCCCCTCCTTTGCTTTGTTTTCATTTGAATGGAAGCCCCGGCCACTCACCTCGCTTTCATGTACTCAGCCCAAACGCTTCCAACTCGGCCTATGGCCTTGTTGGCTAAGTATCAGGTGATATTCCGCGCAATTTTGCAGGATTATTGTTAATTATATGTAGGTTGCCTGTTATGGTGAATTAGCAAATTCATTAATGGCAATGAAATTTGATGTTTTTTCTTCCTTTCAGTCAACATTCTTCAAGTGAATATTTCAATGTTCAAATGGTGACTCAATTCAAGATTCAAATGTTAATTTCACAATGTCTGGCTTCATGCAATAGGTACATGAGAATTTAAAAAATAACCCTTGTTTGCATAAAAAATGTAAACTCAGTCAACAACAGTTTTTCCCAGTCTTTCCTCTGCCAGTAGGATTTTGGAGCCTCTTCAATACACCAAAATGTTTTGCCTCTCTCCTGGTGTTTATGAGAGGCTCGAAAAACGGGAATGGCAAACAAAACGCAGTGTATGACATTTTAATGTTGGCTAGTTGTAGCCAAAAAGTTATTATTTTATAGGAAATTCTGGCCAAATTACCACGTGTCTGTCACATGAAGTTAGACAATAATCCAATCAACATTTGAGTTTTGTTTTGAGTCCACTTTTAAACTGAATTACTCATTTCAAGAATGGAATGTTAATTAAAGTAAAGAATAAAATTAATTTCATTAATGAATTCACAAATTTACCCATGTGCTGTTTTGACTGTAAAAGCTTTCTTTCTTGAAAGTCGCCGTTGAAAGTATGTCACTAGAAAAGGACCATTCATGAAACATTTTGTAATTTTTATTTAAAACCTAACAAATCTGTGTCACATAGTCCATGGATCCATTTGGACAGCCAATATTTGATACACAATATACCTGCATACGTGTTCTAGGTCTAGGCTGACTCCCTGTTTAATAGGAGGAGGTGGGAGGTTGCCAAGATTACTCAGCAGTTCATTATTCCACAGTAAATGTTCAGTAGTTTCTTGTAGACAGAGATCTGAAAAACCAAAAATTGTCCTTAACCATTGCATCAGAGTAAAGAAAAAACAAACAGAAATTGTTGCTCATCTTGGACCCTGCAATCTGCAATAGAGGAATCACAATCCATCATTAGGTGTATGAAAGAAGAGACTGGCTCTCCTGGAGTTTGTGTAGCTGTAAGTCTTGATGGAAAAACTGTGTGGAGTGAAGGGTTTGGCTTTGCAGATGTAGAAAATAGAGTATTATGTTCTGGAAAAACTGTTATGAGGATTGCAAGCATCAGCAAACCTCTTACTACAACAGCTGCAGGTGAGTAATGTTCTGATAAGCAAATTGCCCTTTGTATAAAGTTCTTAAATTGGCTGGTTGACACTTTGTAGCGAAGGAGAACTTATGAGCAGTCAGTCAGTCAGTCAGTCAACAATCCACCAAACACATAACAGTGAAAGTAAGTCCTCCCTATCATTTCAGTTGCACATAAAGTGATAAAGAATAAGTTACTTTACAAGTATATATTTTTGTGGCACAATTTGATACTTTACGCATTATACCAATCAGTTTCATGGAATAAACTCTCTTAGTTGATTGATCCATCTTCATTATACACTGTACTTGACATTGAAAATGGCAATCTCTGCTTGCTTCGTCAGCCAAGCTATGGGAAGAAGGAAAGTTAGACCTTGATGTCCCAATCCAAAAATATGTAGATTCATTTCCTGAAAAGACCTTCAGCGGGACTCCTGTGATCCTCACAACCAGACACTTGCTCTCCCATCTTGGTGGAATAAGACATTACAAAGAACGTATGTTCTCTAATGAAGAGAACAAGACAAAGAAGGAAAACATGGTATGTGGAATATATACTAGAGGCACAGGTGGGAAATTTGAAGATTGCTATATTTTTAGCCCAGTTGAAAATAATTAATAGAGCTAGGCATTTTATTGTACAGTTTGGGTTACTGGACATTGGATTTGTACATGTAGCATCGTATCTTTCTGTTGATGCACATTATTCCCAAGTTTGGTTCAACAAGTTATTTTTCCTCCCTTTCCACCCAATTTGGGCTGAAGTTTAATTTCTTAGTTATTCCATACTATGGTTGTTCATTTTGATTTGCTTTCAAGTTTCTTGTACTGGAAATAAATTTCTGTTCCCAAAGAATTGTTTTGGTGGTTGTCTTGTGTTTTACTTAGTTTCACTAGCAAGAATTGATAGGAATCAAATAATAAAAGGCACTCATGGGAATGCATGTGGTTTCAGCTATGTTTTGTCTCCCACAATTTTATGGACTTCCAAATTATTATTTTTTTATGTCACCTGAGTGTATTTAACAGTCACCTATTTAGATTACAATGCCATATTTGACACAATGATAAGCATGTCCTTTTGTCCCACAGACTTAAACAAGTGGTAAGGCTATTGATGCAAGGACATTTTCATTACGAACAACATCATAAAATGTAATAGCCAGGCCAAAATCATTCTTACGGATGAAATCAGCTGGGAAAAGTCTGTCACTCCACCCCAAGGATTTTTCGCAGCTACTCTTGTCCATATCCTGATGTCTCATGATTTAAAAGCTTGAATAGAAAATCACTACCAATAGTCTTTCTGTTTAAATATACCACTTTCAAAACAAAAAAATTCTTTCATATGAAAAGAAGACTAGAGAATTGTTCAGTCTGGGAATGTGTGACAAATTGCAAATGAATTGAAGATGTGTATCTTTGCGAGTGGCCTCATTCCAGTTCCTTATGTCTGAATTGGCATGTCTACTGTGTCAACAATTAAACATACTCGAAAGTCGTTTCTCGAAAAGTACTTCACAGTTCAAATCAAGAAGCACCTCTTTCAAAAAGTTTTTCTCTTTTCAAAAGGTCTAAGCGCAAAAAAGCTAGAAGTTTTGTTCCCTGTTTGTTCTGAATTTCGGTGTGAAAATGCAAGAGCAAGTTTTTTCATATTTAATTACATGGTAATTTATAAAGAGCAGTGTGAATTTATTTACATTTACAACAGCTGGCACGTTTCCAATGAAAAGGCTGTTTCTCCAGAATTACTTAACCATTTTGGTCAAGAGAAGTCTATTGGGAAGCATTTGCAAATTGCAAATTGCATCAGAAAGTGGAAGCTCTCCAAAATTTACCATAACTCTACTTGGTCTTACGTGAATATTTGTCCAGAGAACCCACATTGCAAACAGCGTTGTAAAAAGTGATAATTTATTATGTCCATTGATATAGACTTTATGGCTTGTTTGTGCAACTTGCTCAGTGGCAGGCATGTTGGACTGTAAGGAGCTCCATCAAAAACAACCAGTCAAATAATCATTTTGAGCAGCATGATATCTGAGAAGGCGAATCCCAACAGTTTTTATTGGCCAATCCCAATCCTGACCATAAATATACTTAGACCCTTACCTCAACACAAAAGGCCTTATCAGTGGGTGCATATTCCCACCCAGGACTGGTCTTTGGTCACCAACAATTTACTGTTAAAGGTCAAATGAACCAAATTTTCGACATTCTTTCTTTTGCGATTTTAAAGCAACCAAATGCTAAAAGAACCTGTTATTAAATAAACTTAGGAAGAAATTTTGCTTTCTGATCGCCTTAAAGCGTGAACTATAGCAAAAACTACAAAGATTTCCGAAGGCTTCACGAAAACGTTTCCAAAATGACCGCGCACTGGAATGGAAGGAATGGATCGAGCTTTGAGTTTGTGATGTAATAATTTTTTGACGGCTTTGCGATCGAGGAGACGATCGTCATTTGAAGAGCAAATAATGTAAAGTTTGAGAGTTTGAGTCAGTCTGAGTAATTCGTCAAGTAATTCTGAAAAGACCTATTAAGTTCTTTTAAAACACTGGATGGCTAGTAAAAATCAGCTCAGCTTGGTATGGAACAAAGAATTTTGTTATATACCTCAACTGAAATGCAGTTTTTTTGGATTTGCAGGCAATTATATATAGTCAGGACGTGTGCAGCTTGAAACCCGGATCGGTATGAGCGCGAATGGTGATGTGGCTTAAAGCTAAGATTGTATTCACTATTTTCTTTTACGTACTCGAGATCGAGTCACACAAAACACAAAAATAAATTTCTACACAAAAATTTAACTTGAATGAAAGGATATTTCTCAATGCAAATTCGAAACCGCAAACCATCACGCAGGGTGAAACTTTCTTGAATGAATAAATTTGTGTTGTTTTCAGTTGAAGGAAAATTCAGTGGTGAATGATAAATACAGAGCATTTACCGACTGTCTCCGCGGACACTGTGAGGTTTGTTTCTATTACCTGTTTATAGTCCATATTTTGGCTATGTCACAGAGATGTAAATTTTATTTAGCTTTGTACATATTAACATGCGTCAAAAACACGTCTCAAAAAGCATGCACATGGAAGCTGTATTATTCGGCGAGGATAACAAATCAATACTGAAGTTGATATTGAAGTTCGCAATACTTGCCAAGCCAAACCAACAAAATAAAAGTGTTAATAATCATAATAAAAATACTAGCAAGCTCTAGTTATTAAAATTCCTTATTTCCAACTTGCTACATTAAGCAAAAGATGAACGAACAGTTGTACGTAGTCTCTCTGTTCTTCGTTGGGCATTCTTTGCGGTATTTAATTTGTTCTTCGGCGGGCACTCTTCGCCATATTTAATTTTCTGATCACAAAGACTTGAAGGCAGAACCCAGAAACCTCCTTACTGATACAGTTTTCAGTGAAATGAGCCGCATAAATGCGCAAGTGCTTGTTTTGGTTCAAACAATTCTCTTTTCATTTTTACAACCCAACGTTTTCTAAATTTTGAATCTTCAGAAAACTTAAAAGTACTTACTCTAGACTTTGTATTATTTCAGTTTATTGCTGCTTAAAACACCATGATTTTCTGCTTTAAATGAAGTCACCGACTTGGTGAACTTTAGAACTGAACGGCTTTGAATTTCCTGCAATCTTACAGGTCACCAACAGTGACATCTTGGTTGTGTTTCCAACAATTTTTCTGACTGCTCCACGATTATGAAGGCCAAAAATAAGCACTTTTAAACTTGTAACATCTCTGCGATGCAAAGTCCAATTACTTTGAAACTTCAAAATGTTTTTATTTGGCTCTTAATTAATAGATTGGGTAAAAATAAAGAAAAATCAAAAATTTTGGTTCATTTGACCTTTAAGATCTTTTTTTTTTCTTTCTGTGTGATGTGCACATGGAAAATGCAGATAACTTGTCATAATAAATGCTTTGTACTGCTTCATGCAAATTTTTTTATGTTCATGAAGATTACGACTTGATTTTCTTTGTGCATTTTTGTCACTGGACTTCCCGGATCTCGGTTCTTTTTAGCAATGTTTCCAAAATCCCGCCACCTAAAATCACCAATTTGTGTGTCCCAATCTCTCTTTCTTTTCGCTCCAATATCTTGGATTTTATGATTATGTTTATGTATGGATTTGGAATTTAAGGCTTCAACAATATTGAAGGCATCAATTCACCTTCAATTTGCAGAGATCTTTTTTTGCCTGGGATAAACTGTGGTTGCTGTTGTGTTATGACAGCTCTGTAAGTAGTATCCCTGTTGATAGAGTGCTATAAGATATAATTTGACAGTGTCTGCCCCTTCAAGAGTTTGATTTCTTTAATAATTATTATTCGACAGAATAAAAATAGCAATGCCTCTAAAGAACATGTTATGGTCTCTACTGGCAAGGCACAGTCAGGTGAGCTTGTTCTGTGGATTGTTATCACTATCTTATAACTCCTTACACTCCCAATTTTTTCATTTTCTTCACAACTCTGATCTGTTGGTATGATGTTGCACAAGTACAAGACTGTTCCACTTAAGGTTGCTTACTACAGTATTGAGGGGGAAAATGAGCCCAACTTTTAACTCTCTTTTAAAAATGTTCAGAAATGTTTCTCTTATTACTGTTTATTACAGCGTACAACCATTATTTGCAACAATACAAATACCAATAAAGAGCCGAAATTTACAACCCAGTGCTTAAGAGGGGACTGGTCACTAGTAGTTTCAATGGCATTTTTCTTGAAAACATACCGTACAACCCATGATGAAACTTAATTTTTTTTAGGGGTGAATCTCATCCACAGGCAAAATTTTAAAAACATTCGTGACAGATTTTGAGCTTTTTTAAATACTACCAAAATATTAACACATGACCAGACATCTGAAATTCAGGCTACCGGTAGCAAAATAATCATATTTTCCTACTTTGCAAAAATCTGTCTCACAGATGTTTGATTTATTTTGCATGAATGTTTAACAAGAGCTGATATCTAATTTCTTAAATGAGGGTCATGCAGGCAGATTTTGAGAAAAACTAGTACCCAGTCCCCTCTCCGTTGTAAATTTTGGCTGCCTATTTGGCATGTAAAGCTTAATTAGTATGTATCTGTAGTCAGTGTGTTTTGGTTTGGTTTTGGTCTGTCTCTGAATGGGGTCTGTAGCCCTTTATTTCTTTTAACTTAGTGCCAAAACAATCTGGAATGAAGAAACTATCTCATTTTTGCGAAAGTTTCTGAAATTGAAGGGCCGCGAAAGAAAACGTCCCCCTCGAATTTTGGCAAAATTGAACATTGTCAAAAACATTCCAAATTTCACATGCAGGTTTGTTTATGTGTGCTTTACACTGACCTGTATCTCATTTCGTGTGTCTTTGCTTTCCTGTCGATAATTATCGTATGCAGAAATGAAAATAAAGTGCTTGCAGCTTTCATTCTTCACAGTCAGCCAGTAGTATGAGTTTTTCAACACAATGCGTGGTCATCTTTCTTCGTAGGGTTTTGTAAGTGTAACGGGAAGGCGAGAAGAACTTCAAACGTGCCATTACAAGAAATTGCGATGCCGTAGCCATGATTTCATTTTGATTTGCCTTGGGGGGGGGGGGGGGGGTTAGAAAGGGACTGGATACCACATTGTGAGGTTGAGCTGACGTGTGAGAAAAGAAAAAAAGATGGCGATTTGCTTGTGAGAATAAAATGCTTCGAGTGCAGCCGTCTGGTG
Source organism: Meandrina meandrites (assembly GCA_963693305.1). Lineage (NCBI taxonomy): Eukaryota > Metazoa > Cnidaria > Anthozoa > Scleractinia > Meandrinidae > Meandrina > Meandrina meandrites. Next base: position 14,255,451 of record OY855913.1, read on the forward strand.
GTTGAAGGACATCATAAAGTCTGGATACTCGCAAGTCAATAGCATCTCTCGAAGAACTGAGGGTTGTTCTGCGCTTTGTTTGCACAATAGCGCTATTTTAGGCGCTGGAGGTGAAAGTTGTCCGACAAAGGCAGGTTGATCCAGGCGGGAAGTCTAAGGCAGGTTTCTTGTCGGGAACTTTGTCAGCACGAGTTTTGCAGTGTTCGCCGATAAGCGAGCTGGTTTTAGACTTATCAAAATTGTTGGAGTGTTGCGGGCAGGACCTCTCCTGTCGACAAAATTCCCGGTACCTCGTTAAATATTCATTGATCGATCGATCAATCGATGCAGCCGAAAACCAAAAAGTGCGTGAAGTCCTGTCTTGATTTCGCGGGATTTTTTGTAGTGTGTGTGATGCGATGATGCAAGAATTGGAGAAGTGAGAGCAAACAGTGCTTTACTGAAAGCAAAACTAAGATGTAGTATGAAAACCAGCGTTAAATTTAACGTCGACGGCGACCGCCATGCATGTTTACTTCGCGTTCGTTAAATCGGATCGACAGAGCGCGTGTCGTGTCACAAAAGGAGGGGGACATTGGGGTTTGCGGTATTGCGGTATTGGCCAATTTTTTATGCGGTATTTCGGTAATTTTAATCTTGAATTGCGGTATTGCGGTATTCTCAAAACCTGCGGGATGCGTTTTCTTTACGTTTTGGTCGACGATTTTCGGTACAAAAACGTATCCTTCACTTTTTTCCGACCATTTATAGCCGTTTTCGGTCGTTTCGGAAGCACCCTGAAACGGCCTTATTTTGTCACACATTATAATCTACAATTTGACTGTTTTAACGACCCGTTTAAGGCCGTGCCATTGTTTCCACGGTCCCACCGCTCATTTTTGCCTCTATTTTTGCTCTCGCGTCAAGGAATCCACCAGCTATACAGGCTTACTATAAAACTGCGGTATTTTCTGATTTTTTTTTTTGCGGTATTGCGGTATTTGTCGAATTTTTTAGCGGTAATGCGGTGTTCAGCAACCCCCAATGTCCCCCTCCAAAAGTAGTCGAGTGTTGTGGAGCCAAACAAGGAAAAAAAAAAAAACAGCTAACTGCAAGCACACCGGATGGAAAGCTAACCGCAAGCAAACCGAAGTGAAAGCTAACCGCAAGCAAACCGGAGTGAAAGCTAACCGCAAGCAAACTGCACTCAAGGCTAACCACGGGCCTAGGGTTATAAGCGTTTGGTTTATAGCTCAAATGCTAACCCTAATCCCAAATTTTAACCCTAAACTGAAACGCTAACCCTAAACCTTGGAGTTAGGGTTAGAGTTAAAGTTTAGGCTAGGGCTTAGAGCTTGGTTTAAAACAGCCGTAACTGGTTAACCGGTTAACCTTCGCTGATTTCATTGTTTCAACAAATGAAAGGCTTCTTTTGTTTATGCTTTATCCAATTAAGACGTTGCAAGCGAAAGCCGTGTTTTTTTGCATGCGTAATTTATGGAGAAAGAGACCAAACAACAGCGAAAGAAATACCGGGCAATGTTAAACACACATAAACAAAGCTACATGCAAAATTTGGAGTTGTTTTGACAATGTTCAATTTTGACAAAATTCGAGAGGGACGTTTTCTTTTGCGGCCTTTCAATTAGCGATACTTTCTGAAATATCAGAAAGTTTCTGATATTGATCATGAGCATTGAACCGTAAAAACGGCTTATATCATCATGGTAACCAGAAACTATCTGAATCTTCAGAAACTTTCTCGATATTCAGAAAGTTTCTTTGTTATTAACCAATAGGAACTCCGGTTTGATTACGGGAATAATATCGGTTTGCATTAATACATATGTTAATTCAAGATACCGACGACATGAGAAACTGAGATAGAGCTGCGTGTATGTGTTTGTAGATTTCCCTTTCGCCATTCACCAAAACGAGTGTTCGCCACAAAACAATATAGAGTTCACTCCTAACGTGAGGTGATTTAATTTATCGTGAGAATAAGTGCAAACCCCCTTATACCTTGTAGCCTAGCTTACAATGTTCAGTGGTTCTTTTCATCCAGCAATGCACATATATAATTATGATGGTTTAAGGTACAGCTTCCAAAGCACTAGCTTTGAAGTTTCCAAACTTTGCCCTTGTTGAATGTTCGTATCGCATTGAGTATCGACTGTTTCATAACTGGAGATAAGTTTAGTGGAAAGTAAGTAGTAATGCGACTTTTCGACTAGGTGGACTTCCTTAACTACGTGCCGGATATCTGAGATTGTCTTACTCTGACGGAACTCGTTGTTAAAAATTTTACTGGCGATGTTATCCATACGCTTAACCTTCATCGATAAAGTGTCATTGAAAAGGAGAAAGTATCTGAATGCTCAGAAAGTTTCTGCGATAGAACTATAGATTCCATTATAGCACAGGTTATCTGCATTGTAGTGCGGCCTTTCACAATACGCTAAAGTAAACCGAACATGTTCGTTTGACTAATGGACTTTCTAAACAACCGACATGCGGGCTATCTCAGATTGCTTTTCTCGGAACTCGTCATTACAAATTTTACTGGCGATGTTATCCACAAGCTACCTTTATCTGTAAAAAAGTTTTAAAGTTAACTTCTTGTAATTGAAAACTATAAGTTTCATAACTGAAGATCAGTTTAGTGGAATGTTAGATGTAATGCGACTACATGAAAATAGTTTGTTTGACTTAAGTTGGACTACCCAAACAACCTACGGCTATCTCGGATTGTTTTTCTCGGAACGCGTTTTACAAATTTTACTAGCGTTGTAACCAGAAACTATCTGAATCTTCAGAAACTTTCTCGATATTCAGAAAGTTTCTTTGTTATTGAAATAGTATGTATTTGGATGTTTATTCTCGCATTCCGAGAACATGGCTGCCATGTTCGACCACATGCTACAAGACTCGGTCCAGGCCTCTAGCGGCTGGTACAACGCATGCGGATACTATGACATCCCCCTCTTTGAAAAACTAATGAAAGCTCAGGTTACAAAGCACGTGGCAAGAAAAAATGATATGAAATAACACAGCTGCATACTTAAAAAACTGAACAGTTCTCAATCAAATGTATAACAGATGTCCTTCCAACATGGTATAATAATGTCAGTTTAAACAACAACAACAGATCTAGAGCATACATGTGCTCATAAACCTACATAGCCTATTAATAGCTAGCAAAATCATCACTAAATGTCACCTCAGCGAAACAGAACAGAACTAAGTGTCATTTCAAACGTAATGTTTTTAGTCTTCAAATTTGGCTGGGACTCGTGTCTGCCGCCCAGATCTCGTTACTTGGCTTTTTGGCTGGAATGAAATGTTTCCACCTCGAACGACGACGACTTCATCTTCTGGTCTTAGTTCAGTTGGACTCCCTAAAGTCTTTCCTGGTGAAGTAGTGATAGTTGGGCTGGGGTCCTCCATTAGAGTTGTAGGTGCCACGGGGTTGCCATCCACTCTAGTCAGTGTTGTAACCGGTTGCTTGATGAACGACTCTTGACCAAATGGTATCTCAGAGGTAAACTGGGGAAGAGTAGGCACCGAATTCTCTTCCATTCTAAGTGTGGGTTTAGGTACAGGAACAGGTTCTGGGTTCTTGGGGCGCAGGTGTTCTCTTGTTCTCTGGTACAGCTTGCCATTCATTTCAACAATATATGTTCTTGGCTCTCTGTCGGGATTTAGGCGGTTGAAAACTCTTCCTTGTTCCCAGATGTGTTTTCTTGAGTTCCATACGTACACTGGCTCAGAGTTACCAAGAACACGCTTGTCACAACTGGTTCTCTTATTGTAGAATTCTGCCTGCTTTGTTTGTTTCTGGAGGTTGGCTTCTTGGTGAGTGCCATTACCGGGGTGCTTTGATTGGAGTGCAAGATTACTACTCGGTAGCGGTGATCTGGGCTTCCGCCCATACAAGAGCTCATAAGGTGATGGAAGGTGGTCGTCAAGAGGAGTTATCCTGTACATCCACAGGGCTGTTTCAGGGCACTGGTTATTTGCAACTGCCTTCTTCCAGAGGGATTTCGTAGTACCAACGCACCGTTCTGCTACACCGTTTGCTTGGTGGTGGTATGGCGAACTGAACGTTAGGGTGATATCGCTCTCTACACACTTCTTCTTGAACATGTCGCTGACAAACTGGCTCCCAAAATCAGCAATCAGCATGGAAGGTAGGCCATACTCGGCAAATACACTGGTAAAGTGGCTTGAAATGGTGGATGCTGACATATCCTTCAGGGTTCTGATGACAGGGAACCTTGAATAATAGTCAACGATTATCAGGTATTTTGCTCCATTAAACTGAAAGATATCTGATCCAAGCTTCTCCCACGGTCTTGACGGGAGATCAGGTTGCATTGCTGGTAGCTTCTGTTGCGCATGCTGATGTTTGTTGCATAGTTCACAGTCTTTCACCATTTGACGAATGTCACCCGAGATGCCAGGCCAGAAGACAGATTGCCTGGCCAGAAGCAAGCATTTGGTTTCGCCTTGATGACCGGTGTGTGTTGCCTCCAATACCTGGGCTCGAAGGGACTCCGGCACAACTACTCTGTCTCCTTTCAGTATCAGACCATCCTCCAAAACAAGGTCACACCTAATGTTCCAGTAGTCCCATAGTTCCTTTGGGCACTGTTTCCTGTACGCTGGCCATCCATTGTAGATGGTGTTCTTCAATAACTGCATTGTCAGGTCTTTTGCTGTAGCAGACCTCACTGAGTTAATGTCAATAGGGCATGAGGTGTCTGTCATGAAGTGTATGCTGTAGTCAGGAGCACAGTTCACGCTCTGATTTTTAGTTTCAACTACTTCTGGTGTTGTGCATACGCGTGATAACGCATCAGCAACAGGGATCGTTTCTCCTCGTCTGTATTTGACCTCAATGTCAAACTTCATGCATCGGAGCAACAGTCTTTGCAACCTAGCTGGTGCTTCTGCAATGTTCTTCTTAAAGATTTGTTCTAGTGGTGAGTGATCAGTTTCAACCAGTGTATGCCTCCCAAGTAGATAGTATTCAAATTTCTCCAGACCGAACATCACAGCTAAGCATTCTCTCTCAATGTTAGAGTACCTGGATTCTGTGTCCGTAAGTGATCTTGATGCCATGGCTACAATCCTTTCTTTGCCGTTGGGGTCAATTTGTCTTATCCAGGCTCCTAGTCCCTTCTGGCTGGCATCGCACTGTAGGATGGTGGTTGTTGCCGGATCAGGGTCATAGTAGGATAGAACTAGCGCTGAGCAAAGTTCTTCTTTTATTCTACCTAGTGCGGTTTGGTGGCGCTGCTCCCAGCTGAAGTGAATATTTTTTTTTGTTAACTCGCGGAGGGGTTCTGTAAGCTCTGCAACCTTGGTTGAGAAACGGTTGAGGTAGGTGACCAATCCTAGTAGAGACAGAAGCTCCTTTGTGTTGGATGGTGTGGAAATGTTCTTGAGAGCTTCTAACTTGTCAGCTGCAGGAAGAATACCATCTTGTGTCAGTGTGTGGCCAAAGAAATTGACACCTTGTTGTTTGAACTGTAGTTTCTCAGAGTTCAGACTCACATTGTTTGCTCTAGTGGCCTCCAGCATGCTGACAAATGCTTGGTCGTGCTCTTCTTCTGTGGAGCCGAAGACTATGATGTCGTCGGCTATCCCAGTAACATTGGGAATGTTCTTATAGATGTCATCTAGCTTTCACTGGAAAATGTCCTGAGAAACAACTATACCAAATGGTAAGCGCTTGAACCTGTAACGACCGAAAGGCGTGTTGAAAGTGCATAGGAGACTAGATTCGTAGTCAAGTTCGACATGCCAGTATCCTTTCGTTGTGTCGACTACTAAGAAGTAGTTCTTGCCATGGAGTAAAGGGAGAATCTCATCAATAGTTCTGCTGTAGTAATGTTCGCGGCGAATGTTCTTGTTCAGGTCCTTGGGATCTAAGCAAAGTCTGACCTTTTTCTTTCCATCAGGCGTCTCCTTAACATTGCAGACAATTGAATTGACCCAGTCAGTGGGCTCTGTTACTTCAGTAATGACATCCTCAACGATCATTTTATCCAGCTCGGCCTTGTACAGTGGTAAGATGTGAACAGGAACTGTACGTGGGGGGTGTACTACTGGTGTTGGGTTGTCGATGAGTTTGATGTGGTATTGATCCCCGGGAAACCGGCCAATTTTGTCAAAACAGTCCTGATACTCGTTTATCACAGTAGCTTTGGAGAGACCCGCATGTTGAACAGCTTGCTGTGTTGCAGGTGACGCTGAAGCACTGGAGATTTCTTCGATGTGGATAGTAATGATGCCAAGTTCTTGAGCTTGTTGGCAGCCGATCATTGAGGGGTGGCCTGGGGCCTCAACAATGGTAAACTTTGTGGATATCGAGGTGCTCTTGAAAGTTAGTTGAAGGTCAGTAGTACCCAGGTTTTGTATGGGATTTCCTCCATAACCTTTCAGTATACTGTTGCATGGTTTGATTTTCACTGGGAAACCTAGCATCTGCAAATCATTTGTAGTAAGGATACAAGTGTCTGCTCCTGTGTCTACCTTCATTTGGATATTACGCTTGTCGTTGATCTTGACAGTAGCGAAGATCTTGTTAGGGTAACTGCTCATGCTATCAACAGAATTGTCAGAGGTAATGGTATCTAAAAACACTGTTATTGGCTCGGAGTCGCTTCCCTCATCTTCATCACAGCTGTTTATGCTTGAAGAATCGCTGTGTTGTTCATTGTCATCCTGCAAGTGGATCTCTTGGCCCTGGTATTCTGGGGTTTGGATGATTTCATGAACTTGTTTGAGACGTTTCTTCATGCATACCTTCTGGAAGTGCCCTGTTTTCATGCAGTACATGCACTTAGCATGTGTAGCTGGGCAGGTAGCGTCACTGTCATGTTTGTTTCCACACCTGAAACAACCACTGAATTTAAATTTGAACTTTGGTTTGCTGGCAGATGAGCTGTAGTGCTTAAAGTCATTGCTCGGAGGACTTTTCTTTGAACTGCTTGCTTGCTTTGACCTTTCAAATGAAGCTGTCTTCTTTTTGCTTCTTACAGAAAATAATTCGGTGTCCTGATCCCCTTGTTTAATTACTTGCATCTGTGCCCTAGTGCTTTCTTCTGTTTTGGCTAAGTCATAGACTTGTTGAAAGGTAAGAGAATTTCCTTTGGAGATGGCATCTTTTCTGACCTTATCCGATTTCAGACCAAAAATCAATGTGTCACGGAGGGTTTCATCCTTGAATGCAGGGTCATATCCACTGTCGTCGATTAGTGTCCGGGCTTTGGTTAAAAATTCTTCCAAGGGCATGTCGTCTTGTTTGAGACATCTAAGCTGGTACCTGGATAGTATTTGGTTGCTCTGAGGTTTTGTGTATGCCTCAAACTTCTCGAATATTGACTTAAGCTTGAATTGGTCCGCTTCGTCTTCCCACCTTGCTGTATTGTAGATCTCCAATCCTTTGTCGCCGGCCCACAGTAACAGTAGCCGTGCTTTTTGACCTTCCGGCTTGTTCGAGAGAGGCCCATCGAAAATGAGACTGCATTTCTGCTTGAAAAGCTTATATCGTTTGTGGATGTCTCCAGGTGTCGACCAATCCATCGAAGGAACCGTAAATTTATCCATGGTTGTTGTTTAGGATGAGGTACACCGACGGTGTTTGATTGTGAAGTAGCTTGAAACTTGAAACTTGAAATGGCGGTAAACGAGTTGAGCAGTTCGAATTTTTTGAAACTTGAAATCTCTGATGAAGACGCGTGAAGAGTCCGGTTGTTTTACTTGCAGAGTTCCATGTGCATTTCTAGCTTGATTTTCGAAAATATCCCACTTCTGACACCATGAAATAGTATGTATTTGGATGTTTATTCTCGCATTCCGAGAACATGGCCGCCATGTTCGACCACATGCTACAAGACTCGGTCCAGGCCTCTAGCGGCTGGTACAACGCATGCGGATACTATGACAGTTATTAACCAATAGGAACTCCGGTTTGATTACGGGAATAATATCGGTTTACATTAATACATATGTTAATTCAAGATACCGACGACATGAGAAACTGAGATAGAGCTGCGTGTATGTGTTTGTAGATTTCCCTTTCGCCATTCACCAAAACGAGTGTTCGCCACAAAGCAATATAGAGTTCACTCCTAACGTGAGGTGATTTAATTTATCGTGAGAATAAGTGCAAACCCCCTTATACCTTGTAGCCTAGCTTACAATGTTCAGTGGTTCTTTTCATCCAGCAATGCACATATATAATTATGATGGTTTAAGGTACAGCTTCCAAAGCACTAGCTTTGAAGTTTCCAAACTTTGCCCTTGTTGAATGTTCGTATCGCATTGAGTATCGACTGTTTCATAACTGGAGATAAGTTTAGTGGAAAGTAAGTAGTAATGCGACTTTTCGACTAGGTGGACTTCCTTAACTACGTGCCGGATATCTGAGATTGTCTTACTCTGACGGAACTCGTTGTTAAAAATTTTACTGGCGATGTTATCCATACGCTTAACCTTCATTGATTAAGTGTCATTGAAAAGGAGAAAGTATCTGAATGCTCAGAAAGTTTCTGCGATAGAACTATAGATTCCATTATAGCACAGGTTATCTGCATTGTAGTGCGGCCTTTCACAATACGCTAAAGTAAACCGAACATGTTCGTTTGACTAATGGACTTTCTAAACAACCGACATGCGGGCTATCTCAGATTGCTTTTCTCGGAACTCGTCATTACAAATTTTACTGGCGATGTTATCCACAAGCTACCTTTATCTGTAAAAAAGTTTTAAAGTTAACTTCTTGTAATTGAAAACTAGAAGTTTCATAACTGAAGATCAGTTTAGTGGAATGTTAGTTGTAATGCGACTACATGAAAATAGTTTGTTTGACTTAAGTTGGACTACCCAAACAACCTACGGCTATCTCGGATTGTTTTTCTCAGAACGCGTTTTACAAATTTTACTAGCGTTGTTATCCACACAATTAACCTTCATCGATAAACCTTAATCGATAAAGCGGTTTTGAAAACAAGAAAATATCTGAATACTCGAAAGGTTTCTCAATGTCAAAAAAGTTGCGATAGAACAATAGATTAATTCCATTATAGCACAGGTTATCTGCATTTCCGTGTTGCCCAAACAAACTATTTTCATGTAGTCGCATTACAACTAACATTCCACTAAACTGATCTTCAGTTATGAAACTTCTAGTTTTCAATTACAAGAAGTTAACTTTAAAACTTTTTACCGATAAAGGTAGCTTGTGGATAACATCGCCAGTAAAATTTTGTAATGACGAGTTCTGAGAAAAGCAATCTGAGATAGCCCGCATGTCGGTTGTTTAGAAAGTCCATTAGTCAAACGAACATGTTCGGTTTACTTTAGCGTATTGTGAAAGGCCGCACTACAATGCAGATAACCTGTGCTATAATGGAATCTATAGTTCTATCGCAGAAACTTTCTGAGCATTCAGATACTTTCTCCTTTTCAATGACACTTTATCAATGAAGGTTAAGCGTATGGATAACATCGCCAGTAAAATTTTTAACAACGAGTGCCGTCAGAGTAAGACAATCTCAGATATCCGGCGTGTAGTTAAGGAAGTCCACCTAGTCGAAAAGTCGCATTACTACTTTCTTTCCACTAAACTTATCTCCAGTTATGAAACAGTCAATACTCAATGCGATACGAACATTCAACAAGGGCAAAGTTTGGAAACTTCAAAGCTAGCTCTTTGGAAGATGTACCTTAAACCATCATAATTATATATGTGCATTGCTGGATGAAAAAAAAAACACTGAACATTGTAAGCTAGACTACAAGGTATAAGGGGGTTTGCATTTATTCTCACGATAAATTAAATCACCTCACGTTAGGAGGGAACTTTTTGTTTTGTGGCGAACACTCGTTTTGGTGAATAGCGAAAGGGAAATCTATGAACACATACACGCAGCTCTATGTCAGTTTCTCATGTCATAGGTAACTTGAATTAACATATGTATTAATGTAAAGCGATATTATTCACGTAATCAAACCGGAGTTCCTATTGGTTGATAACAAAGAAACTTTCTGAATATCGAGAAAGTTTCTGAAGATTCAGATAGTTTCTGGTTACCATGATGATATAAGCCGTTTTTACGGTTCAATGCTCAGTGGATTCTGATTGGTTAATACCCAGAAACTTTCTGATATTTCAGAAAGTATCGCTAATTTCAGAAACTTTCGCAAAAATGAGATAGTTTCTTCATTCCAGATTGTTTTGGCACTATGTTTTTTGTGTATTTATCATTCCCTTTTGTATCATTAACCGTTTGCGTATTAGAAGATGGACAAATCATCTGGACGGACAAATTGTCTGAGGTGGACAAGTCATCTTGGTGTGAAAACGGGACAGACACAATTTTGGAAGTAAAAGCCATCTGTTTTTTCTGTTGATGTGGCCGTCTAGGCCTAAGACAATGTTTTTAGGACAACTTTGTCATCTGGACAGCAGATAAGTCATGACTTTCACCCTGTAGTTTTTACGTTATTAGCCTCAAACAGTCAAAAATAAGGCATCCTTGACCACTTTTGTCATTGCCATAGCAACAAATTTTGAGATCACAGTGACTGCAATTTGTTAATCGGTAGAACTTTGAAGTTATACTCAAAGATTAACCTCAACATTATTGGTGTTGATGCAAGAGAACACCAAAGACTGGAATATGTAAACCATTACAAGCCACCTTAAATTTACCCTAGATGAACAAATGGTCATATTTAGACCTCAAAGGGAAGGCAGGGAAGTGGCACTAGCAAAAGGAGTGTTGGTTTGTGGGTAATCAAAATGGGGGCAACAAGGAACTGTTTGCAAGAGTGTCAAAAAGGTTCACGTGGCCTGATGTAGAGTTAAATCTATTTGCAAGTGTATTCAAATGACAATAGAGATCGGGCTGAAACCCTTACTTCAGAAACATTGACCCTAAAAAATCTGCAAATGAGTGTCTTCAGGAAGATTCTTGACCAGTTCAAAGCCAGTGTGCCTGAAGGTTTAGTACTGGATGATTCTGCTTTCTCTGTAGACCAGTTGTGGACATGCAAGTTAATCAAGCCAATGACAGCCGGTGCTGGTACCAGGCCCCTTGCCTTTAAAATCTTCTGCCTTGATATGAATTTAAGATGACCAAACATTCAAGATGACTTGTCCATCTTGTTTCACACTAGATGAACAAATCCTTAGACGGCTTGTTCATCTAGACAATTTGTCCATCTTCTAATGTGAAAACGGCCATTCTATGCTGTTGCAATAAGCTAAGGGAAGTAAATAAATAACCAATATGGTGAAAAATAACAGGAAAAAAGTTCAGGTATTATTTATTTATTTATTTATTTATTTATTTATTTATTTATTTATTTATTTATTTTATAATATTTATTAATAAGTAAAATAATATTAAAAACTTATAACACATTATTAGACTTTTGAACAGTCCACAACAATTGTGCAGAATTTTGTTTTCAGTATTCTGTACTGTTCTTTATTTTGACTGCATACCTGATGTGTTCTTGCAGATACAGTGTGTGACAGCTGCACCTGCAGACAACAAAGTGATTTTTCATGTCAGGAATTCTACATTAAGGTTGGGAGAACAATGCCTTGAGCCAAGTATAAAAAGCTGTGAGAATGTGCAAGCTAATGTTTTAGCATAACCAAGTGGTTGATCTGTATATACTAGCTGTTCATACTTTTCAGCACTTGATTAGAATTAATACATTGCTGTTAGCCTTAGTGTGTTGTTCCAGAAATTCTCTGGAAATTCCAGCTGTTCATCATACTTTCCTTTAAATTCCTTGGCTTTTGAAACCCAACTCACCCTGTGAATTTCAGCTTATGCTATTTTGCGAAACGAAATGAAAATGCTAGCAAATGTATCCCAAATAACACTTGATAGCAAGCATGATTACTGTGATAAATTCCTGCTATGACCACGTTTGGCTCATTTAACTCTATTTCCCAAAATAGTAATTTTCCAATAATAACTATAATTTGGCAAATTGAAGGTAGTGTACATGTCTTAATAAAAACTATTTGGTGATATTACAACCTATTTCGCAAAATAACAATAATTATTATGGTAGATATAGAGTACTATTTTGCAAGGTTATTTTCCCATGTGTACCTTTGGCTTGTAATATTCAGGGTCAAACCAACTTGTATATATGGCAACCTTTTGTCCAGAATCTCCATGTCTGCCGTTTTTATTCACAGACTGAGCTGTTCACTTGTAGGGCGTGCAGGTATGCTGTGTTAGACATATGCAAGTTGATAAAGTGCAACGCTCAAGTTTGGCCGCAGTCACAGAGATTGTCTCTCTGCAGTGCTTCGATATAACTTGTGTTAGAAGCTGTTAGTTTAGCAGAAAATTAGATGTTCTGTTTCTGTACATGTTATGAGAGTAACAAAATGGATAGGAACTTGGAGAAGACATATATTTTGCTGCAGAAAAAAATGCTAAATGATTTTTTCCACAGCTCTGTGAAGACTCTTAAGTTTTTGTTTTATGCTGGAGAAACACTGAACATTTTTCTACTTCTTAAATGAAACAACTTTGAGCAAGTCATGAGACCCATGTTACTTAGCACAAAATATGATATCTTTGGCAATTATGCATTATTAGATAATCGATTCATTTTAATAATAAAATCTAACTGTATTAATAAATTTACACTGCATTCCCAATTACAGTGAACAAATGCCATCGATATCATGGCTTTGGTAGTAGCTGCTGCACCAAATTTAGATTATTGCATACTCAGCACCACGATTACATTTGGCAAGAGAGAAATTTTGTAATGTTTACCCATCGCCTAGTAATAGAATTGGAGCATTTGTTGATTCAGTAAGAAAACAAAGAATTTTCACAACATATTTCTTTAACCTGGAAGATGTTGTTTTAATTAATGGGCGTGGCAAAAATGTGCATTTGATTGAATTATACTGCGTGCAATCATGATGAAGTTATTTATTTAACTGCTTATGATTGAGCTTTACATCGGTCATGATAAAAAACAATAACCCAATCCTGAAAGAAAAAATAAAACTCGGGGTTCAACATCTGGTCAGCCGAGTCACTACGGGGGGTGACAACTCTAACAAACGCTGTTTGAGCAATACTAGGTCTTAACCTAAGTCGTCCCGGAAATTTGGAACATCGTCCCGAATTTTTGGGATACATTCCCGGAAAATTTTAGAATTCCCCGCATTGTCCCGGAATTATCGTGTGTTTCCCGGAAAAAATTGCCAAGTGTCCCGATTCCCGGAAAAATCTCCAGATTCCCGGAACAATTTTAGCTATGTCCCGAAACAGCGTTTGTTAGAGTTGTCACCCCCCGTGAGTCACTAGCCACTGGGCTAGTGTTCTTTGAAATTTACTAGCCTAATACACAACTTGTGGCCCTTTAACAATTATAAACTTAATAGAATTGAATGAAATGTTAATTCATTTAAATTTTCTACTAGCCAGTGGGCTAGCATCCTCGGAGACCCAGGGGCAGTTGTTGGGGCAAAACAAAGTAAACCGGACAAAAATCATAGCTGCAAAAGTTTTCTATAAAAGTAAAAGAGCCCCTGGGAAACGAGTCTCCCCAGACCATTTCCAAGCGACTCTGCGAATGCTGGCTCCTGATTGAGCAAAAAAAATCCTTTGTATTATTTTGCCCAATCAGCGAACAGTAACTTCAGAGTCACTTTCGTGTGTTCTTACATGGCAGTTTATTTCAATTTACATTAGAGAACCACAAAAAGCTGGGGAATCATTTCAGATGTCAGAAAGAAATATATTTCAAGATCTGCCCAGTTATTTTCACTTGGACTGATCAGAGGAATAAAAAATAGTGGCTTGTTTACCTGTTTGTGACACATTGGCGGCCATTCGGCATACTTGTCTGATCCTGTCTGGCACGTGGGGTAAAACAATGTACACAGTGCGGAAAAATTGCAGTTGGTCGAAAAATATTGACAATATTGAGATAAAGTCAGAAAAACATAAAATCAAACGTACAAGCCAGTACTTTCAATACTTTTAACCCCAAATAAAAAAGATTTCAGAAAATTGAGACCTAAAAGCTTGCATCAATCCCTCATTTCATTTCTTTTTTATTTATTTTTTATTTTCGGATATTTCGGCCAACTGGAATATTCACATGCTGCAAAGAAATGCACGCAGTGCAGGCTAAACGAGTATGCCGAACCGCCCCCAATGCAAATTATTTGCACAGGTAAACAAGACACAATTTATATTTACCATACCTCTGATCGATCCAAACAAAAATTACCGGTGGATGTTGAGATATCTTTCTTTCTGACATCTGAAATGACTTCCGACTTTTTTTGGCTAACTTATGTTAATTAAAATAAAATATGGCCAATGCACTAATCGCCGTATAAGAGCACACGAAAGTGACTCTGAAGTTACTGTTTGCCGATTGTGCAAAATAATACAAAGGATTTTTTTTGCTCAATCAGGAGCCAGCATTCGCAGAGTCGCTTGGAAATGCCCTGAAGAGATTCGTCTCCCAGCTCTTTTACTTTTATAGAAAACTTTCGCAGCTATGATTTTTGCCCAGTTTACTTCGTTTTGCCCCGACTAACTGCCCCTGGGTCTCCAAGGATGGTGGGCTAGTAAATGTTACATTTTACTAGCCCAACCTCATTTTTACTAGCCTCAGGCTACCGGGCTTGTGGAGATGTCAAACCCTGATTTAAATGGTTCAAAATCAACCAATCACAACTTGCCAATGTGACCTTTGTATTTTATGTAAATGCATTTGTTTATGTTTGCTGAAATGCTGCTTAGATGATTGATGGAAGTGTAAACATGCAGAGCTTTGGTCTAGTATTGACCTTCACTATTCACATGTTTTTGAAAGAACCAATATTAAAACTTGCATCACTGCAATAAACAATGGTATAATTATTGTCTGGTTTCTGCCTTGCCTGGATAGAATACAGTAAGTTAAAGACAGATTGAAACAATAGAAATTATTTTACACTTTAAAATTGTTGACACTGGCTAACAAAAAATTATTTGGGAAGTTTCAGTTACTGCAATAGCCTTCTTCAGCAATATGTAAATTTAAAAATGGCATCCCTGGTGTTATAGGAATAAAAACAAAAAGTACAGAAAAAGGTGATAATGAATGTGCTGAGCTAAAAAAAGGGGGGTTGGAATTCTAAAATGCGAATAAAAACAAAGGCCAAAAAATGGACGGTGACATGTAATTAAAAAAAAAAGTTTTTTGTTTTTTATTTATTTACTTATTTTTTGCAAATTTCTTTTGTTGTAAGTGGTATGTGTTTTTCACAGAATAAAGGATTAAAAAAAATGTAATTAAAAATTGTCAAGGTTGTTATAAATGTCTGGGAATGCTACATGTTCATTAAGAGTTTACATCTCAGACTAGGGGAATACCACACTTCAAAAAAGAGTCTTTGTTCTCATGTTGATGAACAGTCAACATGGATGGTTGAGCAAATGGTGTTGGCCAATAGGGGATTTCTGTCGATTGTTGTTATTGCTTTGGCATGCTCAGCTCCTTGATGTGTGTTTTGAGTGCACATGAGGTCTGGCCAATGTACACAAAAGCAGTCTCCCCTGCATTTTATCTTATACACAACTTCTTTTGAAGCCTCTTCACTGATTTTAAGTTAAGGTTTTTTCAGAATATTGGCGATGGTACAAGATGGGCTTGTGAGCCACTTTGACATTAAAATTTTAAGAACTCTTGTGATTCTTTCAGAAAACTCTTTGGCATAATGGTAGAACAAACAGGCCTCGCTGTTCAACAACATTGGCTCCGGCTTATTGTTTTGCATTAGGTTGGTAACCATTAGGAATAAAATTGATAGGATAGATGTGAGAGGCCAGCACTTTCAACACGTGTTTAGATTCAGATGATATTTCCTACTCAGTGGATGGAATTTTCTTTGCACAATCCATAAGAGTGTCAGAACAACAGAGCATTGCAAAATGAGTTGTAATGTTGCAAAACACTTTTTATTGTCGACAATTTTATTGTCGCTTCCAGTGATAGGAAATTAAAGCAATTAGGTCAAAATAATTTATTATGCATCTTAAAGAAACACTCCAATTTTAATATTAAAAGCAAACTAACCAGAATTTCACAAAATCATGGCAATTCTTGCAATAATTACTATTTTGCAAAATGCATTTTTAAAAAGTTTAAAAAAAAACAAAATAGCCAAATAGTGTTTGTTGTCACTTTGAGTAATCAAGAATGATTTCAGCTCAAACAAACATGATAAATGTGTTGCTCCAGAAAATATCCATTTATACCCTTCCCACAGAAGGTTTTTGGTTTGAATCCCCCCACCCCTCTGGAAATTCCAGTTAAGCCCCATACATCCCTTTTTAAAATTTTGGCTTTTGAGACCCCCAGCCCCTCAGAATTTCCATTGACCTTCCATGGGGTATAAGTGGGTATGAATATTTCCTGGAACTGCACAATTCCTTTTTTGCAAAATGAGTTGTAATTATAATAAATTGGTATTCATTTATACTTTTGAGAAAGAAGATTATGCAATGATAGTGAAGCGTGTTTGTATTGCTTGATTAACTCGAAGTGAACTTGCATAGTTTTGACTCCTTGTTCAAAACAGGCTTATGTTACCAGCTGTTGAAATTAATGGGCTGGAACTTGTATAAAATGGTTGGCTTTAACTGTTAAAATGGATGGCTCTTTCGTTTTAACGGATGGTTTGTTTGTTAAAACAGATTTTAATTTATTCATAACATATGGTCGTTACTGTTCGAATGTTTGCAAGACAATATAAAATGGATTAAAAAACAAATTTAATGCTTCGGTTAACCGTTTAAACAGTTACTAAATGGATACAAAGAGCTTTTGAGTGGTTAAACAGATATCCGTTAGTGTACATTTTCCCAAACCAGGCCAAATATTGTCAAATGTGGAGATCACTTTTAGACATTTTCGTTTGTTATATCACTGTATAATTTTACAAGCCTTGCGGCGAGTTTTGGTAAGCGAAGGTTCCTCCCAACCTGCCGACTTTCTACATTCTAATCTTTCACGCAGTCAGAAGGAATAAGAGGACAACACAGGCTGTTAAATTGGTCTTGTTTAGTACTCGCTTTGCTTTATTTGTTGTTCTCCATGAAGTTTTGTGTGATGGAAAATGAAAGAGTTTTTTACAAGAACTTTTAGATTTCATGAAAAAGCACAGCTAGGAAATTAATTTTAATAACACAGGTACATTACCTTTAATTTTGCAAAACAGTAACTTTGGTAAAAAATAATTTTAAGGAAAACGGGCTGTAATGCGGGCTGTAATGCGGGCTGTAATGCCTGTTATGTCGGCAAAACCACTCGACATTTTTCCACACGCATACGTGAGCACTTAGCCGTAGATAATGCCTCTCACATCTTCAAACATCTTCAGAATTCGGAACGTTGTCGCGCCTTGTGTACAATAGACTGCTTTCATATTTTAGATCACGCCACTAACAGCTTTCAACTCAAGATAAAGGAGGCTATTCATATTCAAAAAGAACTACCTTGCCTCAATCAGCAATTACACCATGTTAATCTAAAATTATCCTTTTAATTCACACATTTTCACGTTCTGTTGTTACTATTTGTCTTAATTAGCATTTCCGTCTACTTATTATTCAACTTTCCATGCTTTGGAAATCATTCAACTGACGATGACAGAAGCTCTGTCGAAACATCTTTTATAAACTTAAAAAAATTGGTTGTTTTCCTTAAAATCTTTACGTGTCTGCTGTTATCAAGACCTTTTAAAAAATAATTATTATTACTTTTTACAAAATAGAGTTACAATTGAACCCCGTTGATACGGACACCAAGGGGACAGGCCAAATTGTCTGTATTAAGCGGGGTCTCAGAATAAAAGTCACGGATACATGTTTTCTCGACGCAAAGACAAAGGCAAACATTTTCACGGCCACAAAACGCTGTTTAATTGTACTGTAACTGTAACAAATGCAAACTGTGAACTCTGACTAACATTAATAGTTTTACGAAAACCTTACGATCTAGGCTCGAACTAAACTTTAATAAACTCAACAGTGGAATTATTTGACAATGTCGCAACTTTACTATATACAAGAAATAAACGCATTTCAACAGCAACAGAACGTTTTCTATAAAGTCTCCTTTGTAACTGAAACTCGTAACTGTTCTTAAACTCTAACAACCCATTTGAAAAAATCGGTAACTTTAATTTGCACGGAAGATTTTAGCTCGCGACACAAGCAATAGCTGCAGCAAAAAGGCAAAGAAAGTGACATGGTCAAACACCGGACATCATGCTATTAAGCTTCTGTTTGTAATAAAATGGTTTTAACTCTTTGAATTCTGTCATTATTTGACCAGGGTCCAATGTCTTCAAGTTAGCAAATAATCGCGACAATGAAAATTCACAGTGCACAGATAAATAGTGTCCGTAAAGTGGGGTTGACAATGTATAAGAGTTTGTCACTCGGGACACGGAAAAGTGTCTGTTGTCCATATTAAGCAGGTTAATTTAAGAGAAAATGTATGAGGTATTCGTTGGGACCAATGAAACTGTCCATAATACCGGGGTGTCCGTAGGGCGGGGTTTCACTGTACATGTAAATGAGCGTAATGTTGTTTCAATGAAAATTTGGAACAGTAATCATGCCCTTAATCAGGACAACTCGGATTAATATTAATCCGTGGATTATAATAATAATAGATTATAATAGGCTTATTATAATCCGGTAATAGATTATTATAATCCAGTAATAGATTATTATAATCCAGTAATAGATTAAGGCACGGCAAAAAATTGGAAGGATTAGATTATTATTAATAATATAATCCGGATTAATATTAATCTCTATTATAATCAAGATAAAATTCCCGTGAATGTTCGGAGATACTTATATACAACCCTAATGACAGGCACACTGCAGACATAACACAGGATTGACAGGACATAACACTGGCCACATCAGTCACAAGACGATCACTTGCATATGCTAGAGCTGGTAGATACCGGTATACCACGATGTTGACCCTAGAAGTAAATGAATAGGAGCAAGCACCAATGGGCCAGCGAATCCGCGCACTCCTTTGATCTTTAAATAATGCCAATCTTCGGAAGCTTTGGACAAAGATTAATCCTAGATAGGAATAATATAAATACCACGTACAATTAACAGCAATCCTATCTAGGAAAATATATATCAGGATGAATAATAACTTCACAAGAGATCAGGCTTCAGGAGTAATCATCGTTTTATTGCGACAGCTCTGTTTCGTATGGACCAGAATAATAAGGTCCACACTCATCAGGCAGCTTCAACGACAGGATGAATATTAATATTTAAGTAGGATTAATATTAATATTAATGAGATTAATCTTACATAAGATTAATATTAATCCTAATAGATTAAGGCACGGCTCAAACCTCAGTAATAGATTATAATAATCTATTACTGGATTATAATAATCTATTACTGGATTATAATAATCCATTACTGGATTATAATAATCATTAAGGTTAATATTAATGCGATTAATATTAATCCGAGTTGTCCTGTTAATCAAGTAAGAGAGAAATTTCTGTTATTAATTATTTGACATATACATGTAGCTGCTAGCGTTTTGTTTTGCAAAGATTTTTAAGAGCAAAAGCCATGAATTTCTAATGACCTTCCTTGGTGTTGGTATGGATATTTTGGTTAAGGTAAAGAATTGATTCAAACAACACGTATGCGTCGGCTGACACGTTGGCTGACGCATCGATCGACTGTCGCCCGACCCAGTCGGGCAACAGTTGGCCGACACATTGGCAACTATTTTTCTTTACATGATTTACCATGGATAAATGTTGCGTCAGCGGTGTGTTAGCCGTGCGTCAGTGACTTTTTCTCTTGAAATTAAATCCTTTATTGGTTGAGTTAGGTGTTTTATGTCTTGTCTTTTAAATTCTGTAACCATTTTAGCTGCAGTAAGTCTGGAAATGATCAATGTTTCTGTCGACGCCATTTTGTTTTTGTACTATATCGGCCTAGTCCCCTAGTCCAAATGCTCTGTCTCCTGCGAAGTTTCTGAACCACACAAACTCATCCAAATAACTTGGTAAGTGTTCATACAGGGTACCAGACATGGACTTCAACTTCTTCTTTACCAAAGCCCACAAACCTTCGATTGTATTGGTGTGTGCACCACTGTCAGGATTGCCAAAGTTCTTTGAGTGATTCACCGACAAGTGAATGTATCCTAGCTGGTTCAGTGGGATGTATGGGGAAAATTGATCAGAGTAGACTACAGTTCCAGGGAGAATGTGTGTGGTAATAAGACGGTGAATGAGTGTTTCTCTGGTATGGTCTGGTACGATATATGCAGAATATTCAATGGGGACAGTCGCGAACGTGGCTGTCAAGAACCACCTGCCAAAAAGAAAAAAGCCTCTAAGAAGAATCCAAAAGCCGCCAACAGACGCCACCAGGAGCCACTGCAGCCATCACTTCACTGCCGCTGCAACCACCGCCCGCGAGTTCTACCCCCGAAGTTGAAGTAAACTACAAATCACTTTGTAGGCAACTTCAACAGAAGAACCAGCAACTTGGCAAGGCCTACAAAGACATCAAGGCCAAGTTTGACGCTTTAGAACAAAAGTGTCTAGAGCAAGAGGAACACTTACAACAAGCGCAGGATGACTCAGACGAGATGGCGTTATTATTCTTATTAGTTAGTTGCACCTCTTTAAATAAAGTTCTTTCTGATAATTTCTTTCTCTCTAATAATAATTTTTATGTTTTTATGACATGACTAAAAGAGAGAAACTGGGCACTAGCAGTCTGTTTCAAAGATCCGAGCCTAGGTACGAGTTGAAGTATTTAAGAAGGTGTCGGTATCGTGTTCTCGTCCTTTCCACAATTTTCGTTCTTCCAACCTCTTTCTATGGCTGCAAAGTAAGTAACAAAAATAAATAGTTCAACACGTAAAAAAAATTACCAAAGATTAAAAGACAAAAACAACTTTCATGGTGTGTAGTATGTTAGTGTGTCGGTCTGCAGGCCGACGCGTCGGTAGTGTGTCAGCTGACGCATCGGTAGTATGTTGGCCAACGTGTTGTTTGGATTGGATTCTTTACCTTACCCGATATTTCCTTAAACCACACAATTTTTTAACCTCGCCAAGCTAAGTTGAAGTAAGGTAGCATAGTAAGTATGTACCTAACTACCTAAATATGGTGTTAGGCTATCTATCTACTACTACCTGAATTATTGTTAACATCAAAAGCGTCATATGAAGTAGATATAACTATTTCTTCACACAGGATCATTACAACACAGTAACAGAAGCAATTTCACTGTTCAAAGATGACCCACTGCTGTCAGTTCCTGGCACAAGCTATTTATACACCACTCATGGCTGGACGTTACTGAGTGCTGTTATAGAGGGTGCATCTAGTCAAGACTTTCTTTCTTGCATGAAAAAACTGTTTAAAGATCTTGGCATGGAAAACACATGTGCTGAATTCAATGAAAGGATTATTCATAATAGGGCAAGGTAATCTTGGTTGGTTTATTATCTATTAACATAACTACTTGATGACATTTGGCAAGTACTCAATCACCAATTGACTGTCGTGGTCACTAAGTTTACAAACAACAATGTAATATCATCATCTTTGATGCCAACGCCACACTTTGAGAGGCAAACAACATACATGTTTTTATAGGCCATGTGATTCTATCAATTACTGATTGGTTCACAAATAGGCAACATTCCGAAAACTTCATTCATTTCATCATTTATCCGCAGTTCATATATGTCTTTCACGTATCCATTATGTACAGTAATCTACTCCATCTGCAGGATACTGGAACCTACAATTGACCTGCTCCCAACGTATCAAGGTTTCATAGCTCAGTTGGTAGAGCAACACACTGGTACTTTGGAAAGGCCATGGGTTGAAATCCTGTTGTAGCCTTGAAATGTTTTTCAGGCTTAAAAAATGCAATTGCTTAAATTGCTTTCACGCTGCAAGGAACATTTCATTCATTTCATCATTTATCTGCAGTTTATATATGTCCACTACATCATTCTGAAAATATTCATCAATCAATACTACTGTGTCCTTAAGGTATGTGTCACAAACAATGAAGGTTAAAGAATGAAACACTGAAGCATCAAATGACTGTGTTGAATGAATTTTACCCCTTCATGACGATATTATTAATTCACATAAGTTATATATTTTATTAGACATTTTAGTGTGTAGTATCACTGTATAATTTTTACAAGTCATAGTATTCACATAAATGACAAGTAAAAATGTACCACTATCTTAAACACTAAAATGGCGAGAGTGGTTTTACGTAACCCATGAAATTGTAACTAAACTAAACTATTGAATTAATGGGAGTCTCAGTTGTAGATAATGAAAAACCTACCTTTTAACAGAGTATTTTAAGATATTTTTGAGACCTAATGCTTTTGCAAACTCCTATAATCATGTGCAGAGGTGACTCAAATGCACTCCACTAACCTATGATTACTACTTGTAATATATCAGAATTGGCCTTTTGTTAGATGTTGTTTTATCTATCTATCCATTTATTTAGGGGCAATTGCACAAACAAGATAGTTGTAATATTTTTTTTATCCACAGCTTTTTCCATTCCTTTTTACATTTATATTCCACTGAATTAAGGTTACCGTATACCTTTGGGGGTGTCTCGTGTCTAAACGATATAGCGCGGTCGGAATAAATTGTAGACAGCTAAAACCCTATATCAAATTAAAGCTTATTGAGCTGGCGTTCAATCTATAAAAAACATTTTGTAGTAGAATGAAATGTCAATCTTTTAGGAACCTCGAAACACGAGCGCCTGAGTCGCCTTTTGAAGGCTACAAGTCAAAGCGAATTTTGTATTTCGCTAATTTGATTTCTTCTTTGGTTTCCGGACCCCAAGCGCTAAGAAAATGTGTCGGCGTTTTGTCATATTCAATTGCAATAAAAAGATACAAGACATTTCGCAAATAGGGCTAAAACAAACAGGAGTGATCATACAAAAATCGCTCCAGTAGAAAAAGTATACAAAAATAAAAAAATCGCGGACATGTTTTTGTTATTGACATGTTAAACTAGCTGCTCGCCAAATTTGACGTAGAAGGGGCAAATTGCTTTGGAGTTGTAGCTCTTTAAAGTGTTGCGTTGAAAGCAAAAAATTGATTTCAGAAAACAGCGCTTAAAAAATATCTTGCAATGCAAACAAACGCCGCCCACATGAAGCTTGCAACACCTTCTCGAATAACAAGGCCAATCAGTGCGCGAGAATGGCGGCTTTCGTGATACTTCCCACGAAAACCGTCTCGGTTGAGTGCATACACGTCAGATGAGTGTCACTCTAAAGAAGAATTTTTACTTCCGGTCAAAAACGAAATATGCTCATTTCTCCACCGATATTCACTCTTTTTCAAAACTTTTTTTTAAAATGAAAGATCACACTTGGACTATTACTTGGATGTAAAAATCGAATTTCGTAAAAAATTGTCGATCTGAAGGTATACGGTAACCTTAAGTCAATAAAAATAAAAATCTGCTTTGTTGTAAACTGTTTTTACAATGGCTTGCAAGCCTTATTTTTTAAGTCTGGTTTTTCATCAACAAAAACATTTCAAAAGGTGAATTTTACTTGAGACACTTAACATAATTGCTTGTCACTATGTATGATTGATCAGGTGTAGCCAGACTCGTACAACATGCTGGTTACTGATCTTGAGGCAAATGTGGAGGTTCCAAAAATCGAAGTGGTCACTGAGTGGTTGTTGCATGAAGAATGGCCAGAAAAGCGGTTATTGGGGATAGTAAAATTATTTGCTAATCATGGTGTCGTGTGCAAAACCGCTACTGAATTCCTTCCACAAAATTAATGCTCAGATTGCTTTTTATGCTTTCCATCGCTATAACTAATAATAAAAATACTTGTTTGTATTTTCTGAAACAACGCGACAGTAACTCCGCAAGAAATGCATATCAGATGTCACCACATGCTTTTCAAATCAATTTGCTTCAAAAGCCTAAAATTCCAAACGTAAACTGGACAAATGAAAGCAACTTGAAAGAAGTTTTGTTTTAGATTAATTCTCATTTCAAGGTATGGCTACTATTGTATTCAAAAGCTTCAAAATTCTGCACATTTTCGAAGCCGAAAGATCCTGCATTATTCATGCTAAAGCGCAAGTTTAGTTTTAGCCTGACGGCTTTTGCAGTCAATTTTTTACTCAGTGGCTTTACCAATCCTTCTAAAAATTCCATTCAAGTTCGAAGCAATATTGTACATTACCATTTTCCTTTCTGAAGTCTTGAGAAGCTGGATTAAGTCATGATCAAGTCCGTGAATTGTAGTCAAAAACACATTGGTAGTTCCGTGCCGACAAGGTCTTCTTATCTGCGCAATGAAAGATACATTTCTGACCAGAACGGTTTTAGAACATTGTACTCCATGATTTTCCATTTAAGATCCACTTAAAAATTGATCTGTGTTTCTTCATTTCATTTTAAACTTTGAAAAGGAATTCTCCATGCTCAGAATTCAAAAAAAAGATCCCAACAGTTTGTAAATACGTGCCGTGACGCAGCAATCTTCTTGTACATATGGTTTCAATGACGACGACAAACAAACGACATGCACTGGACAACTTGTAACAATAGAAAATAGCATTGGCCAATATCCTCTGACAATGAAGATTTGCAGGAGCTTTTAAGCAAGCAAAACCTGGTGATTCAATCGATGAATAGCACAGATCCTTGAAAAATACCTACCTGTAGTTTGCAAAAGGCTAAACAGGCTAAATGACGAGGGTTGCGTGAAAATAACACTTCGGAATCAAAAAGTGCTGACGCATTCCTATCCAGTGACGTTTTTATCGCCCACAGCGAAAAGTATTCCCTTGACAAATTTAAACAGTCCCTTGAGAGTATACAAAAATGTGGGTCAGAGAGTGCCACAAGCAAAATAGTCGAAAAAGGACTGTGGAACTGCAGTACTTGACCTACGTATTGAGGAAATGGTTGCTGACATGCTTACCAAAGGATTGAGCTGGGACCAGTTCATTAATTATAAGCTACGGCTGATGTGTGGAGTGAGATGCCTGATTCCACTTGCGAGTGAGAAGGAGTGTTGAAATCATTGATTAGTTTAGAACTGCACTCTTGCAAAATGCAGACATTTACACTACTTAACTATTTTCAAGAGGCATTTTCATCAGTTTTGAGTATAATTTGTACTCCACTACGCAGAGTTGGATAATAAGTATTGATTTTTGAGGAGATTCAATTAGTTCCTGATGACCACTACAGTCAGGGCAAAAATGCCATTACCGGTAGTTGCTACTGTTAAATGGAAACATCTAGGGATCTGATGTAGATTGTCCTGTGATTTAATTGTCAGATTTTATCAGCGTAACAAGAAGGGACATCTCATAAATGCACCATATGTTGACAATTCGCACAAGTGGGCTGGAGGTGGTTTTATGTCGACAGTGGAAGATCTCATTCAATTTGGGAATTCACTGCTTTATGCGAAGCAGATAGGTTATGTGAACAAGGAAAACTTTGGCACAATAGGTTGGTAATGTTCTACAGTAACTTACAGTGATGCACACATATAATGTTAAACATTTTGAGTGGAAATGTTTGACTGCATTTTTCAAAATCATGCAAACTCTGATGTTCATTTATATTACTGTCAATCAGAATTTGACAACAGTCAACAAAAATTGCAAACAGGTGCATTTTAATAAAAAGAGAAAAAAATTAAATTTAAAAGTGTGCTGTGAGCATACCTCATTTGCATGAAGTTCCCACTGATGGAAGGATCACGATATCAAGCACCCTAACTTGGTACCAGATTGTCAGAGTAAGAAGCAGAAGGACAGACCAATCACAATGCTAGTTCAAGAGAGCTACAGTTCAATCGGTCTATGGAGCATGGTCATATGGAAACCCATGTGACCCATGTGCCATTTTGAACACTAAAATCTCTGTCTCTTTGGAGGTATTCATACAATACTCTCATTAGACAAAATTAATCGGAACCTATTTGCTGGGCGGGTACACAAAAATTGTCCAAAACCGGTTTTGTTGCCTCAATTGCACTAGATCATAAGTGACAGAGTCAGAAGCGGAATTGGAACTCTGCTTACAACTTCATCGGTTAGATTTTCACTAGATCATAACACTCTGCGCTTCTGATTACGACTCCAACTCTGACTTTTTCACTAGTGAAAACCAGCTTTTAGGGGCCAAATTACATTTTAGTGTAAACAGGTTTAATTCAAATTTTTCTACAAGTATCTCTGCTCCTTTCACATGGGGTCCTCCACCACCCCAGGTATCCCAAGATCAGTGGATCACTTACCCAATTGCAGAATTGTTTCAAGCAGGATAAATTGGTAGAACATCAGACCAGTGTACAGAAGGTCATAAAGGGGTTTACCCACCACTGGTAGTGAAACGGAGTACAAGCTGCGGTTTTTAATATTGTGTGGTTTCTATCCTGCTCATGCTCTGACCACTTATTAGTCCAGGGCCTGACGAGGTTCAAGGATGCTGTCATTGATATCATTATACACACACTGAACAAAATTACTGCAAGTCAGGTCCAATACTTGTCACTGAATGATATGTATTCACCTCTTGGGTGTTTGTTCCTCCTGGCTTGTCCCTAATTCTATACTTAGTTCCTTGTGAACACACCACTCCTGTGCATGTTGATTTAAAGAACAATTGCATTTCTTGCCAGGATATCTTCCAGGATTTCTTCAACCTGAAACTGTAACTGATCTCTGGAAAGTGGTAGCTAATACAGAAGGTAAAGGTCACAAAAATGGTGGTTATGGAATGGGCTGGGCAGTTACTCCAGAAAAACAGGATTTTGGCAGTTGCTATCATCAATCAGAAACTGTACTTCATTCTGGTAAGTATTTACTTAATACTAGTGTATTGGTCAGAACCTCAGCAACAGCCCCATGAGTACATGTGCCCGTTACAAATGAACCATACATTAGATTACAAGTTCAACTGCAGCACCAACTCATGAGATTACTGTGAAATCATGATACACTAGTATGTGGTGAGTTCTTGGTTGGCATGGATGGATTGCATGGATGCACTTTGCATTGGCTAATGGTTAGCTAGTGCTGTATGTTGGACTTTGGATGGAGAGGGCCAGTTTCATGCCTGGCCAATGCTTCACTTTACCTATAATTGCATGAATGTGTGTACCACCAGGTAACCGGACAAAATGCTCGTGGAGTAAATTAGCTGAGCTTAACTAACATCATTACATACCACTTATTAACCGAGAGTGAGGTCATTACAGGGAAATCTCAGACCGAGGCCTTGATGTATTGACCGAACGATAGTGAGGTCAATACATCAAGTCGGAGGTCTGAGATTTCCCTGTAATGACCGAATGGACGAGGTTAATATGTTATTTATTATATGGCCTTTTTAGCGCTGAAAAAAGGGGAAGAGTTTTTCAATATCCGCTTGCGCGCGCAAGTGGTCAGTCAAGGTCATGTTCGCTGAACCAAAACAAATCCGGCCATGTGATCGAAACCAGAAGAATTTTTCTTCTTTAGTTATTTTTTGTTTTCCCCCTCGCACTCATAACCTTCACTTTCAGATACTATTAGACACTAATTCCATTGTTTTCTTTTGTTTAGTTTTGAGTACTACACACTAACTGTGGTCAACTGTTAGATGGATTAAATAAAATCACTCTATACACCTTGAACACTTTTTGAAATAAACAGCACACAATGCATGCAGAAGTGATGACATTTAACAAGGGGGTCTTTAATAGTTTTTAGCAAACTAAAAATAACAAAAATAAAAGTAGCTGACAATTTCGGTGTTCAATGATTGCTCAACAAAAGTAAATAACTGTTGCGTTATCTTGTTGTGTTATCAATACAAGGTCAAATGCTGTCTTAAAATTGTTTACACTGACCCTTTTGTTTAAAAGAATGTATTACAATTTTTTGTTTACTATTTAATTGAACTCATCTAATATAATTTGTCTCTTCCTTTTATACTTTGTATTAGTCCTTTCTAACTGCAAGTAACAGGAGTATTTTGCTTTGAGTTTTACACGCTGAATTCTTGTTAAGTTCTTCCTGTAGTAAGTTCCCAGTCCTATTCGGCTCTACCTATCAGTTGATCATGCACAACAGATCCGGTCCACTCACTTAAGCACTGACGTCAGCGCTTAAAAATGAAACTCATTTTATCAGAAGCTGTCATGAAAAGCACAGTTCTATTGGTAACTGTTTGTCAACTATTTATGCTCCAGTGGTTGATTGACAGCTAGGCACAAGAATGGTCAGGGCAGGTCCTGTTTATACTGGACCTCATTTAAAAAGTTAATTTCTTTCAGGAGCAGCAGTAGGAGCAAGCAGTATTTTGCTGATCAGGCCACAGCCTGCCCATACAAAGCTTCCTAAAGGAGTGGTTGTAGCAGTATTGGTGAATCTTCAACAAGTGAATCTTGAAAAAACTGCAATGGCTGTGGCTGCATGCTTTGAGAAAACAAAGCTTTAGTTAGTCACTGTGTCAACTTTGGTGTGACAGAGCTTAAATGTAATGCTCACAAACTTGCAAAATGTGAGTAACTGTTTATGTATCTTGAGTTTGCAAGTAAACATTATATTTTGTCCACTCAGATTTGTGAACTGAATGGTTGCTACCACCTTAACATTTTTTCTTGTAGAAAGCAATCTTACTAACAAAAGTAGTAGACTTCAATCATTTGTTTTTATTCTTAAAAGATGTTACTGACATCAATGCTTGTATATCAATCCACATGGCAGAATTGACAATGTAGAACTTATGCTTGAAATTTTTCAATCGGCAGTGCATAAACTTACAAAAAACATCCAAATGTAAACTGAAAGCTGAAAACATATCACGCTCGGATGATCCTAGTAATAGAATGATCCTAACACTAGGATCATTCCATTTTACATTAAAGGAGGATGATTCTAGTGCTAGGATCATCCTCTGAGATCTAGTAATGAATAAAAAATCAAAATCACACTTTTCTTAAACTTTTTGCCATCAATCGTTTGTATTGTATCAAAGTTTACCTTTTACACCCCAAAAAACAAATTCTGTCACATACAGGATTAAAGATTCTTGACTGAAAAATGCAAGCTCATTATTATAATTATTATATTGCAAAAAGAAGGATAATATAAGGGTTTATGAGAAATCAACAGATACTATTAGAGGTAGGGTCTAGAAAAATATAATTATACAGAGATAAGAACTATGTTACACAAGACAGCTAAACAAGCCTTTGATATTTAAGGTCGCAAAGGACCCTTGCTGATTGTTAAATCCATTAGCCAAATCTTGAGGCAGTGTTATGTTGTAAAGCTTAAATTCTCCAAATTTTGAACATCAATTCCTCTAAATCTTATCAAGGATATCAGGTGATGATGAAATTACATCGTGGTTGTATAGTTTTACTGGCAGCTTGCCAGTTACAGTAATGTTTCAAGCTCTGAAAGTTAAAATGCAGATAATGTAACTTTGTGTCAAAGTTTTCAGCTGGAATAGCAGAATTAAATAACTATTATAACCTTGCGATGAACATACATGCCAACTCTCCTGGATTACTCCAGGATACAGAATGAATCTCCCATTCTCCCGTACGGGTCACCAAATCCACCAGATTCCAAGGGAAATTCTGAAAGTTTTTGGCCAATTTTGGGAGGAAATTTTAAAAATATTGGACACATTTTTTTGGGGGGGGGGGGGGGGGAGAATTGAGAAAAGGTATCTTGATGCAAAATATCCAGTCTCCCGGATTTCAATTATTCTAGGTTGGCATCTTTGGATAAATCATAACCTCTTTTGTGCCCTGACAGAAGGAGATTTTTCAAATTCAAAAATTGCGAGAAGATATTGGCTTCTAAGAGAGTAAAATGTGAAATCTAAACTTTGAAACGTGATCTCTTCGTTTTGAAAGGGAGTTTTTTAAATTTGCTTTTGTGAGGGTGCAATGGAGTACACCAAGTTTATGTTCCTCATGAATCAATTCCCAAAACTATGTATCAGCAGAGAAAACTTGGACACAAAATTGCAGGATTTGCTTTTTCTGAGTAGATGTTTACAACAACATGCGCTATATTCAAAGCTGTAAATCTAATTATGATAATTCCCCATGTACCAGCACATGGGATACAAAGCTGAGATCAATATGTGTAATTACTCATACAAAGAACTTTAATAAATATATTCTCACAAATATTTCGTTTGTTGTCAACTTCAGTCATACACAATGATAGCAAGGGTCCTGCACAACCTTACACTAGTATAACATCATCAGAATATACCTGGGCCAAAATTGGATGCCTCATTTCATTAACTTGAGAAGTTCTTTTTGCCCATTGCTTGGCATCTTAATATTTACTGCTATTTCTACCAGTGTTGTTTAAACTTAGTTGATATGCTCATTTTATCACTTAAAAACAAAGCCCTAAAAATTTAATATGTTTAAAAAATCTGGTACTTATTCCATGTTATAATTGAACAATAAAAAACTTTAATTACAAAATGAAGACTTGTTTAAAGACCTTTAAAACACGGTGAAAAGTTTTTTAGGCTGTCTAGCATAATAAAATATTGTTTTAAAAAAAACTTATGATTGGTTCACTCGTTGATCAGTGAAGTCACAAGTTTCCTCTCCCCAGTCCATCCCATTCTTCCATGTAAAACCTGTTGGTTATCCAACACAGCCACATCAAATGTTCGCCAACGAAACCCTATTGCACATGACCACATAGCTGCTCTAATATGCTGAAGAACTGCTGGCTCAATAGCTGACCCATCACCATAATAGGAATGAAAAGGAAACTCATCATCCAAGAGACTGGTATTCTTGTATAGTGGGAGAGCTCTGAAATAGCTTGCGTGATGACATGTTATTTGATTAAACCACATCTTCTCTCCAGTCACTGGGTCAGGGATGACAGGTGAGTGGAGGTACCAGAATCTCAGATTTTTATTTTGATCCCAAGAAAAGCTCCATCCATTAGATTCAAGAATCGTTTCCACTGCCTGTTGAATTTAAACATAATTTCAGAAGATTAAGACTTGATGAATGACCAAGTGAATGACTGAGAATCAAACCAATTTACACAAACCTGCAGATCATCCACCCAGAATCTGTCTTGCCAGCTTTTTTGGAGCCCAACTTGTGTGTTTTTGTTTGGCAGAAAAGATTGATAGCGAACTTTCTTTTCCTCAAACTTTCTTGTCACCTCAGGATCTAACATGGACGTCAGATCTTGGTTCTTCAAAAGTACAGTTTCACCACCACTGAATGAGTCTGGTTCTTTTAGACAGAACATAAAAATCTGAAGAAGAATAGTTTTGTTAGTCTACCTAATTGGTAGGGTAATAATAATAATACAAAAATAATAATATATGGCAAGTGGTGACAAGAATAGAAAGACCAAATAGATCTGAAAATTAAAATCAGTGCCAATAGTTTTAATTATAAAAGTAATGATATAAAAAACACCCTCATTTCCAGAATTTCTTCAGTACTGAGTAGCACTCCCTTTTTTGTGTAAATAGCAATTCCATGCATAGGATTATAAAGAAGGCTATGTTATCTTTGATTCTTGAAAAAACTCAGAACACAAGTACCTTGTTTTCTCCAAGTTTTAGGGATTTTAAATTCTAACATGCCATTTAATTTGCAGCTGGCACTAGTTACATGCATGCAATGTCAATTGTGTCAAAGCAAGTGTACCTCCCCCCCCCCCCCAAAAAAAAAACACCATTCAGCAATACAAAAAGTTCCAAAATGGCCTGCCACCAAAAACCATCTTCAGCGATTCCTTAGCAACAGCTCTTATCTGAAAGGCCCCCATTAATTACTCAAACCCTGTGCTGAGGGCAGTTGTCACAAATAAACTTAAGAGATTAAAAAATACAATTACTACGATTCTCAGTTGGGTAAAGCATGAAGCAAGTTTAGGGACAAAGTTTTAATGTTAAACTACCTTGTCACCATGGGCAACTGGCTCGGTTTCCAATAGTAAGTTGTCAAACTCAGCCGTTGCATGATTTGGCGGGCTTTTTCGGCATGTGACGCATATGTTACCAATGCATACTAAGCTGGTCACTCGTGGCAACGACGTTTTAACGTCAAAACCTTGTCACCAAACTTCCCCCTTGCCTTACTCAAATTAAAATCCTAGTATCTTGATAACAAGGAATTTACACATCAATAAAGCTACCTTTGGATAATATTAAACTACGGCAAAATGATCTAATAAATGCCCACTCTCAAATAGACGCCTAGTGTCTGATAAGCACTCTCCTCGAGGTACGTTTGTATTAGATGCTCCCTTCTAATAAATGTGCTGTGTCTAATAGACGCTCCGATCCCCCCACCAAGAATCGTCTCAAACATTGAAGAGGCCAACAATGCAAACATGGCTGACGCTCAGATGACAATGAAGACAAGATGTCAAACCCTGAG
Organism: Meandrina meandrites; assembly: GCA_963693305.1. NCBI lineage: Eukaryota > Metazoa > Cnidaria > Anthozoa > Scleractinia > Meandrinidae > Meandrina > Meandrina meandrites. The sequence goes on from OY855913.1 coordinate 14,288,010, forward strand.
CAACATCTGTGCAGATTGGATTAGTCTCCTTGGGCCAATTACAAGCTGAGGAAAACAATGAATCAGAGGACTATGTGCTAGTGGAAAACAAGACCAAAAAGAATAACGATATGTTCAAGGATTTAATAGTTGCAGTTTTACAGTCAAACGCATTCAACCGTAGCCACCCAACAAAGTTTTTGACATCTTTTTGACAAGTTTTTGATTACTTTGATGAGTTTTACGGCTTCGGGTTCCTTTAAACTGCAATCAGATGCCTTGATAAATGGAAGGCGGGGTACGTATCAACCGTTGCATGATTCGTCTCCAAACGTCAGAGTTTGAAAGGGTTTCAAACAACGCTTCGCATGAGCGATTATGCCAAGTTCAACTGGCGATTAATAAATTTTATGCCGACAAAAATTTGGTCAAACTTAACTTTTCGCACAGGAAATGTTTTCTGGGTTTGTAAAACCAGTATGAAACTGATCGTTTCACAGATCGTTTGTATAAACCGTTGTGCAACCGGAAGCCATCAAACTTATCAAAAACTTGTCAAACTTGTCAAGTCGGGTGGCTACGGTTCAGCGCGTTTGACTGTAAGGCCCAGTTAACTTGGAATAATGCACAATCTTTGATTTTTTAAAATTATGAAAATTAGTAAGATTAGGGTGACTTTATAAAATAAAATTAAATATTGTACCTTTTTAGGAAAGAAAGGTGAATATGAACACTCATTGTGTGGCTCCATAGTCACCTCAGGGGGGTCATCAGAGGCTGTGTACACATGTTCACCCAACGGGGTCCTGTACCCAGTAACTCCATGTTCAAAAAATTTGTAGCCAAGGTGGTGAAGAAAACTTTTGAAGTCTTCCACATTCAAGAGTGGTAGATTCCTACAGTGATAATTTGAATAAAATTAATTACATAGGGTGTAGACAAAATTGAGTTGTATTGAACTGTCTCCATGTAATTTTTTAACACCCAATCAACAAATTTAGCCGAGATATACTTGCAGAATAAATAATTCATTTACCATTAACACGACTTAAACAAAACAGCATTTCCAGCAACACAATAGAAGTAAATAAACAAAGCAAAGCTAGAACACTACGTTGGTAGTCGATAAAACAGTAGTATTTTTCTAAGATTCTTTTGTTTCACACTCATTCTGACTAGTTGAAAACTCATAGGTGGCACCGGTTGAAGTCATTTGACTGTAAATAAAATTGTGACTGACTGACTAAAGTCAAGAGAACACACATAATGTACACTGTGGCATTCGGTATAAATAACTTAGACCCATCATCAATAGATGAGCTTGGGGCAACAGTCTAGCACAGGAAAGGAGATAGCCATACATAGCAACCCTGTGAGCAGACACCACCAGGCACTGTCAAACTGAACCAATCAGTGGAATAACGGTATTTGCCAAATGAATGCCTACTAAGGGGAGGGTGGAGTGGGCAAAAGATCAACAATGAACTGCAAACAACCTTAAGGCTATTAGATAGCAATGACCCTTTGCAAATAACTGCAAGCTAGCGACTGCATATTTACAGCTCACAGGTTATGAGGTGTCGTGCTGAATACTCACAGCAGCACCCCCACCCCTCCTCCCCCCCCCCCCCCCCCCCCCACTGATGCTGAGTATGCCAGTAGGATGACTGCTGACCAGCATTGTCTTAAGAAAAGGTCAACTTATATTACATTCAAAATAAATCCCTTACCGTTACTTGATAGCCTGTACTACAATTATTACAAGAAAAGTTCATATATGCAGCATGGGCTATTAGCTAGTTTAATTTTACGCATTTTCCCAGCCTTGCCAAATACCATAAACTCGTGAAATATCCACACATATTTACTGTATTTAACATGAAAAAAGGTGTATATGTTACCTGATAAGTATTGCACCATATGTTGCAAGCTCAGCATCGACCAGTTCACGGCATACATGTGACCAATCTTTGATATCAAATTGTTCAGGTTTTTCTACCTTGTAAGCCACAGGAAATGAGCTGCCCTCTTTCGGTCCAGGAAGAAATTCAGGAAATCCCCCAGATGGTGATCCAGGTAAGTGTGGTCTCTCTGCAATAGGTGGCTTATAGCCAAGGGCTAGCTCTTGTGTTGGGAGGCAGCTTAAGTGGGACGTACTTTTCCATGTTGTGGTTTTAATGCCACCATTTCCTGCATGTGGAGGGAAGTTATCCTGTGACGAGCTATGAAACCATGTGAACTTAGCATGGTGGAGCCAATTAGAGGGAGACAGCCCAAATGAACAGCTTTTAGTTTTTAGGTTTCGAAGAAAAGTCACCTTGTGCATCTTGCTACAGTAAACTGGAATTTGAACAAATTTACCATCATTTTTAACAACTTCACAGTCGTCACCTCTTAAACTATGAAGTTGTCAATAGACTTCTGTCAATCGTGCATAGCATCCATCTAACTGCAATGTGGCAGGTGACACAGGTCCTGTTTAGGTGTTTAATTCAATTTTTTGGAAAAGCATCCCCACTCCCTTAACATGGGAGTTTCTCTCCCATGTCACTGACCTTGCATACATGTATATCTGCAATTGAAGGATGTGATTGTTGTTCATCATGGTGTAAGAATTAGCAAAGATGAATGCTTATTTGTTTGTCTCACGATGGATTTGCTTTGAGTTATCGATCATGATGTTTCGACTACAATGCTGCTAGTCTTCATCAGGAGACGAGCGACTGAGGTCAATTGTTGAAGCATTGCGATCAACAACTCAAAGCAATTCCATCGTGAGATAAACGAATAAATGTTCATGTTTCCTATCTGCAATTTGTTTCGTAATAATATTGTTACCAGAAGTCTATCACCAACTTCAAAGTCTGTAAAACCTGCGTGCACGTCAGGTACACATAAGGACCTTTAGATAGCAGTACAAGTACATCAGCAGGGGCGTACCTGCCTTTACACGAAATTACCAGAATTTTTTAGACTTTCTTCTGGCAATCACATAGAAGAAATACTGAGGGTAAAGTCCTGCAGTTTTTGTACTCGTTGTGATGTTTTTGTTTTCTCTCGCTATTTTCTCTCTGTGCGTAAAACATGTATTCAAAGTAAAGTTTGGCATGACGAAATGAAACCCAGTCACGTGTGCGTGACAAACGCGACGGATGTCTAGACAAATTGGCGATCTTTCTGACAAGGTGGTCTGTGACAATGAAGTTATATGATGGAAGACAAAGTGGGCACATACTCTGGAGAAACCCAATGGTCTGGTGGAGACCATCGAGACCACGAATGAAGTCTTGTACCAAAACGTAACAACAGTTCTTACAATTCTTCTTACAATGCCAGTGTCAACTGCGACACCAGAGCAGTGATTTAGCATCATGAGAAGAGTCGAGAGCTACATGCGTTCAACTATGAAAACTGAGCGGCTCTCCGCTCTGGCGCTTATGCATGCTTATAGAGAAACTCCGATCGACAATGACATTGTAATACGGGAGTTTTGCGCTAAAAAGAACTAGTCTGAAGGCTAGCTTTTGAATTGTAATCATCGTAACTTTGTATCAGGTTTGCAACTTTTGAGTTCATTTGTCTTCAGAAATTGAGGCTATTTCAGTGTAGTGCATATATTGCCTTATTAACATTATGGAATATTTACCGAATGCGGTGACGTTAAAAGTGAAGAAATACACGGACATTTCCCGAAAACACATGTACATGTTCCAATGTAATAATACAAACAGTTATAAGTTTTTAGACACAGGAATGCAAAACAAAAATCTAAATGCGCCAAGAAACCGAACCAGCCTGCTTGGATGACTAAAGAGATCTTGTCGTCTATGAAAACAAGAGACAAGCTGTTGAAAACGGCGCGAATTTCAAATCTGCCTGCAGACTGGGCACGTTATACGCATGCAAAGGGTAAAACTACAAGTCTCATCAAAAAACAAAGAGAAGTTTCTTCCACAAGAAAATCGACGAAAACAAAGGAAATCCAAAAGGAGTTTGGCATGCACTCAAAACATTAAGTGGGACTAGTAAACCTCGAGTTCGCATCGATGAATTAAACACAGGAAACAGCATCATTAGTGACGAAGCTTCCATTGCAAATGAGCTTAATCAGTACTTCGTAAACATCCTAGATCAAATTGGCAAGGAAAACGACGCTGGCGTAGAGTTTGATGACACCAAGCTGAAAAATTTTGTCTCTTCGCGATTAAATGAAAATGTGGCTTTCAACATCCCTCCAATAACGCCTAAGCAGATCATTGACACCATAGGGAAAATCGCTTGTAACAAGGCCTCTGGGCACGATGGCATAAGTATTCGTGTGCTCAAAATTATTGCACCAGCGTTTGCAAGTCCATTATGCAAATTGCTGAACCTTTCAATATCGACAAACAGTTTTCCAGACCGTTGGAAAGTAGCAAAAGTTACACCATTGCACAAGGGTGGCGCACGAAGTGATATCAACAATTACCGCCCGATATCAGTTTTACCTGTCTTTTCGAAGATTATCGAAAAACACGTAGCCAGCTGTCTTCTTAACTTTTTACATGACAACAACATGCTATATGAGTATCAATCAGCCTTCAGGTCAGGTCACTCTACAGAAACAGCTCTAATCAGACTTACGGATCACATCCTGAAAAACATGGACAATGACGAAGTGACCGGTCTGGTATTTATAGATTTTCGTAAAGCTTTTGATGTTATAAATCACGAACTTCTTCTAAAAAAGCTGTCTATTTACGGTGCAAGCCCTCCGTCTGTTGCCTGGTTTCAATCGTACCTGTCTCAGAGAAAGCAATTTATTACATTAGGGAAAACCACATCTGAACAACTGACTATCAGACAGGGCGTTCCCCAAGGATCAATATCGGGACCGGTGCTCTTCCTCCTGTTTGTCAATGACATACCTCTAAACGTTCACAAGTCAACTATGGATATCTATGCAGACGATACCACCTTGTCTTTAAGCTCAGACTGGAAAGCTATTCCTGCACTAAACAAATCATTAACATAAAGGACTTGACAGAAGTTGAGAAATGGGCTAGTGAAAACAAAATGTTTATAAATACCAAGAAAACCAAAGCGTTGTTGGCTATGGGAAAGCATCTGCGCAGACGTATAGCCCATGACACAGGAAAATTTGAAGCTAGGATGCAAAACGCAGAAATTGAACAAGTTGGTAGCTATAAACTTCTTGGAGTGATAATCGACGAGAACCTAACTTACGAAGCACATGTTGACGAACTATGTAACAAACTTTCAAAACAAATTGGTCTTCTACGCCATATAAGCTGCTACTTAAAAAAGAATCAAAAATTGATCTACTATATATAACGCAGTAATCAAACCACTCTTCATGTATGCAAGCACAGTGTGGACATCGTGTAACAAAGAGGCACTCGAGAGAGTTCTCCATATGCAAAAACGGGCTGCGCGTATTATTCTTGCAGCACAACGTACTAGTCAAACTGTCACTTTATTTAATAAGCTAAACTGGATCCCCTTTTACAAAGAAGCTTATATAAATCGATGTGCACTGGCCTACAAAAGGATAAACAGAACTTTACCTGAATACATGAACACATCTTTAAGGAAAAACTCTGACGTCCATTCGAGAAGTACTAGAAATTGTAATTTAAATTTATTATGCCCCTCTCACAGAAACACCTCGGAGGGAGGACGCACTTTCGCCGTCAGAACTATTAAAGATTGGAACAGTTTACCCGGTCTTTAAAAACAGAGAAGTCCGTTAAATCGTTTAAGGCTAAATTATGTAATACCATTCTTAACTCTCAGAAAATTAATGGAATCTTTTAACTCTTATTATTCGTAGTATGTTTGAAATTGTAAGTCCAGTTTATTATTTGTAACCTTAATTAAGTAGATGCTATTAGGGCGATCATTAATTAAGTATTTTATTGTAAACAATATAGTATTTTAGCATTTTATTGTAAATAATATATTTTTAGCATTCTAATTATTTTAAGCTGAGGGCCCCAAGTTTATCAGTAACTTAAGTTACTGTCACGGGTCACCCTCATTAAATAAAGTCTTTCACTTCACTTCACTTCACTTCACTTCACTGAGGAGGGTAATAGGGGGTCCTACACAGATTTTACGGACAATTAAGAAATTAGAAATAACATATCAATTCAAGTTTATTTTCAGACAAGGGATCCTGAGGTTCATGTATGACATGTATCACAGCAAGCAAAACATTCACAGTTCACAGATTTTAATTTCTAAATATTTTCACTGGTATCAGGTGCCCTTTCAGACTGCCTTCAAAAAGTTGTGAAATTGACACGCCTGCATGATATGAAATCAACAACAGCTTTCAAAATGTAATTCTTATAGAGATGTTTTTTGTTTTTTAGAAACATATTCACCCTCCGCTTTTCAGCAGAACAAAAGGCAAAGGGTTCTGTTAATGCTTTTTTGCCTTTCCTGGCATCTATTTACATACGACCACCAACATTTACATACATGTATAAGACCACTAATAATTAAAGAAAATATCTACCGCAGCACGAATCAGTTCAATGGAAAATGACTCAGCTCATGCGTTCAATATCGCATGTCGTTTCCAGTTGTCATGTCAACCCTCAAAGTGTTTACTGATTGGTGACATGCATCAATTACCTTGATGATAAATGAATAACAATGCAGTTCTACATATTCTTGCAAAAAAAGCAACACAAAATGAGAAAAAAATATTTTTGACAATGGATTATGTCACAGATTCGTATATGAACTTCATATTATGCAAAAACATCAAAATTCAATTTTTTTCATGAAAAAAGAACGTCTGATACCCTTAATCCTGTATTGCGCAAAAACTCCTTTCACCCCCCTCTTCACTACAGAAATAAACAAGAAAATAGAAGCTAAGGCTGTGAACAGTCTAACACTAGACCCCTACTCAATCATGTACCTCTGCGTAATTTGAGGATGTAGTGACAGTCAGCCTACCCAGCCTCAAAATTTCACAGTAAATATGAACCGGTGAGGTGCAATAGTGAAAAATCAAAAAATCTGAAAAAAATTCACAGTATAGCCCTTGGTGAACTATTACTAGAAATGTAGTTTTTATTTTGATCAGATTATTATTTTGGGCGTACGGAGGTCATCTTGATTTCGCCGCTCTCGAGCGGTGTTTCAACAGGGTGGTAAAGGGGGGGGGGGGCCCAATCGCGAATCACAAGCGTATTTTCCCTCAAATCACGAATGACATACAGTGGAACCCCATTAATACAGACACCAAGGGGGCAGGCCAAATTGTCCATATTAACGGGGTGTCCGTATTAAGCGGAGTCTCAGAAAAAAGTCACGGATACATGTTTTCTCGATGCAAAGACGAAGGCAAACGTTTTTACGGCAACAAAACGTTTTTTAATTGTACTTTAACTGTAACAAATGCAAACTGTGAACTCTCTGACTAAAATTGATAGTTTTTACAAAAACCTTACGATCTAGTCATACAGGGTCTGGAAGGGGTTTCGCGTGATCCATGAATTGACTGAAAAATAGAGCATGAATCGGGAAAACTCATGGAATACGGCCGTGATTTGTGAATTATATATTCACTGTGACGCATGATCATCTAAAGTTGTTGTCTGCGTGAATCGAGATTTCTACCGATATAATGTCGTGAACATCAAATAACCCTACACGAATACATGTAAATTGTCTGTCAAGATGGTTCAAAATAGGTCTTCTGTCATTGTTATGGAACGTAACCGACCATTGTCAAAATGAAACCGTTACCTGTGAGAACGATGCCCAAAAGTGACCAACGTATTATGAGGGAACTGGCCCAGGAACATCGAAAGACTGTGCGTCAGCTGACAATGAATCAGACAGACCAACACAAAACACGCTGCAGAAACTTTGCCATTACATATGTACCAAAAAGAGTTACCAGTACTAGGTGAACGGATTCCTACAGAGCGTGCAGTCTTTTAAAAATGCACCGATTAAATCAAATCAAAACAGTCTCGTGTGATCAATCGGAATATGACTCCACTCCTGAAGAGGAGGACAACCAGCTAGGGGAGGACCAAGAGAAAGATAGCCTGCGTGCAGACGTCTGCGTAACGCCGTTCCTAATCGTGTTCCAGTATCCCGCCTTTCCGCGAGAAGCAAAGGAAATGGAGACGTCTGCATGCAGGCTAGAGAAAGAGAGTGGAGTGGAAAACTACGAGATGCCAGTCACTCCCGTGAACTTCTTATCGAGAAACAATCGATTTCATAGCAATGAACTTCATTGCTTTTATACTTTATCGTCTTCAAACAAAAAGCAAAGAATCATCAGTTTGATCACCTGACAGGCTTTTAGCCAGGCGGCCGTCCAGCCATCCAAAGGACGGCCACTTTTAAGAAATAGGTGATTTTCGACAGCCTGTTTTGGGCGGCAATTTACGAACTTCTGTGCTTAATGTAACAAAACAGTGTGTATAAATTTAAAAAAAACTTACATTCCTTTTTGTTCTCGAGTTGTTTTAGTCTTGCTGGCATGTTTTTCTTCTCTATTTACACTTTTTTAGCGAGTTTCCTTACTGTTTTGTTCGTTCGCACGAATCAAAGTTGAGCAAAGCGATTTCACAAGCAAAGCCGCTGTTCAATAATATTGACTCCCTAGTATACCAGAATGCAGTTCGACCAACAAAGCCACGCATGTCTGTTCTTTCGTGTAAGTTCGTGGCTTGACAACTTCAATTTCAATCACTGTTCATAACAACTGGAGTTTCTGCCCCAAATATAATTCAATGTTAAACAAGGTAAGTTGAGGAAAGGATAGTTTTGTAAAATTATCAAGGAAAACAGCGGTTTAATAGCTTAATTGAAAGACGTTTACAGCTGCTCAGAATCACAGAAATCACGTCTAAGATGCTTTAATTTTTCAAAATTTTCGGGGGGGGGCATGCCCCCAGACCCCCCTAGAAACATGACGCCTGCGGCGCCATGTTAAGTGGGCCTTCGGCCCACTAAGAATTTGGACTCCCATTTTCAAAATCCTGGCTAAAAGCCTGGATCACCATAGCTTTTGTTTCCTTCCCATCACGGGGTCATTTAAGTTCAAAAACTCTTGCCTATATATAGCTGTCCAGCAACCACAAAGAAGCTTGATCAATTCGTTACCTAACCACGTGATTCGTGAAATCTAAAAAAAAAATTCCGTGATTCTAAATGTACGGAAATTTAACCCGTGACTCAAGATCCAGACCCCCCCCCCCCCACCCCCACCCCCCTTCCAGACCCTGGTCATACACTCCAACTAAACTTTAATAAACTCAACAGTGGAATTATTTGACAATGTCGCAACTTTACTATATACAAGAAATAAAACGCATTTCAACAGAAACAGAATGTTTTATATAACGTTTCCTTTGTAACTGAAACTCGTAACCGTTCTTAAACTCTACCAACCGATTTGAAAAAGTTGGTAACTTTAATTTGCACGGAAGATTTTAGCTCGCGACACAAGCAATAGCTGCAGCAAAAAGGCAAAGAAAGTGACATGGTCAAACACCGGACATCATGCTATTAAGCTTCTGTTTGTAATAAAATGGTTTTAACTCTTTGAATTCTGTCATTATTTGACCAGGGTCCAATGTCTTAAGTTAGAAAATAATCGTGACAATTAAAATTCACAGTGCACAGATAAATAGTGTCCGTAAAGCGGGGTTGACAATGTATAAGAGTTTGTCACTCGGGACACGGAAAAGTGTCCGTTGTCCGTATTAACGGGTGTCTGTATTAAGCAGGTTAATTTAAGAGAAAATGTACGAGGTTTTCGTCGGGACCAACGAAACTGTCCATAATACCGGGGTGTCCGTATTAAGCAGGTGTCCATAGAGCGGGGTTCCACTGTATGTATTTTATGCAATTTCACGAATTACGTATTTTCATACATAATTTATCACAGAAAACAATAGTCACAAATTACTTGATTTCCGTTGCATTTTCTCTGATTTTTCTTGGTAGTAAGGTATTTTCTTAGGGCGACTGAACAACGCTAAAACAGCCGATTGAAATAAGTTAATTGATTAGATTCTCGATTTTCACGAACGTTTATCCATGATTTACGGATCACTGTCCTCAAAATAAGACGATCACAAGTCACGCTAGGCTATCAATTCACGGATCACGGCTAGATTTAAGCTCTTTTCACGCGTCACGAGCTTATTTTTGCCCGAATCACGCATCACGCATAACCCCTTTACCACCCTGTTTCAAGCTAAGGGCTCTCATACCGCACATCGCGAAGACCTCGATAATTTTCAAAATCAAAACAACTTTCCCCAGAACAACAAATAGATAATAAGAAAGAATAGATAATGATAGTCATTTTGAGTGGTTATAGTCTTTGTTTAGATTTCTTTGTTTAGATTTTTAGTTTCAGCGATATCAGCTCACAAGTTAAAATTGACAAAATTCAACGGCTAAAATCGTTGACTGGGACATGAGCTAAGGTAAAGAAACTTATACCACGTGAAAGAGCATTCTTTCTTCTTGTAAAATCCGTTTTCAAAACCATGGGCAACTCAAAAGATGATTTTTGAGGTCGCAAAATGTAAATGGCACTTTCGTGAAATTTGAGCTTTGCGGTAACGGCCTCCCGTTGATGAAAACATATCATGTAAACACTTCTGAACAATTGAGCTTCAAATATATTTCTAATCAAGCACAACCACACATTTACAAAACTATTTTAAGTGTTTTATTTTCGTTACTAAGAAAAAGTAAAATAATTTAGCCGTTTTGTGCTTTTCATTTGACCTCGGGTTCCAAAGTTTATACGGTTCATGTGACATTTGCAAAGGTCAAAAGCGGTCTTTATCAGATCAAATCAGTCGGTATCAAGTCATTCAGAATTTGCTTTCTAGGCCCGGTTCAGACGCCGATCTTTTCATGAGCCGAACCTAATTCCTTGAATTAAGTACATGAAAAGATCGGCGTCTGAATCAAATTAGAACGGCTATTTCAATTTGGAACGGCTCACCCGTTCTTCCCGCCTGGCTTGGCCGAGAATTTCGCCTATGGAACGCCTTTCGAACGGCTTTGATTCACACGCCGTACTTTTCATGTGCCGATCCTAATTCATAAATTATTATAATGTATTTTGCCTGGTTTTATTGGAACTGTATTAGGAACGGCCAAAAAGTACGGCGTCTGAATCAAGAGGCGTACTTTTGTCAATTTGGGTCGGTCCAAATTCGAATTGAGTTCGGCTCATGAAAAGTACGGCATCTGAACCGGGCCTTATTAACACACATAATATTTTAAAATAAAATAAAAACCACTGTCAATGTGTTTAGCACGGCTGTACTAATCGAGGACACTGTAAATAGTGAAACAAATATTATAAATCAAACTGGCAGGAGGCTGACCAGTTGGCTATATACAAAGCGCGGAGGAGTTGAATTCGGGACCACCGAAGACAAATCCTTCTTGTGGCAGGGAGGATTTGAACCCGGGACCTCCGGATTACAAGTCCAGCGCCCTAACGCTAGGCCACGCTGCCTCCTACACGAATTATTGGTCATACCTTGTTGCAAGTGTCCTGGATATAAAAGCAATCCGAGAAATTAGGTAAAAAACAGCTCCAAGTTCGGTGGATCTGACGATAGTTGTTGCGTTTAATACTAAAAAGCGACACCGCTTGTCAAAGGTATTGTTGCAACCAGTCGTCATTCGATCGATCGCAAAATTTCTTAGTAATAGTGATCGATATAAATCATAACAAGAAAAAGAAAAAAGAAACTAGATGATAATAAGTTATTTCAAACGCTTGTTGACCCTTGATTATTTTTTTTTAGAATATTTGCGTCGGTTCGTGAATGCTATATGGCATATGTTACTGCCATACAGAATAAGTTCTTGTAAGACTTGTAAGTAATAATTCTTCGCAAAAAAACTAGTTCATTGGAGTTGCCCGAAGTAAGCAGAAAATGAATCAGGGACTCGAGTCCGTTAGACGATAAGAAATAAACCTTTTTATAAGAATGGCCTAATTTGGCTGTGATATACGAATTTGTTCCTTGAGCAAACATTGCAAGAGAACTTTAGCCTATTTGTTTACACTATCAACTAGGGATAGTTAACACTACAGCTGCCCGCGCTGTTATCCTTTTTTTTTCTCAGCGTATCCGTTACTACAGTCAATTATTTCGCTTGATATTTTGGCTATTCTATTTTCTTAATTGATTGATAAAATAATAAATAAATAAATCACTTTATTTAAGTGTCAATGTATTTAGCACTGCTGAAAATCAGTTTTTTGTTTGGAACAGTCTTGCAATAATTTTTCTCGTGTTCTGCTCACAAAGCATCACTTGTTTCTGGCCTTCTCTTTTTCAAGATCATGGGACGAGGACGTGCCATGTAAAACAAACTTTCAGTATGAATTGTTGAGGTCAAGTAGCTAAGTAAAACAAAGATAAATTATGCAAAAATTCTGAAGGATTACATGTAATAGGTCGTAATAATCACTAAAATTTAATTACACGAACGCGTTCCCAACTTCCTGAGTTTATTTTTTTCTTTTTTTGCTGTAATGAATGATCGTAGCGAGGATAAACTTTGGTAATAGCGAAACGTTTTAAAACTACCAATTGAGACCAGCTGTTTTCAGACTTTTTGTTTCATTATATTAAAGTGCACCTAACACCAAAAATGTTTTTTCGCTTAATGAAATTGCCGTGTTTTTGTGAGTATTTCCGCGCAAAAATGTTTTGATTTGGTTTAATCCTCGATTTTCTGTGCCCTGGTAAAGTACGCAAAAACGCCGCCATTTTGGTTCACTACCGAGTGTGAAGGGGTCTGGGTCTAGTGCGAGAGTGACGTCAAATCAAGAACACAAAATTAGCACGTCGCAGTAATTCTCCTGTTTCCTTCAGAAAGTACATGGGTCGTACATGCATCCGATGGAAAAGAAATGCCCACTAAATGTCTTGTAGAGGGTTGTGACAGCTCTTGAAACTTACAAGAGGGAAAAACGCTTCATACGATACCATTCTGTGGAACTTAAGAGGGAGTCTCTCTAATTTTCGACCGGTCGGTTCCGGATCGAAAAATCAAATCGCCTGATTTTTTGTGAGGTGAAAGGCCTTCATGCCAAAGTAACAAAACCACAATCTTTTTGGTTCTTGGCTTAAGGGTTTTTCCGCTAGAGCTAAAAATAATTTTTACCGAATTTTGCTCGCGCGCGACCGAAAATCAAGACGATTGTCTACCTTTTTTAAGCGATCGGTGCAAAGCAAGGACAAACTGTACCGCCATAATTTTTACATAGCAAGAAAGATCTACTTCTATTTTATGAGCTGTAGGAGTTTCAAGTAGTTTGAAGTCAATCTATTGGCATTCTATGATATTACTCACCCCTACGTTAGGAGGCTCGAGGGACAACCCGAAAATTGGTCATTTTGTGGACCTCTTTTCTCAGCTGGCGGATAAAATCAAAACATGGCAGTTACATCAATGTAAAGCCTTAACATTCCCCTACACGAATATGTAAAAAAATATTGTCTATGACGCCTTTCCTGTAAATGTCGAGGGGATAACTTTTCCTATTTTTGAGAAATTATCAAAAACAACACCAAATCGCTAATTGATTAAAATTTGAATACCTTGGACCAATACCGGTCTTACTTCAAGAAAACTAAAGAAAAGTAAACTAAAACATTAGGGAATAAAAATAAAAAGCCATATTCAATAGTGTTTTCAATTTTTAGTTCGCCGTTTCATTTTATTGGGAGGAGAGTGATCATCGGCTCATTAAATATTCACCGAACAGTGAAATTCGATCCAAACCAGAACTGTCGAATTTCATATCGCACTGGCCATCTTAATTTCATTGAATCTCGTTTCAAATCACATTTGTACACAAAACAAATATCCTGAAAATGCTATGTTGTTGTTGTGTTTACGTTTAAGCCAAATCTGAGCTTTGAGTACGCACTTAGAATACAAACGGAGTTCACTCACGATTTACTCGACCACTGTCAACACTGAATCGAAATTCATTTTCTCTGATTGTTGGACTATAAATTGACTTAGTTTACCTGAGTTCCAAAAGGCTTTTCCCCTTTTTCTTTTGACTTTTTCTGTTGGTGATGCATTTAAATGACCGGTGCAATTAGGAGCTTTGATTCAATCAACGAGCTGCCAGTCCGGTTCTGGCCCTATCTGTCACGCAACGCTAAGGGGTGAAAAGAGACCACTCTTGCAATTGAAGCTCATTGAGAATATCAGTTTTCATCATCGTTTAAAATGTTGCCTCGAATCCCTAGAACAAAGCTGTCTAGAAAATATTGTAGAAGTGCACAGGACAGAAAAACACTAATTTTTGCTTGTTTGATTTGTAATTATTTGGTGTAGTCAGAGCTATGAAAATACTGCGGAAATGTGGATGTAGTGTGCATTTTGGAACAAGGATTGCATATTATAAGCGACAAATATAAAGAGGGTATAGAAAGTTTGAGAAGTCTGAAGAGATGAGTGGTGGTGGAGTGTGCTTGTAGTGTAGTATGTTGCAAGTTTTGTGAGATAGATATTCAACACCTTTTTGGGTTTAATTCAGAATAGCCAGCCATATTTGCAAGAGATGAAAATGTTGCTTATACAGTCGATCTTATAATAAGGTTATCCAAAAAGTAAATAATCGTTAGCAGTGCCAAAGCAAGAAATGTAATGCTGGGCAATGAAGCTTTTTCGTACCTTTGCTCTATCCGTTGGATGATGTTATGTGTAATGTGCACACTATGACTGACATAACTATTATTTTAACTGTGTTTAAGGGACCGGTCATTATTAATCGTCTGGAGGGGGGAGGGGGGTGCGGGGGATTTTTGTTGCTACACCGTAGCATTCACCTGATCTCCCCATAAAGTATATAGCATTTGAATGATCCCCCCTCATTCGTGGTGGAAGCTTTCATGATCCCCGCCCCCTCCTTTCCAAGCCACCACAAAATATCAAGTTCATTGCAAGTGCGGATGGCAGTAAACTGTCAAGGACGCCTTGAATTGCGCAGCCGATTTGTTATCATTCACCGACAGCAATCGAAAGGTTCTATATCATGATGTAGAGAACACCATACCAAAAAACTGTTCGCAAGTGATGAGCTGAAATATTTTCAGAAAGCTCAAGAGCGAGTAATGGTGCTCTACGAAGAACTGCAGAGAGCCTCAAATAAGTTGACAACATCTCTAATGAATTGAACCTGAAGAGGAAGTTTATATTTCGCATGGAAAAAGATGAACAATCGTGATTGTTGCTGTTGTTGTTGTTTTCAATAATATCGCACCGTTCGGCCGCGTTGAACAAACGTTTCCATTGGCTCTTATTAAAATGCCTCTTTAAAGAATTTGACACATGGAACTTTACATTTGAAATACAGAACTTAAACAATTTCAAGCCATTGCACAACGATTATTTATGTGATGAGATCGTGCCGGGATAAGAGCACGCAGAAGCCAAAACATAATAATAGCATAAAAGGAGGCGATCAATTGGCACGGTTCAAGTTATTTACGGCGATCCCACCGCCACATGAAATTCTCAGACTTTTTTCTGGTCCCCCCTTACGGCTGATCCCCACTTCGTTCTTCAGAAAACTATGTGGTCCCTCCAACATCCTCCAGTTTTCGTCTGGATTATTCAGTAAGAATTTATTTTGACCTACTCAGTGCAGGATCCAAACTTGGGTACAATTAAGGTGGTGGTATTGAAAAAATAACCGCTAATGCTGCCATAAAATAGCACTGCCTTGGTCCTTCAATCATCAAAAAACCGGTTATTTCATCTACTTATTTGCGTACAAGCCGGTGGCCAAAAACTTAAAAGTTACCTTACTGAAAGATTAAATCGCCTCCTAGCCTGCGTAGCTGGCGGGATTTCGCGAGCGAGTGCTTTTTTTAGCGGCCGCATGCTTTGGTCTTGGCCGCCAAGCAGCGAGGGGTTTGGTGAGGAGTCAAGTTGAGATCACTTGCGGCTCGGCCGCTCAGCGACGCGGGCTTCACCCGCACGAGAAAACTTCACTTGTGCCCACTAATTCCACCAGCTGCGCAGGCTAATCGCCTCCCTCACTATCCCCTCCATGGGATAGGCCAATGCTACCAATTAGCCGCAACTTTAAATCAGGCAGGATCACCCGGGATAAAGCAAGTCCCACCAAATAGGAACTTTCAAAAATAACCCAATATCTGTATAAATACAAATGCTGTCGGTGAGATATAGATACGCGATTCCATTCCTATTTGCAGGAGTGACCAAGGATACTTACTTGTTTATTTAATTTGTTTCATCAGTACTTATCCAGTGGATAGGATTATCCACTGTTTGAAAAACTAGGTCCAGACTTATAAGATATATTTACTGAAGGAGGGGATCTCCCTATAGTCACTATAGTAAAGTACGCTCTATTTTATAAGAATCGTTTTTATAAGAACGTCGAGGCTGAAAAAGGACAAAAATTAAAAACATCCTTAGAACGTACCCAAATCTGAAATTTGGCTACGAACAAATTTTATACTTTCCTATTCGTTGTAAGTGACAAATATGTGTGTATATACTAAATGAAGAATCAAGTCGTGCATCTTTAATCAAATAAGACCTAGAACAAACATTGTATTCACCCATGAACGTGACGTGAACACTATTTTCACAGGGGCGGATCTAGGGGAGGATGCAGGCGGTGCGGGGAGGCTTTCTAATACAACTGGCATTCTGCAAACACCCCTCCTTAGAAAAATCCTGGGTCTGCTCCTGTTTAAGAACATTTTAGGCTTAAATCATCGAAAACGTTCGGACAAAAATGAGAAGTTCTCTCCCAGAAGGGATACCTTTTTCAGGCTGCAGCTTTATGAAAAGGTAAGGTTTTTTTATGAGTTGAAGTAGACAAAAGGATAAAATTTAGGTATTTGAAAGGACCTTTCAAAAATATCTCGAACACAGCCACCGAAAGGGTAAACGTGAATTTAAGTGACATTTTAAGAGGTCCAAAGAAGAAATAGAAGATAGAAGAAGTTGACCCCAACGTATGAGCACCTGGTGTAACCCCGTTTTAAGTATTTTAAGGGAATTGGACCTCATGTGCAAGAAATTATGAATACTTCCTAACCATGGGCAATTTCACCGCTGAGTGTTGCGTGACAGATAGGGCCAGAACCGGACTGGTAGTTCGTTCATTGAATCAAAGCTCCAAATTGCACCGGTCATTTAAATGCATCACCAACAGAAAAAGTCAAAAGAAAAAGGGGAAAAGCCTTTTGGAACTCAGGTAAACTAAGTCAATTTATAGTCCAACAATCAGAGAAAATGAATTTCGATTCAGTGTTGACAGTGGCCGAGTAAATCGTGAGTGAACTCCGTTTGTATTCTAAGTGCGTATTCAAAGCTCAGATTTGGCTTAAACGTAAACACAACAACAACATAGCATTTTCAGGATATTTGTTTTGTGTACAAATGTGATTTGAAACGAGATTCAATGAAATTAAGATGGCCAGTGCGATATGAAATTCGACAGTTCTGGTTTGGATCGAATTTCACTGTTCGGTGAATATTTAATGAGCCGATGATCACTCTCCTCCCAATAAAATGAAACGGCGAACTAAAAATTGAAAACACTATTGAATACGGCTTTTTATTTCTATTCCCTAATGTTTTAGTTTACTTTTCTTTAGTTGTCTTGATGTATGACCGGTATTGGTCCAAGGTATTCAAATTTTAATCAATTAGCGATTTGGTGTTGTTTTTGATAATTTCTCAAAAATAGGAAAAATTATCCCCTCGACATTTACAGGAAAGGCGTCATAGACAATATTTTTTTACATATTCGTGTAGGAGAAGGTTAAGACTTTACATTGATGTAACTGCCATGTTTTGATTTTATCCGCCAGCTGAGAAAAGAGGTCCACAAAATGACCAATTTTCGGGTTGTCCCTCGAGCCTCCTAACGTAGGGGTGAGTAATATCATAGAATGCCAATAGATTAACTTCAAATTACTTGAAACTCCTACAGCTCATAAAATAGAAGTAGATCTTTCTTGCTATGTAAAAATTATGGCGGTACAGTTTGTTCTTGCTTTGCACCGATCGCTTAAAAAAGGTAAGCAATCGTCTTGATTTTCGGTCGCGCGCGAGCAAAATTCGGTAAAAATTATTTTTAGCTCTAGCAGAAAAACCCTTAAGCCAAGAACCAAAAAGATTGTGGTTTTGTTACTTTGGCATGAAGGCCTTTCACCTCACAAAAAATCAGGCGATTTGATTTTTCGATCCGGAACCGACCGGTCGAAAATTAGGGAGACGCCCTCTTAAGAGGGAGTCTCTCTAATTTTCGACCGGTCGGTTCCCGATCGAAAAATCAAATCGCCTGATTTTTTGTGAGGTGAAAGACCTTTATGCCAAAGAAACAAAACCACAACCCTTTTGGTTCTTGGCTTAAGATTTTTTCCGCTAGACCTAAAAATAATTTTGACCGAATTTTGCTCGCGCGCGACCGAAAATCAAGACGATTGTTTACCTTTTTTAAGCGCTCGGTGCAAAGCAAGGACAAACTGTGCCGCCATAATTTTTACATAGCAAGAAAGATCTACTTCTATTTTATGAGCTGTAGGAGTTTCAAGCAATTTGAAGTTAATCTATAGGCATTCTATGATATTACTCACCCCTACGTTAGGAGGCTCGAGGGACAACCCGAAAATTGGTCATTTTGTGGACCTCTTTTCTCAGCTGGCGGATAAAATCAAAACATGGCAGCTACATCAATGTAAAGTCTTGACCTTCTCCTACACGAATATGTAAAAAAAATGTTGTCTATGACGCCTTGTCTGTAAATGTCGAGGGGATAATTTTTCCTATTTTTGAGAAATTATCAAAAACAACACCAAATCGCTAAGTTTTTAAAAATTTAAATACCTTGGACCAATACCGGTCTTACATCAAGAAAATTAAAGAAAAGTAAACTAAAACATTAGGGAATAGAAATAAAAAGCCATATTAGTTCGCCGTTTCATTTTATTGGGAGGAGAGTGATCATCGGCTCATTAAATATTCACCGAACAGTGAAATTCGATCCACACCAGAACTGTCAAATTTCATATCGCACGGGCCGTATTAATTTCATTGAATCTCGTTTCAAATCACATTTGTACACAAAACGAATATCCTGAAAATGCCATTTTGTTGTTGTGTTTAACTTTAAGCCAAATCTGAGCTTTAAACACGCACTTAGAACACAGGCGGCCCAGGCTCCTGATAAGATTACTCGAGAACGTGACTCGATCGAGCGTTACAACGGTTTGAATTTATAAAGGTTTGTATGGGAGAAAACGGTTTCGAAATTATTCGCAAATATATGTACATTTTGAAAATAAAATCGACTTACCTCAATGCCTTCTTAACCGCGCGGCCATGGGCCGAGCGCGGTTCTTGCTCTACACGGGATTTATTTTTCGTCGTTTCAACAGCTTTTGGCGAATAAGCATCACAGGTTGCGTGATTCAGTCCCGATCACGATTTGGCCGAGTGGAGGTTTGCGTCTGGTCACCGACATAAAAAACAAGAAGTTGCTATAGCAACTTAAAACCACGCTTATATTTTTTTGCTAATGCACAGCTTTCTTTCTCAAAAGTCAGGGCGAAATTTAATGTTCACGGCTATATTTAGAAGGGCGGTGTACGGCGGTAATTTCCTTACCAATGATGTAATCCTTGCAAGTGCTAAGCTTGGGGGTTTTCCCTTCTAATGGCGTAACCCCTGCACGTTCGGACTCGCTCAATTGTTTACTTAAGCAAATATTTCATTTCCTTTCAAATCTTTGAACTCACTTCGATGAAATAGCCAAAGAATTCACTTCGATTGCCTAAACCCACAAGAAATACTCGCAGAAGAGGAAACAAATTAAATTAATGGCCGTCGCTTCTGCAGACATAAACATGCAAATGAAACACAATGTTATTTGTCACGTAACGAAAGTGAAACCTGCAACATCAGCGCATTCCATCGCTGACGTAATACCTTTTTTTAGTGTATTCAACATTCGCTTTGAATCGAACGCTTCAATAAAACCAAAAGAAAATATGCTGTATACACAATAAAGAAAACAATATCCGCAACATTTTCCGTACATTAATGTTTCAACAGCTTTTGGCGAATAAACATCACAGGTTGCGTGATTCAGTCCCGAGCACGATTTGGCCGAGTGGAGGTTAGCGTCTAGTCACCGACAAAAAAAAAATAACAAGAAGCTGCTACAGCAACTTAAAACCGCGCTTATATTTTTGGCTCATTAACAGCTTTCTTTCTCAAAAGTCACGGTTAAATTTAATCTGTTTGCATTATGAGTAAAGGACTAGCAAAGTAGTCACGTTAGTCACACAATCCGAGGTTTAAGCTGTCCCCGGCTATCTTTAGCTAAGGGGTTTTTCCCTTCTAATGACGTAACCCCTGCACGTTCGGGCACGCTCAATTGTTTACTTTAGCAAATATTTCATTTCCTTTCAAATCTTTGAACTCACTTCGATGAAACAGCCAAAGAATTCACTTCGATTGCCTAAACCCACAAGAAATACTCGCAGAAGAGGAAACAAATTAAATTAATGACCGTCGCTTCTGCCAACATAAAACATGCAAATAAAACACAATTTTATTTGTCACGTAACGAAAGTGAAACCTGCAACATCAGCGCATTCCATGGCTGATGTAATACCTTTTTTCAGCGTATTCAACATTCGCTTTCAATCCAACGCTTCGATAAAACCAAAAGAAAATATACTTTATACACAATAAAGAAAACAATATCCGCGACATTTTCGGTACATTAATGTTTCAACAGCTTTTGGCGAATAAACATCATAGGTTGCGTGATTTCAAAGCCCCAATCGCGATTTGGCCGAGTGGAGGTTTGGGTCTGGTCACCGACAAAAAAACGAAAAAAAAAAACAAGAAGTTGCTATAGCAACTTAAAACCGCGCTTATATTTTTCGCTAATTAACAGCTTTCTTTCTCAAAAGTCACGGTTAAATTTAATATGTTTGCATTATGAGTAAAGGACTAGCAAAGTAGTCACGTTAGTCGCACAATCCGAAGTTTACGTTTTCCCCGGCTATCTTTAGCTTCGGGGTTTTTCCCTTCTAATGACGTAACCCCTGCACGTTCGGGCACGCTCAATTGTTTACTTAAGCAAATATTTAATTTCCTTTCAAATATTTGAACTCACTTCAAGGAAATAGCCAAAGAATTCACTTCGATTGCCTAAACCGACAAGAAATACTCGCAGAAGAGGAAACAAATTAAATTAATGACCGTCGCTTCTGCCGACATAAACATGCAAATGAAACACAATATTATTTGTCACGTAACGAAAGTGAAACCTGCAACATCAGCGCATTCCATGGCTGACGTAATACCTTTTTCAGTGTATTCAACATTCGCTTTGAATCGAACGCTTCGATAAAACCAAAAGAAAAGATACTTTATACACAATAAAGAAAACAATATCCGCAACATTTTCCGTACATTCATGTTTCAATAGCTTTTGGCGAATAAACATCACAGGTTGCGTGATTCAGTCCCGATCACGATTTGGCCGAGTGGAAGTTTGCGTCTAGTCACCGACATTAAAAAAAATAACAAGAAGTTGCTATAGCAACTTAAAACCGCGCTTATATTTTTGGCTAAATTAACTGCTTTCTTTCTCAAATTTAATCTGTTTGCATTATGAGTAAAGGACTAGCAAAGTAGTCACGTTAGTCACACAATCCGAAGTTTACGTTGTGCCCGGCTATCTTTAGCTTGGGGATTTTTCCCTTCTAATGACGTAACCCCTGCACGTTCGGGCACGCTCAATTGTTTACCTAAGCAAATATTTTATTTCCTTTCAAATATTTGAACTCACTTCAAGGAAATAGCCAAAGAATTCACTTCGATTGCCTAAACCCACAAGAAATACTCGCAGAAGTGGAAACAAATTAAATTAATGACCGTCGCTTCTCCCGACATAAACATGCAAATGAAACACAATGTTATTTGTCACGTAACGAAAGTGAAACCTGCAACATCAGCGCATTCCATGGCTGATGTAATACCTTTTTTCAGCGTATTCAACATTCGCTTTCAATCCAACGCTTCGATTAAACCAAAAGAAAATATACTTTATACACAATAAAGAAAACAATATCCGCAACATTTTCGGTACATTAATGTTTCAACAGCTTTTGGCGATTAAATATCATAGGTTGCGTGATTTCAAAGCCCCAATCACGATTTGGCCTAGTGGAGGTTTGGGTCTGGTCACCGACAAAAAAACGAAAAAACAAGAAGTTGCTATAGCAACTTAAAACCGCGCTTATATTTTTGGCTAATTAACAGCTTTCTTTCTCAAAAGTCACGGTTAAATCTGTTTGCATTATGAGTAAAGGACTAGCAAAGTAGTCACCTTAGTCACACAATCCGAGGTCTACGTTGTTCCCGGCTATCTTTAGCTTCGGGTTTTTCCCTTCCAATGACGTAACCCCTGCACGTTCGGGCACGCTCAATTGTTTACTTAAGCAAATATTTCATTTCCTTTCAAATATTTGAACTCACTTCGATGAAATAGCCAAAGAATTTACTTCGATTGCCTAAACCCACAAGAAATACTCGCAGAAGAGGAAACAAATTCAATTAATGACCGTCGCTTCTGCCGACATAAAGATGCAAATAAAACACAATGTTATTTGTCACGTAACGAAAGTGAAAGCTGCAACATCAGCGCATTCCATGGCTGACGTAATACCTTTTTCAGTGTATTCAACATTCGCTTTGAATCGAACGCTTCGATAAAACCAAAAGAAAATATGCTTTATACACAATAAAGAAAACAATATCCGCAACATTTTCCGTACATTAATGTTTCAACAGCTTTTGGCGAATAAACATCACAGGTTGCGTGATTCAGTCCCGATCACGACTTGGCCGAGTGGAGGTTTGCGTCTGGTCACCGACATAAAAAAAAATAATAACAAGAAGTTGCTATAGCAACTTAAAACCGCGCTTATATTTTTGGCTAATTAACAGCTTTCTTTCTCAAAAGTCACGGTTAAATTTAATCTGTTTGCATTATGAGTAAAGAACAAGCAAAGTAGTCACGTTAGTCACACAATCCGAGGTATTTTTTCGTTTTATTGTATATAGTCTTATTAAGTATTTTTAATCTTAGTTAGGACCTTTCTGAAAACCACTGTATAGTGAATGAAGGCTTCCTAATAAAAGATTATTATTATGAGGTTACGTTGTTCCCGGCTATCTTTAGCTTGGGGGGTTTTCCCTTCTAATGACGTAACCCCTGCACGTTCGGGCACGCTCAATTGTTTACTTAAGCAAATATTTCATTTCCTTTCAAATATTTGAACTCACTTCAAGGAAATAGCCAAAGAATTTATTTCGATTGCCTAAACCCACAAGAAATACTCGCAGAATAGGAAACAAATTAAATTAATGACCGTCGCTTCTGCCGACATAAACATGCAAATGAACACAATGTTATTTGTCACGTAACGAAAGTGAAACCTGCAACATCAGCGCATTCCATGTCTGACGTAATACCTTTTTCAGTGTATTCAACATTCGCTTTGAATCGAACGCTTCGATAAAACCAAAAGAAAATATACTTTATGCACAATAAAGAAAACAATATCCGCAACATTTTCCGTACATTCATGTTTCAACAGCTTTTGGCGAATAAACATCACAGGTTGCGTGATTCAGTCCCCATCACGATTTGGCCGAGTGGAGGTTTGCGTCTGGTCACCGACAAAAAAAAAAATAACAAGAAGTTGCTATAGCAACTTAAAACCGCGCTTATATTTTTCGCTAATTAACAGCTTTCTTTCTCAAAAGTCACGGTTAAATTTAATCCGTTTGTATTATGAGTAAAGGACTAGCAAAGTAGTCACCTTAGTCACACAATCCGAGGTTTATGTTGTGGCCGGCTATCTTTAGCTTGGGGGTTTTCCCCTTCTAATGACGTAACCCCTGCACGTTCGGGCACGCTCAATTGTTTACTTAAGCAAATATTTCATTTCCTTTCAAATATTTGAACTCACTTCAAGGAAATAGCCAAAGAATTCACTTCGATTGCCTAAACCCACAAGAAATACTCGCAGAAGAGGAAACAAATTAAATTAATGACCGTCGCTTCTGCCGACATAGACATGCAAATGAAACACAATGTTATTTGTCACGTAACGAAAGTGAAACCTGCAACATCAGCGCATTCCATGGCTGACGTAATACTTTTTTTTTAGGAAATTTAATATTCCCTTTCAATCCAACGATTTGATATGACGAAAAGAAAAAATATTTTATACACAATTAAGAGCACAATATCCGTAACATGTTTCGTACATTGATGTTTTAACAGCTTTAAGCGAGTAAACATCACAGATTGCGCGATTCGAAGTGTCCATCACGATTTGGCCGAGTGAAGGTTTGGGTCTGGTCACCGACAAAAAAAAAACAAAAAAAAAATAACAAGAAGTTGCTATAGCAACTTAAAACCGCGCTTATATTTTGGCTAATTAACAGCTTTCTTTCTCAAAAGTCACGGTTAAATTTATTTTTTTGCGTTGTGAGTAAGGGACTAGCAAAGTAGTCACGCGAGTCACAATCCGAGGTTTAGGTTAACCCAGGCTATGTTTAGCTTGGGGGTTTTTCCCTTCTAATGACGTAACCCCTGCACGTTCGGGCACGCTTAGTTGCTTACTTTAGCAAATTTTTTATTTCCCTTCAAATACCTGAACTGGCTTCGATAAAATAGCCAAAGAATTCACTTCAATTGCCAAAACCCACAAGAAATACTCGCAAAAGAGCAAACAAATTAATGACCGTCGCTTCTGCCGATATAAACTTCCAAAGAAAACACGCAGCGAAAGTGAAACCTGCAACATCAGCGCATTCCATGGCTGACGTAATACCCTTTTTAGTGTTTTGAAATAGCCTCGAGTCCAACACTTCGATAAAACCAAAAGAAAATATACTTTATACACAATAAAGAAAACAATATCCGTAGCATTTTCCGTACGTTGATGTTTTATCAGCTTTTGGCGAGTAAACATCACAGGTTGGGCGATTCAAAGTCACGATCACGATTTGGCCGAGTGGAGGCTTGGGCCTGGTCACCGACAAAAAAAATACAACAAGAAGTTGCTATAGCAACTTAAAACCGCGCTTATATTTTTGGCTAATTAATTTCTCAAAAGTCACGGTTAAGTTTAATCAGTTTGCTCTATGAGTAAAGGATTATTAAAGAGGTCACGCGAGTCACACAATCCGAGGCTTACGTTATCCCCAGCTATCTTTAGCTTGGGGGTTTTTCCCTTCTAATGACGTAACCCCTGCACGTCCGGGCACGCTCAATTGTTTACTTAAGCAAATATTTCATTTCCTTTCAAATCTTTGAACTCACTTCGATGAAACAACCAAAGAATTCACTTCGATTGCCTAAACCCACAAGAAATACTCGCAGAAGAGGAAACAAATTAAATTAATGACCGTCGCTTCTGCCAACATAAACATGCAAATAAAACACAATTTTATTTGTCACGTAACGAAAGTGAAACCTGCAACATCAGCGCATTCCATGGCTGATGTAATACCTTTTTACAGCGTATTCAACATTCGCTTTCAATCCAACGCTTCGATAAAACCAAAAGAAAATATACTTTATTCCCAATAAAGAAAACAATATCCGCAACATTTTCCGTACATTGATGTTTCAACAGCTTTTGGCGAATAAACATCATAGGTTGCGTGATTCAGTCCCGATGACGATTTGGCCGAGTGGAGGTTTGCGTCTGGTCACCGACAAAAAAAATACAAAAAAAAAATAATAATAAATCCCGTGCAAAGCAAGAACCGCGCTCGGCCCATGGCCGCGCGGTTAAAAAAAAAAAAATAATAATAATAATAAATCCCGTGTAAAGCAAGAACCGCGCTCGGCCCATGGCCGCGCGGTTAATAAATCCCGTGTAAAGCAAGAACCGCGCTCGGCCCATGGCCGCGCGGTTAATAATAAATCCCGTGTAAAACAAGAACCGCGCTCGGCCCATGGCCGCGCGGTTAATAATAAATCCCGTGTAAAGCAAGAACCGCGCTCGGCCCATGGCCGCGCGGTTAAAAAAATAAATCCCGTGTAAAGCAAGAACCGCGCTCGGCCCATGGCCGCGCGGTTAATAATAAATCCCGTGTAAAGCAAGAACCGCGCTCGGCCCATGGCCGCGCGGTTAAAAATAATAATAAAAATAATAAATCCCGTGCAAAGCAAGAACCGCGCTCGGCCCATGGCCGCGCGGTTAAAAAACGACGAAAAATAAATCCGGTGTAGAGCAAGAACCGCGCTCGGCCCATGGCCGCGCGGTTAAACAGCATTACGTTCTTGTCAAAGAATGCGCTGACGTTGTAACTTTCACTTTCACAAGGCATTGAGTAACATCCGCCAGACTTCAAGTCACGCCATTTTTAAAAGCTATTAAGAGCACATGTTCACAAGAATCAAACAATATCGAAAATTTTTGGCAAGTGCCGAAAAATGGATTTCGCTTATATTCTTACCACAGGTAGGTCTTTGTGAGAAACAAACACCAGCATACTTAGTTTGGCTGAATATCGATTTGTTTTCGAGAAAATCGATAATCCTTGAAAACCGCCATATTGCCACTTTCGGAGCTCAAAATTTATGCCGAGTTTCGTAGCTTCGCGTGAAAAAATAAAGCACTCTGGAAGGAAAATACCGGCCAAATGTTGTAGAATGACATCAAATAAGTACGTGGAAAGCAATTTTAGTCCTTCGTGTCCTTTTATTTACAAAATATAATTAAATTTATTTGACAACCTTTTAATAGGGTTCAAAATTGGTCAAACTTATCGCCTAATTTAAGTATGTGCGAAGCGAAATAATTGGTCAAAAATTCGGTATTTGCAAGTCAAAGGACTGTTCTTTACGACTTTAGAAGGATTAGCTGGGGAAATGATTTCGTGCGATGTTTTCGAATTTCGAAGTTGCCTAAAATTCGTCAATTAGTAATCGTGGAGATACCGCCGTTTATGTAAACATTTCAAGCAAAGGTTGAGTTCTTCCCGACGCGAACTTAACTGTGTCTAATAAAAACGTAGGCATGCTTACCTTGATGTTGCTGAAGCATTTTAAGCGTTGTATTCTTCATTCACGATAAAACCCAAGCCCGCGGTGAAGTTAGTTAAACGATTTTCCTGACGCCATGTGTCATTAATTTCCTCGTCTTGAAGTGACATCTCTTTTTCATTCGTTCTTGAAAATTAAACACTCCAGTCTCAAGTGATCAGCCATGCATAGTATTTTTGCTTTAAATCAGCTTCGAACTGAGTAGCAGAGGCAGATAAACCGATTCAGTGGCAAACCGTCATTTCAAAAACCGCCATTTGTCCCGAGGCAGCTAATTTATTCACAAGGTCAATTTCACCTGAAATTGACAACCACTGCCGTGACAAAGTAAGAAGCAAGTACCGTACCTTTTTGGTATCTGGTTAAGGTATTTTTTTTGTTGTTATTTAAATTTGAGCTTACAATGACACACAGCTGGACTGAGCAGATAAAGAAATTTCAATCAGTTCAAATAAACCACCGTTTGCAAAAGTTGCTAAATGGTTGCGTGTAAACGCCTTTTATTTCCGGGCCGGAAGTTCTTCTGTTGAGTTGCTTCGCTTTTCCTCACTTTTAAAATTCATATCATGGCACTTCCTTTAAGTTGAAACGCAGAAAGAGATAAAATAAAAGTCTTATTGTTGCCGTTAGATCGGCCGTCCGTCAATACTCAAGGATCATCCGGTAGAATCCAGCCTGAATAAGATCGAATTTGGGGAAGGGGGGGGGGGGGGGGGTGGTTAGCGGTGGAGAAGGTGTCCCCGCCTGAGCTGCGGTGTGCGGTAGTTGCCTCGCCTCCTGACTTACGAAAATAGTATTGCGTTGACATAACGTTTAGACAACAATTACCTAAAAAGAGTGCATTAGTCACGGCAAGTTTCATTTCACATTTCATAGCACGTTGATTTGTTCTTGGCTGTCAGCAAAACAAATACCCATAGTGGTCATAATCACCCGCTGTAAAACGGATTTAAGTGAGTCAACTATTCTATATTATATTTCACCCAGAGAATCGGGAAACATGAACATTGAATGTCATTAAATACCCCCACTCGCTGGACGTGTGGTGACGCCAGCTCATGTGCAAATAAATACCATTCTATATTCACACGACGTTTCAAAAAACGCAACGACGTTTTACTCTAGAATACCTCAACTTGGTATTTTTACCGTGCTACTAGCATTATATTACACACCTTTGCCAGAGTAGCTAGTAAAACAGTAGTGTTTCTTTTGGTATCACAGGAAATAATGATCTGGGCTATAGCTGTTCCGATCAGGTGGGCCGGCATATTAAATAGGTTTTGCTTACTTCACGACTGAAATAGTCATTAGCATAAATACAAAAACTCGACAACAAAATGCTATCATTTATAACCAAACGCGTTTTGGTTCCTTGGCATTGCTCATTACATAGATAGACGTCTTTTGTGCTAATTCTTGCACTGATTTCACTAAGGTCAATCACCAGCCAAATAATTTATTATACTCCTAAAAATTGCCGGGTATAAAAGACTGCTTGGGAATCTGATTCCAATCCCGTACGGTGGGGGGGTTGAAAAGATAAAAAATTTACACAAAACAATCAAAAGACTATGACCGGCCGATTACACGGACGACTACCTTCCTTGCCAGGATTATAGGAGAAAGCCGCAACAGTTTGGCACTATAGTAAGAAGTTCTAATCTTTAGGATTGGTTAATCGTTTTCAAATAATTCATCATAATTCATCATTCTTTCGATTTCTTGTCCACCCATCCACCCTGCATGTTATTTCAATATTTGTGTTTTTAAAACTGTCTGAACGCACACACTCATTTCTGAACATTTCAGAATTTTTTTAGAATGAAAATTACTTTCCAAAGAGCTAATATTAAAGGCAAATATTAATAATTAAGAATTATTATTTAATTAATCCTGCTATTTTGACATATCACTTTTATGTAATTTATGCATATGCACATATTTTGTATTTATTGTGGCTTTTATTTATAGTTCATGTGATGTCTTACAAGATTTTATCAACTTAATAAATGTAGATGAAATGCATCCCACCTCAGAAATGATGTCAAAATGCAGGAAATGGCACTTGAGAGAACCTAAATTTGCAAAATTTTCTGGGAGGGCAAGCACGAAGACCCCCCAGAGGCTCGTTGCTTCGGAACTCGTGCAAGCGCCTCCGGCGCTAAAATACCTCCCAAAACATAAAAGAACCCCCCTCAACAGAATCCACCCTAAGGGCCTGAATTTACCTCATTTATTTCCTTTGCACTGACTACATCTGACTACAAAATTCTCTTGTCAGTATCTTGTAGCTGAATTAATGGTTGCTTTCGCTTGCCTGAAAGAGTGAGCACATCCATTTCCAGTGAGTTGCAAAAGTCTCGCATATCAGGCAGGATCTTAAATATTTTACTGGAAACGTTCCCAGCACCATGCTCTAACTTTGTTGCATACAAGGTCATCGTCTTGTCGTTTTGCACTTATGTTTGCCACAGTTATTGTTGAAGTGAAAAATATCGCTGTTACGACTTAACACATTGCCCTTCTCAGGACTTGAACCAATTTCGTATCCCCATTAGCGCTTATGGTCACCCGCGCAACCCTCGCGATACATCCAAATAGCGCGTAACAACGAACTCGCATTTATTAGGCTTAAGTATTTATAGCCGAAACGTCTACGAAACAATGTAAAAAGAGTCAGTGACAATTCGTCTAACGTGAAATATGTCAACTCCCGACTCACAGACTACAAGTATTCGTTATTTAAAGTGTTTCGCATCTACGGTGCATCACTGAATTACAAGGCTAATGACCAGGGTGTTGATGTTGGGTACCCTCCCACTGCATCCCCCTATTGAAACTTATTCAGGCTGGACTCCACGGGATGATTCTTGAGTATTGACTGTAGAGTGATCAAACGGCAGCAATAAAGCTTTTTTATCTCTTTGTTGCTTTAATCTAAAAAGGAAGATCTTGGAAAATAACGATATGAATTGAATAAGGAAAAGCGAAGCACTTCCGGCACGGAAGTAAAAGGCGTTTACACGCAATCATTTTGCAAACGGTGGTCTATTTGAACTGACTTAAATTTCTTTATCTGCTCAGTCCAGCTGTGTGTAATTTTAAGCTCAAATTTAAATAACAACAACAAAATACCTTAACCAGATACCAAAAAGGTACGGTACTTGCTTCTTACTTTGTCACGGCAGTGGTTGTCAATTTCAGGTGAAATTGACCTTGTGAATAAATTAGCTGCCTCGGGACAAATGGCGGTTTTTGAAATGACGGTTTGCCACTGAATCGGTTTATCTGCCTCTGCTTCTCAGTTCGAAGCTGATTTAAAGCAAAAATACTATGCATGGCTGTTACCTTGATCACTTGAGACTGGAGTGTTTAATTTTCAAGAACGAATGAAAAAGAGATGTCACTTCAACACGAGGAAATTAATGACACATGGCGTCAGGAAAATCGTTTAACTAACTTCACTGCGGGCTTGGGTTTTATCGTGAATGAAGAATACAACGCTTAAAATGCTTCAGTAACATCAAGGTAAGCATGCCTACGTTTTTATTAGACACAGTTAAGTTCGCGTCGGGAAGAACTCAACCTTTGCTTGAAATGTTTACATAAACGGCGGTATCTCCACGATTACTAATTGACGAATTTTAGGCAACTTCGAAATTCGAAAACATCGCACGAAATCATTTCCCCAGCTAATCCTTCTAAAGTCGTAAAGAACAGTCCTTTGACTTGCAAATACCGAATTTTTGACCAATTATTTCGCTTCGCACATACTTAAATTAGGCGATAAGTTTGACCAATTTTGAACCCTATTAAAAGGTTGTCAAATAAATTTAATTATATTTTGTAAATAAAAGGACACGAAGGACTAAAATTGCTTTCCACGTACTTATTTGATGTCATTCTACAACATTTGGCCGGTATTTTCCTTCCAGAGTGCTTTATTTTTTCACGCGAAGCTACGAAACTCGGCATAAATTTTGAGCTCCGAAAGTGGCAATATGGCGGTTTTCAAGGATTATCGATTTTCTCGAAAACAAATCGATATTCAGCCAAACTAAGTATGCTGGTGTTTGTTTCTCACAAAGACCTACCTGTGGTAAGAATATAAGCGAAATCCATTTTTCGACACTTGCCGTCTTTTGTCTGACCGTTGGTAACATTGGCTCTTAATTAGTTACTTATGGAATTCTGCCAATGCTTTGGTCTTTACTTTGCACCAGCATTTTGAAATGTTCATCTTCAAATATTTGACTCAAAGAAAATACCAAATTTTCAAGCTATGAAAGAAACATATGTTTGTTTCCCTTTTTGTTTAATTCATGCCCATACATGCCTTAAACGAAGTTCCAGATTAAGACCATTACGTCATCTTAAATTTCACAACGGCTATGAGCGATTGTGCAATATTGGATTGTGTGACTCACGTGACTACTTTGCAAGTCCTTTACTCATAGTTCAAACGGATTTATGATTACAGATTAATGTTACGGATAGTCTTTTCTTTATTGTGTATAAAGTATATTTTCTTTTGGTTTTATCGAAGCGTTCGATTCAAAGCGAATGTTGAATACACTGAAAAAAGGTATTACGTCAGCCATGGAATGCGCTGATGTTGCAGGTTTCGTTACGTGACAAATAACATTGTGTTTCATTTGCATGTTTATGTCGGCAGAAGCGACGGTCATGAATTTAATTTGTTTCCTCTTCTGCGAGTATTTCTTGTGGGTTTAGGCAATCGAAGTGAATTCTTTGGCTATTTCCTTGAAGTGAGTTGAAATATTTGAAAGGAAATGAAATATTTGCTAAAGTAAACAATTGAGCGTGCCCGAACGTGCAAGGGTTACGTCATTAGAAGGGAAAAACCCCCAAGCTAAAGATAGCCGGAGACAAGTTAAACCTCGGATTGTGTGACTAACGTGACTACTTTGCTATTCCTTTACTTATAATGCAAACAGATTAAATTTAACCGTGACCTTTGAGAAAGAAAGCTGTTAGTTAGCCAAAAATATAAGCGCGGTTTTAAGTTGCTATAGCAACTTCTTGTTTTTTGTCGGTGACTAGACCCAAACTTCCACTCGAACAAATGGCGATCGGGACTTCGGATCACGCAACCTGGGATGTTTATTCGCCAAAAGCTGTTGAAACATGAATGTACGGGAATTGTTACGGATATTGTTTTCTTTATTGTGTATAAAGTATATTTTCTTTTGGTTTTATCGAAGCGTTCGATTCAAAGCGAATGTTGAATACACTGAAAAAGGTATTACGTCAACCATGGAATGCGCTGATGTTGCAGGTTTCACTTTCGTTAGGTGACAAATAACATTGTGTTACATTTGCATGTTTATGTCGGCAGAAGCGACGGTCATTAATTGAATTTGTTTCCTCTTCTGCGAGTATTTCTTGTGGGTTTAGGCAATCGAAGTGAATTCTTTGGCTATTTCCTTGAAGTGAGTTCAAATATTTGAAAGGAAATGAAATATTTGCTTAAGTAAACAATTGAGCGTGCCCGAACGTGCAGGGGTTACGTCATTCGAAGGGAAAAACCCCAAGCTAAAGATAGCCGGGGATAACGTAAGCCTTGGATTGTGTGACTCGCGTGACTACTTTGCTAGTCCTTTACTCATGATGCAAACAGATTAAATTTAACCGTGACTTTTGAGAAAGAAAGCTGTTAATTAGCCAAAAATATAAGCGCGGTTTTAAGTTGCTATAGGAAGTTCTTGTTGTCTTTCTTGTTGTCATCTCGCTTCTCAAACCGATCTGACGCCTTTTTGGCGAGTTTTAGCTTTTTTGGTTTTCCACCGCTAAGAAGAAGTAAAGGCTGCACACTCGATTTCCGACCGACCGCCGCTCGAAGCGAAAAAAAATCATTGAAATCACGCTAACCGACCCAATTCCTACGCAGAATTATAGAAGAGGCTTAAGCGCTTCTTCTCGCCGATTTCCAACTCAAATCCATCCTCACAACGCACGTTACGAAGCGCTGAATCCCACTCAACGAACCTTGGACAGTTGTTTGGATCGAATTTCACTGTTCGGTGAATATTTAATGAGCCGATGATCACTCTCTTCCCAATATAAACGGCACGCGATGCATGCAGAAGCGATGACGTTTCACAAGGGGTCTTTGATAATTTTCAGGACATTTGTCAAAAAATTAGGGTACATAAAAGTAACTGACAACTTCTGTGCTGAATGATTGTTCAACAAAAATTGCGTTATCTTGGCGTGACATACGATATACGATATACGATGCAAGGTCAAACGCTGTCTAAAATTGTTTACACCTTTTGTTTTAAAGAATGGAGAGATTTCTGTTTACTAAATCTTATAGAACGCATCAAATATAATTTGTTTCTTTCGTTTATGCTTTAAATTAGTCCTTTCTAACGGCCTAGGAGTATTTTGCTTTGAGTTCTATGCGACGATTTCTTGTTGAGTTGACTTGATTTCTTTTCCCAGTATTCGGTTCATTCTACAGATCGGTTGATCACAACAGACAACAGACAACAACAGATCCTGTCCACTCGCACGGCGAGATTAATCGATCACGTCATCGTCATCGCTTAAAAAAAGGTTTAAGATGGCTCACCTTTTCAACAGATGTTTCAAAACTGCTAATAATCGGTTGCTTCGTCTGCAGTCACAACAGACATCACTTCTTAACTTTATGCCAAATTTATTCGATAACTGATAACGTGCAACACTCACTGCAGACTCGAAATCTCAATTTAACAGCTACAAATGAAATAAGGTTTGCCGATCGGTGATGATACAAGCTGCAAAAAAATATCTTCCTTTGCCAAAAAACAAGATGGCGGATCTCAAAAAGAATACAAGCAATGCACCTAGTTCCCAGTGCTCTTCGGTTCAATTCAGGGAGTAATCGTAACACCGTAACACCAAAAATTCCATAAATTCCATCGCTTTTCCGCTCTACAGCATTAACCGATGACGTCATCGCTTAAAAATGAAACGGCGAACTAAAAATTGAAAACACTATTGAATATGGCTTTTTATTTCTATTCCCTAATGTTTTAGTTTACTTTTCTTTAATTTTCTTGATGTAAGACCGGTATTGGTCCAAGGTATTCAAATTTTAAAAAAATTAGCGATTTGGTGTTGTTTTTGATAATTTCTCAAAATTAGGAAAAATTATCCCCTCGACATTTACAGGATTGGCGTCATAGACAATATTTTTTTACATATTCGTATAGGGGAAGGTTAAGGCTTTACATTGATGTAGCTGCCATGTTTTGATTTTATCCGCCAGCTGAGAAAAGAGGTCCACAAAATGACCAATTTTCGGGTTGTCCCTCGAGCCTCCTAACATAGGCGTGAGTAATATCATAGAATACCAGTAGATTAACTTCAAATTGCTTGAAACTCCTACAGCTCATTGCCAACGAGTCAGGCCTTCTGGAAGACCAGAAGGCCTGACGAGGCGGCAGATTATAGAGCCGTGAGAAGATTTGTATGTGCGGAAAAAATCTCACAAACGCTCCAAAATGTAGAAATGTAAGTAATGTAATGTAATGTAATGTAATGTAATGTAAGGTAGATCGTGACGACACAATGTCTGATGTTTTTAGCCAATCTGTTGAGCAGAAACTGTTCAGCACGTGCACAATTTGTCATAGTTGTGGCCAATCAGCGCGCTACTTATTTGTTCAGCACGTGCACGATGCATGATTCATGGCGTCTATACGTGATCCGCAAACTCACATGTGTGAGAAGCTAAACAACGGCCTGCTTTTAGCCATGCATGGCGGGTGCCAAGAATAGCCTGCGTAAGGCCTAGACTGTAACCAGAGGCTCTTCCGAAAAGATTTATTCAAGAAAATCTGCCCAGAATCAATGGAGAAACAAAGAAGATGACCTCGGATACAGGCAAAGTGAAAACTGCTCACGTTTGTTGCAGTATTGAGCTGAGTGACACTGAATCGCTGCAGAATTATTTCCCTTCGCATTGCCAGTAGATTCTTCCAGTACCAAGTAAGCTTTATTGAGATTATTTGAAATTTTTATTTCGATGAAAAGTGCGTTCTTTCGGACTGAAAAAAGATCGAACTGAAAGCATTTAGAATCTGTACGTGACCGCTTATCGAAACAATCTCCGCAGGAATTCCAAACCGCGGTATGGAAATCGCCACGAAATGTTCATTGCTCTAGTTCTACATCTTGTATTTTAAGAGCACTAAGTACTGTATATATATACTCTGTATATGTGCTTCTAAAAGCAAATAAAAAGGAAATTTATTTTATGGAGTTGTTTCAAATGACGACCAATGACGCGTATGGCGACAGGAGCTTGTAATTGTAATTGTAGCTCGCGCCCCACGACGCGAGGTCATAATTTCAAAATAAAGTATT
Source organism: Meandrina meandrites (assembly GCA_963693305.1). Taxonomy (NCBI): domain Eukaryota; kingdom Metazoa; phylum Cnidaria; class Anthozoa; order Scleractinia; family Meandrinidae; genus Meandrina; species Meandrina meandrites. Next base: position 14,323,555 of record OY855913.1, read on the forward strand.
TCTTAGCTGGATGACCTCGAAAGTAAACATTTTATACCTGTTTCTACCGGTATATTTTATTTTAGGCCGCGAATGCCCTAAATCTTTTTGATTTTCGAACGATTTTCTTCATTGCCAGAATCAAAACAATAACAAACACTCGCAGTCGACAGAGAGTCTTTAATATTAAATTTAGTAATCAATTAGTCTTGTGAAGCGGGTAGGGGGTTGGGTAAAATGCAGCCTTTATTTGTGTTACTATATATGAAGTAAACAAAGGCTATATATTTTCCGAGTTTCAGTGGCTCACAGCCACTTTGATTTAAGGTCTAATGGACTTAAAAACAGCTGACACCTTTCCAAAATAGCGGCATAGAACTGCAATGGCTTGCAACCCTCAAATTACATGGATTTCACAAGGTTTCTCACTACTTTAGTATCATTTTAGAACTCCTTCATTAGGCCTTCACCAAATTGCATCAGTTTATTCCACAAACATTCCGCAACGAATACATGCAATGTACATTGATCACACCCACATCATAAAGTGTACTTTTAGTCAAACATTTACAATAAATTTATTATCCTCACAACCCTTCCCTCTTGTTGTACTCGTTGGCACTTCTACCGATAGGTACCACTAGTAAAATAGAAGTAGATCTTTCTTTCTATGTAAAAATTATGGCGGTACAGTTTGTTCTTGCTTTGCACCGATCGCTTAAAAAAGGTAAACAATCGTCTTGAATTTCGGTCGCGCGCGAGCAAAATTCGGTCAAAATTATTTTTAGCTCTAGCGGAAAAAACCTTAAGCCAAGAACCAAAAAGGTTGTGGTTTTGTTACTTTGGCATGAAGGCCTTTCACCTCACAAAAAATCAGGCGATTTGATTTTTCGATCGGGAACCGACCGGTCGAAAATTAGAGACTCCCTCTTAATCGTGAAAAAAGCAAAGAAACGATCGAAATTTGCTTGGCAAGCTATCGAAGTTTTCAGAGTGCCCGAGTGATGCCGCATAATGTGATTACTCCGGAAACTCGCAGGCAGTGCTATTATTATAGCTGAGTTTTACAAAAAGCCGATGAATCTGTATGATGGTATGTAAATCGGAACGAGACAACACGGATTATGATGTCTTCAAATAATGCTTTGGCGATCGCCGCGTGAGCTTTGACTCACTGCAAATGCTGAGATGTTTATCGATTAATCGAGTCAAGTCCGAGGCATTGTACCCTTATACAATTAACGTTTAGGAAACAGTAAATAAATAGCCACATTCGAAGCGGATTTAATGGCTTAATGTATTGGAAACAATTATTATTATTATATAGCCAGCGAAGGTCGCTGAAGTAGCCCGCCTTATGCATGCAACACACAAGCGACTGTCATGCATAAAACTAATCACTGACTAATAATTTTCCCTCGCGTAGTATTTCGGCTGGGATATCTAACCAGTAATGAAAGCTAAGTCAGTGTACGTGTTTGACATAAAAAAGTGAGAGAGGAGTTGTAGTCTGCGAGTATTTCGAGTCCCGCAATTAGTATAACCGGAACAACTCATGCACAACATGACACAAGCGCTCAGTTTCAAAACATTCCGACCGCTGTATAAACGCCACTTACTTATGTGTAAGAACACAAAAGAGAATCACTTGGCGATTTTTCCTATAAATTAACTTGATTTAGTGCAGCAATTATTTAAAATAGTGAATTCAAGCATTTATCATAGCGAAAGCACAGGCATCCCAAGCTCACGTTTGAAGAAAGGAAATAATTAATTAGCTATTCATTCATTCATTCGTATAAGCGTCACGGTGAGCCGGAACGTGACCTTTCAGCTGACACGGTGTTGAGGCCTCAAATGTAATAAATGTCCCTAAATGTAATAAAGGTCCTAAGTGTAACAACTTTTGGTCCTAAATGTAATAAAGGTCCTAAGTGTAATAACTTTTGGTCCTAAATGTAATAAAGGTCCTAAGTGTAATAACTTTTGGTCAAATGTAATAAAGGTCCTAAGTGTGATAACTTTCGATTCTAAATGAAACAAAGGTCTACCTCGAGTATAATAATAGCAATAGGCCATTTCCGAGTTGCCCTTTGCCTCATTTTCAAAACGAGTCCTCGTGCGAAACCATTCAAATGAAAACGAGTTTGATTTGCATGAAAATGGACGTGCAGGTGAAACTCATTTTCATATGAATGGTTTCGCACGTAGACTCGTTATGACACAGAGGCAAAAGGTAACTCGGAAATGGCCAATTAGCTTCGCCTCAACATGAAGTCATTGTGATAAATATATAAGATTTAACTGATTGGCCTTTTTGCACTTTTTTATACAAAGGCAAGAAAGCTCAAGATGTACTTCGGTGATACCGATCAGAATGTGCCAAATATAAAATAGTCAGAATCCAATAAAATGGAAGGCTTTCAGCAAGTGCCATAATTTCACTTTATTTTGCACGTCTTATTCGCCAGTGCCCAACAACAACAGCAGTTACTCAGTGTAAAACAAAAGTAGTACATTTGACCAATGTCAATTTAATGCTCGATCATATTACTAAGTCTACAATTTATAGTCTATTTACTGAGAGTCTACTGAGTATGCAAGGATTCAAAGTAATGTGGCAACTACGTATTGATTTATCTTGAATTAATGGAGTAACAAGAACTATAAGTACATAAAGGAAACAAGTAATTACTATCAGTATTTAAACCAAAAAGAAACGGACGGGAGTTTGAAGATCGAGCAAACACGCCTCTCTGATTTCTTATCTAAACGTAAAAACAAAACTTGACCTAAAACGATCGTCTTTTTATCACTTTTTGCCTTGCCCTTTCCACCATCTATTGGTGACAAACATCCAAGTTCCAGTTCCTGTAAGCAGTAGCTCTACCCACGCGTTGATCCATTTCGGAGTTGCTATTATTTATTTAAGAGCCAATAAAAGTCCGCTGCTTGGGCCAAATTCTTTGCATAATTTGCGCATGCTATTGTAGCCATTACGTGCAGTGACCCGATGGTTGTAACTGTCTTATGAAAGCCGACAGATATAATGACTTGTAAGTCGTTTAAGGCGATCACCAAGCTGACAAAGGGAACTATATAGGTAGTGATAACACTAAATTCAGTTCCAGTTAATGCAAAGTCTATTATCTTATCTAATACTTCATTTGGAAGTTAAAAGTGCGCTTTATCAGGGTCTGGAAGGGGCGTGGGGGGGGGGGGGGGGGGGGGGTGGTGGTCCCGATCCCGCATTCCCGCTTCTTTTTCACGCGATTCCCGCATCCCGAACTTTTTGTCATCGCTTTGCCGAATCCCGTTTTTCTTTCCTCAAAAATTCATTTAAAAAAGGACTAATTTTTGCATAAGCTAATGAATTTAGGATGTAGATTTGCCCTTTTGGTTGTTATTTTGTTTTAGGCGTGTTGTGAGATTACTGCAACATGGAATTAGCTCTTCATACCTCAGTACGATGAAAGAGCCCGATATGAAAGATAAATTAGAGCTTTATTTAGCGGACGTTGTCACCATTTAGCGGCTTCCAAATTGGCTAATCACCGTTATGTGTGGCTCAGTCAGTGACCTTATTGTATTTTAGGGCCAAAGGTTGTTACAATTGCAACCTTTATTACATTTAGGGCCAAAAGTTATTACACTTAGGACCTTTATTACATTTAGGACCAAAAGTTATTACACTTAGGACCTTTATTACATTTAGGGACATTTATTACATTTGAGGCCTCAACACACGGTTTTAGGTTACACGAGAACCGTTGAGAATATGAGCGCTCTATAAGACATTGAATGGGAAATAAAATAACGTTGATTTAGAACGCTAAATTCTTCAAAATTACTATATTTTTACGCTAGGTGAATTGAATAAACTCTCCTCTTGTGTGTCCGTTGCGCTTTATGGTTATTTTCGCCGTTTAAGGCTTTTTATCACCGCTGTTATTCCTTTCATAAGACGGAAAGGAATAACAGCGGTGGCATAAAAGCCTTAAACGGCGAAAATAACCATAAAGCGCAACGGACACACAAGAGGAGAGTTTATTCAATTCACCTAGCATAAAAAATATAGTAATTTTGAAGAATTAAGCGTTCTAAATCAACGTTATTTTATTTCCCATTCAATGTCTTATAGAGCGCTCATATTCTCAACGGTTCTCGTGTAACCTAAAACCATGTCAGCTGAAAGGTCACGTTCCGGCTCACCGTGACGCTTATACGAATGAATGAATGAATGAATGAATAGCTAATTAATTATTTCCTTTCTTCAAACGTGAGCTTGGGATGCCTGTGGCGAAAGTGAAGCAAAGCCGCATGACAGCAGCCGCTCGGATCATTTGTAGTCCACGCACTGTCTCTGATTTCAGGTCGATAGAAGAATTATTCACCGCGTGCCCATAAAACATCTCGGAACAGCAAAACCACTGTCTAGACTGGGTGATTTGACTCAGCCTAGAATCTTGTTTAGTAGACTCAGCTGTAGCTTTGAAAACATGGCCATTGATAAACAGATATAATGCTGCGATGCGATAAACGCAAATGCATTCTGTCCGGCTTCTATCGCTGTGCTTTCGCGGCAGAAATAAAATTAATTTCCTAGTTCTCCCGGTCAAAGCTCATCTAAAAATCAGATGAAGAGAAAGACATTGTCAGTTTCAATAGAACGGAGGTGACTGCGGTGACCAAAGCATAAAAATTGTGTTGCAGAAAGTCTCAGAAGACTCGGAATGCCAAGATATAAAAGCAGTATTGATAAGACCTCACCGAGCATCGTTCGTACTCTACCCAGACTTCCGTTTGCGCGGTCGCGAACCACACAAAACCTGACTTCGGCAGGGCATAGAAAATCGAGAATTTAACCAAATCGAAAAATTTTTGCGGCAAAAAACTCGACTAAGTGCGGTAATTTTTTTTAGCGAAAAAAAATTTTGGTGTTAGGTGCACTTTAAGGCTGGGAACTCAAGCAGGAATGAGCAACTTGACAGCTGAGCTCGAAATGGATGCCAAAATATTTCTCACCCCTGTCAATTTAAACGCCTGCCGAGAGTTTTGATTATCTCAAGAACTCTTTTGAATTCTCTTTCCTTCTTGACAAGTCTCGGTTACAAATTTTACTTAAATGCCTCAAGACTGATCGAGTCTTTTATTTCTACCAGTTGAGTTTTTTTAAGTTATGATGTTCCGCCTAAAAGCCGAAAGCACTGGATCGACAGCTGGCTAGTTATACATGTATGTCTCGAGTGAAAACTTTTTCACTTCTCTGCGAGTTTCAATGCTCACGATATCTTTCAAAAACTTTCCTTCTTAGCTGCTAACTTTATATCTTGGTTGTGGCCTGAGTCTTTCAAACCCCTCGTGTAAAGTGTGATATGTGTCTGACAAATCTCGATTTCGGATTGAGTCTGTCAATCCTGCGAGCGAACGAGAGCTGCTCGCAACACGTTAACAAGAGAAATTTCTGGGCCAATACGTGCTATTCTTGTTTTTGACCATATCAATTGCATAAGTTTCGGCTTCTAGACCTTGAGAAATCAATAAAGCTCGAAGGAAACTGCAGCAACCCAACTGCAATCAACGTTGTCCTGGTTGTCGTTTACAAGCGTCGTTTGTTGACTTGCAAGGGCCGATTCGCACTGGCGGACAAGTTTTAAATGTCATAACATTTTTGACAAAAACAAAATTGTCGCGACAAGTCAGAGACATTTTGAAGAAAACAAAAGGTGTAATTATTATTACAATAGCTCTGCACGTGCTTCTGGCATCCCAGCACATTTCTCGGCACGGTTGTCTTGTGCAAACATCAATTAATCAGGCAGGTCCACGTGGTGAAAAATTTTAAAACGATTTGCATTTGAAGAGCGCGTGCAGTGATGTTTTTGTGCTCGTGCGGGGAAAATGTCACAAGTAAACTATTTCTTTTCCCCTCCATTTATCGGCACAAACTGGTTCCCTCCGCATTCATTTGTTCCAACCCCGGTATTACCATCCTCCCACGACCTCACCTCGGCATACAAACATGTTTTGCTGCCTTTCGCGGAAAAATTTCGCGTGTTGTTTTTTTTAGTACAATCCGGACCAAACACAATAGCCAATCAACAACGTACTGTTATCTGGTATTATGAGGGGCGTTGGAATGCGACTTGTCATGACTTGTCCTGCCTTGAGGCAGGACATCGGCCCCTTTGAAGATTTGTCCGTTTTGACAAAATTTGCCCTTGTCCAACAAGTCGTTCGCACTTGTTTTTTCGATTGTTTGACAAAGTGTATCGCGCGTGCAACGCGGACCAATCATAAGACAACTGCTTCTTTGTTTTCCTGAATTGTTTGACAAGTTCTAGGTCTCAAAAAACGTATTCGCACTTATTTTCTGTAACAAGTGACAGATTAATGATGAAATCAACCAATTGTTACAAAATTTGTCCGCTAGTGCGAATTGGCCCTTGTTGTCATTTGTGCACATGCTCACGCTTTGGTTTGTCATTATCACCCAATCATCGTTTATCTTGCGTCATCATTTACCAATCACCGAACAGGAAATTTTATCACACCTACCGATACTACTTGCGGTCCCACTTTGGCCAAGTCGAGATTTTGTCTGGTATATACTATATATATAGTCTTTTTCGCGCGGACTGCAATGATGCCTCCTCGGGTTTTGGCCCTGCGGGGACAATTATTTACTTGCTCACTCTATTTACACTCAGTGACTTCTACATACCGTCGACAAGACGATTTGTCAATTTTTCTAGATTTGAACACAACGTTGAGAAATTTTTAGTTAAATGGCATTCAGTGAATATGTGCCTAAAATCCAGCGAGTTCTCGATGAGTTACAGTATCAAAATGCATCAACTGATATCGGGGGCCATCTCCCGACTTTTATGTCTGGCTCTGCCGACTCAAACATAACAACAGAGGCAGAACTTCTTTTAGCCAGATCTATCGCTGGTTTTAATTCTAATTGGTGTAATTATCATTAACATTTTCACTGATTATAGCCAATATTATCGTTATTATTATTATCATTCATTTGTATAATTGCTCAGGTGATTTTTGAGATACGCTATCTTGCAGTCTTGCTATAATCACCTAGTTAGACTGCATGCCGTCTGTTTTTCTCTCGAAATTCATAAAAGATGCGTGAGGGGGGATTGAGGCGAGACAAGAGCATGCAAAGGCCCCTCCCGTCCATACCGCCTGGTGGTTCGCCCAGTTCCCGATATAAAAGCGCTCCTCCGACCCTTAGAGAAAAGACCGACTACAAGTAGTCTACGTTACACGTTTCAACCCCTGGTGATAATACAGCGGAAACCCGCATGTAGGAATCTGCACTTTCTCAACTAGCCTAAACAGTTTCTTACATGAGATAAGATAAGATAAGATAAGATAAAAACTTTATTACCGTGTCTGGTAATTAGTACAAATTTAGGCTAAAATTAGGTTAATTTTAGGCTGAAGCGGTCCTTATGTAGAGAGGATCTACCTGGCAAATTTAAGCCCAACTGCCTTAGATTCTTACTCGTGAGTTTTTACTCTACGGCAGCACCAATTTTCAAAATTGTAGTCACATGATTTGTTGGTGCTTCCAAGAAGTAATAACTAAAATTGTTCTTTCGGAAATTGTTACATATACAAAGTTTTTTCTTCGATTATCCTTAAACATGCAAAATAAAATAAAAACCAAAAATTATCTGTCGTGGTTCAGGGTGTCCACAATACGCAAAATTTGGTCATGTCACGTTGTTCCGCAAAGAACGGCCATGAACAGCAATGAAACTGGAACAGTTGAATATTCGACTGAACTCACATTTAATTCAAATCTGCCGAATTTCCTCCGCGATACCGGCAACGAGCAAGAAAATGAGAAATCCGATAAAAATGAAAAACCAAGCGCGAGCGACCAGCAATTCTTTCCGCTGATGCAAGCGAACCCACTCATTCCCGCCTTTTCTCCAGTCACGAACGAAATGCAACTCTCTCCCCAGTCCCAACTGCTCAAGAGAGAAAAACATCGAAATCCAGCGTCTTCAACTCCTCAAGAAGTTAAAATGACACTTCCTATTCCAAAGCCGCCTGTCTTTAGTGGCAACATCATGGAATATCCGAAGTGGTCAAGCGCCTTCGATACCCTAATCGAAAAAGATACCGTCAAGCCCAGTCACAAACTTTACTATTTGGGAGAATACACGACTGGAAGGGCTCAAACTATGTTCGAGTTCGAGTCTGGCCACTGCACCAGGTACACACCGGTGGTTTTTCCAAAAGGCCAATGCTATGATGTCGTCCACTATGGATTCCTAACAGAGTTGCCGTTTCCGTCTTGCTATTGTTTTTTGTAAATTGCCAGAGAAGAAACGGAAAGGATTGGAGAAACAGAAGGGTTTGAATGAAACCATTGGTAACAGAAATCTGTTCCTTGGTATGTACAATACACTTGTCCAAGAGCTTGTACGGAAGGTACCAAAGTTTTGTTTAATAACTGCATGGGTGCAGGCCCGTAGCCAGGATTTTTGCTGGGGGGGGGGGGTGTGTATGACCGCCTCCGGCACAAAATGTCAAGCGCCTCCGGCGCGAGCCCAAAGGGGGGGGGGGTGGGTCTGGCGGTATTCTCCCCCAGAAAATTTGGAAAAAAATGGGTTATCTGAGGCCGCATGTCGTGAGTTTTGAAGACTGTTTGTTAGGAAACAAGCCATATAAAGGTGAAGGTAGCAAGGACAATAATAGACCATTTTCATATTCTCAGTATCGAACTGGAACTAGCTTGCAATGGAGGCTAATGCGGGTAAATCTTTTGTAATGCAAATGAGATGAAGCTGTTTTTAATGATATTCCCCCGCATTAGCCTCCATTGCACGCTAGTTCCAGTTCAATACCGAGAATACGAAAACGGCCTATTCTGGTACATTTTTAAATTCAAAACGTAGTTTTAGAAACAGAACCTTGTAAGCATAATTTACAATTTATTTAACTAACAATGACGGCAGTTCTTTTAAAGGAAGACTGGAAAAAGATAGATATGTTTATTTCGGTGTCAAATGGTAATAACATAAATCAGTCAGAGTCGGTTTGCTGACTATGAATGGCATTAGTTAGAATGTATCGTAATTTGCATCATAGAAAAATGTCAATATCTCTTAAACGAAAAAATATATTTCAAAAAGAAAAATGCCATTCTACTGAATTTTGAAAGGTCTTTCAAATAAGCAGGAAATATTTTTTATGTCATATACACTAAAATTAACCTAGAATCACACACAATTTGATCAAAAATATGCCACACGAATCTTCAAATGGTGGACCCATTAAATGTACCGTAAATAGACGAAGTACAGAAATACCACTCCCTTTTTTATTTATTTATTTATTTATTTATTTATATACTTTTTTCACAAGGAGCGGATTTCCAAGGCTCTTGGGGGGGGGGGTGTGGACGCACCTGTCGCACCCCTCCTGGCTACGGGCCTGGGGTAGCACCGGCTGGCCAGCCAGTTCATAATCTGGGCGGCATTGATTTTGTTGGCAAAATTAAATAGTTCCAGACTCACTAGGGTGACTCCCTGGCGAGACTCCAAATCACTCAACTGTTTGTGTTTACTTGCCAGGAGGTATTAAATCATCTCTGGTTCTTTGTTCAGTGTAAATTACATGTTTTTGTGTTGTTACTTGTTAAATGCATCATGAAATCCACCTCTTTTGATGAAAAAAATGTGGAAGTGATGTTTGTGTCTAAAATTAAATTTTTGGCAAAAGTTACAAAAAGGAGACTAGAGGTTTTGTGAAATAGTTGAAGGGCTTGGTGCAAGACTATGCTAAGTGACTTTTTTCGCTTCGATAATTTGTTCTCATTTTTCTCAGAAACAAAGTGCTAACCAGCCAAAAAAATTAAAAGGGAATGTTTTACTACTAAATTGAAAGGCACGTGCAAAAATTCAAGCATTTTTGAAGGAAAAAAATTTTCACCCAAAAAAGTCACTTAGCATAGTCTTGCACCAAGCTCTTCAATTGACCTCGCTCCAAATGTGTGGCTTCATAGTTCAGTTGGTAGAACATCGCACCGGTATCGTGGAGGTCACGGGTTCGAATCCCGTTGAAGCCTGTAGGCAGGGTTCAGAGCCACCTTAAATTAGTGAAAAAATGACGTAGCTTCGAATCCTACCTACACATTTTTTTAAAAATTTGCAGAAATTTTTCTTTTGCCAGTTAGATAAAAATATATCAAAAACAAGAACTTTCACCGAGTAGTTTTTGAGTTATTAGCCTCAAAAGGTCCAAAATAGGGCATCTTGGACCTCATATGTTGCCATGGCAACGATTTTTGACGTCAAAATGACCTCAATTTGTTCATTGGTAAAACTTGTACAAGTTTGTACTAAAAGATTTTCCTAAAAATTATTGGTATAGCTGTAATAGAACACCTAAAACGGGCATGTCTAATTCTAACTAAACTGTTATGAGCCACCTTTTAAAGGCAGACAATTTCATAGCTTTTTCAACAGATGTGAATACAAGTTAAAACACCCCTTTTAACATGTTTATATAACAACAAAAAAAATGAAAAATACTTTGAGCAAAATGCTCCCGTCTCTGCTCCCCCCCCCTCCCCTACCCACCTGATGGGGTAGAGTTACGGGGAGCAGAGTCTCTGCAGAGTCCCACCCTCACCGGTCCACCCGCACGAGGGAACTCCGACACCCTGATTCTGATTTGTTCAATTCTTTCCCTCCCAAGTGGGAGGCATTTTCTTGGACTCTAGGAGACGTAACCTCATTTTGGTGCCAAGCTTGTTTTTGTCCTATAATGTCATAAAATTACTGTTTTGGTTTATAATTCTTCCAGATGCATTGAATCTGAGGATTTGTCAATGTATTTTAGCTCAATGTCCATTACATCTTGGATTTCTTGAAAAGGTCGTTCTTAAGGCGGCGGTTAACAGCTGAAGCCTGTTTTTCCACCGCTAAACTTGGTTTAATGCGAATATCTCCTCCGCGTTTCAAGTAATCCAGAAACTCTATGCTCATCTCACAAAGCTAAGTTTAGCGGTGTTTTATAAATTTTTGGAGGATTTTGGGGGATTTTTGGGAAGATTAGTAAAATTTGGAGAAATAAGAAATATTAAAGATTTAATGTGATTTTAAAATTAGAATTTGAAGTTAAAAATTAGTATATGGACACCCAAACATTCCCCTGACAACCTGGGGTGCCCTTGCGTGGGGGTCACTGTCTGTTGTTGGTGTTTCCAAAATAATTTCCTTTCTTCTATCCCTTCCTTAAACCTCTTAAAATTTCACTCAAAATCGGGTGTACCTGGCCTGTAGAACATAAGTAATGTACAACACACTTCAGCTCCATGCTATCATCAAGTGGCGAGAAGTCTTCAACAATGTCAACAGATTTATCTTTATTCTCGTGATCATCATTATCCTCCTTAATTAGTTCTCTTTCCTTGAACTCCACCTTGATTATAATGAAAACAACCACTCTCAGAAAACACATTGGATGAGGAGCTGAAAGAAGGCAGTGTCTAGATTTCCTTTTCATATATCCTTTGATGGGTAATGGTTTATTTGCATTTCTGACAGGCCGCAGTAGTTGGTCTGGGATTAAATTTTAATTTAATCCAAATACTGTTTAATTTGGCCCCTCGGAGATGATTTGTGCCCATCAAGGCGACCCTTAGCTTGGGAGATGGGTGAAAATACGGCTCTGAAGGGCCAAACCGCATTTTTATCCCCGGACCAACTGAAGAGCTTGGTGCAAGACTATGCTAAGTGACTTTTTTGGGTGAAAATTTTTTTCCTTCAAAAATGCTTGAATTTTTGCATGTGCCTTTTAATTTAGTAGTAAAACATTCCCTTTTAATTTTTTTGGCTGGTTAGCACTTTGTTTCTGAGAAAAATGAGAACAAATTATCAAAGCGAAAAAAGTCACTTAGCATAGTCTTGCACCAAGCCCTTCAATTGTGAGTTCATATTTTCCCGTGAAAGGAGTGAAATGATGTAATGTATATGAAATGATTCATATGTGAACTGCGGATATATATGAAAGTGATATGTGATCTTCGCAGTGAATTTCCAACTTAAGCAATTGGAATAAAGAAACCTAAAAAAAATCAGGGCTTCAACGGGATTTGAACCCGTGACCTCCGCAATACCGGTGCGATGTTCTACCAACTGAGCTATGAAGCCACACATTGGGAGCGAGGTCAATTGTGAGTTCATATTTTTCCGTGAAAGGACTGAAATGATGTAATGTATATGAAATTATTCATATGTGAACTGCGGATATATATGAAGCTGATATGTGATCTTCGCAGTGAATTTCCAATTTAAGCAATCCTCCGTAAGAAAAAAGATGGCGGCGGTACATTTGACCACAATACCTTGCGAACTTAACACAGCGTATATGGCACACAGAATGCTATGCTTTTGCGAAATTCATCCCCGTACTAACAACATTGTTCATGCTGGGTTTCAAGGTTTTAGAGCTTTTCTGTGCGCTTTTATGAGCGTTTTTGCAGTTTTCGCGCGCTAAGCATTATAGGTAAATGTACCAGTCGCCATCTTTTTGCGTACGGTGGATTGGAATAAAGAAGCCTGAAAAAAATCAGGGCTTCAACGGGATACCGGTGCGATGTTCTACCAACTGAGCTACGAAGCCACACATTGGGAGCGAGGTCAATTGGGAGTTCATATTTTCCCGTGAAAGGAGTGAAATGATGTAATTTGGTGCGGCAGGAAGTAGTTATAATACTTTGGAGAAATACAGGAGCCAGTTTTCAGAACAAGTTCATGTCTTTGGGAAGCAGCTGGACAAAACATCTTCGATTCTAGAAGGAATGGAGGAAACATTTGTTAGATAGTCATAATTACTTCTTTTTTCATTTACTTTTTCTTCTTACGCACAGCACCTTACTTTCAAAAGATAAGCCATTTATTATTACTTTCCTTTTCCATTAACGCGCACCAAAATTTCATAGGCTAGATTGATTTGCGTACAGTGAGTACCCAGTCTTTCTTCATTTTTCTCTCAGTTTCATATTTGGTTATGATCTTCCAGTCGTTATGAAATATTTTAATTAGATAAAGAACTTTGTTTAGATATTAAAACATTTAAATGAATTAAGTGACTTCTAAAAGGTACCAGTATGATTCAAAAGCAATTCATCAAAACCGCTTAGAAGGAAAACACTCGTAGAAAAAGACGATATTTATTGTCGGGTTGCAAAAAAAGACACAATGTGCCTAAACTGGTCTACTGTTCACGAGGGCACTTTTTGGTAATCAAGAGGGCATGATTACTTGACCCTGATTGGCCGAGTGCGCGTCGTCTGCAATGAGTTGGTTTCCCGCTTAGTTTGAAAAAAGTTCAGAAACGCAGTGCATCCGAGTTTGATATAAATGCGGTTATTTCATCAAATGTGAAAGAAAATCGGTGGGCAGAAATGAGTGGTGCCTTGGTGGAATAGAGAGAGGACTTTTCAATCCAAATTCGTTTGTCACAGCCCGAAAAAACTTCTGGACGATTGGCGCTGCACGGAGAATAGAAATTCATGGCGGCTGAGACCACTGAATCGACGCTGAAAGATAACATTTCTTCGTTTTGCTTGCTTCGCCTTATTAGAAACAGAGCCTGGAAAGGGCATAAATTTAGTTGGTACTTACAGTTTTCGCTGTGGAAAGGAGAATGTCAGGTTCAAGAAGTAGCTCGTTCGGACACTTTGTTTATGACTTTCATCCTGCTTTCATCGATGCAGCATTTCTGCGCGGTCGGACGCCTCGTAAACAAAGGTAAATAAAATTTAAACTGCATTCAGTTTTATCTGTGAAGGAAGTATTATGAGTGAATTGCACATGCTGTGTTATGCTTACTTTTACTGGTCATTTTGCTACGAGCAAATATTCTTGCCAACCGGTATACGCCACGGCGGACCTCGTTTAAATTTTCTTTTGTACACAATTTTGCCCTTTATGTGATAAACACGTAATCGCAATGTGCCCTCGTGCAATTAAGGATTAATTTCACTTGCATTTTCAAAGTTTTCCAAATTGCCCTCGTCGCTTCGCGACTCGGGCAATTTTGTGAAAACTTTGAAAATGCGCGTGAAATTAATCCTTAATTGCCCTCGGGCCCATGCGATTACATATACAAATCACGAAGATGCGCTTTATTTCTCGAAACTTGTAACTAGTAATAATTTTTCGATTTCTTTTTCTTTTAATTAACATCAAATACGTTCTTTGCAGTTGACCGTTGATTAACTGTTGATAATTATTTGACGGTTCTTTAAGATTTAAAACATTTGACAATGCTAAAGCAATGAACAGCTGTGATTGAGAAACGTGTTTCATTAGGTGGATTCATAACATGTGCGCATCCATTGACCTAAAGCAGTTTTTACGTTTCATTGTATACTAACCCTCTGGATGGAGTACTTGACTGCGAGTTTAGCTTAATGAATATGCTCTTTTATTCAGAATACAGTTGCAAAACAATTCAAGATTTTCAAGAGCCAACGTCAGGTTAACGAAAAGAGGTAAATGGAATGATTTTGTTTTGGGACAAGTTAGATTTTGTTGTTATAGCTGTCAATTTTCTTTTTTTTATTGTTTGTTTTGGTTTTGTTTTTCCCACCACTTTACACTTAGAATATAAAACTGTGCATGTGTGTTTGTCAAACCCCGTTTTATGGGCATAAGTCAAGTACACAAAATGTAATCCCACAAAACTGTTCTATTTAGCAATATTTTTTGGTTTTGTTTAGATTGAAAGGTCTTCAACATCTTCAGGGTTTAATGGAAACTGGACAAAGCTGGAGCAAAAAAGAAAGGAGCAAAAGGTACTTACTTGAAATTGCAGCAGAACAGTCTCATCAAGATTCAATTAATCAAGATGCATATGCCCCTGACATTTCTTATTCAAATCAAGTGGTCAAATCTCGCACTTTCTGCCAGAAGCTGTTATAACCACTAAACTAATGGTCTTTAAAATGTGTTGTTACAGTAAATAATGCTAATGAAGTCGATAGAAAGCGTTAGCGACCAGTCTAATCCGGTCACTTATGTCCAGGATTGAATAGCAAGTATTGTTTAATTAGTACTTCATGTTTGACTGGGGCTTCGCGGCTGAGCAAGCCTTCCCAGAAGTTCCGTTTTGATTTATTTTCTTTTTTCTTAGGATATTCTGGTGGTTTTTCTGATCTCCTTTTTCCTTTCGACTGTCGAATTTTTCTTCTTTTTAGTCTTTTCCTATCAGCCTCATACTTTCCACTAATATAATATAATTTCCTCAAATTTTAATAGGTTTATATTTAATTAAAGTTTATAAATGTTTGAACGTAATTTAACTATTTTTTTTATGTTGATGTCGTGTTTACTTCATGTAAGCTTATTATATATTCTACCAATGTATTTCTTTAAATTCCATATCATCTGCAGGTCATTTTCTCTTTTTTTTCAATGCCTCCAGCGTACCGATAAGTTGTTGTACTGCTAAAATGATCGACACTCACAAAAAGGGATTCTGCTGCGTAGCACTCAAACAAGTAATAATAACTAGTGAAAATAATGTTTCTGAAGTGCTTAAATACTATGAAAACAACTTGTAAAGAGTTACCTAATTAAATAAATGTCTTGAAATAAACACTCTAATACGTGTTTGATCTGTCGTGCTGCAGTCAATAATCGTGATGCGGATCGATCGCACGTGGACTGGTATAAATGCAGGTTCTCGTGCCATTTCTTGTATCCTAACCAAATTTTCAAATAATCCCTTATCACTCGTAGGTTGCAGATGATAACTGACTGTGACCAGGTTCACAATTTATTAGATGTTTTATTTTTCTTCACGAATATGCTGGCATGAGAACTAAGGAAGTTGTTTAGCAATCTCTGTGTCACACACAAACCATGGTTATGTCATTTTAGCCTGTTTCAGAGCATAATTGCTAAAGTGTAGGCAGCTTGTTTCCTTTCTAGTAAACAGGAACTCATAAATGAATAAAGCTTACTTTGTTTTATAAGCTGTCCTAGGACATGTAGGAATCTAGGCTTGGTAGATTGTGGTTGATTACTGCATGCTTATGCCTTTAGTAACAGGATGTAACCCAGTCTCCAAGCATATAGGTATATTAGTAGTTTCAAGCTAGAATTAGTTCAGTCGCATTCAAGCCTTTGTAGGCTACACAGCTCGGAAGCTTTAGAATACTATAGTTTGGTCAAGCAAGGTTATCTTCAGTGCCTTGGTATCTTACTTTCTTGTTAACATGTTTATGAAAAGTTGAACTTTTGGCCTGATCATTCAGTTCTGTCAGGATTTTGTTATAATTAGCTTACCAGATTGTCCTGTTTAGTTGTTTTTGAGTAATTTCAGTTCTTTTGGCCACATGTTTCTGGTCATGTTTAGCTAGATTCCTCGTTAATTGTCTTGGTTCACCAAATTTCTTAGTATTACATTGTGTTACTAGCTTATGTGTTCAGTTGTGAAATAGTGTAATCTGAGGATCCAGATTATTGTTTTTGACCTTTCCAGTTTCTTAGCTGTCATCACTTTGTAGTGTTTATAGCCATGTTATTAATAGTGCTTTGTTCAGTATGTTTTCTGTTATTTGGCCACAGAATTGTCTTGCTTATGTTCCAAATTTGTTAGTTTCCTTTTATTTGGTTAAAAATTTTTTTTGGTTCATTGTTATATTTTTCTGTGTATTTGCTATTAGTTTGCATGTTGTGACTCATTCCCAGTCTCACACAGAGTTGTCAGTTTAAATGTTGTTATTTCAGTCTAGCAATATTTTCTTGTTTTGTAAACAGTTCTTTCTTAGTTTATTTATACTTGTTTGTAATTTGTTATTCCTTTTAGTTGCTTTCACCCTTTTTCTTTGCTTAATAAATTTGTTTGTGTAAATCTCCAATTTGTCTCTGTTGTTCACATAACAACACTGAACCTAACGTGGTCACACAACAATTTCATAGTGATAGCCACATGCACAGGTGAACGCATTTGTCCTTAATTTGAGCCTGGAGCTAAGTATGTCGGCAAAATCTCGCCAACGCCATTTTGGTTCAGTTCAGCTAATAATTTTTTTCGCTAGCTGGTGAAAGCAAAGTACAATGCAAACACGCCCAAACCGGGAAGAGGGTCCACAAGGACGCCAAAAGTCGCCCAAGTAACGAACTCAGCCTCTCCCCGGGACAGATTACAGACTTAAAACAGACACAGACAAACACAGACGACTAATGGAAGGATAGTTGAATTCTCCCTGCCCACAGGTGAACCTCTACATAGGACAACACATTGCAAAAGAGAACATGGAAACATTACTACCGATACGGAACATGGAGTTTTGGGGATTTTGACTTTTAGACTTAGACTTTACATGCTAAATAGGAAACCAAATTGCTAAAGATTAAACACTAATTCACCATCAGAAAGGGAAGCAACAACACCAGACTCGCCTCACTGCATAGAAAAATACTGGCGAGCAAGACAACCAGAAAAGTGAGATAACCAAAGCTTATAAGGATAAAGCAAGCCTGAGATACGACGCCCAGATACGACACTCAGAGCAGAGGGAAATTGATTCCTGAAGTGGAAATCATTGCGAGCAAGCCAGCTACGATGCTTAGACAGGTTAATCAGGTAAACGAAGGCCCTTGGAATAACTGAACTCGGCAGTGTCAAAGCCTAAAAGGACGAACAAAGAGACTTTGCAGCCAACCAAGAACACTCTGAGCCAGAGGACATTCAAAAAACAAAAACTGTTGGGCGACAGAGGACATACCAAAGGACAGAAGGAGACGATCAGCAGTGAACACAACACCATGCGCTAACAACCACGCAAAATCATTAACAGGACGATTGAACGGGAGAATGTGAACTTGACTCCAAGTTGTAGACCAATACAAATCACCAAACACAGGGCAGGACTTGCTAATACAATGGGAAACAATCCCAGCACTCTTCAACAACGACGAGTAAGCCAATTTGACAGAGAGACAATCCACAGACGAAACAACACCAGATTTATCAAAGGTCAGATTAGGAAAGGCACCACCAGCCACCCAATAAACCCCAAATGCAAACCATGGGGGAGTAAAAGGGAGGCAATAAGCAGGGGGTAATAAGCAGGACTTGAGAACATCAGCCGGATCATCAGAAACTGCAAACAAAACAGTTTGAAAAACAACGTCCAGCTCGAGGAGGATTGCCACAAGTGACGGACCCAGCCAACGTGAAGCGCATGGAGCTAAGCAGAGTCATGAATGACATTGAAACCGCCAGCAGACTTAGGTTGACAAACAACGTTGCGTGAAACCTTCTCCTTCCCGTACCAAAAAAAGGAGAAGATTTCCTTATTGACTTCAGCAATAACCCAGGGATGAGGAACCATCACAGAACCAAGATACCAGAGGCAAGATAACTCCAAGGCATTAATGACCAAGGACTTACCCTGAAAAGTAAGCCAACACTGGCGCCAAACCGACAATAGGTTTTTCCAAGAGAAAATGAGGGGACAGAGAGGGACGCGCCCAGTCCAGCCTTTGGGATATGCCAATTTCACTTAAGTTATTTTTAGACGCTGCCCTGTTTTCCTTGACGTCTGCACACATCACCCAAGGCCTGAGAAATTTGAGCAACAAAGGCGGACCGCGTGGAGATATGTTTCTTCGATGAAAGCGACTTGTGAAATGGTATTTTTGTAAGAGATTATTCGGAATAGGAGAGAGATTCTACAATTTCTTTCAAATCTAATGGCTCTGGGAAATATCGAATTTTGGCGAAGAATAAGAGTCAACAGACTTGCACGAGGGAGGGCTCCATTTTAATCATGTGGTGTGAAGACATCACGTCACAACCAGGGGAGATAATAGAGCTCAAGAGTCAGAACGCTTGGTCTAATTGATGCAGAAAACAAACTTTACAAGGCAGAGCGTCTCTTTAAAATAAAATTACCGGTATAGCTTTCCCGTAGTAAAGCTACATCAGCTAGGGTCAGTAACAACAAACAGTCGAAACCGGACATAGATAAATACCGATATGTCATCTGTGGTTACAACACACCTTGCAACAATATCAAATAAAAACAATTGGGCCAGGCCTCGCAAATATAATTGCAAGTTATCATCTCTCCCTCTCTGTCTCCTCATTTTCTCTTGGTTTTTCAGAGCCTCAATCCGGGGATCCCAGTTGTCATGAAACAGATCGCCCAGCCCCTGGAAAGTACCCAGACAACAAATTTTGACAGACGACCAACAAATATCAACTGGACCAGACACACAATTATGCCAGGCACCGGGTCCACAAAACTTAACATTTGGAGCGATTCAAATGGGCCCCAGACCCAAGCTCGTAGGTATCATAGACCTCAAACACAGCCAGTATAGAGTCATCAGTGGTGACAAGAATGGACATGTCATCTGCATACTGAGACAAGAAACAAGGAGAGGCCAATGGAGATTGCAGAGTCAGCCCCCAAATGCGGGGAGAGGCCTTGAGAGTGGCCGAGAGAGTTTCAGCGATCAGAACATAGAGGAGAGGGGAAAGTGGGTACCCCTGGAGAACTCCTCTATCCAAGTTGAAAAATTCAGACAGATGGCCATTGACAAACTCTGAATGCCAGAGTACAGGGTTTGGACCCATTTACAGAATGAAGGGCTGAAACCCATACGTTCTAGGTCAGAAATAAACAGCCAGTCAACGCGATCAAACGCCTTTTCCTGATCCAAAGTGAAAACGGCAAGGGGAAGATCATTTTGACATGCATAGTACACTGCGTCATGAACAAGGGAGACGTCTTTCCCAATAAATCAACCAGGAACCCCCGCGGTCTGATCAGATAAAACAACTTTGTCAATAACCTTAAGTAAGCGGCCAGCAATGGCACTAGAGCCAATTTTATAATTGACACACAACAAGATAGGACGCCAAGTTTTGAACAGGGTATGATCATCAGCCTTAAAGACCAGATTAATCGAACCACACCACTGGCTGACAGATAGAAAACCAAGTTGAAAAGCATGGTTCAGGACATGAACCAAATCAGAACCAAGTACAGGCCAGAGCGACAGGTAAAATTCGGCCGGTAGGCCATCAAGACCAAGAGTTTTGTTTGTGGCCATACCCTTTTAAAGGGCTTCCAAACACTCAGAAACGGACAAGTCACCCTCACACAAATCCGCATCATCAGGAGACAGAGATAACTATAAATTCGAGAGAAGCTGCTCCTGGATTACTTGGTCAGTTTCAGAGGAGGAATACAAGCTTTTGTAGAAGTCAGATGCCGCAGACAAAGATCAGAAGTGGAAGTGACAGAACGGTCTCCAACTTTGAGAGAGGAGATGGTACTCTCAGCCTTACTTTTTTTTCTTGAGCTAGAAAAAATAGGCAGAGGAAAACTCATCCTCTTTCACCCAACGAGAACGAGATCTGACTTGAGTGCTACGAGCCTTTTCAAGAGAGAAAGTCTGTAATTCAGACAAAGCACTCCGATACTCAGACAAGGATGCAACATGACCCTGATCTTCTAGTTGACTCATCTGAAAGTGCCTTGAATTGAGATCTTTTAGCAGCAGAATGATGCTGGCAGTAGTCGATAGACAAAGACTTAATTCTCA
The DNA here is from genome assembly GCA_963693305.1 of Meandrina meandrites. Classification (NCBI taxonomy): domain Eukaryota; kingdom Metazoa; phylum Cnidaria; class Anthozoa; order Scleractinia; family Meandrinidae; genus Meandrina; species Meandrina meandrites. The sequence goes on from OY855913.1 coordinate 14,344,149, forward strand.
TCTTACCCAAATCCCACCAATCCAGGAGAGATAAGAATAGCTCTCCTTGAAATTTTGCCAAGAAGACCAGAAAGAAATTTCATCGACATATTCAGGTTCAGAGAGGACCGAGGTGTTCAGTTTCTGGAAGCTGGGACCCTGTGAGACTGAATCAGGTAGAGAGCTAAGAGATAGAAAAACATCACAGTGATCAGAGACAGGGCAAGGAACGATGTTTCACAAGGGCACATGGGGCGGCCAAGACTCGGGGCACCCAATAAGATCAATCTTCGAAGCCGTCGAACCGTCTGGCCTGAACCAAGTGAATGCCCTCTGTGTCGGGTCACTCAGGTGGCATGAACCCCAGACATCAACACAAGAGACCTCGCCAAAAAACGACAATGGCTCAACGTGGTGTGTCGGTGTTTGCATAGACACCAGCGTTCATACAGTCCAGACTGGGGTGAATAACAGAGTTAAAATCACCACACCACAGGGTCGGAACCCCAAGGGGGGGAGCAGAGATGGAAAAAAGCAACTCTATCAGCCCGTAGATTTGGGTCATACAATGAAACGACATCAAACGTGCACCCATGGCGGAACAGACGGGCACAAACAAAATGTCCAGACAAATCAGAAACAAAGTACAGCGAGACCACAAGACTTATTAGAACCAGCAGATGAAACAACTGAAAAAGACAGGAACCAGGACTTAACCTCGGCATCATGTACCTCTTGAGAAACAAATAAAATCTGCCAAGATCCGGGAAAACAAGTGACCAAGGAATAGTTGCTTAACCAGAAGTCTAAGGCCTTTTACATTAAGCGAGACAAAGAACACCATGATGAATAAAGGATAGAACAAACCCATTACAAAATTAGCATTACCTTTCCTGCCTTTTGAACTGCCCTTTGAAACTCCTTTCTGATTGCCAGGAAGCCGACCTAAGCCGATCCTTTTTACACTAGCTGGGGGAGTAGGGTGCAGATCATTTCATACTCCTTCGGCAAGAGTTCCTCTCCCCCAAAATCAGGATCCACACAAGCCATTTTAGCATCAACAACAGTAGGAACCTCTTGACTCTCATGTTTGCGTTTTGGACAGCAACTGCAGTTTTGATCACCAACAGAATTTTCACCACCAACTGAGCCAACCTGACTCGCACTCCCATTGGAATTTTGAACAACAGAGCCTTTTGGGCTCACACTAGAATTTTGGACATTAACACTAGTTTTACTGGGACTTCTTTGGCCCCCCTACAGACCTTAAGATAGTAGAACCACTTTTGGGCCCACTAGAGCTACTGGAGCCTTTGGCACCACTTAAATTATCACTTAGCATACTATCATTAATAGAGCCATTTTGGCTCTGACTACTATTACGTAGATCATTAACAGGGCTTCTTTAGCCCCCTTCATTAACACTACGTTGACTAAGTTAGACCCAGAAACCAAAGAGGAAGCAGGAGATGAAGAAAAAGGAGGATTAGGAACAGACTGGCCAGCAGGAGCAGCAGGAGCAGTCAGAAAACCATGGGCATCCAAGGCAGACGGGGCTGTTGAACTGGACGGGGGTCCTCCAAGGGCGGCATCTCAGAGGACGAGCAGTCCAGAGGAGAATCCAGCACCAGAGGTAAGCCCAGACTTGGAGGTGTTGATGGAGGGGCCCGCTGAGGAGGGGTGTGGTGATGAGTCAGATCCGAAGCAGCAAGGACAGCTGGACGGGACCTGGGAAGCATTAGCACTAGAAACAGCAGATTGATGACCAGATGCAGCAGGACGAGGGGTAGCAGATTCAGCTAGGCGGGAAGCAGCAGGACAAGGAGGGTCACCAGCAGCAGGAGCTGCATTCCAATCATTGGTGCAATTGTGAGCCACGTGCTCAGCAGACCACACCGGAAACACTTGTCCTTAAGCGTGCAATCCTTAGCAAGATGGCCAGACTTCTTACAGCTGCGGGAAGACTTGGGCTGGCCATGGTAAAAAACCCTACGTGGAAAGTTGAGGATACCAACAACCTCAGGAACTTGAGAAGACGACTTGATACAGACCAGGCGAAAACCAGACTCAACAGTAGGGAAAGCAGGATGCACATGCCTCGGAATGTCTACCACTTGACCCTAAGTAGACAAGGCATGATGGATGGACTCAGTAGAGACCTCAACCGGCCGACCCATAACAGTACAACAAGGTGGCCTTAGGGTTGGCCTCAAACACGTTGAGCTAAAAGCCCCGCAGTTCAACACCCTTGATTAGAACAGCATCACAGGAAGCCTCACCAAAACGAACAATGACTTTTTGGTCCACAAATACTAGGGCCTTCAGCCATACAGTAAAGGATCAAACATGTTTTGATCTCCGACAATGCCCAAGACTTGAGGGATGCATAGTTTTGCAGGCTTGAACTTTGTTAACGGCAGCAAAACATTGCGGGTTTTTAAATCTTTTCAAAGTCTTGATTGTTGCAAAGTACTATTTCCACCTAATGAGAGTCTAAGTTTGCTTATTTCAGCCCATTTTAATGGGACAAGAAAAATGTGCACTCTCAGTCAGAACTATCCTGGGAGACCCAGGGGCAGTTAGTCGAGGCAAAAGCAAAGTTAACTGGGCAGAAATCGTAGCGGCAAAAGTTTTCCATAAAAGTGTAAGAGCCCCTGGGAAACGAGTCTCTCCAGACCATTGCCAAGCGGCTCTGCGAATGCTGGCTCCTGATTGAGCAAAAAAATCCTTTGTATTATTTTGCCCAATTCACTTGCGTGTGTTCTTACACGGCCGTTATTGTATCGGCCATATTTTATTTTAATTAACATAAGATAGCCGAAAAAAGTAGGAAGTCATTTCGGATATCAGAAAGAAAGAAAGATATCTCAACATCCACCTGTAATTTTTGTTTGGACTGATCAGAGGTATCTTAAATATAAATTGTGTCTTGTTTACCTGTGCAATGCGTAAATGTCCCTATATTTCCTATATTTTCTCAGTCCTCCTATATTTTCCTATATAGTTTACAAATGCCCTATAATCCCTATAATTCTATAATTTTTAAAATTTAAAATTATTTAGAAAGGCTTACGATCAACTTCGTGCTGGTGTACGTAATAGGGTCAGTAATTTCGTGGGTCAAGTAAATAACTAACTGGTAAGTACAATCAGACTATTCCAAGCCAGACAACCAACCTTCCATGTCACAGATGGAAGTAGGAGAGAAAAAACTCAATCAGCTCTGTTCAAGCTGTCTGATGACCAACAGAAGAAGGCTCTTCTAGGTATGAAACAGTTCTATGTGGGCACCACAAAGTATCCGGTTGGCCATCTACCATTAGACAACAAGCTTTTGAGAGATGTCTCCTTCCTACATCCAGTTCTTAGGATAGCAAGCATGGAGCACAAGCTATATGTAGACTGGCAGTTATGATGCCAACACTATCAGACGAAAAAGTTGCTTTGGTCACAGATGAGCGGAAACTTAAAGTGCACCAGGCTGGGCAAGTCGACGAGGAGAGTGCCACAAGAAGAGTTGACCATTACTGGGCAGATGACTGTTCCAGGAGAAATCTCTGCAGAGAGAATGCAAGTATTCCGTTGTTCAGAAGCTTGTGAAAGGCCTTCTCTGTTTAGCTCATGGCAATGCGGATGTAGGACGAAGTCTTTCTGCAAACAAGAAGGCAGTTTAACTCCTGACAGAACTTCTCTTGGCAAGTTGACAATAAATTGCTTAATTACTTACTGTTGAGAATGATGTCAAGGTGTCTGAAGAGCCACAAAATGTCAAGATCACAAAAGGGTTGCTTCAAGCCTCGAGAGATGCACACAAGGCACATGCAAAAAGGCTTGCTGATGAAGGGGAAGAGCTGGCAAAAAAATGGACAGTGGAAGAATCAGAGAAAGAGATGCAGAGGGAAGTTGAGAAACAGAAAGGAAAAGTAGAGAAGTTGGAAAAAGGAAGACTAACTTTGTCTGACAGAGAGAAAGAATTGACAAAGGCTGAAAAACAGAAAAACAGTGGGCTTCACATTGCTAAAACTCTCTATGAAGAAGCAAATGAACGACTTGCACAGGCAATTAAGGACAAAAACTTCAACAAGGCTGCAATACCTCAAGGGCTACTTCAATGCCAAGCAAAAGTTGGAACATTCAGTGGAGCAAACCAAAGAGTGTTCAAACAGGAGAGTTGAGCTTGACAAAAACAAAAAGAGACTCCTTTGAAGACTACTATCTACCAAAAAGAGAAAAGACTAAATGTGGAGGACATGTGTGATGTACATTTTAAGTGCAGTAATGATGTACCCATGAATACTTTGAGAGAGGCAGGTACAAAACTCGGACCGGATCAACTCAGACCGGATCAACTCGGACCAGTCCGGGTCGGATCAGGCCGGATCAACTTGGATCGACTCAGATCGACAACACATGAATTTTTTTTACCCGAATTGTAGGTTCGACTTCTCTCTGAAATAGGCAAAAAAAGTAAGCTTTGCAGCGTTTGGAACTCTTTAACTCGACAAAACAGGATGCACTTCGTGCCACGCCTAAGATACGCCAAGTTTTTTGATAGGTCTACGCCAAGGCCCTTTATCATACACATCTAAAATAAGTCATCTGTACGCCAGTTAAAAGGTGCACGTGCCGACTACGATTGTACGCCGTTAAAACGCGCCGAATACGATCGTACGCCAGTACGCCGCCAACTTTCAAAATCCACGCCGAAGATCTTCGGCGTAACCTACGTAACCGAAGTTCTCACCCGTCATTTTGTTTACTAGTGCCAGTTCCTTTCGAAACCAGTGCCAGTTCGTTTTGTTCCCTGCTGCGGGCGAGGATGATAAAATCCTCGATAACAATTCCCAAACAAAAAATAGAGTCTGTCATTCAGAATGTTTTTTGTTTTTACAGTAGGCGATGTGACACGTTTATGGAACTCCTGGTTGCGAAAATAGTATGAAATTTATCTTAGAGTGTTCGCGCTCACTATTTTCACATTTCCGTGCAACCCACAGGAAGCCCAAGCTCGCTATCAGATTACCTTCGGACACGACTCTTGCTTATAAGCGGTGTTGTGTTACAGAGATTTGATTTGTAAGGGTTTGTATGGGAACGCAACATTTTTACTTTAAAAGTAAAAAAATCGTATATTTTGTGAATAAAATTGACTTACCCTGATTTTGTTTCATTCTTTGTTGTTTGCCAGCTTCTGAGGTCGTTCTAACGCGATTTCGGCGAGTTATCGTAATAACCATAATAGAGAGCTTAAAGCATATCTTGCAAATAGAAATGAGCCAAAATAAACCACATTAGTGAAACGTGTGGGAATTATAGAGCTTGAGGTGTCACACTTTACAAACAGGAAACTGTGCAGTCCTAAATATAAACCTCTAGACATTTGCTTGACCTGGCACAAGTAAAACAAAATGGTGGGTGAAGACGGTGAACGATCAAAAATCAAAATGGCGCGTAAATGGCCCATTTCCGAGAGGAATGAAACCTACAATTAGATAAAAAATTAATATATTTCTCAATTTATTTATTTTTTGTCGATCCGAGTCGATCCGACCCGGACTGGTCCGAGTTGATCCGGTCCGATCCGGTCCGAGTTGATCCGGTCCGAGTTTTGTACCTGCCTCTTTGAGAGCATGGTGATAATGCACGAGTTCAGTAGCATTGTTGAAAATATAAGAAATGATTGATGTCATCAAGAACCTTTGCTTGGATGAATTTAAGACTGAATGTGTTAAGAATGTAGAGTTTGAGATTACTTCCAACAGCGTGCTTTCTGTTGTTGGAACAGAGAAGGCTATCACAATCCTTTAATATGTTTCAGCTGTTTAATATTCTGTTTCGTTGAGTGTAGAAGATGCAGACAGACAAGGCAATAAAAAAGGATCTTTTTACTTTTAATTATATGTGTTGAAAATACTTCTTAAAAATCCCTATATTTCCCCTATATTTTTTCAAATTCCCCTATATTATCCCTGTATTTTCGTAAAAAAGCCTCTATATTATGCCCTATATTTCTGAAGGAGGCCACTTGAAGCCCTGTATCCTGATTACAATCTTGAACCTTTTGAAAAACAACTGTTGTTTTTAAGAATATAAAGGTGTGTTACGCCAGATACGAAAAAGCACCAAAAAGCACCCTTTAGAAAGGACGTATACAAAACATGGACCCAGGTCCATGGACCACCCTGTCGACCGTAGACCTGGTCCATGGACCATCTCATGGACCCGGTCCATGGACTAGTCTCATGGACCTGGTCCATGGACCACCAATGAGCCTGATTTTCATCATTCATGTTCATTCACAATATATGTGGGTTCCACAGTATGGTGGATTCAGAGCGGAAAATAACAGGACATTGGCCGACCACAATTTGCCCACATTTTTCATCCGATGAAATTCCAACAGTACGGTAGTGGTTGGACAAAATGTCTGGACAACTGTTTTTTTGCTTTCGAGTGCAAACACCAATGTTCTGTGTTAACAACGCATTAGATTAGCAGGCTCACATATCGAGCAGTACTGTAATATGATGTCTGACCTCACTTTTGTTTTGTCTGATCAAAATGGTGACATTCCACTAGGTCAGCTTTATTTTATCAGTATTTTGTAACAGCATATGTATTAAAAGCTAAACTTTGTTTGCAACAAATCTAACAGATAAGCACTAGATATTTTGCATCCCATCGTAACAATGATAGGTTAGTATGTTCCATTGTACTTCAGCGATTGTTTAAAAAATAATATCAAGCAAAATCCATGAGGAGAACACCAAAATCTCACATGCCCCTGCTGGCCCATCATAACTGGCAAAAGCTTCAATTACATATAAGAAAGCAGGAACTGGATATTGAGTGCCATAAGTGTAAGTTCTATACCATGTCCCCAGTCTAACGTTTACACTGACAGGTGCAATTTGCTTTTGAAAATAAGGCGTGGTCCATGGAACAGGGTGGTCTTTAAGGTTGTCCATGGACCTGGGGTCCATGTTTTCTATATGTCTGTTTCCATGTTCATGTATACGATGAAAAACAGGCTCAGCTAGGGGTGGTCCATGGACTGGATCCACAAGGGTGGTGCATGGGCGCTTTCTTGGTATTGTGGATCACCAAATGACGTAATCTTTATCATCCCACAGTCTCTTTTAGTTATCACTGATCGTTACAAAATCACCACTTAGTCTCCCATTCTCTTTGTTCATGTTATATCGGCGAATTTGTCGGTATCGACAAACCGACAGTTTTTTACTTAATTATTTGAGTCTTCATATAGGTGAACCAACAGACCGACAAAATCTGTCGGTATCGACAAACCGACAGTTTTTGAATTCACTATTTGCGTCTTCATATAGGCGAAGCGACAAAATATGTCGGTCAATTTGTCGGTACCGACAAACCGACAGTTTTTTAATTAAATGTTTGAGTCTTCATATAGGCGAACCGACAGACTGACAAACCGATAAAATCTGTCGGTCAATTTGTTGGTACCGACAAACCGACAGTTTTTTTAAAATTCATTATTTCAGTCATCGTATACATGGAAGGTCATTGTATACACGAACTGACAGACTCTCAAACCGACAAATTTTGTTTGGTCCCCAGACAGGTAGAATTTTGCAATTTATCTCTGCCCGACAATTATTCAAACCGGTCCTCTAGAAGACAATATCAGTACAAGTCAGTAACCACTTTTTGCAGACGTGCTGTTACTAAAGAGAAACTGTTTCTGTGTGAGGAAACCTTTTTGGGCTTCAATTTCATTAACAACAAGACGCCCGTTGGCCGTTACCGCGTGATGGGAATGACTTTTCACGGTCACATTATGTTTAAAATGTACAAATAAATGAAATGAAAGTGCAAGTACTCAATAAAGTAATTTTAAAAGACCCCAAAGTCACAACATGAAACATATGCGCGAACGCGACTCTTGCCTTCGAGGGGTGTTGTGTTACAATTGCAAAAGATGCGATTTACATAAATTCCGGGATAAATTACCAAGGCTAATCAACAAATATTTACGCAGACCTTTATCGGTTTTTACAATTATTGATGAGAACTCGATCTTGTTTGACGCACGCCTTTTAACCTGTCACTGGCGGAAAAGTTGAGAATAAAGTTACATCCAAACTGTAAACAATTGACAGTTAATTCTTTTGTTATGTATTCAGTCGCCTATGAGCTGTGAAAATCTTAAAAACTTCCACTCCCGCTCACTAATCCTCTCTGATTATTGTGAATGAAATCGGACGTTGCCGACGAGAGCTTTTGAAGTGAATTTATAGTCGCTGTTCATAATACTTTGGACATGATCTCAGTGAACATGCTACCACGGGAAACAAACACATTGCTCCGTGAGAAACCAGTATCTTCTGCAATCAATCAATCCACATGCACGCTTGTGACTACAAACTCGATCGAAATAAATTGATTTGTAGAAAGCGCGGTTTCCGCCGTTTCTACAATAAATCCAAACGTACGTGCCCTTACTTACTTTGAGAGAGCATACATTGCTAAATAACCAAGGCTATCAGCAAAATGGCTCAGTTATCGGTTTTTCTGCTTTTCTTGACATGTAACTAAACATGGTCGAAGCAGCAAGAGTTTCTTTTAGTACATTGAAAACGTATAAAATTTACCATTTAGTGAACAAAATCGTACGTTGCTAGAAAAGTTATCGAGCATACCTTAGGTGAAATCTCAAATCGACGAGAGCTTTTGATAGATTTTACCGCACAACATTGAACTCATCGAACACATCGAACGCATCAAAACGATCAAGCTGAATTTACGACGCAGTTCATCCCGCGTAAAAATGCACAAATTTCTTATGACTATTGCAAAGATTAAAATTAAAGTCAAAACAGCGCAAGCGTTCCTATCCCGGGGGGGGGGGGGGGGGGGGGGGGGTACTCCCATATATGGGCTATATAGGTATGTGCCGCGGGATAGGGTATGTTTTTTGAGGTTCTCGGTCCTTAAATAGGGTATCATTTTTGGTCCTTTTGGCATTATGTTCCCGGTGTGATCCTTAGATAGGGTAGCTAAATTCTATCAGCTAAAATAAACGCCCAGCTAAACGAAAAAAAAAATTGTTAAAACTGAACTATCCGTCATTAAGTATTAACAAATCGATTTTGAAAGATTTGAGCTTTGCCGTGCGCGGTTAGCCGTTACTTGAGTCGTCACGCAATGCTTCTCCTCCCCTTGAATAGGGTGTCAATTTTCGGGTTTGGGCCTTAGAAAGGGTATTAATTTTCGTTTTCTTCATCCTTAGATAGGGTCAGGGTTTGAAAACGTTCGCGGCACGCCCCTATCCGAAATTTAGGGGAGTACCCCCCCCCCCCCCTGGGGTTCCTATCAAGGGTGAATTAATGAATTCATTAACGAAAAATAAATCAATTTCATTCTATGCTTCAGTATTCCATTCTTGAAGTGAATATTTCAATTTTCAAATGGCGGCTCGATTCATAGAGACGTCAATATAAAGCAATTAATTAACAAATATCGCCTGATACTAAGCTGACGAGGCTGTAGGCCGAGTTGGCTAAATCAGACCGCAGATTGAGCAGGATAATTGTTTTATTATTCAACAAATTGTCAACAAAACAGATTTTGTAGCGAGAAAAACTTTGGTTGTGCAGCACTTTGCAAGATTTTGGACTAATCTTGACAACCTACGTATATCGCAGGATATCTATTATGTACGGATGACGAATAACAATGACTTTCTGACCATAAATGGGCATCGCACAAATTCGTTAGTAATGGTTTCGATTTTGATTTCCTGAGTTTTGATTGGTCAACAGGCAATGGTATACGAGCTCATATACCATTGACCACAAATATCGTTGCCGATATATGCGTCAACGAAAACAGCTGGGGACCTGAAATATTACGATTCTTTTGGGCATTTTTAATAAACACAATTATTCCACTTGCGTTTGCTGTATATGAGGTCGTTATAGCCAACTCTGCGCTAGGTGCCTCTACTCGTTGGCTATCAACCATCTCATATCCAATGCATGCTCGCGGAATAAATAGAGGATAATACATGGTTGCACGGAGAAATGAAACACGAGTGAGCGCAGAGGACGAGCGAATAAATAAATTTCCGAATAAATTTCATATCTCCAAACAACCATGTATTGTTCTTTATTTCATAAACCTACTAATAACGAGGTTTGACGAATTTCCGAAGATTTCCGACCATTTTCCGAAGATCTTGAAAATGTTGTCCTGTAGTCATATGAATGTTTCCGAACATTTTCCGAACTTCTCCAAAAATTTCCAAAGATTGCCGAGGAAGATCCGAAGATGTTTTGACTTAATATCGATAAACCTTGGCCCATTGAGCATTGTTCCATGGCAAACTATGAGCTGATTGGTCAAAAATGATGTCACACGTGTGGATACCATTTCTATCCATTTGCTACCACTCACTGATTTACCTATCTCGGCAGCATCATCAGTAAAGATGGAGGAACTGACCTGGACATCCAGAGCTGTCTCAACAAGGCTAGGAACTCGCTCAACATGATGAATAAGGTATGGCGCTGCTCCACTTACAGTACTTGTACCAAGCTGAAGCTCTATCACAGCTGCGTCCTCACAACCCTTCTGTATGGTTCAGAATGTTGGCGTTTAACGGAGAAGGATCTAACAAAACTCTCCACATTTCACACCAACAGCCTTTGGCGTATTTTACGCATCTTTTGGCCTAATGTAATCTCAAATAAAGATCTCTTTGAACGGTGTGGAACTGAACCAATGGCTACCACCCTGATGAGGAGACGCTGGAGGTGGATTGGCCACGTCACTCGCCAAGAAGCCTCCATTGCAAGAACCGCTATGCACTGGACGCCAGAAGGGAAACGAAAGAGAGGTCGCCCCAAGATCACATGGCGACGGACGATTGAGAAAGAAATAAAGGAGATGGGTAAGACCTGGGAGGGCATCAAGTTCATGGCAAGGGACCGTCAGATGTGGAGGGATCACGTTGCTGCCCTACATGCCACTTAGGCGTAAAGGGCACGAGTAAGTGGCTACCACTCACTATACCACTGCAGTTTATATAATAAATCTCTGAAAGAAATTATTGCAGGTGTCGGCAGTAAAAATAATGACTTTGATTATTCTATTGTGTAGAAAAGTCAGTAATTTATCACTGTAAAAGAAATAATGTGAAACCTAGTATACAATTATTTAAAATAATGTTAAGCAAAAAAGTACCTCACCGAATTGTATATTAGTAAATGGTTTGAACCCAGGAGTATCAGTAGTTCGTATAGTGTTATCGTCCGGGTGAGAGTAGTTCTGAGAAGAACTGTTGTTGGTCAAGAATGGAAATTTTTCTGCGCCCAAGTTATTCGCCACTGTTTAAAACCAGGCCTAACCAATCAATTATAATCAATAACAATCGATGCCACGCAATTAATCGATTGATATTGGAAATTGATGACCAATCGATGACGGAAAATTTTGTGACTTTTAATTTCATCGATTACCATCGATTTTCATCGATCGTTTTTTATTTGGTTCGATTCAATTTTGGTGTCATTGCATCAACTCAGTGGCTGTTAAAAGCGATCAATACCTCATTTATTCATTTCCGCGATATACTATTATGTCTGTTATGCAGCAAAAACAACGTTATTAAGAAAAGGGGCAAGGTTTACACTAGCGTATAGGTTACTTGTGAAATACAACAGCAAAAGTTCTGTTATGTGCAGGCACAAGATGATGTAAGCTAAACTGAACAAGCAGCAACAGGAAAATAGCTTGGAGATAAGTGGCTTGGCCTAGGTAGATTCCTATATTATTATATAAACTGCAGTGGTATAGCGAGTGGTAGCAAATCGAGAAAAATGGTATCACACGTGTGGATAGAAATGGTATCCACACATGTGTGATATCATTTTTTACCAATCAGCTCACAGAGTTTGCCATGTTACAATGCTCAATGGGCTAAGGTTTATCGATATTAAGTCGAAACATCTTCGGAAATTTTCGGAAAACTTCGGGACATTTTCGGAGACATTCGTATGACTACCGGACAACATTTTCAAAATCTTCGGAAATCTTCGGAAAATCGTCAAAAACCTCGTTATTAGAAGGTTTATAAAATAAATAGAACAATACCTGGTTGCTTGGAGATATGAAATTTATCTTCTCGTGTTCAAATCGATATGTCACTCGTTCGCTGCGCTCACTCGCGAGATATCGAGTTGAACACTCGAAGATAAATTTCATATCTCCGCGCAACCATGTATTATCCTCTATATCTCTAAAAGGAAAACCAACTGAAGGAGCAAATACCACAGTCGATCTTTCTTCGCATCGAAGTAATAAACGGGATAGCGAAAAACGAATCCACTGATATTTTCTGTAGTATGTCATTGCCGGGTCTATTTGTCGAGTACGACCAACCTCCGTCGTCAACTACGGCTTCGGTGGCTCTGTTGTTGTTGCTGTTAATGGTAGCTTCACAATACTCACGAATGGAATCCGCGTCGGTGGTCTAGTTAGCCTGTTTTCTAGCTTCCGTTAATTTATTTATTAATTCCGCTTTTCTACAACTTTGAGTAAAATGCACACCCATCTCACGGAGAACTTCTTTCAATAGTTGTACAGTCATGTCGTCTGCACGTCCCATGATCCATAGGCGTACGGGCCGGGGGGCTGGGTATGTTGCATTACGGTCATGTCGCAGTGCAATACAGTGCAAACGCCGAAAAAAATAGTATTTGTTGTACGGTGGAAAATATTTTGTTGAGGAACAACCCTCCTTGCGGTTTTGGTTCGTCACCCAGATCACGTGACCAGCCGCAACCAGTGTCTCTCTTCTCTCGCTCTTGGGGGCGGGGAGAGAGAGACCCTGGGAACGAGGTTGCTTGATCCCGAAGTGTTATTTTCACGCGTCGCTCGTCATTTAGCCTGTCTAGCCTTTTGCAAACTACAGGTAGGTATTTTTCAAAGATCTGTGCTATTCATCGATTGAATCGCTTAGTTTTACAAGCTTAAAAGCTGTTGCGAATCTTCATTGTCAGAGGATATTGGTCCCGGGGAGGGGGGGGGGGGGGGGAGGGTACTTGACAGAATCTCGGGTAGGGAGGTGCGGCCCGGCCGCCCAAACCCTGACCCTGTTTAAGACACGAATCTCTGATTTTCCTACCCTGTTTAAGACAGAATGCCAATTTTTGATACCCTGTCTAAGACATTTGTTGTAGCATAACCAATCGGGAATTAAGCTTGGTATCAATACCGAAGTCAATGGAAGTCAACACTAAGGAAGAACTTGTAAAAATTCAGCTTGTGGCTAAGTTCCTACAAAATAAACATATTTGCTTATCCTGTTTAAGGTGTTGGTCCATGTAAAGATACCCCGTTTAAGACAAAAAGGGGCGAAATAGATACCCAGTTCAAGACAAAAATCCTGAAAACTATACCCTGTCGAGCCGCACGTCCCCGTTAAGCCCTTATAAGGGAGTGCCCCCCCCCCCCCCCCCCGGGATATTGGCCAATGTTATTTTCTATTGTTACAAGTCTATTGTTTGTCGTCTTCATTGAAAGAAGTATTTTAAGCTCGTCACGCAATCTTTTGTTTTGACCACAATTCACGGACTTGATCACGACTTAATACAGCTTCTCAAAACTTCAGACAGGAAAATGGTAATGTACAATATTGCTTCGAACTAAAATGGAATTTTTAGAAGGATCGGTAAAGCCACTTTGTGAAAAATTGACTGCAAAAAGCCGTCGGGCTAAAATTAAACTTACGCTTTAGCGGGAATAATGCAGGATCTCACGGCTTCAAAAATATGTAGAATTTTGAAGCTTTGATACATTAGTAGCTACACCTTGAAATGATAATTAATCTAAAACAAAACTTCCTTCAGGTTTCTTTCATTTGCCCAGTTTACATTTGGAATTTTAGGCTTCTGAGCGTATTGATTTGAAAAGCACATGGTGACATGCGGCCGACTTACCATCGCGTTGTTCTTTATTTAATAATTGTGTTCAGTTTACGACCTTTTACATGCAAAGATTTACTACAGTACTTCGGAAAATGCAAACAAGTATTTTTTTGTTATTAGTTATAGTGATGAAAAGCATAAAAAGCAATGCGAGTGTTAATTTTGTGGAAGGAATTCAGTAGTTTTCCGCCATCTCACCCCACCATGATTCGCAAATTATTATCCTCAATTACCGCTTTTCTGTACCAAGATAATACCACTGGTTGTTAAATAAACGTCAGTGACAGTTGTACAAAATGAAAACCTACCTTTCACTAGAGTGTTTTGAACTAGTGTTATATTTTGTAGAAGGAGTTCGTGTTTTTGCGAGTTGTTAAAATGAGGCGCGGAGGTGAAGAAATTTTTTTCACCGTCTTCAAGTTTGGTTTAGGATCAATTTATCAAGGTTGATAATTAACATTTCAAATCATGAATTGGTCTTTCAGCGTGTCTAGTTGTAATAAAAGTTTACTTCAGAAAGGAATTATTTGTCTGAATTTAGTACGCATATGGTATATTTTTTCCACTGGCACGTTTGTGTTAAATGCCGTAAAAGAGCCAGGAATTTTTTTGGGTGGGGTGGGTGCGCGCTAATAAAAGCCTTCTGGACTCTGAGTCAATGGGTTAATGCATCGCAAATCGCTTTCAATACTAACATTTCCCCAACGCATACTCCATGCAAAATAGTCGAATCTCGAAGAGATCTTTGATTGATATATTACATATCGCAAATTTGCGACTTATAAAATTCACATTTCCGAATTATATACTTGCAATTCATAAATCGCAAGTAACGTACGTCTGGCTGCGATTTATAAATCGCAGACTAATCATCTGCAATTTATAACTCGCAAAGACAAGTTGATTGCGATTTATAAATCGCAAAAAGAGGAGTTGTTTTTGAGATCTATTTATAAATGTAAACGTCGCTACCTTGGAGATTTATAAATAACAAGTAGACCATCTTTGTCATTTAGTAAATAACAAGAATAAGTAATGGTAATAGGACTGAGTGGAGTCCAATTCAGTCTGTAATCATACGGGTGATTAACAAAATCGGACGACCGCGAAGCGGAAGTCCGACTTGTTTAATCACGAGTATGATTACAGACAGAATTTGACGACACTCAGTCCTATTATCAATTAATCATAAGTATAACAAAATTCGAGAAAAAAAATTAAATAAAGCGAAGCCTACTAAGGACTTCTTATCACTAAGGCAAAAAAGCCATTTTTGAAGCTGGTTATAGGAATATCAAGGAGTATTTAGTCACAACAGGGAAACAAATGAAGAGCGCGCGCATGCGCAGCACGCGAACTTTGTTATTGGATTGGACACTTGTTTAAGGATGTTCGCGCGAAAATTTTCTAGTCGATAGATTTTTCTAAACTTTTTACTGAGGACGGATAATGAGTTACTTGTGTCAGAAATACAAAAAGAAGTGGGGGTCACCGACTTCGTTTCAGAGATAAAAGTCTATAGAAAACTACCCTGATTTTGAAAAATTGGCACACGTAATTTCGCACGGCTTTCAAGGTTTGTAGTTTAAATTATCGATGATGAGAAAACGGAGGCAAACGATCTTGGTGATATTTTGAAGAAGTGCATCTGTTGCGTAAATAATTTTAAGTGTTGCCATCTTTTATGCAAAACTTAGCCCTGGAAGAGGCATTTGAACCCGTCGTACGGCAAAACGAAAAGATCAAAAAGCGGAATTCGAACGTGCGTGGGGCAAAAAAAATCAACCTTTTAATCGATAGATTTTTTTCATTTTCTCACAAAACGTAGATAATCGTTAACAAAAGTGATCTGTTAAGAAAAAAGTAGGGGTCACCGACCATTTAGGCGAGCAAACTGCAAGCGAAGTTATCGCAACGGCTACTCACCCTATATGTGGTTGGAAAGTTTCCTCAGCGCGCGCGCTCGATGCATGACGTGGCGTAGCGTTGCGACAGGAATTACGTGCGCAGTAAGGATGCGCATAAACAATTAGCGCGAACGTCCTTAAGCCCCGCGCACTCCAATTTGGTAAAAAATAGGGCGTGCTAAGAACCAATCAGATTCGAGAATTGTTGTAGTTGTGATTACAGCGAAAAATGTACTAAATAATTTTTTGACACTTGGCGCCCCATACACAGACGCGAGACTAAATTGTCACACAAACGCAAAACTAAATTGTCACACAGACGGGCTACTTGTCACACAGACACAAAACTAAGCCGTAACACCGAAGGCCTGTTTGTACAGAGACGCAAAACTAAATTGTCACACAGACACGAAACTAAATTACCACACCCTCCAAAACAAACGTGAAGGGATATAAAAATTCGTGACCACGTGGGCAACAAAGCCAAGTACAACTCACAAGGAGCCGCAAAACTGAGTAATGCCCAGCGAAATACAAAGCAAACAAAGTAGAAAGCGAAACTACGGAAAACATACTAGGAAAGCTATTAAGCAGAATTAAGAAATAATTCACCTTCCTGAGCTGCAGCCGGAGCCAGAGAGAGCTAACTGTCTCCTACGCAATTTGAGCGGCCGGTTCGTCTTCTGTCCATACAACCGCCAAAAAGCTCCAAAACCATGCCCAGGAGTCATGCTACTTTCGGCATTAATGGGAACTTGAGCCATAAGCAAAGACGAAAAACAAAAGAGCGAGAAAGGGCGCAGCGACGACGGCCGTTTTAACGAAGAGAGGAATAAACAGGATAAAACAGGACTATTTATACTTAACTCGCGTAAAAATATGCATAACAGATTCCCTTGAGGATATACAGAAGTGAGGGAATGAGAAAGTGGGATCTCAAAGGAATTAGGGGCGTTTGTACATGAGGACTCCCAGTGAGAATAGAGTGAATTACCAGGATTTCTCTTGCTGAGAAAAATCATATCTTCACATGTGAGAGCTATCATATCTTTCACATGTGAAGATATCGATTTCGTCACGTTTGCTGATAGCCTCCCACGCAGTCGTTTTTACGACTTTTTTGCGAATGCAAATAAATATTGTAGAATACAAAAGGGGCTTACAGATGGTCGACAGACGTCACGCGACTCCCGTAGTTTCGGGAAGTTTCGGATCTTTAGGCGTGGAAATTGCCGTAATCGCCAGCTGACAGAAGATTATCAGTGTCACGGTGTGCGCGACAAAGGTGAAAGACGTGAAAGATTATTTTTCTTTCGATGGGTATAGGATAATAATTTGAAAATCGATTATGAAAATGTTCTTTTTTATTTTATCTTAAATCAGGTGTATGTTGTTTGTGCCCCATAGAAAATCAACAGAATCGTCTTAAGTTTGCATGTGACAGTCAAAGCAAAATTGAAAGCGAAGTTTATGTAATCGCTAGCTGACAGAAGATTATCAGTGTCACGCTGTGCGCGACAAAGGTGAAATATTATGCAGCCGACTTGAAATTATATTTGATGCACAACAATCAAAGAAGGCAAGATCAAACTGATCATGCTCAATTAAAAAAACTAAAAAATTCAAATCTTCAAAATTGTTAGGAAAAGTTCGGAAAATGTTCGGAAACATTCGTATGACCACCAGACAGCAATTGAAAATCTTCGGAAAATCGTCAAAAATTTTAACGCTGAAATTCGTCTTCCTGATTTGTTTTATCATCGTTGCACGCTACAAATTTGTTTTATCGGCAAAGCAGTTTCATTCAGGTAGAAATTGACTCTGGAGCAGTCCAACAGATTTTGATGAGTCGCTAGTGGGCCAAAAATACTGAATGATAACGTGTAATCAGCCTTATTGGTGTAAAAACCTTGGAAAAGTCTCAAAAGCGGGCTATTTTCATTTGAACTTGAAATGCATTGCATAAAAGAAAACAAAAACCAACGATGGTCATTGGGTGTAAAGGGAAAGTATGAAGCTAAACTGGAATTTCCTAGGGACTGGAAGGGTTCAAACCAAAAAAAGCATCCTTGGGGGAGGTATGGATATTTCTTGGACCCTAAACATGAAAAAGATTAAATACATGTTGCACAATCAAAGTGTGGCACTAGGGGTGGAGAATACTTGAAACTTCACAAGACGGCAAGTTTGTGTTTTTCTTTGCGAAGCTGAGAACTTTTGAAGATGAGTTGATGCTCTTAGTCTTGAGCTTGAGCTCCGTCCTTTTAGAGTTTTGTCTGGACTGCTGCTACCAAATAATATCACGTGAGCAAAAACTTGAGCAGCGATTGGCTAATGGCTTGTTTTGGTAGAGGTTGATCGAGGTTAGGGACGGACCATTAGAAAACTGATGGGGGGGGGGGAGGGGAATTTTTGACTTGCAAGAATTTTTTTTTTGGCCCATTGCCTGTGCAAAAATTTTTTTTTTTTGACTGCACCCCTATGCACGAATTTTTTTTTAATAAAATCTGCTTCATGCACAATTTGCTATTGAATTAATTAAAAACAGGGCTACCGGTACTTTGATTTATTAAATACATAGCTTGTTAACATTACTTTCCATTTATTTTATGACATAAAAAGTAAGTAGCAGTTTACAGGTGTATAGTGAAAATTTGTGTAATTAATATAACTGCAAGGCCCGTAGGAATGAGTTTTGAGGTGAGGGGACCCAAACGTTAGCACTGATTGTGACGGTATTAAAATCGGCAGGGGTAATTTTGCGAACGCCGAACGCTAAACAAAATCACCGAAGCAAGCAGAACCATTACCATTATTGAGAGCTAACTGTAAACGGGCTAACCTGGGCCTTTTTAGGCTAACCAGAGCGATATTCAGGCTAACCTGACTGCAAGGTACACTCCGGTTGGTTTTTGCTTGCTTCGGTGATTTTGGTTCGCGTTCTGCGCTCGGAAATCTGGGTTCGGCGTTCGGGAAATTACCCCTGGCGTATTAAAATGGGCGGGAGGCCATTTCAGGTGGGTGGTCCGGGGAATCCTCCCACTGGAAAATTTTGAAAATCTAGACATGCTCTAATGCCATTTGGTGCATTTTGGAGCACTTTTCGAGAAGAACTATAATTCTGGTTTAATATCAAAATGCAACCTATCTTGTGCATGAATTTTTTTCTTTGGGTTTTTCCTTGCATGAATTTTTTTTCGGACAGTTTGCCTTGCATGAATTTTCTTTTGGTTTTTTCCCCATCCCCCCCCCCCATCACTTTTCTAATGGTCGGTCCCTTATCAAATCTGATAACGAACCCGGACTGGTGTTGTCCGACTCTGGAACTAGTACTGAATATCCCGGTGGGTCCAATCGATGAAAATCGCAACGTCATCCCCAGGGCGCTTTTTCAATCGATATAGTCAATATAATCAGTAAAATCATTCGATTTATATCGATTGGTTTCACCAATCGATGAAAATCGATACTCGCAAGTCAAGTCCTCTTAATTGAATCGATTTTATCGATTATCATCAGTTTTAATAAACTAGGAGTAATCGTAGTAATTGTAGTTTATGTGTTATATTTAGTGGCGGATCCAGGGGAGGGGCCCAGGCCCCCCTTATTTTTCGGAAATAGCGCATTTTCTTTGAAGTGCCGGAATTATCTTCGCAGAATTCAGCATTCACCGTCAAGCGGGCCCCCTCCTTAGTTGAAGGCCTGGATCCGCTACTGATATTTTTCCCAAGCAGGAGAAGCTGGAGACGGTTCGACCCAGCCTAGTACCCAGGCGTTCCCTTCCCGCTTATCGATTTGGCGCAAAAATTCGTGACGTCAGCGAATGACACTGAGCGGGAAAATATTAACTGTCCCAGTTCACACACCTCTTTTCATCGCATTTTTCTGCTAAATAAAAATTAACCAACCAGGAGTAAAGGAATATTGTGAGTCAGGAAAACCTAACCAAAAGTGCAAAGCATTAACCGATAAGAATGATTCCTTCGTTTTCTTGGTGCAGTTAGTCAAAGCGACGGAAAAGCAGGTGGCATTTTTTCCTGAGCCCACTAACAACAGGTGGTGATAATGCACACCTTTGTCATACGGGGTTCTGCTGGAACAAAACAGGGTGATTTTCTAAGCGTTTGCTTCATTCATTTTGATCAGTAATTGAAAGGATTGAAACACGCTATAATAATAAGACTGCGAACACCATTTAAGAAAAATTCAAATGTTTGCAGTGGCGTAGCGTGGGTTTTTGAAGATGTACGCATGATAAGGATTTTTTTTTCTAAGCGCCGAAGGCGATTGCAACTAGGGGAGTCTGGGGGCATGCTCCCCCAGAAAATGTTGAAATTTAGGGTCTCGGAAATGCCATCTCCTGGTTTTTCTGCGGGGCATTTTCAATAAATAATGCGGCAAAAATGCAGTAGAAAGTTGTTTATTTTAACCATTTCTTTATTGTTTTCTGTAAGCTACAGTGTTACGAAAATAAAAAAACAAATAAAAAAACAACGGAGACAGGTCACAAGCAAAGGGCGAGGCGTCGACCCTTAAGACGGGCAAACTCCGTTACCAAACTGTCAATTTCCACGTTCTTGCTAGTGAGGCTGGCTGACCTTGAGGGAGGGGTACGTGAGGCGTTTTTTTCTATTTTTAATTACCACTCAAATGCATCTTGCCATTAGTGGCCAGCACTGAATGATTAATGCTTGGATAAACGGAAAGAATAAAAAACGCCCAAATATGAAATTATCAGCCAACAAATTTAATGAGAAAAACGTTTTTAGGTAATTCCAAAAAAAAAAAAATTTTTTCTCAGATGTCAGCTGTACGCACGGGCGTACGTGCGTATATGGACGCTACGCCCCTGAAAGTTTGTTTTCAATAATTGTTCTCATTGTTCGCATAAGGTTTTTGAAAATTATCTTCGGTCCGTTGCATCGCATTGGAAGAGAATTGATTTCTGTTCGCTATTGTTTAGAGCTGTTTTGTAATGAGTTGCGAAGTGTTATGATGATGTACAGTTATGAGGAATGTAGGCATGCGTTTGCATGTGCATTGACTATGCGTCCAATGTATTTGGTATAAATAGTACGCTCTTTAGTATGCCAGTCAGTTCTCGGTCGTTCCACGTACAGTTCGAACATTTTACTTAGGTTTGTTCCATCGGTTTGTTTTGGTTAATTAAGTCAGTTTCGTCGTCTACTTTATGTCAGCTATTTAGTTTATTGATTGCGGCTGGGTCATTGCTTATTTTTAATTGCAGCAGTTCTTTTTTGTTCTTGGCCCCGTAGGAAGGGTCGGAGTTTTGAGCTTTGGTTCCTACCCAGGTTTCCTACATTTTTCCCATTCAGTTGCGGGTTTTTTAGGTAGGTGTTTCCTGGCCTCCGAGTGTCTTCGGACGCGCACTCAATTCTCCGCATAAGCTTTTCGTATATGCTATTTCAGAGGATTTAATCGCGTTCGACTCTGTCATTTAGCTGTAGATCGTCCTCTAATTGGGCTCATATCCAACCACATTGACGACATTAAAATCCATCTGATGATCGTTTTCATGGACGTGACAGGAGACCTTAGAGTCATGGTCGAACATAGCAACCACCCTTTTGTGTTCCGCAATCCGGGTTATCAATGCTCGCTCCGTTTGGCCAGTAGTACACAAAATTACAGCTGGTGCAACTGATTTTGTACACTACGTCAGATTTTGGGCGGTCAACATTATTTTGAGCCTTTGGGCGCGGAAACAAACTGTTGACAGTTTTTAACGGTTTGCAGGTGACTTTAACCTGTTGTTGTCTTAAGATGCGGCCAGTCTGTTCGGAAATGTCTTGAAAATAAGAAAGTATCGCGAGACCATTGGTTTGTAAATCGGCCGGTGGTTTAGTCAGTGATCTCTCGCATTTGTTTATGGATGATGGATAGTTGTTCTCCCGCAATACAGTCTTGACTCGCTTCGTTTCTTCGCGTTTCCCTTTCTGTGTTGAAGGAATGTTCTTAGCTCTTCGTAGAAAAGTGCATACTATTCACCACCTAGTTTCTTTGTGGTTTGTCTGTCACTGATGGTTTTTTGATGTTACTTTTACAAGACGAGACAGCTCATCAACCTCCTAAGTGGTAGTTCCGCTACGTGGACGACAGTCACACATGCCTCAAAAAGGAACACGTAAATGAGTTTCATCAACATCTGAACTTTATCAATCCCAACATACAATTTACTGTTGAACTTGAGGACACCACGGAGCATGGACTCCCCTTCTTGGACACTATCACAACAAGGAGTGGTACACGCGGACACTATCACAACAAGGAGTGGTACACGCGGACACTATCACAACAAGGAGTGGTACACGCGGACACTATCACAACAAGGAGTGGTACACGCGGACACTATCACAACAAGGAGTGATACACGCGGACACTATCACAACAAGGAGTGATACACGCGGACACTATCACAACAAGGAGTGGTACACGCGGACACTATCACAACAAGGAGTGATACACGCGGACACTATCACAACAAGGAGTGATACACGCGGACACTATCACAACAAGGAGTGGTACACGCGGACACTATCACAACAAGGAGGGGTACACGCGGACACTATCACAACAAGGAGTGGTACACGCGGACACTATCACAACAAGGAGTGGTACACGCGGACACTATCACAACAAGAAGTGGTACATGCGGACACTATCACAACAAGGAGTGATACACGCGGAACTATCACAACAAGGAGTGGTACACGCGGACACTATCACAACAAGGAGTGGTACACGCGGACACTATCACAACAAGGAGTGGTACACGCGGACACTATCACAACAAGGAGTGGTACACGCGGACACTATCACAACAAGGAGTGGTACACGCGGACACTATCACAACAAGGAGTGATACACGCGGACACTATCACAACAAGGAGTGATACACGCGGACACTATCACAACAAGGAGTGGTACACGCGGACACTATCACAACAAGGAGTGATACACGCGGACACTATCACAACAAGGAGTGGTACACGCGGACACTATCACAACAAGGAGGGGTACACGCGGACACTATCACAACAAGGAGTGGTACACGCGGACACTATCACAACAAGGAGTGGTACACGCGGACACTATCACAACAAGAAGTGGTACATGCGGACACTATCACAACAAGGAGTGATACACGCGGAACTATCACAACAAGGAGTGGTACACGCGGACACTATCACAACAAGGAGTGGTACACGCGGACACTATCACAACAAGGAGTGGTACACGCGGACACTATCACAACGAGGAGTGGTACACGCGGACACTATCACAACAAGGAGTGATACACGCGGACACTATCACAACAAGGAGTGGTACACGCGGACACTATCACAACAAGGAATGGTACACGCGGACACTATCACAACAAGGAGTGATACACGCGGACACTATCACAACAAGGAGTGATACGAGCGGACACTATCACAACAAGGAGTGGTACACGCGGACACTATCACAACAAGGAGTGATACACGCGGACACTATCACAACAAGGAGTGGTACACGCGGACACTATCACAACAAGGAGTGGTACACGCGGACACTATCACAACAAGGAGTGGTACACGCGGACACTATCACAACAAGGAGTGGTACACGTATCGAAGTGAATGTCTACAGGAGGTCAACGCATACAGATCGTTACCTTGACTTCAATTCCCATCACCCTGTGTGCCGTAAGAGATCCATAGTGGTGGATATTCGCGGCGAGGTAAGTATCCACCACTTTCACCGACACTGAGATGAATAATTATTTTAGTATATACCACACAAGGTGAATAACTAGCGGACCAAAACATTACTTTCGGTACCCAAAGCAACAAAGGAAGTCATTTTTGTTTCTCTTCAGCTGCTCGGACGTGAATATTACTTTGCTAATCACCTCCAAGTTTACCAATCAGCGCGCGCGGAAAGCACTATTCTCTTGTGTAGTATATACTTAGGTGTCGTTATTGTTATTCAGGTTGTAATAGAGCTTTTTCTCATTTAAAATGCAGCTCCTGGATACTGAATTATGCTTATCTTGTCAAAGTTTTCTATTATAGCCTCTCGTTACACTGATGAAGGGCGGAAAACTTAAGATTAATGTTGTTAACAAAATGTTCCTGTTAAGCACAAATAGTTTAATTAAAACATTAAAACATAAGCATGACTATCAACCTTGATCCTTGACCCTCACCCTTGACCTGCGACCCTTACCCTTGACCCGCTACTCGTGACCAGGTACCCTTACCCTTGACTCTTGACCCTTACCCTTGACCCTTGACTCTTGACCCGCGTTTTAGTAACGCCGCGGCATCCAAGCAAGATTTAGATTTGTAGCCCCTGTATGACATGGACAAAGTCAAACAAACGTTTTGTTAATGCGCTAAATACGAAAACTGTTTACAAATGCGGCATTTTTGCGCTGATGAAGAGACAGTAGTCTCGAAACGTCAGCTATCCAAGCAAGAGTTTTGCATGAGGGTAATATGACAGAGTCCTTCAGCATGAGCAAAGGGATTCTTGCTTAGCCCCTTCTCTTCCTTGTGGCACTAGACTGGGCATCTCGACAAGCTTTTGGAGACAGCAAGACGGGGATCCAATTTGCCCTGCTGTAGAAGTTGGAAGACTTAGACTTTACTGGTGATATGGTTTTGCTGAATGAGAAAATCACTCAAAAGGGAGAGAAGTTCCCAGTGTTGCTAGAACAGGCTGCCAGGTCGGGCTTTAAAACTTGTAAGAAATTGGATGAAGTTGTCCTTTTCTAAAACGCATTTTAGTCAAAGGTCTCTTTGAGATCACGACGACTATTTTGCATCAGGTCAATGGGGTCAATTGAAGGATCTTTGATGTTGAATGCTTCAGGGAATTGTAAATAGGAGCGGAAGAAAACAAAGGGCCCTATGTGCCACGACTGTTCTTTTTTTGCAATGGCTATGAGCCACTGAACTCGGAAAATGAATTAATGAAACGATGATTTACCAAACCACAACGCGGTCTAGCCTGCGTCGCAGACAGTCTAATCAAAGCAATGGCACCCAAAAGCTTGTTCTGGCGTCCCACAGGCTTGTGGTTAGCTTTTATCAAAACGCAATTTTATGAATGCTTCCTGATTTTCTTTTCTCGTTTTTATAAAAAGTTATTTTAGTTCGACTTTTAGCCACATATATTAAAACAATAGTTCAGTTCAATCTAACATCTCATCAGTTCCACTCGAAATTTAAACCCTTCTTCTTCTTCTTCTTCTTCTTCTTCTTCTTATCTAATGACCTCCCTCTTCATCAGAAATGTTTACCCTGCCCCCCCCCCTTCGTAATCCAAAATTCTGAAACCATTTTTTTTTGGAAGGCCCCCCCTCCAAAAAAATCCGACCAGCCCCCCCCCCCCCCCCCCCCCCCACTACCACATAAAAATGAACGGTCCCTAACTGTCGACAGCTTTTTTTGCAAACACTCGCCATCAAACCGTGTTCACGCGTTGGTATTTCCGTTTAGAAAACATCCTGTAAGAAAGCGCGCACTAAAAACCATACCGCAGCTGTGGGGGACGAATATGTTGCGGTTAAATACACCTTATTCCAAAATGGCGGAAAATACATTATTCTTTTGTCTACATGTTAATTGGCCCTCATGGCCTCGTTTTAAGCCAAAGATTCTTTTGAATTCTGCAGATGCGATCGAGGCCATGAGGGCCAATTAACATGAAGACAAAAGAATAATGTATTTCCCGCCATTTTGGAATAAGGTGTATTTTATCCTTGCTTCAAATTTTATTTTCCTTTGTCTTAAACTCATTATCATACATAACCATACCCAAAATTGAACCACTCAACAACAACGTAACAACAACTTTATTACCAAAAAGACTTACATGCAATGCTTCAAAAAATATATATAATTAAAACAGAATATTGGTAACAACACTCAGAAAAACTAAAAAAGCTTATCGAGCTGGTAGGTAGGTAAAAGGTAAAGTCTGCTTACGAGCCAAGGGGCCCATCATCCCGGAGCTTATCCCAGTTTCCGTAGCATGAAGCGACTAGGAGTATTTCTATACTCCCCCCTGGATGGGATGCTAGTCCATCGCAGGGTTACCCCCAGCAGTAAATTCGCCGGTACCTATTTATACGCCTGGTTGGAGAGAGGCACTATGAGAGTAAAGTCTCTTGCCCAAGAACACAACGCAGTGTCCCGGCCAGGGCTCGAACCAGCGCACTAACCATTAGGTCACCGCGCCTCCCATTATCGAGCTGAGCGAAGTTAAATTAGATTAATACTAAGACGGTGGTTGGCAATAAAGCAAAATATATAAAAGCAAAATATATAAAAGCTAAATAAAGAAAATAAGTATAAAATATTTATTCCAAAATGGCGGAAAATAGTTTATTCTTTTGTCTTCATGTTAATTCGCATCTGCAGAATTCAAAAGTATCATTAAATAAAGGCATTGAAATTCAAAAGTAAGGGTGTTCTTTTTGAAAACGCATTGTTTTTTTCTGATCTCAACATTACAGCGTGGAATGTAATTACCATGATTACCTCTTTTGGCACTCGTGTTTTAATCGGAACACCTTCGGAAATCTCAAAGTTTGGACTTTTCCGACAATTTTGTGTCCAAGAATTCAGCGCAGATTTAGAACTTTATGATCTGGAACTGCAGAGAAGTCAATCGCATCCAAGAGCCGAGATATAAGCGTTTTAAAAGACGCAGGACAAGTGAAATGGAAGAGGTAATTCTTTAGAACACATGATTAATTTGTCATTTATTGCAAGAGTTGTTTAGGCTGGTTTCTGGCCGTGCAGGTGAGAGCTGTTAGAGTAAAAAATGGCCAAAATGCAATCATTTTGTTAATAAAAACGTGGATCACGCAATTTCAAAAATAGTCACGGTATTTGTTAGTTATTTTTAAGATCGTTATATTTAATGTTGATTTTGTTTATGAAAGACCAAATTCAAAGGGAATTTTTAAGAAAATTTTATTTCCTTTTACTTGTTTCAAGATTTCAAACATAATTATCTCGAAAATTTGCGTGGCTACTCCCAATTTTCTTTTTGGATTTTAATAGCCCTTGAAAACATCTACTTTTCTTGCATAGTCATCAGCCGGGCAAAAATACTTCGCTATTAGTAGGCACCGTCCCTAAGAACTATTATTATATGGCCGTGTCTCGCAAAGACTGGGAACTACCAAATTCGCGAATTTGATTGGCTAAAATCGATATTGACCGCGGCCTAGATTTTCCCATCTAGACCGGCATCTACAATCTTGGACAAAACTTTGAAACACTTAGCAAATTTCCACTTATTTAGCCAACAGAGTTCAGGTTTGCAACCCCCTCCCCCCACTTCAATGCTGTTAACGCTTTGGTGTTTTTAAAACAAAGCCTGTCGAACCGCAAAGCTCAAGAAATAACATTGAGTAGTGGGGGAGGGGGATAAGATATTTTAACACGCTTGCAAGTCCGGACATTGGTGAAAGATGCGTGAAAATCGTATGTTTCAACTAGCTTTGTCCAAGATTGTAGACCGGTTGCACTTACGTTGAGAAATTTGTAAACAAAAAATGCAAAACCGTTGACTTCTTTTTTTTGCTTAAAAATAGTAAATAAAAGAACCACAAAGCTTGACGCGAAAAAGGTTAAAAGAACGAGAAATGTTTTCTACTTTGGACATATAATAAACATCTTTTTAACCGAGCTTAGTCGGTCTGTATGGGAGAATCTTGACCTCGGTCGTGAGCACAGACCTCACTGCGTTCGGTCTGTACCCACGACCTCGGTCAAGAGTCTCCCATACAGACCTCCTGCTCGGTTAATAAGAGCTAAGTAAAAATGTATATGTGGAGCTCCGCTTTAAGGCTTGGCTAAATCTTTCTATTATCATTTTTGTTCCAAAGCAATATTACTTGTACGAATGACATTAATATTGTTTAATGAAAAAGATATCGTTAACAGAAATGAATCAAAGCACAATATACTACTGTTTTTAATTCTTACTTGGCAAGTTAAATATTGAAGTTACATTTTAATAAAAACTAGAAGACATGGTTTCTTATAACAAACACTGACTTCAACAAATAAGATACTAGTGGATGTAAAAATATTTTGAAAAGGTCATCGAATTCTGAAATAACGTAATAATAACAAAAGAATACAGTTAGCACCCACGGGAGGGGGAAACTCAAATAAACGCAGCTTCAACTATGTATGTCGCTTACGAAATTAAGTGCAATGTTCCTGCTACTGTTCATGCAATGTTCTTATATATTATTTCTGCCGAGCTTCCTTCTCGAGTCTATTGCTTCTCGCTCATTTCCTTTGATTCCTGGCAAAAATTTCGTCCAACCTAAGCAGCGTTTATAAGCTGAGTTGGCATCGCCCGTTGTCGCCTTAGTAACACTGATGTAATTTATGAAGTTTATCTAACGATATAATGTATATGAAATGATTCATATATGAACTGCGGATATATATGAAGGTGATGTGATCTTCGCAGTGAATTTCCAATTTAAGCAATTGGAATAAAGAAGCCTGAAAAAAAAATCAGGGCTTCAACGGGATTCGAACCCGTTACCTCCGCGATACCGGTGCGATGCTCTACCAACTGAGCTATGAAGCCACACATTGGGAGCGAGGTCAATTGTGGCTTCATAGCTCAGTTGGTAGAGCATCGCACCGGTATCGCGGAGGTCACGGGTTCGAATCCCGTTGAAGCCCTGATTTTTTTTTTTCCAGGCTTCTTTATTCCAATTGCTTAAATTGGAAATTCACTGCGAATATCACATCACCTTCTTTTATCTAACGAGTTTATCAAAGGAATTCAGTCACCTTTTTTCAACCAGAACTATGAAATGCAAAAAGAAACTGGAACAAAAACATTTTTTTTCATCTTTTAGAGTGCGAAGTACATTTAAGAAGCTGAAAACATGCTCTCATGACACATCACTGGAAAGTTCTTTATTCACGTCATTGATTCCCTGGCGGGGAGTTACCAAACAGAGTAACGCAGTAACGTGTTACGGGGTAACATCACAACGAGAGACAGGTTAAGATTTTTTTGAAATAACACAAAATTCGCAAATCGATTTTAATCATTTTTAAAGAAATTGTACTACCAATACGCTGTTTTTGTCCTTATTCTTATTTTTGCCGCCCGCTCTGTAGTGTTCCCTTCAATACTGTATAACCTGTAGATGGATAAATCAGATGTAACGACAAAATCAGTTAAATAAAAGAAAATAAATAATTTGACAATCAAAATAAACACTTCCGTTAAAATTGTTGGGGCACGTTTTGTTTGTTGTTCTTGCAGACCAAATCGAAGTCATATAGCATTCTATCCCTTATGTTGTTGAAGTCAAGTTCTTTACTGCAGTGAAGGTACGCAACCGACATAACGAGATAAACATAACGACATAAAGGTGAAGCCGCTCAGTGGTCTTGCATCCATCTGCTTATCTAAACAGACTTGCAAAAAGGACATCAAACTTGTTCGTCTTCACAAGCTCCTAATTTATTACTTACATATTAGAGCGAATGCAAAGTTGGTTTCCAGACAAACCACAGGTAGCTTATCTCAAGTCACAAAGGTGATCACAAAGTGTCCAGACCACCAGAAAAAAGGTTAAAAGCGCTTTTCTTTGATGATGGGCTTTCCTGCTATATTTAGTTGTTTTAACTAAAACAATTTAACTTAAACGTCCACTAGTTCTCCATAATATGCAGTGATGGTCTTAAGCTTCTTGTTAAGAAAATTCTGCTCAATTTCCACCTTACCATCTGGAGCAGCAAGAAATGACAACTGTTCAACATCTGCATTGCGAGGCATAAAATAAGCAATGTTCTCTGTTATCGATTTGGTTTCTTTAAAAAGGTGAAAGCCATCCAGTGTTATCATAGTTTTAATATCAAACACTTCTGCACTAACATAGTTCGGTCCACCCCATGGTGGACTCAAAAACACAACATCAGCCTTCAAGTGTGGTATTAACTTCATGTAGTCTCCAACAATGAATTCAATACGATCATCAACTCCATAAACAGTCGCATTATGATGCGCGAGAGTGACCTTCATCGGGTCGATATCAATTGCTATCACACGTTCGCATGTGAAAGCAAATTGAATTGCGTTTCCACCAACGCCACAGAAAGCATCAACGATCAAATCACAACGGCATCTTTCCGCAATATGCTTTGCTATGCGCTCAGGTGTGACAGAGAACCATCCTTCTTTGTCCATTTTGATACCGTCGTCAAATCGCGAAAACAAGCGGTACCTTTGAGCCCAGTACTTAGCAATGTCAGGGTCTTGTTGGGGATTTGCTACCGTGATGGCCTCCTGTTTCAATACAACTGTCTGGAGACTACTTGAAGAGTCTGGACCGTCTGATGTTTCAGACCTACCATGTTCTACCAACTCGTCTTCAATAGTTTCTGGGTAATTCTTAATATCTGGCTTTGATTTACTACAAGCGCTAGAATCCAAGCTGCTTCTTGTGTCAGTCAAAAATCCTTTGACCTTTGTAAGTGTCCTGGGCTCTTTGGATTCATCCACTGATTTCTCCTGAACGAAATGCGTTGTAGAATTTCTACCTTTTAGAGTTGAACAGTGTACTTCATCTTCTTGTCCTTCTGCGTCATCTTCAAATCTAAGATGTACACCTTTTGACTGGGGAACTTTAGGTATTTGGTGGATGTTAAGAAACTTGTTCTTCGATTCCAGGTCTTCTAATCGGAGTGTGACATTTCCACTAGAGAACCTGGGCTGGTCTGAGTAGCTAGAGTTTTCAACTGGCAATTTGCGTGAAACCTTGAATCCCATCAGTTCATATGCTTTCTCTAGAGATAAAGTATTCTGTTCCTCCACGTCTAATTCGTGCGCTCTTTTTAACTTTTTGCATGCCTCTTCTGGAGGTGGTTCATTTCCATCGCACGCTTCACTGTTTCCACCGGTAGCTCCACGGGATTGCAGTACGATACTCGTCGATGTTCCTGTTTTTTGCATCTTTTCACTTTGTCTTCCCTTCTTCTTTTTCTTCGCTGGCTTTTTTCCTGATCCGTATGAAAGAACACCGTGGTGTGCCTGACATTCTGTATCAGATCTTCTGGCGCCACTTGTGTTTTCTAAATGGCCTTCAAAAATATAGCCCTGGCTGCGCCAGTAGTTGTACTGCTCATGGTAATACCAATATACGTCCCAGTAATTGTGCTTCCACAACATATTCACTTGTTCGGTCGTTATGGCGTCACATTTAGAACTTGATGATGATCCTTTTTTACAGGCAGTATTCAGTTCATCTCCGTGTTGAAAGTCACAAAGAATTTCCTCTTTGCGGCACCCTTCGAGTTCTTCGTTTATCATTGCAGCTTCACTAGCACGTTCTGAGGCCTCTGAGATCTCGCATGTTCCTTGGTCTACTGCAGCATTATGATCGTTCAAAACAGAATTTGTTTCTCGGGTCTTGACGCTTTTTTCA
Source organism: Meandrina meandrites (assembly GCA_963693305.1). Lineage (NCBI taxonomy): Eukaryota > Metazoa > Cnidaria > Anthozoa > Scleractinia > Meandrinidae > Meandrina > Meandrina meandrites. The sequence continues at coordinate 14,375,492 of OY855913.1, forward strand.
CTGACAACATCATGTGGGAATTCACAGTCTAACATGTGATCTTTACCAGCCAACACTTGTTCCTCCTCACCATTGCGGGACTCGACTTCTGTTAACACAATTTCTTCTTTTTTCAATAAGGTGTTTGTCTTCTCTACAAAATCACTCTGGACTGCAGTTGAACAGTCTTTTACAAGCTCACTCTTATTCACAGCTGAACAGATTAATTCTTCAGATTCGCAATTACTCTCAAGTGAACAACTCGTAACGCTCCCAGCATCGGTTTTAGAAGCCATTTGAGTGACAAGATCATTGGGAACACCAGCAAAATGGGGGTAGAGGTTTTTCCAGCTTTCCCAAACCAGGGAATAACCGTAGATGTTCCAGTAGTCTTCCCAACCCTTGTCATGTCCAACATTCTCACCAGTGGCAGGACAGATCTCCCTTTCACCACTGTTATCAATAGCAAGACTTTCCAGTTCATCATGAAGTTCTTCTTCTGTTGCAAGGTTTTTACTGTCTTCTGAGTAACTTGCTTTCTTCGAGAAGGTGCAAACATTCTGGAAATTTGTATCTTCAGTTTCAGAAATTTGGCTTGAAAAGTTTGCTTTCGCGTTTGCATCTTGTTCTTGGTAGTGCTCAATTATGTCATCCCTTCTAGTATCAAAATCACATGCAGTTTGTTGTTTGACATGTTCCTCACCTTGGCTTGCCAGGCTAATATTTGAACTCCAGGTTGCCTCACTATTCAGCTCGGTATGCCAACTTTTATGGGAATCAGATATGTTTACATCAAATGTTAAGTTTGTTTGTGAAGTGGCAAGTCCGTTTACTTGAGTTTCTGACCCACTGATGTCTTGTTCCAGTGTCCTGTTCAAAGGGAGAATCTCCTCACTTTTTTTACTGACTTGTTGCGTTACTGTTTCACATGAAGACGGTATAGCAACATTTTGATTCCCCATGGAGCCCATCCTCTCATCTAAACTATCACTGTCTGTGACTTCAAATGAGATGTTTTTTCTTTGAGCTAAATTTTCAAAATGTAGGCCTGAACAAAACTCAAGAATTGTAGCCTGTTCCCCTGAAGTTTTCGTTCTACATTCTCGGTGATTGTCGTTACTTTCAGATGGCGTGCACACATATGTTCCATCACTAGAAGTTTCTAACTTTGAAGAACGGCTGGCAGCTTCAATTGCATGTTGGTTAATTGGAATAGCTGTTCCACACATTTCGCTGTCTGTTTTTATACACTCGGGCATTTGCTTTGAACTTGCTAAGGCATTCTGTTTAGTTCTTTTTATCTTGTTCCGTTTCTTGACAGCCTTGCATGGGACAAGCTGCAAAGGCAAAGTTAAAGAAAAACGACACTGCATTAAAGCTACATATACAAACAACAAAATAATGTGGATTCATCTGCGATTTGGAAAGCTTCTAGGAAAACAATTACAACTGTTATGAAGCAATCACAACAAATTAATCAAATTAAGCCTGTGACTTTCATTTGTTCTTATTTTTAGGGTGGGAAAAGCTTGCAAAACAAACCTGGTCTCATATTTATAAGGAATTTTGTGATTATAAATTTCAAGGTATGAAATACATTGCACCAAATGGTGAAGCATCAAATTAACATGAAAATACTTTAGGCCTGTCAACCTACTGAAATGATACAAAAAAAAAGAAATTATACCTCATGTCTATCCATATAAATTAGTGAACGTTCCTGAGCTGAAAATGCCAATTCTATTCAGTGTACAAATCTATGAACCCTAATGGACTGACCAAAAACAACCAACTCAGACTAATTTTTCAATAGCCCCTTACTGTCTGTTCTTAATATTTACCTTTTCTCATTTGCATTACAATAAGATCCAACATGGATGTGAGCCAATTTCAAACAATCTTGCAGTTTATGCCCACAATTCCATGCATCCACATCAAAATTAATTGTGATGCAAATGAAACAAGAAGTTGCTAGCAACTTAAAACCGCGCTTTTATTTTTCGCTAATTAACAGCTTTCTTTCTCAATAGTCACGGTAAAATTTAATCTGTTTGCATTGTGAGTAAAGGACTAGCAAAGTAGTCACGCGAGTATCACAATCCGAGGTTTACGTTATCCCCGGCTATCTTTAGCTTGGGGGTTTTTCCATTGTAATGACGTAACCCCTGCATGTTTGGGCACGCTCAATTGTTTACTTAAGCAAATATTTTATTTCCCTTTAAATCTTTGAACTTGCTTCGATGAAACAGCTAAAGAATTTCTTTTCAATTGCCTAAACCCACAAGAAATACTCGCAGAAGTGCAAATAAATTAATGACCGTCGCTTCTGCCGATATAAACTTGCAAAAAAAACACACAATGCGAACAAAATGATGAAGAAACAGTGTGCGTGACAATTGACGGTTGACTTGTTGCAGTCGAAATTATGAAAATTTTGGCCAAATTCCCACGTGCCCGTCGCGTGAAGCAAGATAACAAACTATTTAACATTCGTGATTTGAATCGAGCCGCCTTTTGAACGTTGAAATATTTTCTTCATGAATGGAATATTGAAGCGAAGAATGAAATAAAATTTCCATAAATAAATTCATTATTCACCCTCGATAGAAATGCTTGAGCTGTTTTGACTGTAACGACCGTCGCTTTTGGCGAAATAAACATGCCAAGTAAACACAATCTTATTTGTCACGTAGCGAAAGTGAAAGCTGCAACGTCAGCGCATTCCATGGCTGATGTCATACCTTTTTTTAGTGAATTCAATATTCCCTTTGAATCCAACGCTTCGAAAAAAAAAAAAACCAAAGAAAAATATATATTATTCGCAACAAAGAAAACATTATCTGTAACATTTCCCGTACATCATTGTTCCAACAGCTTTTGGCGAATAAGCATCCCAGGTTGCGTGATTCAGTCCCGATTGTGATTTGGCTGAGGGGAGGTTTGGGTCTGGTCACCGACAAAAAAAACGAAAATTAAATCCTGTGCAGAGCAAGAACCGCGCTCGGCCAATGGCCACGCGGTTAAAAAGCTAAGGCCCATTTCAGACGCTGTACTTCGCATGAGCCGAATTGATTTAAGATTTTGGGCCGACCTTAATTATTTAGATCGGCTGAATTGATTCAGACGCCGAGATTAATTTAGCTGAACTTAACTCAATAGGGGAAATTGAAGCATTCAGCTTGAAAATAAATTTTTATAATTTATGCGTTTGAATTGGCTCATGTGAAGATTGCCATTTGAATCAAAGAGGTTCCACAGGCGTTACTCCCAGCTCAGCCAGGTGGGAAGAACGGCTGTGCCGATCCAAATTCAATTAGCTGTTCATATGAACTAAATTTAGGGTAATTCGATTCGGCTCATGTGAAGTATGGCATCTGAAATGGGCCTAGCTATGAAAAGGGCTATTGAAATGATACACAAATCTAAAGGGAAACAAGACTTCAAATTTCATACTTCTTGTCAAATTACCAAAAGATCAAAATTAATACATGTAAGTGCTGAAAAATCACTTCAGAATTGACAAGCACATCTCTAGTAATACAAAGCTTATACACAGATGCAGTAAATTATAACAAAAATCAAAACAACAAAGGAGCATTGTGCCGTTATTCTACATTTGTACAAGGGCTTACATAAGCATAGTGTCCTTTGCAGCCATTGTTTGGGCTCATCATGCAATGTTCCCTTCCCCACTAACACCAATGGCTGATTAAACCTGAACCACATTCTTTTCTGAGGTTTAGCCATCACAGCTTCCCTCACATAAATCCTGGCTGTGCCTAAAAGTGGGACGGGGGCATGTGGACTGGGACTGGTTCTGTCCCCATGTCCCCGAGTCCCAGGCCAGCCATCCCATGTCCCAGTCCCCATGTCCCTGTCCCACTTTTAGGCACAGCCCATAGTCCAGAGGAAGGTGCAACAAAACTTGTTGACTACCTCAATCAAAAGTTGTCTTATTGTGACCCTAGCATTGGAAATGTCAGACAACAGCATGCCGCTTTATGAATTTGATGCACACCAAATGTTGAAATAAAACAAAGATTTACTAAATAAAAAACATCCAATATGAAACCTTATGTTCAAAAGTACAAATATTCAAAGTAAAACAGGAATATAAGTTCGATATATGAAGCAATAAAACAGCTTTTTGGCAAATAGCAACATTATTCACTTTGTTGCCATTGAGTGTCAAAGCTACTGGGGTCAAAACTAAAGGAAAGGAATGTGGTACAGGTTTCTACAGCCATTAGTGTGGAGAAGTGTTGTGTGACATCCCAAACAACAACTGCAAGGAGACTAACATACATAAAGGCTCACATTAAAAATGTAACAAAATTATTCTGAAGTGGCGTTTGTGACAATTTTTGTTTTGCTGACGGCTTACTGTTGTCAGATATAGTGTAAAGAGAATTATTACTAAAGAAGTCAGTTTGTTATGCTTGTTTTCCTTTGCATACATGTATCATTATTTGCAACACTTGGAAGATGTAATAATAAAGAGACTGATTGTTTTAATATATTTCTTATTTTTTCTATTTTTCTGGTCATTAAAATATTCATGTCATATTGAGTAAGATGTGAACCTAGTAAATGGCTTTGCTCATCATTAGTCGCCATTACATCTCTCTCCCATTACTGGGCAAAATCAACAGATGGTAATGGATCGACTATGAGGGTTATGCTCTTTGACTTTCGCAAAGCATTCGATCTGATCGACCATCATGTTCTGGCGCGAAAGCTTTCCTTGTATGACATCCCAAGACCACTTATGTGTTGGATTATAGACTTTCTTATGGATCGAAAGCAAAGGGTGAAGCTCAGCTGCGATTGTGTCTTGGAGTGGGAGGCTGTTCCTGCGGGGGTCCCACAGGGGACCAAACTGGGCCCATGGCTATTTCTTATAATGATAAACGATCTCTCTGTAGCTGACACAACTCTCTGGAAATATGTTGATGATACCACTCTCACCGAGTCAGTATCCAAGAATGAAACCAGTTGCATGCAGTCATGCGTTGTTGAACTAGTTCGGCAGTCTGAAGCTGATGGTTTTCAGCTAAATGAGTCTAAGTGTAAAGAGCTGAGAATATCCTTTTCTAGTTCACCTAGTACTGTAGACCCTATCACTATTAACGATAAGCAAATCGAAGTTGTTTCGTCCACAAAGCTATTAGGAGTTTTAGTTTCAGACGACCTCAAGTGGAATGTACATGTTAATCATATTTGCAAAAAGACCGCAACACGCCTGTATTTCCTAAAGCAGCTAAAACGCGCAAAGGTCAATCCGAAGGATATGTTACTGTTCTATACAACATGCATTCATCCCGTCTTAGAGTATGCGTGCCCAGTTTTTCATAATGCGTTGCCGCAGTACCTATCTAATAACTTGGAAAGACTGCAAAAGCGCGCATTGCGGATAATATATCCTGACCTATCTTATGCTGAAGCTCTAGTAGCTGCAGGCATCACTTCACTGTATGAGAGAAGACAGGTGCTGAGCGAAACTTTATTCGATCAAATTATGGAAGACCCAAGCCATAAGCTACATGATCTACTGCCGCCACGTAACGAGTCCACTTACTGCACACGATCCCGGGGATACTTTGAGCTACCGATCTGTAAGACACATAGGTTTAGGAAAACTTTCATTATGAACCATAGTTTTAATTATAATTAGGTTGTAATATTTTATCTTGTATAATATAAATTTTATTGTAAAGTATTTCGTAATTCAGCCGCTTCGGCGGCTGCAAGGAATTTGCTAATAAATCTATCTATCTATCAGTCCTTTACAATTACTGAGCTTAAAATTTACCATCTTTATTTATTTATCACCATTCATTACGCTATCAACATTGCTGATCCTGGCAGTATGCAGGACGCATGTCAAAAACAAAAATGAATCTCTCTGTAGCTGAGTGGATAGAATGCCTGCCTGCTGTTTGGGATTCCAGTCAGGGTCTCTGATTTTAATTTTTCTCATTTCTTTACCAAGCTTTAAAATTTATCATCTTTATTTATTGATCATATTATTGCTCATGATTACTGCAAGGACACAATAAATCAAATATTGTTGCCAATAAATCAGCCAGTGTTATGATCACTGCACCATAATTACTATTTTGCTTAGAGTTAAAATTAACAATGTTTTGCAGCCAAATGTGAACTTTTTGGCTCAAACATAATCCAGTTGAAGTTTACATGGAAACTAAATATGTTTAAAGTAATGAAACATTTTTTTTATTATTTTTATTGGAATATTTTTATTTTTGTTTATTGAAACACATTTATTTAGAGTACATATTACTTAACTATAAAAAATTGCGATAAAATATTTCGAAGCATATTAAGAAAGTTACTATCAAACTCAGAAAACCGTGAACACCTGAAATTTTTCAGGAATGTTGATTGTCTAGTGCCCAATTAAAATAAAGTTCAGGACACGCAAGCAAACCTCAAAACCACAAACTAATAACCGTTGCTGTTTGCGGTTTAGTTACGCCTGATTGGCTTTTTCCTTGCAACACAATAACATGCCATTAATATTTCTGGTGTTCACGGTTTTCTGAGTTTCACAGTAAAAAGTTTGTAAAAAACGATGACGTTTTGACGTTAGGCTAATGCCATTATCAAGTCAAAATGAAAGTTGGTAAAAAATGTATAAATACTAAGTTAAAACAATAGTTCAAAAGATGTGTTAAAATGTTTAAATTAAACAAAGACAAAGGTTCTGGTGTTGTAGTAATGGACAAAGCTGAGTACGCATGCCTACTAAGTGCAGCTTCAATCAATGATACTTCCAAGTTTGTGCACGTCAATGACAAGCGACCAAAATCTCGTGGCCGACCACCTAAGCACTTTCATCTGCTTCTTCAGAAAGGGAAAGATGTCAACACAGTTCTACGTGAAACACTACCAAGGAACATCACTGATTCACTTTGCCCCAAGAGTTCCAGACTTGCTCACCTTTACAGTCTTCCCAAGACCCACAAAGCCAATCTTAGTATGAGGCCTATATTATCCGCAACTGGAACCTACAATTACAACCTGGCTAAATGGTTAGAGGAAAAACTGAAACCACTCTCTATTAACGAGTACACCATTACTGATGCCATTCGTTTCTCTGAAGAAATCTGCAACTCACCCATTGGAGAGGATGACATTTTGGTTTCTTTCAATGTCGCATCCCTTTTCACAAATGTACCTTTAAATGAGACTATCAACATCTTAGTCAACAAAGCCTTTACCAACCTATGACCTTAACCTACAAACGGATCAACTTGCCAGACTCCTCAAAATCGACACTACTTACCAGCTTTTCCAATTTAATGGCCAGCTGTACTAGCAAGTCGATGGCGTGGCAATGGATTCGCCCCTTGGCCCTCCAATAGCTAACGTCTTCATGTGTCACCTTGAAGACAAGCTTACCCATAATGGTTTGATGCCTACGCTATACAAGAGATACGTTGATGATACCTTGGCCAAAATATGACTACCCTTAACGGCTTCCACCCCAGCCTGTTGTTTGTGATGGAGCTACCGGTTGATAACAAGATCCCCTTCATTGGCATGGAAGTAATCAAGAATGGAACAAAGATTGAAACACAAGTGTACAGAAAACCGACTAACACTGGCTTACTGTTGCATTTCCAAAGCCACACGGATAAACGCTACAAAGATTGCTTGCTCAAAACAATGATTCATTGTGCATATGCCCTATCTTCTACAACTTAAGCTTTTAATCAAGAATGCACTGGACTTTGCTCCATCTTTACTCGACTGGACTATCCGATAACGACCATTAATTCCACCATCAAAAAATTTATCCAGAACCTTTTAGCCGGTGTATGTGAAAGACAAGTGGAAGACGGTTGTGTCTTGCGAGTTAGTCTCCCCTTCAAGGACCAAACATCAGCTAATGCAGTTAGAAGGCAAGTGCGTGATCTCAGTCACAAGATTGGCACTACCCTACAACCAGTATTTATTAGCAAGAAATTGGAACAAGATCTCAAGCCCAAAGAAATCAAGCCTCTGATCGTAAATCAACAATGCATGGTTTATTTATTTTCATGTGATCTGTGCGATGCACATTATGTCAGCTACACAGCAAGACACCTTCACCAACGTATTGCTGAACATAAAAACTCGGCGATTGGAAAACACTTTTTGGAAGCCCACGGGGACAAAAGCCTCCTGAACGAAAGCCAGTTTTGAATTCTCCGAAAGTGCCAAGGGAAATTTGATTGCCTCGTCTATGAGATGCTTTGCATAAAGGAATGGAATCCAAGCTTGAACACGCAAACGGACTCCATCCATGCGAAACTCTTTGTTTAATTTCAACATTTTAACACATCTATTGAACTAGAATTGTTTTTACTTACTATTTATACATTTTTTATCAACTTTCATTTTGACTTGATAATGACATCAGCCTAACATCGAAACGTCATCGTTTTTTAAAAACTTTTTAACTTCTTACTAATACAATTTTTTTATAGTCAAATGTTTAAAAAAATCGCTTCTTATTCCTATACATATCACTTACTTACAAAAAAATTTCAATACAAATACTTGTTTACAACACATTGTTTCTAATTTACAAAGAAAACATTAAAAAATGTTAAAAAATTTTGTGCTTGAAATTTTGGGGTGCGGCTTATCTACGAGTGCGGCTTATACACGAATTTTTACGGTACCTACATACATTACGCTGTATTTTTTACTCTTTTTTAAGAAAAACATTCAATTACATATTATTAAGTGAAAAGAAAGAAAGACTAGGGTAGTGAAATTTGCAGAGTAAAGCAAAGTAAAATTTGAAGTAATTAAACATGCAAACCTCTTCCTCAGAGTCCAAGTCAAAGGGAGACTTAAAGAAGGAAGTTGGTAAACCCATTTTCTTCATCATTTCTAGCTCTTGTAACATTTCTTTGTCTGGTTCATCCACTTCGTGAAGGTATGCTGCCTTGGAGAGAGCTCTCTTTGAACAAGGAGTGGTTAAATTGCAGATGGCAGTGCCCTTTATTCCATCCTAAAGAATGTTATATAATGACATTCATGGCCATGTAAAGAACACATTTTTAGGATTGTCAAAAAGTACCATCAACCGGTGATTTAGCCGGCTACTTTCCAGGGCTTGAAATTGCAACTCTTCTGTTGCCAATGCAGCCAAAAATTGAGTGTTGGTGACCATATATATATATACTGATCCCAGTGGGAAATTCACCTTTTTCCATCACCCTTTTCACCTCAAAGGAAAATCAACCTTACTTTTGGTTAAAACGTATGATTTATGCAAATATGGTAAGAAAACAATCCTGTGATTCTTGGATTGCCATGTTTGATTCAGCAGCTTAAAAAAGGTATCGTGGGCACACTTCACAACAATGTGCAATCATTGATTAGTGTAAAGTGTAAAGTTCCGATATGTCTGTCAATTGCAAATCACAACAAAGCCTTGGCTTGGCGCCAAAAATTGCATAGAAATAAAACTAGAATATTGTAAATGGTCCCTCGTTTCCAGGTATGTCTAGTTATGTAAGCTATGGACTCAATGTTAGAAAAATGGGGGAAACATGGAAAATATGACTGAAGCTGCATTCACATTGATTTTTTTGTAATGCTCTTCCTTTAAAATTTTCCTGTCATATATAAGCTTATTTGTTTGCAAACTTAGGACTATGTACACCAGAAAAATGGTGAAGAAGAAAAATTAGTGACAAAAAAGGCAACCAAAATTATGATCTGGCAACCAAAAGTTTGACTCCTCAATAAAACAGTTATTTCGAGCCCTGCTTTCATGTTTGCATCAGCTGTAGTAGAGGCAATTTTAGCGAGGCTTTGAACCCTGAATCCCCAACTAGGGCTGCAACGATACATTTTCTTAGCAACCGATACATATCTCGGTACAAGTGCCACGATACGATACACGATACGATACATCATAACATACAACTGACAAGTGACGTAATGTTACTAAACTGCTTTGGAATCTTTAATTTCCATTGATAACAATTAACAAATGGTAAAAAATAACACAAGAATATAACGAGAAGTGTCTTACTCCTTGGCCATCGTAAAAAACTTTGAATCCAAAGTCTTTCCATACCTTTGACTTATAAGAGGACGGTGCCAGGAAGACATTTTGACGAAAGAACCAACGTGACGAACGAACCGCGTGTTTTTGTTGCGGGCGCATAACACTGTGTCAGCTGACAACTTATTAAAACTACGCATGCTTTCGTGCCGCCATCTTGAAAAATACGTGACTGGAAGCATGCAAAGCGATACTAAGCAACGACAAAGCCCTGTGGCTAAAAAAAGGCTTGTACTTGGATAAGGAGTCATAAAACTGATTAAAACAGTAATTTCTGAATGTTGGTAAAGTAATTTTTCATTTTTGATGAGAAATATTTTGTTGTTTTGCGATACAGCGATATCCAATTCAAATATCGATATTCGTATTGTGACAAAAAATATCGCGGTTCACCGGTGCACCGGTGTATCGTTGCAGCCCTATCCCCAACAGTACTCATGCTGCCCTTGTTACCCTTGGTGACGCACAAACATCACCACCTTTAAATGGGGCATCAGCCCCCTGAGCTATCTACTTTCCCATATATAATTTCTCCAGCTACAGCACTTCTTTTTGACAACCCTGCGTTTAAGCTACCAGAAAATATCAACCCTCTGAACGTTTTGATGCTCTGAAAGTAGGGATTGAAATGTTTCTACATCCTAAAATAATTAGGGTCATCAGAAACCCATAAGGGTTGAAACATGTAACTCCCTATGATTCGCATTGTACAAAGCATTTGAACATTCGTTTTCATTAAGTACCATATTTGGAAAATCATGAGAAAAGGTTCAACCAATTAAAATTGCAATATCTGGATTAAATTCACAGCACGTGCTAGCTCGCACTAAATGGTGTAATCTTGTTTTTGAACAATTTGGGTTGAATATAGTTAAATTTGGTTACATTTTTCTGTTTTGTCGACATTCAGTACTCTGGAGAACTTCACTTGGTATTCTACTGAATTTCTTTAGTTTCTGTGAGTAATTTACAGCGTTTTGGTCGAAATTCAAGCGACTTATCATAAAACCGAAAATTTTGTTGCGTGTGTCGTTATGTGTGTAAATCATTCACGTACAAACTCTTTCTGTTGCCAAATATGGTAGTTGGCAAAACTGAATATTCAAACACTGTGAACGTGCGTTACATGTTAATGGTACAACAATGTCTAAGATCATTGTGGTACTGCGATATTGTGATGCACTGGTGCATTGTTTCAGCATGAAATGATAATTTACCTCGGCAAAGGTGACTGTGAAGGCTCTTTCTTGTTGGTATTGGTCCTCACACTTCAAAAGGTCTATATCACTGCAAATCATATTTATAAATTGCAAGGTAAATTCAACACTTAAGGCTATAAGTATATCATATGTTATGTAACGTGACGTAACATATGCATTGCAACTTGCACAAATACATAATTCAGCACTTGTATCAAATGGATGCATTGTCGAAACATGTAATTATTGCATTCATTCTTCCTCATGCCCTAATTGCAAGAATTCCTTCAAACTTTGAGATCTTACTTTTGATACTCAAATAAATTTTTTCACATCACTTTTTAACACTCAAATACAACCAACAATACTAATGACATTAAAACAAATTTTGCTTGATATGATTTTTTTTTTCAGTTCAACCCCCCTCCCAGGGGGGAGGGGGAGGGTACTCCCTATAATGACCTATATGGGGAGGGATTTCACAAGTTTAGGTATGTGAAAGGGTAGGAAAATCTTTGTTTGGGTATTAAAAAGGACCTTGAATTAAAACAGATCAAGCAGACACAACTTACTTTTCCAATAAAAGGTATACAAAAGAAAAAATGGTACATAAAAGGGTAAGGGGTTGGACCATGGGGTGGAGCCTCCCCGTATAAAACTTTTTTGGGCACCCACCCCCCCCCCCCCCCCCGGGGGGGGTTCAACCAGGTTCAACATAATTTCAGTGTCACTGCGGTCGGCCAGTGTACACTGGCCACAGGAACACTGAAATTAAAAGCTACATTCTTGGTAACCTTTTGCGATACTTACCGTTCTACTAAAACCACATTTTAAACTTAACTATACTGGGAAGACTACCGTGCCGAATGAGCAATCAGACTGTAGTTCATCAACCAAGATTTCTAAAAATTATCAAACATACAATACGATTGTGTTCACAGAATTTTGGGTGAGTATCGTATCACCATACCGCTTAAAATCGAAACGGTGATACGATTTGTAAGTTCGATAGCTACCAAAAGGAAGATTGATCCAGACTATAAGCTTAAGCTTATTGCATTACATTGCATGGGTATGGGGATCGAAGTTGGAAATTTTGTAGCATACCTTAATAACGCACGGGTACAAACACACGTAACAGCTCCTGATGCTTTCACTTCGTGAGAAAACAAAGTCATTTTAGCTATGCAATTCCTCCTGTAGTCTGTAGAACAACCGCTCATTTTCATTACGTTCTCTTCTCTTCGGAAAACGTGCTTGTTAGCCCCTCATCAGCTCATATGTACACCTCGATATACACCAGATTGACCAGATTCACTCGACCCCTATGGGTGATGGCCGCTGAAAATGTACTATCGTAGGCGGCTATCCGTCGTTCATAGCTGGCAGTAGATATGTGGTGTAACAGTCATATAGTAGTTATGGCCTCCCTTACACACCCCGCTCTACACAGGTACCGAGAAGTAGCCCCACACAGCCATGTTTTTTGCCGGCCTTAAAGCAGCCATGCATAGCGCTGCAACTTTACTTAACCAAACATATTTTGTTACGCACAGCCGGATTGTCTGGCCTTTCTCTCTGTCACGCAACTAGGATTGGGGCAGAAAAAGAAAAGAAACAGACACACTGAAAAGAAAGCCCATTTTTACGACTATTTTGCGTTATGCAAAATGGGAGTTTAGATAGGGGTTTTCCGTTCCTGTTAAGTCCGTTCCTGTTAAACTTTTGATTCCATTCCTGCTAAACTATTAATTTATGCACTAAATTTGTATTAAACGCGTCTTCTCGTGCCTCCCCTGCTACGTATCGTTTTGCACCGAAGCCCTCTGCTCTAGATTTGATCGATAATCCAGATTAATTTTAATTGTTTTACCATTCGTTCGTAGTCTTCGTAAACGGGGTTGACAACTTCAGTTACTACAAAGTTTGCATTTTGGCCGTACGTTTCGAAAAGCGTCGTGACTAAATTCAAAGGAATTTAATTTACGTCGAGGTGGCGAATAATCTGAATCGTCTCGAATCTTCGCCAAAATGTTGATTATTGATTCAAGCACTTTTTTGTTGACTATCTTAATTGGCAAACAACCAGGGATCTTCATCTTTCCTTTGTCCTTTACCCCGATTGGGGAAATTTGCCGAGAACAAAAAGTGATAGCAGAACTTGAAATGCTGTGTCCTAGCTAACAGTACATATTATACGGGTTTATACTTGCGCAAACCTTGCGGCTTTAGAAGATCAAAAACACCCACGTCACCAAGCTGAATTTGACCTTGCCTCACCTGTAGCCGTATTAATTTCATTGTCACGCAATTCATCATGATTCGCAAAAACATCACCACCGAAGTCACCGAAGTCAGGGCAGTGATTTGAGTGTGATTTTAAGAGGTTTAAAGAAGGGACAGGAGAAAGAAATTTTCTTTTCTGCTTATACTGATGCATGTACTTCATCATGCAAAATAGTCGTCGCCTCAAAAAGGCTTTGATTTGAACATGGCAAAAAAAGTAACCTGTCAAGTTGTGAAGGAAAAATCAAAGTGTTATCAGAGCCAGCTCATTCATGTTATGGACAAATTGCATTATAAAGTTGAATGCTGGTAATTTAAACCAACGAGGAAAGAAAAGACTGTTAGAAATAGGAGGGGTTAGTTAGCTGCAAGGATGTACGAGCGCAGCTCATAATGAGAGCCCATAAAGGGGGGAGGGGGTGTCTGAGTACCCCGTATCCCATTAATTTTTGGCCTAAATGTCCGGTAGTCTGTATCGCCAACTTAAATGCTAAGAACATACCCCATGCTGATAGTCAGAGAACGCCTTTATTTTGCCCATTTGACTTAATATTTTGTTTAATGAGGGGTACAAATTAGTGCAAAACTGTGGTCTAACAGTACAATTAACTCAATGCTTATTAAAAAGGAAATTCTCTTAACTAGCTTGGCAATGGTAACGTTGTTTTCCTGCTGTAAAGCATCTCAGTTTGTAGCCCAATTTGCAATTTTAACATGTCTAACTTAAAATCGTCTTAAAAACATTTTTAGCCTCAAATCGTGTAAAAACGTAAAGCAAAATGGAGCGAGTTCAAATCACGCAACGTCTTATGTTTCTTTTAAAATTGTCAGAGTTCAAATCACTAAACGTGAGGAGCTTTGAATCATTCACCTATGTAAAGCTTTGCAAATAGTCTGTTCTTTGTTTAGTGTGAAATATTTATTTTGGTGTTATTTAAGTGGTGGAGTCGAGTTTGCTAAATCGTAACATTTAATGAATTATTCATTGCGAAACAGCGAGTTATTTTGACAGATGTTGATGATGCATCTGATATTATTTCCGAAGAACAAAATTGATAGTTGTGTATCAAGTATTACTTAGAAATCAAAATGAAGATAAAAAATAGGTACTCTAGGGACTCAGGGAAAGTCTCTAGAAACTTTACCTGCACAAAGTGAAAAACGCTAAATTTTTTCGTACGTGTGCAAACACAGCGTCAGCGTATCAGTGTCAGACGAGACAAAGGGTTACTAGTGTAAGAGTCATGCAAATACATACAAATAGAGAAAAAGGAATTCTTAGTTTAAATGGATCTTATGGACAATTTGGCACTTGCCTGCTAAAACTGGACTTAACTTTTATGAGCTGATTTACGCGCTTTCTGATACCACATGGAAAGCAACGGTTCTGTTGGGCGGGGTTAGTACTTGGATGGGTGACCAACTGAAAATACCCCTTGTTGTGGGCTTTTCATTTCTGTTCTTTTTTTTTCTTACGAAATAAGTAACTTTTCAGGCCCTTCTATTTTTTTTTTTGTCAACGGCTTTTTTGACTTGCTTCGACTTTGTACGTTTCATTGTCTCGACTGGGGGCAGGCCTAGGGCAGGGCAGTCACGCTTCTCCTTGAAATCCTCACTCGAAATGAACTCGACAACCTGGCTCTAGATCGACCTCGAAGGATAAAGAATATATGCATGCCCTTTATTTTGTGAGATATATTTACTGTTTGTTTGTTGAAAAAAGTCTCGTTACGCCGTTTCTCGTTCCGCCGTTACGCCGTTCCGCGTTCCACCGTTAACCGATTACTAACAACCAGTTTTCCGTGCTTCGGCCGTTGTTTACTTGATTTCGCGACCGGAAAAATGTGCAGCTTTGCGTTTAAAATTCTGAAAGTTATTTGAATTAATACATATTAATACTTAAACAATACTTTCAAGACATATCAGCACTTAAAAATAGTATTTACCGGGCCGTGGAATTGTCCAAATGTCGCAAAGCTTCACTTGAAGTCAGCAAAGCAAGTTCGGTTTCCATTTTCAAGCCGTAATAATTCGCATCGCTCTTGACAATCGAAGGGTCGTGAACTCGAAAACTCAGTTCGTCACTTTTTAGACTGTGATGTCCATTTTTGAGATTCGAGTATTCTTAAGCATATTTACTTTTCATTTTGAGCTCCAAAAGGTAGTATTTATAGGCTCGATTTCCGCCGTCCTCTAGTGTTCGGTCTTTCCTCCCCGAGAGGAGGGAGGAGCGCGCGCTTATTCCCCGAACAGCGGCTGGTAATCGAGCCAAAGGGTGGTAACGAGCATCTGAAATCACTTCCGGTCCACAACCTCCGTCTACGGACCACAACTTCCGTCCACATCGTTCCCCCACGATGTCTCATTCATTGCGCTTCGCGCATGAATGAGCTAAAAAAGGAAGAACATGATCATACCCGTTTAGGAGCGATTGCAGAATACCCGGCAACTTTATTAAGCGATGACGTCATCAAGAATGACGTGTCATCGCTTATTCCTGGCATGCGACTTACAATTTGGGAGATTAATGCGAGAATTACTCCATGAATAGAACCAAAAAGGATTAGTAACTAAACACATGGCAAAGGTCACGTGAGGTATTTGAGTATATTTAAGCTAATGTGGTCGTGCGAGTGAAGTGAAGTGAAGTGAATACTTTATTTACCCTCGGATTATAGAGTAGCTCTAACAGAGATCTGCACGGGATCTGTTGTCTGTTGTCTTCTGCGATCGACCGATCTGTGGAACCGAATAGGATTGGGAACTAACTTCCGGAATAAACGTCAGTAGAAAAGAATTCAAGTTTAACTCAACAAGAAATCACCGCGTAGAACTCAAAGCAAAATACTCCCGGGCAGTTAGAAAGGACCGAATCTAAGTATAAACGAAAGGGACAAATTACATTTGATGTGTTTTATTACAAATCTTTACATTTTTTTAAAGAAAACAAAGGGCTAAACATTTTCAAGACAGCGTTTGACCTTGTATCGTATGTCGTCAGTATCGGATGTCGCGCTACAAGATAACGCAACTTTTGTAGAATAATCATTCAACACAGAAGTTGTTCAGGAATAAACGTCAGTAGAAAAGAATTCAAGTTTAACTCAACAAGAAAACACCGCGTAGAACTCAAAGCAAAATACTCCCGAGGCAGTTAGAAAGGACTAATTCTAAGTATAAACGAAAGAGACAAATTATATTTGATGTGTTTTATTAGATTTAGTAAACAGAAATCTTTAATTTTTTTAAAAAAACAAAAGGGCTCAACAATTTCAAGACAGCGTTTGACCTTGTATCGTATGTCGTCAGTATCGGATGTCTCCCTACAAGATAACGCAACTTTCGTCGAACAATCATTCAACACAGAAGTTGTCAGCTACTTTTGTTTACTTTTTTGAAATTTTCTGTCAAATTCCTGAAAATTCTTAAACACCCCTTGTGAAACGTCATCGCTTCTGCATGCATTGCGTGCCGTTTATTTACATTTGTCGGAACGCGTTGGTACTAAGGGCCAATCAGAAAGCGTGAGTATATTATTCTGTGCAACATTTTGACACCAGGTCAACTAAACTGCTAGGAAGATCGAAGAAGACTCTGCTCGCAGGGTAGAAGATGCCAGACTTCAAAGATCCTGTAACATTGGATGATCTAGAAAAATACGCTGCCACACATTTGGACAAAAATGCCTTTGATTATTTTTCAACGGGAGCTGGCGAAGATGTTACACTGCACGAAAATCGACAAGCTTTTAAAAGGTAATAGGGACCTTCAGATCGGAGTACGAGATTGAGTAGTACGGGTACGATTTTCAAACCTAGTGCTTATGCATTGGATTGTCACATTTCACACCAATCTTGTACCGATGTTGTCCTTCTCAACTGGTCAGCAACAGGGAGGAGTGAGAGCTCTGGAAACATAACTGGATTGAAAATCGAAAGTCGTACTCGCACTCCAATCTGAAGGTCCTTGATGTAGTCATCGTAGCACGAGTCAAGTTCGAGCCCGGGTCAAGTTCGAGTCACGAGTGAAGTTCGAGTCAATTTTCTTTTTACATTTTTTTTAAATACCGTTTATTTTTGTACTGTAAATATTATCGTCAAAAACTTCAGATAGGTAAAATAAACATCAGTAGTTTGGTTTTTAACCGGAGACAGTTTTCAACTGGAGACGGATAGTTTCACGCCATTTTTAGGCTTCAAGCACACACCTGCTCACCCCCAGAGTTGCCAGATCGCTCGTGTGACAGATCATGGCTTCGAAAGGTAAGCAATATTTTCCCTGTCGAATCCACCGTTTGCATTAATTCGCGACGTCAGAAATCAAAACACTCATTCCCCGAGAACAGTGGCTGGTAATCGAGTCCATCACGAAAGTGAACTCAGGCGATAAATAAATTTTATTCCGCGGCGAAAACTACTTAAACTGTTTTTAACAGGCGCAGATTAAACCCTTTTATAGTTAAAGGATTTTGTCTCACTAAACTGTCGAAATAAACATCACAAAAAATAAAACGTACAGAACTTTTATGTTCAGCGAGCCGTAAAACGTACCGTGACATTCACTCTGGCACTCATTCATTTTTCGTTAAAATCTGTAAACCGTTTAGTTTCATCCGGTTTCCAAACACGAAAGCCTTGAAACTGAAGGTAAAGTCTTGAAAAAAATCTTTAAAATTTTTTGCTGTGTAATAAAGTTAAATTTGACCGAGATTCCTTCAGGTCTTCTGTTTGTATAAATTTTAATGCATCAGTCAATTCCAGCAGTGCCCATCCCCCCCCCCCCCCGGGCAACCCCGGGGCATTTCCTAATGTTGCCCGTCCCGGGGGTGGGGCATTTGCGTACCTTGGGTTAACCCCCGGGCATTTGACACGTGGTTTCGAAACCGTAAGACGTGGACTACGTTGCAGATTAGCTAGTCCATGAAGGACTAGAGAAGCTCGTGGATGTTCATGGATGTTTTTAAAGGTATATTTTCTGAATTTTAGATATTTCTTCATTGTCAAGAAGCAACAACTTGTATTATATTCTTATATCCCCTATCGAAAGATTGAAAACAATCAACCCGGGAGCGGGACATTTGCCCGGTTCCCTCATCCCCACCCCGGGTAATTTACCAAAGAAATGCTAAAGCCCGGGGGTTAGCCCGGGGGGGGATGGGCACTGCTGGAATTGACTGATGCATAACTTCATGATCGCTCGTGCGTAGCATCATCTCAAACTTCGATTAGGGGACATCTTAGAAACGTTTCCGCGGGTGTTTTCATTTCTGAAGTCGGGTATCGATGCAAACGGTGGAAAACGCTCTATAAATTTATGTTTTGCTGTTGAAATGGAACCTCTGTTTCAGATGTGTGTAATTGATGCAGGTAGGAATCTGTGTGGAAAATTAATGCATGCCGAGGAATGTTTGCTTCTTTGAAAAGCAGCTGCAAATCAAATTTATGCAGTAACTGAACTGTCGTAATCGACAGTGAAAAAAAAACCAGTCAAATCTTGCTGTTTTTGTGCCTCTGGCGCATTATTTCCACACAACAATTAAAAACAAAACTACCAAAAACATCAAACAAAAAAAAATTGACTTGACTCGAACTTGACTCGTGACTCGAACTTGACTCCTGCTACGATCAAACTCTAGTCAACAGCAACAATTTATTTCAGTATTCCCATATAAGTACATGGGTTACCTAATAGTCTTTTAGAGACATGGGTTACCTAATAGATCATCGCCAGAAAAGTCGGACTTCTGAGCCCGTGAAAAGTACGGTATGTTATGCGGTAAATTGATCGCACAAGCGAAATCAAAAACAACAAAGAAAACGTATGGAAAGTGAAATATTTAATTCAATATTTCTTGACTAGCAAGTAAATGTAAAATTTTGCAATCGGAACAAGATAGAATGATACATTACCTTTTACAGTAAATAAAAATTAAAGTACAGACTTTGAATTTCACGTTTACTTTTTAACGTTTTCTGCGTGCAGTTTTTGTGTCCAAAATAATAAGGCGTAGAGCGGGAATTTACGGCTAATCCGAAAACTCACAGTTTACAACCAGCGATTACTGGCAAACTGGAAATGACCGATAAAATTTGCAAGCGGGTTTGATGAGACAACTCCGTAAAAACTGAAATCTTAAATTAAGACGTTTTTTCATCTTAGAGACTGGTGCCTAGATAAGACGGAAATTTTTACTTAATTTAAGACGCTTCATCTTAATTAAGATTAAAAATAGTCTTAAAATAAGACAATAACTACTTAAACAGGAGGCGCGTCGGAAAGATGAACGTTCATCTTAACTTAAGAGCGGTTGTCTTAAAGTAAGATTTTTTATGCCTTAACTTGAGTTTCATAATGTCTTAAATACAAAGTGCCTAGATAAGATTCATTTTCTTCTTATTTTAACATTCAAACACATCTTAATACAAGATATTTCTTGTCTTAATTTAAGATTTAAGATCTAACGGGAAATTTGAAAAATAACGGTCACTCGTTAGCGGTAAAAATGGCGCATACAGAACATTTGCGTTCATAACTGGCTTGTTCGAAAATGATAAATAAATGCAACACTACAAATATCATGACAAACACTTTAATACGCTTATAAATTCAAACAACACGTAGACAGAGATAAAAGGAACACGCAGGCCTTAGCTGTTTCAAAATATAGACGGTAACAGACCTGCGTTGAACGATGTGTTCAAATCTGCTTCAGTTCACCTTTAAACATACAGCTATTCGCTATTGAATTAAATCGTCTTCCAACTCCAAGACTTTTCTAGCAGCTCCGACCTCATCCTCTCTTGCTTGGAGATAATATCTTCGTCAAATGCAAGTGTAAAGAGAATAACGGTTTAGTCAAACCAATTTACCTCAACGAGAGACGTAAAATAGCGCCTAAAACTCGTAAAACTGTGGCACATCAAATAAAGTTGATGCAATTTCGGATCGAAATTAGCCAATCAAAAACCTTGCTCAATTATAACTGATGCCAATTTGAATTGAAATTAGCCAATCAAAAGATTGTTCTATTTTCTGAGAGGTCCTCCTCGCATAAAAGAGCGACGGTAGTCGGAAAAGTGTTTTCCTGCGACAAAAATTCCGGCTAATTTCGGCTGGAATTAAGAATGGAACAGCATTTCTTCCGGAAATTCCATTCTAAAAATGGGGACTACATGCTTAAGAAGTCCTCCTAGGAAGGTTGAAACGGAAAGTCGAAGTGCTCATACCATTTCTTCTGAAATTAAAGTTACTTCTGTTTCTAGGCTCACACGATTATGCCACATGGAGAAATAGTGTGCCTGCATGTTTATTCATGCCTATACAGGCATTTTTCCTGTTGGTAAACTTTTATATAATTTTCCTGCACATAACAGCAAATGACTTTTCACAAGCTGTGGGGTATGCCGGTATGATATTATCAACGGTTGAATTCTGTTTATATAAGATTTAAGAAGGGTCGCATCTTCATTTTCTATTTAAGGAGGCTCACAATGGTTTCCAGCACTTTTCCAGTTCTTAAACTTTGATGGGTCAGTACTACAAATCATTATCATTTGCTGTTAAAATAATGATATCGAACAAATGTTCAATCATTGCTGAACAAGTTGTAGCTATTTCAATGACATCATTGGTTACCATAGCAACAGGTTAGCCCGTTAAAAACACCCTTAATTTTGCCTTTAAGTGCTTATAACTCAAAAACAAGCACGGTGACCCCCATTTTTTATTATTGAGTAATGATCAGCATGTTGAAATGCAACTTTTTGCAAAGTTAAAAAAATTTCTATCGAGTAGTTTCAGAGCCACCTTAATTTTCGGAAATTTAAAAAAGTTGAATCTCAACATGCTGATCATTATTCAATAATAAAAAATGGGGGTCACCGTGCTTGTTTTTGAGTTATAAGCACTTAAAGGCAAAATTAAGGGTGTTTTTAACAGGCTAGACTGTTGCTATGGTAACTAATGACGTCATGAAAATGGCTACAACTTGTTGAGTGATGATCGGAAGTTTGATATCCTTATTGTGGTAGCAACTGATAACAGTTTGTAGTACTGACCCATCAAAGTTCAAGAGCTGGAAACCATTGTGAGCCTCCTTAAGAAGCGGTACATCTTAATTAAGATGGTGTTATCTTAAAAATCTGAAAAGCATCTTAAATTATGGTTAAGATGAAAAAACATCTTAAATTAATAATAGCTTTCTTTATTTAAGACTCAAGTATTCTTAAGACTTTTATTAAAAGATGAATGCGTCTGAAGTTAAGACGCATTTGTTATCTTAAATTAAAACTCATCTGCCACTTATCTTAAGTAAGATCCATGTCCGTATTAATTTAAGAGGCGTATAATAGTATCAGACTGAATTGAAGATGACTCCGTCTTAAGTAAAGTGAGTGTTGTCTTAAGAAAAGACTATAGTCGTCTTATTTTAAGAATGCATACATATTACCTAAGAAGGATAATATCTTAATTTAAGATTTCAGTTTTTACGGAGAATGCATAACACTAACTTACTTGATCAATTACAGTTCAATCCGATTTGGTTCTATGATTACTTTTGGCATCAGAAAATAGCACAAAATCACATTCAGTCGACACCAGGAAGCATCCCACAAATAAATCCCTAAATTGGCTCTCTTCGAACTGCGATATTTCAGCCGTCTTTGCTCCAATTTTGCTGCAAAAGCTATATTATTTGAGAGGTCTTTTGCTCCAGTTTTTTTGACATGCAATATTTTTGACCAGTGGTTTCCCTACTACACATAATATTCATCTATGTAGGCCTCATTCTTGTGTATCATCGTCGATGCATATGAGCCCAAAGTCAGGCCTTTAAATCAGCGGCTATTACCAACTTTCGTGACCACTAAATGTACGATGCATCAAAATTCGCCGACTCTAATGTCCGCAATTTCTGGCCATGATTTATATATTACATCAAATTACAAGTGCCGGTCTTAAATCCACGCATAAATGAACATTAGTGGAAGCAGCTTTAAGTCGACATATAAAAGGGTCAACATTATTAATTTAAATCTTTGCTATTAAAGTCAATGAAATTGTTGAGTTGACAAGAAAGTATAAAATGGAATTCATGTTCAACTTCATTTAATTGGCAGAAAGGGCAAATTCGGAGATTTTTGGCGTTTTAGCCTGTCAGACCCTGTCACGTGTCACGAGCGGAAAGCGAGCATTTTGTATAGCGGGCAAACACTGCAGTTGTTTATTCGTTTCTTAATATGTAGCTAGCCTGCAGTATTTCGTTGGATGAACTGTTATTTTTTGGCAACTTTTTCTCCAGGGGGAGTTCAGCGATGGGCAGTCTTCTAGCGTATAAAGATTACCGTTCAGTTTAGTGTCAAGTGTAAGTTTTTCCTAAAGGTTTACAGAGAGCAAAGTAGCATTCATTTGACATTGGCTATATGAAAATTTCACGCAGCAGGTTGTGTTATTCAGAGGTGTATGTTTGAAAAAACGACGGAGTGTAGAACAAGTTATTACAGGCGGCTCAGACGTGATGTGATGTCCTGAGATCATTCCCTCCTTCCCTAAAAAAAATACAAAAAAAAAAAATACGCCTGATGGCAGATTAGCCCAGATGTTGTATTCGATAAACGTGACATATTGATGTTGGCGATTGCATTACGTTTCAGTTTGATGAGTTCGAACCAGAGTGCGAACATCTAGCCTACGGCTACACGTAGGCTAGTGAACATCTGAATATTTGAAAACAAAGTTTTCAAGTATCCGGCGAACTTTGTCAAATCAACCATAGCAAAGCCTGCGTTGCAGCCGAATTAAGGGACCGATCGTTTATTATGTCCCAAGGGGGGGCGGTGGTTTTGGAGGGGGTACAATTTTAAAACAAACGCCTTTTTGGGGGGTAAATTTTTCTCTGGTAAGAAACATGAGGGGGGTCAAATTTTATGACACAGCAACAGCAGTCTAGGGAATTTGACGTCAGTGATCTATCCTTGAGTCCATAAGTGGGTAGTCTCCTTTGCAGCCGTTTTTAGTATCGTCACGCAACGCTCCTCCCCACCCAGGTCTACCCAACTCAGAGGGGAATCCCACACGTGGGGAGGAGCGTTGCGTGACGACACTGAAAACGGCTGCGAGGGAGACTAATGGTTGTGGTAAAGGAAAGAATTTGACGCGATTTCAGGTCCTGAGGGAAGGGTTGTTTGACGCACAAGAGCCTGGAAGCTAGCTTTCAATCTGCCATCTTGAAAATTACCCAGAAGGCTCTTTAATGATTAAGTTGGATTGCTCCCTCCTGCTCGACAGTTTGTGCTTGATCTTTTCGGGTGTCTTTGTACTTGGTATTTTCGGCCCACTCTCGTTTTAGGGATTCTTGGGGGGTGGGGGGGGGGGGGGGGTACGTTTTTTAAATAAGAATTGGGAAGGGGGGGGGGGGGGGTCAGTTTTGAAACACTACACCTTTTTGAAAACCACCGCCCCCCCCCCCCCCCTGGGACGTAATTAACGATCGGTCCCTAAACCCTGGTATAGTCCGGATTTTACCAGGCTTTAGTTCGGCTGCAACGCAGGCTACCGTAACCCGGTTTAAATAACATCAAAGGCCTCCGACGTGCAGGTTACCCACGACCGACAACCAATTAAGGCAGGACTTTGACTTGAGTGAAGTTTTGAGAGGGTTCAAGAAGAGATAGTAGAAAGAAAATTATTTTTGAAACAGCAACAGACACCTAACAGACAGTTGACCCCCACGAAAGGGCACATCAGGTTGTCGGGGGACTGTTTTATTTCATCTTTAATATTTCTTATTTCCCCAAATTTTACTAATCCTTTGCGAAAAACGTTCTCTTCCCAAACATCCCCAAAAATCACCCAAAAATTTACAAATCACCACAAACATAGACTTGTGAAATAGGCATAGAGCGTTTGGATTGCTTAAAATGCAAACAAGATATTTGCATTAAACCAAAGTTAAGCGGTGGAAACGGTCTTCAGGTTTTGTCTCGCCTAAGAGCGAACTTTTCAAGAAATCCAAGATGTAACCGATATCAAGCTAATAGATGTCAAGAACGTTGATGTTTGTGAAGGCCTGGCTAAACTAGGAAACATTGTTGCCGAAACATTGTTCCTTGTCATGTTTCCTGGGTGGCGAAATTAGCGGGAAACAAGAAAAATGTTTTGCTGCCCGAGTGGCTAAACTAGCAAACAATGTTCCAGCAACAAAATTTCACGCGTGCGCGTAAACTAGTTGACATTGCTTCCATGGTGGCTAAAACTGGGCAACGTATGTTTCCGAAGCAAAATTTGTGTCCGGGAAACAAAAACGTTTTTTACTTGAAGCAGAAAAATTTTTGTTGCGGTGAAATAAAATTTGTTTCCGCAACATAATGTTTCCCACGTGGCTAAACTGGGAAACATTTGCGTCCGCAAAAATGTTTCGGCAACCGTGCAATGTTTCCAAGTTTAGCCAGGCTTTAACATCACGCGATAACCACAACAGGAGGGCCATTTTCAACAAGCCAACGCTAAAAGCCTTTTGAAGTGCAAAAAAATCTGACAGATTTACTAGTCCATAGCAACGTCAGGTGGGTACGTTTCCATGCAAGGGACGTGACTGCCGAACCTGTCCTTTCGATAACTCCAGTGACAGAAATGGACAAATTAAGATCTCGGGGCATTGTACTTGCACCTCAAGTCAACTAGTTTATTGCATTTCATGCCGTAAATGAGAAGGCCATGCATGCATGCATCCATCCGTCCATCCGTCCATCCATCATCCGTCCATCCGTCCATCCGTCCATCCGTCCATCCGTCCATCCGTCCATCCATCCATCCATCCATCCATCCATCCATCCATCCATCCATCCATCCATCCATCCATCCATCCATCCATCCGTCCATCCGTCCATCCGTCCATCCGTCCATCCGTCCATCCATCCATCCATCCATCCATCCATCCATCCATCCGTCCATCCGTCCATCCATCATCCGTCCATCCATCCATCCATCCATCCATCCATCCATCCATCCATCCATCCATCCATCCATCCATCCATCCATCCATCCATCCATCCATCCATCCATCCATCCATCCATCCATCCATCCATCCATCCATCCATCCATCCATCCATCCATCCATCCATCCATCCATCCATCCATCCATCCATCCATCCATCCATCCATCCATCCATCCGTCCATCCATCATCCGTCCATCCGTCCATCCATCCGTGCTTTCAGTGGCGTCAAGGTCTGGAATGCTCTCCCTCGCTTTCGTGTATAAATAAAAGATTCCATCCATCCATCCATCCATCCATCCATCCATCCATCCATCCATCCATCCATCCATCCATCCATCCATCCATCCATCCGTCCATCCGTCCATCCATCATCCGTCCATCCGTCCATCCATCCATCTGTCCATCCGTCCGTCCGTCCGTCTGTCCGTCTAGACCTAAAAAAGGCCTTCGATACCGTTGACCACAAGATTCTTCTTAAGAAATTAGAATTTTACGGTTTTGAAGGCATTACTCTACATTGGTTTCGGTCTTACCTTGCAGACAGACAGCAAGTGTGTTGTGTTAACGGCGTCGTCTCTTCTACTAAGACAATCTCCTGTGGGGTACCTCAAGGATCCATTTTAGGACCTCTGTTGTTTTTAATTTACGTTAATGATATGCCAAAATGCTTAGGGTACGGAACAGCGAGATTGTTCGCCGATGACACAAACTTAACTTTCACAAGTTGCAGTCTGCCTGTTTTGCAAAATAAAATGAGTAATGATCTTAATGAAATTGCCGCCTGGCTTAATGTCAACAAACTTACTCTTAATTTGTTAAAGACTGATTTTATGTTAATAGGGTCTAGACAAAGAATTGCCGCTCTTGACGGAAACATAGAACTTTCCTTGTCTAATACCAGAAGTCCATAACTAGAAGTCTACATCTGGTATTGGGGCGCGTGCTATGTCTTTCGCGTGTAGGCTATTTTTAGAAACTGATGTCTCGCGAGAAAATGACGTAACCCACTATTTCGACACGATTGGAGTTCTAAGTTGCGGCCGAATATTTTGGAAAGTGGCAGGTGAAATAAATCAGATCACATCAAAACACTTGACAGGCCATTCTCTTTAATTCTCACATTTCGACAGAAGTAGTATCGTAGATAGTGATTTCAAACGTCTGTTCAGTGGCACTTGAAAGCGAGTGAAAAAGCAACCCGTCGCCGGGTTTCCGTAGACAAACTCACAAAACAAACAGGTCGACTTTTTATAATTTACGAGAGAATTTATGAACAGAAGTTCCCCAAACTTTTAGTAGTTAAGTGTGTCTCTATTTTGTACAGCATATCCTCGTGTTAAAATACTGAACAACATACACAACACAATAGCTGCACACTGCGAAGTGCCCGAGAAGCACAACTTGAATTAAACTTTTGACGGATGTGAATGAAATCATCATTGTTCGATGAATTAAACTCGTATTTCTATTCATATTAAAACAAGTACATTGCCTTAGTCAGTCTTTTGTTTTCATGCCGTCCTTATAATTCCAAAAACATGCGAAACTCGCCAAACTTGTCGTTTTCTCTGAATGTTGTTCTCAAACGAATCAAACTTCATTCTGTTCATTCCGCGCTCGATGTTGAGCGCTTCAGGGACCACGGTTTTGTTTTTCAAAATAGCAACGAACCTGTGCCAAAATGCACTTGCTCTCTTAATGCCTGTCTTCATCTTGAGAGTACCATTAATCTTTAGTGTCTGCGCATTTTGAATTTGACTCGGAATTAGTCTATCTTGCCCGCTGCCATTTCGTATTCTGACTCCAAAACACTGAGGTCCTCTCGCTTATTTGGATGCTCCGAATTTTTACAACTTCGATGCCATCGTCATCGATGAAAGATGGCCTGATGATTCTTGTCCGGACGATTTAATCCTCACAAAACGGAAATTACGATGACCAACAAACAGAAATTTCGTAATGCCGTTCGCTCGTCCTCTGCAGTTCTGCTTTTCTTCAAAAATTTGTTCAACCAATCAAAGGCGCGAATTAAAAAATACTTCAATGTGATTGGCTACTTGTTCGCGGCAAAGCTGTTCTAA
The DNA here is from genome assembly GCA_963693305.1 of Meandrina meandrites. NCBI lineage: Eukaryota > Metazoa > Cnidaria > Anthozoa > Scleractinia > Meandrinidae > Meandrina > Meandrina meandrites. Next base: position 14,403,128 of record OY855913.1, read on the forward strand.
AAATAGCCTACACGCGAGGAACGCGAGGTACACGCGAAAGACATATCTCAAAGCCTATTACCAGAGATGTAGACTTCTAGTTATGGACTTCTGCTAATACGGATGTTAGGTAAGTAGAGTCCACTAAATGCCTGGGTGTCACTATTGATAACAACCTGACATGGGAAGGTCACTTGCAAAGTGTAAAGCAAAAAGTGTCCTCCAACTTACGAATACTGAAAAAGGTTAAACCTTTTCTAAATAATGAGAACATCGACACTTTATATAGGTCAATTATTGAGCCTTATTTCAGTAAATGTTGTCTTGTCTGGGATTCAATAGGTGACACATTAAGTAGTAGTCTCCAAAGGCTTCAAAATAGGGCGGCTCGTATTGTTACTGGTGCTGCTTATAGTAAGCCTTCTGGAGACGTTTTTGAGGAATTAGGCTGGACTCACTTAAATTCCATGAGACAATTTCACAAGGCCATCATGAAGTTTAAAATCGTTAACGGTCTGGCACCTCCATACCTTACCGAAATGTTCACTTCTAATAACGCCTTAAACAATGCGGTCTGAGATCTTCAAATTACGACCTAGAACTGCCCAAATGCAGAACAAATTACTATAAGAATAGTTTTGCTTTCAGTGGCGTCAAGGTGTGGAATGCTCTCCCTCGCTACCTCAAAGAAGAAAGGTCTTTGGAAAAGTTTAAAAGAGGCTTACTACCGGCACTTGTAAAGTAATTAGTTAAAGATCGCCTTGTAAATTGTTATGTTTAAGTACATATTTTAAAGTATTGTATTAATTTAGTTGATTCACGGATTTTATGGAAACCAAATTTTAACCTGTATGTTTAAATTTGATAAGATTTCGTGTATAAATAAAAGATTCCATCCATCCATCCATCCATCCATCCATCCATCCATCCATCCATCCATCCATCCATCCATCCATCCATCCATCCATCCATCCATCCATCCATCCATCCATCCATCCATCCATCCATCCATCCATCCATCAACAACAACAACACTTGCGCTTTTTTTGCATGACCATAAAACACTACAGTATTGCAAAAGCATAACAATAATAACAATAATAATAACAATAACAATAATTACAATCCATACTGCCATACATACTGCTGATACGGAGGGTCGTGGGTTCGAATCCCATCTGGGGCTCAGACTTTTTCTGAGTTTCCTTATGGTCGATTCATCTTTGTGTTATTTCTTATGGTGTAAATGCCCCGGAATTGTCTACATTGGAGAGACAAGCCGCTGCCTTGGAGATCGCTTCCACGAACACCAGTTGGGTGTCATCCAAAACAAAGTTAAGCGGCCAGAAACAAACCAAGGCTTTGGCTTTTCCAGATTAACTCGTATCCGAGTCTTAACGCACGCGCGCTTTTTATGGGCGCACGTGAGTTTCAAAATTCTTTTCAATTTCAATTGTTTTTTCGCATACGTGAGCAACGATAATTTCCACTTTTTATTACTTATGATGAAAGCTGCACTGCCGAGACGTTTAGTGTTTAACGAGAGTTACACAGCGTTGAACTGGAGGATATAACCCTCTTGACCTTGATCCTCCTTGACTTTGAGTTCCTGTGGTACTACCATCTCCGTGACCCCAACATATTTTTCGGTTTATGTTACTGCTGCTGTCGTTTAGATCTTCTCTGTATCCTTAGTTGCTACACCCTTGCTGCATCCGTTCTGATAACCTGTACAACAGTCACAAATTTACCCTTGCGAACTCTTGCTTTTGTCCGACAGTCTCGGCCAATAACCGGTAGTTTTTGATATAAGTTACACTTGTTTTAGGTGTTTCAGCCCTAAAATTTCACTGAACTTATCGTTTGTTCGCCACAGGCTTAAACTACGACCCCGAATGCTGCGGAACGTTGCCGAACAAGACATTTCTGTCACAGTCTTGGGTCATAAGCTAAGCATGCCAATCTGTGTTTCACCCACAACTTACCAAGCTATGGCGCATCCAGATGGAGAACTGGCCACAGTCAGAGGTAAGCTTACAGTGGTTACACTGAATGGCGATCTGTGTGGTCCAGTTCCTTACAGTTCTCACCATCCAATAAAGTACTAAAATATGTAAACAAAAAGAAAATGGTAACTCAGTGGTGGGAAAATTTGAAACATGCTTTTGCCGGTTGGAGTTCATATGACATGCTTCTTTTTACAATCAGGTCCTGGGTTAAACGTCAAGAAAGAGGGTCAAATTAAGATAGGGTTCGAATTTTACTTTACTTGACCTGGTAAATAAAACAGACAACGGATAATAAATAATCATGCCAAAACCGATTTACGCTTAAATTTATTACGTTGTTTATCAGCTCCAGTAAAATCACAGTTCAGTTATCAAGGTAACTAAAAATCCTAGCCAGACTTATTGCCTTACCCGAGCACATCCAAGCCGCAAGGAGTACAGGGATCGCGGAGGGGGGAGGGGTTGGTAGGGCTTAACCCTACACTTTTTTTGCCAGGGTTGATTTTTTTAGGGCTCCAGATGACTGGATATTTTATGAATTTTACCCCTTGAAAGCAACAAAACGCGTCTACTCTTGCATAGACACAACGTCAAAGGCTCGGCAAAGCTGCGCGGCGACAGTATTTTTCGCAGGCGTTCTCACCGTACCTACTGTACTGCCAAAGATCACTTTAGAAGGGTGTATTATGAGGTCTTTGACCTTATCGTCAGTGTTATTGAAAAGCACTTAATTAAACCAGGAAAGCTTAACGACTATGAGTCAGAGTTCAACTTCCGGAAGCATCGTACTGCCAAGATGTTGATACTGCGATACTACCCGGGCAGCTAAGTGTTTTGGAAGCTTTGTTAAAAATATCGGGTCATATCGTGTTTCGACGACACCCTGTCGGCGAAGACGAATGTTCCAGAACCAGAGAAGAAGCTCGTTTAGGAAGTGCAAACTATCTGCTGACTGCTTGCTGTACATCCTGCTATAGCTGACGTCGCACAAGAGGTTGTTTCTCGCAACGAGAATCATGCAAGAGATATTTTTGCAACTTCAAAAAGTAGAGAGCTTAGGTAGTTTTATTTGACATAATTACGTACTGTATTGGATGGTATACCAAGTGAGGACGGCTATGCTATATCAAGGTTATATTTATTGGGGTTGTATATATGATGGCATGCAAATGCATGATAAATGGCGGCGCAGTGGCCCCTAATGATTGTTTATCTTGGCCAAATATTGTTAAAAATTGTTTGTCTCGCCGGCCAGATTTTTAGCCTTACCACTTTTAAATGGTCTCCGCGGTCCCTGGAGTAACCTTCTCAAAACGATATAAACAATTCCGCAATGAAAAATTTTAGATTTTAGATTTTAGTGACAATATTACAACACCCATTGGCCGTTTTTATACTAGAGACGCGTTACCCGTCTGGACGAGCTTCGGCAAACATTTTGTAAGTCGTCCGGTTATCCGTCTCTAGTATAAAGACGGGCACAAGACGCGTTACCCGTCTAGACGAGCTACTTTTCGAAACGCGTCTTGAACGACGGATTTCGAAAAGTAGCTCATCTGGACGGGTAACGCGTCTTGTGCCCGTCTTTATACTAGAGACGGATAACCGGACGAATTACAAAATTTTTGCCGAAGCTCGTCCAGACGGGTAACGCGTCTCTAGTATAAAAACGGCCATTGACACGTGAAGATTTTTGGAAAATACGCATTTTTGGATATTGGAATTAGCTTTAAACTAATGGCATTTGCAACATCAATGATGCATTTCTTTCCATGTTTGTGACCTTTTTTGCATTGGCATGCACAAAGGTCGAAACCGACCTCTGAATCTGAATCCTCTGCATCTGAAGTCATCTAAAACAGACCCTTATCGTCAGGATTGTACACTGTTGATTGCACCGTCCCATCGTTCTCTCTGTCCTCTGCGCCCAGTCAGTGAAGCATCCCCACTTTATGTCTTCCAATCTGGCTACTTCCTCAGAAGAGCTCTAGTCACCACCATCCTTGGCACTCTCCTCCAACGCCTAGGTGTTCCAACAGTGCTCTACGCACCCCACAGCTTCAGGATCGGCGCCGCTACCTAAGTGACTTATTGCAAAACCGAACATTTTGTTGCGTGTGTCGTTATGTGTGTAAATCATTCTCGTACAAACTGTTTGTGTTGCCAAATATGGTACTTGGCAAAACTGAATATTCGAACGTTGTGAACGCGCGTTACACGTTTCAACTCCTTATGAGTTTCTGCCCTGCTATATTACTGTAATGTTTTAACAGTATAAGTATACTAAACATTTAGAACCAGACCTATAGATATATTCATTATCAAATGCTGCTTAAAACAATATAATTTACTCCAAATCAGTACTACTGCCATTAGCCTTTACACCAACGAGACACCAACACAAACCAGGAATCCGATGATTTTTGCTACACTTATTATTTGTTTTCGTTTCTTTCTTTACTTACTTATTTACCTAAGTTCTTCTTATTGCGCGCGTTACTGATCTGATTCTTTGGTGCTTTTAACTGGTCCTTATAACGAAATATATATGACGTGATATTCTGCAAGTCACGAACTAAACTTGATGATTGATACTTAGCTGCACCTATATTGCAGCGGTTACAGTACGACACGAGGATTTAGGAATTTTGTTATTGATACCATTACCCCTGAATTGTACTTCAGTCAGTCCAATTACAAATTACTCATCATTATCATCATCAAGGTGATATGTGATCTTCGCAGTGAATTTCCAATTTAAGCAATTGGAATTAAGAAGCCTGAAAAACATCAGGGCTTCAACGGGATTCGAACCCGTGACCTCCGCGATACCGGTGCGATGCTCTACCAACTGAGCTATGAAGCCACACATTGGGAGCGAGGTCAATTGGCCATGTTCTAAACGAGCAGGGGACTGGGTACGAACATATTTTTTCTTGGTGCGAACATTCAATATCGATTGAATTGAAAATGGGGCACGTCATCTGAAAGAGCATCCAAAAATTAGTAAATTCACCAAATTTGATGGTTATTGGTTTAAACGCAAAGGCATGGTACACTTTTAAAATAAGAGAGCTTAGTATGGATTGGAGGACGCCTGTCCCTCCAATCCATACTAAGTGTACCATGCCTTTGGGTTTAAACCAATAACCGTCAAATTTGGTGAATTTACTAATTTTTGTATGCTCTTTCAGATGACGTGCCCCATTTTTCAATTCAATCGATATTGAATGTTTGTACCGAAGAGAAAATATGCTCGTACCCAGTCCCCTGCTCGTTTAGAACATGGCTAATTGTGAGTTCATATTTTCCCGTGAAAGGAGTGAAATGATGTAATGTATATGAAATGACTCATATATGAACTGCGGATATATATGAAGGTGATATGTGATCTTCGCAGTGAATTTCCAGTGATTTTTTTCAGGCTTCTTAATTCCAATTGCTTAAATTGGAAATTCACTGCGAAGATCACATATCACCTTCATATATATCCGCAGTTCATATATGAGTCATTTCATATACATTACATCATTTCACTCCTTTCACGGGAAAATATGAACTCACAATTGACCTCGCTCCCAATGTGTGGCTTCATAGCTCAGTTGGTAGAGCATCGTACCGGTATCGCGGAGGTCACGGGTTCGAATCCCGTTGAAGCCCTGATTTTTTTTTCAGGATTCTTAATTCCAATTGCTTAAATTGGAAATTCACTGCGAAGATCACATATCACCTTCATATATATCCGCAGTTCATATATGAGTCATTTCATATACATTACATCATTATCATCATCATCATTACTATTATTATCACGTTCTTGTCGATACGGTGTGCTGTTTTGTTTGTCTTTCAGCGGTGAATTCCGTGGGCACAGCTATGGGTTTGAGTTTGTACTCAACAATCAGTTTGGAGGATGTCGCGCGCGAGGCTCCAAACACAATCAAGTTTATTCAGATGCAGTTTTACCCTGATCGCGAGCTGATGGTTGACTTGTTAAGACAAGCTGAAGAAGCTGGATACAAAGCTGTTCTGTTAACAGTCGATCTTCCAGTCTATGGAAAACATAAAAAGAGAGCGAATTTCATTCTTCCCAAGCATTTGAAATTTGCAAATTTCTTATCTTTGAAAAAGAAGAAAGGCCTTCAAAATAACAAGGACCTCAATGCCTATATTTGGACTGCAACCGATGGTAGTGTTGACTGGAAGACGTTTGAATGGCTTCGTTCGACCACGTCACTTCCATTTGTTGTCAAGGGAATATTGACGGCGGAGGACGCCCGTCTCGCAGTGCAGCATGGGGCTCAAGGGATTATGGTGTCAAATCATGGAGGTCGGCAGTTAGATGGTGTCCCAGCCACTGTATGTGTAATTAATGTGAAGCTTTTCTAGTTTCTTGTTGTTACTGTAAAAAAGTAATGATCACAACGAAAGTCAATTGTTTTTGACAGATTGAAGTGTTACCCGAGATAGTGGAGGCCGTCCGTGGAACTGGGGTTGAGGTGTACATAGACGGAGGCGTAAGACTGGGAACTGATGTTCTGAAGGCCCTTGCTTTGGGTGCACGAGCAGTGTTTGTTGGACGGCCGGTCATCTGGGGACTTGCTTATAAGGTATAAAATGTAATTGATGAGTTTCGCCTATCGCCCACACAACGCTTCAGAAAAGACGTTGGCCAATGTTAATTGAGAATGGAGAATGGTAAAACTATTCCTCGAGTCTGTCGAAAAGCAAGGAAACAAGGTGTACAGCATGTAGCAGGGTGAAAATGGAAACGACTTTCGAAAATTACAACTGAGTCGCGTGAAATCATTTTTTTTTACTTTTTTTTATTCACAAAAAGAACACGAGGTGCAGTGACTTCACTACTGGACTGCTCGTGGGTTAAACAAAAACCATCACATTAACATCATATTAGCACTTACTACGATTTTCAGTTGAGTTAGGCATGGGGGAAATTTGATGACGACGTTTTGACGTTAAAACTACGTCGTTGCCACGAGTAACCGGCTTAGTATCCATTGGTAACATATGCGTCACATGCCGAAAAAGCCCGCCAAATCATGGAACGGCTGAGTTCGACAAGTTACTGTTGGAAACCGAGCCAGTTGCCCATGGTTATAACGTAGTTTTAACGTCAAAACTTTGTCCCCAAATTTCATTCATGCCTTACTCAACTGGTTATCGTAGTATGTTAAAAACTGTCTTCTGTGGATGTATCTCCGCTCGCCACAATTTGAAACTGGATCGTATTTCTTTCAGGGAGAACAGGGGGTTACCGAAGTTCTTCAAATGCTCAGAGATGAGTTCAAAGCAGCCATGACTTTGGCAGGTTTGACAAACTTTAACTTGGTTGTTAAATTATTTAACATGAAAAACTCAGGTAATCACTGAACCATACATGTTGCGATAAACCCATCAAAACTCACATTTATTTAAAACAGGTTAGCGGCAACGAGTGGATGTGAAACAAAACAGACACCTAGTTGATGGACCCTAAAATGAAAAATACTACTCATGCCCGGATTTTTCAAGTATATTTCGCGCTTTTTTATCACCATTGAGACCTAACCGTTAACAGGCTTGCCGGAGCGGCAGGGCGCTATTCAGGCTTACCAGTGTTACCAATCGTTGAAATCGATGATCGATTAAAATCGATATCAATCGATGGCAATCAATATTAATTAATCGATTGATATTGATAATCGATGACGAAGATTTTTGTGACCTTATTGATTGGCATCGATTATTATCGATTGTTATCGATTGTCATCGATTGCTATCGATTGTCATGGATTGTTATCGATTATCACAATGCAGTTTTTGTGTGAAGTTTTATGATTCAGTGATCTTTCCAAAATACAAGAAGGAGATTACTTGCCAGATTCAGAAGCCTCTCCATCTCCCCTTTCCGGGCCCTTTTGATCCTATCACGCCTGAGTGTCACTTTTTGTGACCATCGATTGGTCATCGATTGGCCGATACCAATTGATATCAATTAGCTAATTTTATCGATTGATATCAATTTATTGATTAAATTTCCGATCATCGATTTCATCGATTGGTAACGCCGGGTAGCCTGAATAGCTCTCCGGTAAGCCAGTTTACGGTTAGCTCTCGATAACGTTATTTATATATTCCGGACTAGAGTAGTATTTTTCATTCTAGGGTAGTCCATGGAGTACTGGTCGGTGTTTTGTCTATGTCCGCAAAAATCGCTGGTAAGCCAAAGCCCTTTTCCTGTTGTCGAGAGAGCACATTCAGGTACTGTACTTTGTAATTTGTTTAAAACCTAATGAGCAAACAAAACCACAGAAAAAACGAGATTGCTTCAAAACGTAAATAGAATACCAAAGAATTTGTTGTCGAGGTGGAGAGGTGTTTTTTTTACGCTTATTAGTAAAACATTTTAACAATGTTGCATTTTGAGTAAAAAAGTGTTTGTTAGTCAATAACATGCAGATATCAACTGAGTTGCTTCATTTTGTCTTAGGTTGTGCGTCTCTCAAGGACATCACACCTTCACTAGTGATGAGACATACAGCATGCAGTCACCTCTGAGTAGCGGCCATTACAAGCAAAATCTGACCATTTGCCAGTGGCCCTGCCTTTGATGCTGCGATGCCAAGTTCGACCAAAGTTTGCTACGGTGGCAATTTGGTTTACCTTAGCTAGTTTCGGTCAATAGATAATTTCGAGTAGTTTATTTTCGTACAGGCACGTGACCTAAAATTTGGATTATTGACAGCAAAAGTATTATAAGCGCCTTGAAGTTTGGAGAGGAACGGTGATTTCGACATGGCTTTTCTTCGTTTTTATATGAATTTTATCAGACGTTCATAAGCTAGAAGTCTACATCTCTGGTAATGGGCCTTGAGTCTTTCGCGAGTAGGCCATTTTTAGAATGGCTTTTCCGCGAACCAGTAGCCAATCGCGTTGAAGCATTTGGCTCGAATACAATAGTGGTATAAAGACAGCCTGCTAATAGACACGTCCACAACTTCAACTGCATGATGTGTAGGCCACTTTGCATCGTTGATGAGACGCTATCGAACTGTAGAAACCTTTTTCCCTTTCCTCCTTGTTTCTCAATTGCCCCTGCTGTCTTTGAAGACGCGATGTCATACATATTCTTGCTTTAGCCGCAAGTCGAGCAAGACGCTACGCATGTTATTAACGATATTATAAACTTGTTCCAAAAATAGCTCACTCGCGAAAGACAGCACGCGCCCACATACTAGATGAACACTTCTAGCTTATCAACTTCTGATATTGTTTTTTCTTTTTAAAATTGTATATTGTTAAATCGATGGGAAATAAACTACTGGTTTTAAATAAATTGATTCATATTTCTTTCATAATAAGTTTTGGTCATAGTAGTGGTGGTGGTAGTAGAAGTTCGAAGTGTTGGAAGTAATATATCAAACACGAGAGAGCGTTTTTCATCACATTTCCAAACACCGAGAAGAGAGTTGAAAATACGACGCACAGCGGAGTATTTTTGACGAACTTTGAGGTGTTTGGAAATGTGATGATACACTCTCTCGAGTATTTGATATATCTTCTCAATCGAAACTAAAACTACGGAGAAAACGGAGAAATAAAATCATAAAAATCTATGCTAATTAAGATCAGATTTCCAAACTGCCTTCACGGTTCTGATTTCCTTTGTTTTAACTAGATGAATTATTAATGAGTTTGAGAAGTTGTAATAAAAGTGGTGGTGAGGGTAGTAGTAATAATAATAATTAACATTTATATCGCGCAAATTTCATGTGAATATGATCAAATGCGCGTTACAAACAAATATAAAACAAATTGAACATGACATCTTAAGAATCCGAACTGGCTGACCAGTTGGCTATTCACAAAGCGTGGTGGAGTTGAGTTCTGGGCTACAGAAAACAAATTCAGCTAGTGGCAGGGAGGAGGAGGAGGACTTGAACCCGGGACCTCCGGGTTGCAAGTTCTGTGCCCTAATCACTAGGCCACGCCGCCTCCTCAGTAGTGGCGGTAGCAGCAGCAGCAGCATTGTAATGGCGGCTTTGTATAACCAGTGGGAGTAGAGGTTCAATTTTGCCCTTAGTAGAAACTGGTGCAGTCGAAGCTCACTCGGGAAGCAGAAAAAGTGTCCATAACTGGAGCTGTCCGCTTACAAGAATGATCCTCGTAAGCGGCAACTAGCAGTATAACTGTGGCCGCTTACAGGAACTTGCACCGCATGCAGAACAAAAAAGTACCACCATGTTAAATGATTGTTTGTTTTATTGTCTTCTACAATACCGATCATGGCAAAAAACTGTACTTTTATTAGATTTTTCTTCGCAGCGTCCTCTTATGGAAGCTTGAAAACAAAACGAAAGGTTAAATTGTTCTCCTAGAAGATGTCCGCTTTCGCTTACGGGAATGTGAAAATGTGGAGTTTGCATGGGAGTTCAAACGGGGTTTCAAATATTTACAGAGCTCTAAAAACACAAAATGCATTTGAATGGTTCTCACTTTAGCCTGTTCCAGTACGAAAGCCGAGGAGGGACATCAGACTTCAGACTTCGGACTTCCGACTTCCGACTTCCGACTTCCGACTTCCGACTTCCGACTTCCGACTTCCGACTTCCGACTTCCGACTTCCGACTTCCGACTTCCGACTTCAGACTTCAGACTTCAGACTTCAGACTTCAGACTTCAGACTTCCGACTTCCGACTTCCGACTTCCGACTTCAGACTTCAGACTTCAGACTTCAGACTTCAGACTTCAGACTTCAGACTTCAGACTTCCGATTTCCGACTTCCGACTTCCGACTTCCGACTTCCGACTTCAGACTTGAAAACGTCATAGACATGCCTACACAGACTTCCCTATGTGGTTTACGGCGCAGCGACGCGTGAGCCTTTAAAGTTTTGCTCTGACGAGTATGTCTTTGAGCGAATTACCTCTTTTGTATGATATGATCGGAGGCGGTTTGGAAATTGTTTTCAGCAGTGGCTGATTTTGGATGAGACTGCATTGTTGCATCAGTATTTGTTTTAAATTTTAAAGTGAAAATATAAAATGTGACAGGCCAAACACGGCTCCCGCTGGTCGCTAAATTTAAGCCTTCAGTCTGTTAACGGAGGATTTTACACTCTCTAGAGCCGTTACAGTAATAATCTTTATGCCATTGTGTTTGCTAGCTCTGTGGCATATTTCGTTAGGTTTATCAGCTCATGTTTGTCGAAAGATTCATAATAGCCTTTAAAAGAATGTTGTAGTATTTAATGTGTATCGAATCAGTGGATCTCCAACCGTCATCCTGTTTATCTGAAGTGGCGGTTAGTTCGTTGGATAACGTTTCGTTACCACAGTTCTCTAAGATCCGAGTCTTTTGAAGGCTACTGCAGTCTCTAAGCATTGAGAGCGATGGTTTCTTTGAGTTGTTTTTAAGCTCCCCTCAGTTTGAGTGTTTGAAAGTCATTTATTGGGTACTCATGTTTCGCTTATATACATCGCCGAAAGTGACGCCACTAGAGTGGTTGTGATTTGCGTTCTGGGAGCTAAACTTTACCTCCATTATTTTTGTCATTATTTTCATTTGTCACGGGTGTTTCAATAAACTTTAGCCCTTTTGCTAACATGATGACTTGGTGGTCAGTTAATGTATTTTTTCTCCCTTTCTGTAATCATTCGCTTCTGCATTGCATTTTTTCTACGCTTTTTGCGTTTTTTATTCTTGGATAGCCTTTCTGCTTCATTGGGTTTAGCGACTGATTGTTCAGAGATGACTCTGTTGTACTTTTCAACATGTTTCATGTTTATTACAACAACAACTCGGAGGTCAGCGGAAATCAAGCCAAGGCGGAAGTCTGAAGTCTGAAGTCTGAAGCAAAACTTTTAAGGCTCACGCGTCGCTGCGCCGTAAACCACATAGGGAAGTCTGTGTAGGCATGTCTATGACGTTTTCAAGTCTGAAGTCGGAAGTCGGAAGTCGGAAGTCGGAAGTCGGAAGTCGGAAGTCTGAAGTCGGAAGTCGGAAGTCGGAAGTCGGAAGTCGGAAGTCTGAAGTCGGAAGTCGGAAGTCGGAAGTCGGAAGTCGGAAGTTTGAAGTCGGAAGTCGGAAGTCGGAAGTCGGAAGTCGGAAGTCTGAAGTCCCTCCTCGGCTTTCGTAGTTCCAGGCGTTCGGTTAGTGGGGAGCAGCGCGAAAACGGCGAGCGAAAAATCACTTTGGCGTAAAATTTTCGCAAAACAGTGACCAATTCCACCGCTGTTGCTGGTTTTGGATGTTTCTCCCTTGAAGATAAGCTTTAAAAATCAAGTTACTTCTTTTCGATGTTTTTTATGTGTTTGTGATATCTTCATCATCTAATAATTTGGAAATTTTTTCGTCGCGATGTTCAAACCTTGCGGCCATTTTCGCGCTTTCTAGCTGTTCGGCACAAAAGCCGTTGTTACGTGACGTCAATCGTCCAATCTTTCTATTATTGGACGATTGACGTCATTCGTCCAATAACAGAAACGTCTTCCAAATTTGGTCGGTGCTAGCTGGTTAGCTGGAATTACTCACCCCCAGTAGCCGGGGATTGAAAGCCAATCGAAAACGGAGAAATATTTTGAATGAATATATAATTGGCCAAGGCTAAAAGCGAAGCTCCACATTCACTCAAGGAAGATTCCATAGTCGAAATAAATTGACAAATCAAATCGCAAAAATTTCGATGACAAAATCTTGTGCTTTACCCTGGGCAGAAAGCTCTACACCTGAACTCGCGATGTGGTCATGTGATACTAGTCAGCGAATGCCTTGTTTTGACAGGTGTCAATTACCCATAACATGGATGTGCAATATCAAAGATGTAAGCGGATGAGGCTAAGGTATGGCCGCCCATGTTGCGCGATGTCGTACGTACGGCGCCTGCGCCCGTGAACCATGCCGCTAACATCGATGACCATGAAAAATTCAAATGCATGATTTTCCTATTTCTGTGCATGCATGATTCTTCCAATTTTATGGTTATGGGGCTCCGCTCTGCTATAAAACAAGGGGAAATACCAGATTTGTAACCAAGGTAAATTGGACCAAGACATGTCTACAAACTCGGGCTGTGTATTGCTGTATTTGTCTATGCCGGGCTATGTACGGCCGTACAGGGTGCATGGTTATATGTGGATATAAAGGGACGAGTAGGGCGGTTTGAGAGACGTCTGTGTTGTTGCTTTCATTAATAGCTAACAATAAAAGCGTGATCGGGTCGTACCGTGGATACATTTTGCTGGCCAATTTCCGATTTTCGTAACGATGACAGCTTGATTTCGTACAATTTCGTCAACGGACTTCCCGGATCACGGCCCTTCGAAATGACATTTCCCGAGTCCCGCTTCATAAAATCGCCTAATCCCGTGTCCCGTTCAAAATTACAATCCCGAATCTCGCTCCCCTTTTCCTCAAAAATCCCGAATCCCGGCCTCCAAAAAAGCCAAATCCCGGATGCTTTTAAGCAAAAAACCTTTTTGGGGACCCTCTTAATAAAGAAATAAATATACATAAATAATAAGCAAAGAATAACAAGAACTCTAACATTTGTCATGGCTTCCTTTATAACTCAACAAATTACACAAAAATTGTACTTTCTTGTAAGAAGTGAAAAAGCTATTTACATTTTTACAATGCTTATGCTGAATATGATCCTATTCAAATGCATTACGTTCATATGGCGTGCTTAACCACATGAGCTGCTTCGACCACAGTAGGACCAGATCGCTTAACTCGGGGATCAGACACTGGTACAGCCAACCTGAGAGGGGGAGGGTGGATACATTAGTATAGTTAGTTAGTAGGAGGCCTGTAAAATAATGAGTCAAAATTAATAGTTCTTCCTGAAGCGAAGAAAGAGGTTTAGCTCGAGAGGTCTACGATTTTGAATACTTTAGGAAACTGGTGTCACTGATGTATATGACATCATTGCCCCGCAGGGTTCTGGCCCAGAGCTTAGAGGTCCCCACGTAGGTAGGTAAAATGTGTGCATTCAGAGAACGGTACCGAAAAGAAATTCCCAATTTTCGTCAAAGCGGCTCGCAAAGGATTGCCCAAATGTTCGCAAAGGATCAACGAAAGAATTGAAAGCCGAAATGTAACAGACGAAACAAAACCAGACAACAAACCGACTAAATACAGATCAATTAAATATTTATTAAACTATTTTGTCTGTTGGCCCGCTTGTTTACAAAAATTTTCACGAACGAGTACTATCCATCCGAGCTGATAGTGTCTTTCCGTGGATGAACACTATCTCGTCACGTGATCAATTTAAACCGAATCGGAGAAAATTCGTAAACATTTTTTTATCCCGTGGAAACATTCTCTCGTGTTTGATATCACCCTCGGAGACCCAAGGGCGGTTAGTCAGGGCAAAACGAAGTAAACCGGGCAAAAATCGTAGCTGCGAAAGTTGTCTATAAAAGTAAAAGAGCCCCTGGGAAACGAGTCTCCAGACCATTTCCAAGCGACTCTGCGAATGCTGGCTCCTGATTGAGCAAAAAAAAAATCCTTTGTATTATTTTGCCCAATCGGCGAACAGTAACTTCAGAGTCACTTTCGTGTGCTCATACACGGCGATTAGTGTATCGGCCATATTTTTTTTAATTAACATAAGATAGCCAAAAAAAGTCGGAAGTCATTTCCGATGTCAGAAAGAAAGATATCTCAACATCCACCAGTAATTTTTGTTTGGACCGATCAGAGGTATCGTAAATATAAATCGTGTCGTGTTTACCTGTGCAATGCGGGCGGTTCGGGGGGAGGGGGGGGGGGGGGGGTTGGAGGCGGTTCGGCATACTCGTTTAGCCCGCACTGCGTGCATTTCTTTGCAGCACGGGAATATTCCAGTTGGCTGAAATATCCAAAATAAAAAATATAAAAAAGAAATGAAATGAGTGATTGATGTAAGCTTTTAGGTCTCAATTTTCTGAAATTTTTATTTGGGGTTAAAAGTATTGAAAGTACTGGCTTGTACGTTTGATTTTACGTTTTTCTGACTTTATCTCAATATTTTTCGGCTGACTGCAATTTTTCCGCGCAGTGTACATTGTTTTACAGCACGTGCCAGACGAGATCAGACGAGTGTGCCGAATGGCCGCCAATGCGTCGCAAACAGGTAAACAAGCCGCTATTTTCGATTCCTCTGATTAGTCCAAGAGAAAATATCTGGGCAGATCTTGAAATATATTTTTTTCTGACATCCGAAATGATTCCCCTGACTTTTTTGTGGTTCTCTAATGTAAATTGAAATCAACTGCCGTGTAAGAACACACGAAAGTGACTCTGAAGTTACTGTTCGCCGATTGGGCAAAATAATACAAAGGATTTTTTTTGCTCAATCAGGAGCCAGCATTCGCAGAGTCGCTTGGAAATGGTCTGGAGAGACTCGTTTCCCAGGGGCTCTTTTACTTTTATAGAAAACTTTCGCAGCTACGATTTTTGCCCGGTTTACTTCCTTTTGCCCCGACTAACTGCCCCTGGGTCTCCGAGGATGGTTTGATATGTTACATGAACAGCCGGGCCCAGTAGTGCATGCTTTACAGAGTAAATTTCATTACCTGTGAGGTAGAGCGGATTACTGTTCATATCATGTAATGTAATATCTATCTGCTTTTATAATCCATCAAATATTTTTTCGCGCGCGCGATTGGTCGAAACACATCACGTGATGCAGCCAAAACTGGGGAATATCAGGTGATATTCCCCAAGTATTCCCCAGCTAAATTGTTCAAATGAATAGAACTAAACATTTTGAATAGACTAACAATATTTTGAGCGCTGACTTCGACGTTTAAAGGCTTCGAGAAAAGGTGTCCCAAAAGGCGGCCTTTTGTGTAAAAATATTTGAAGGATAATAAACACAATAGCCTTCATTTGGCTTCAAAAATAAGCACGGATATTTGTCCTTGGACATTATCTGTTCCTCGAAGCTCACAGTTTTCCTCGAACTGCGCTCTCGGAAAACTGTTCGTTTCTCGGAACAGATAATGCCCGCGGACAACTGAACCGTGCATATTTTCGCGCCAAATGGAGGCTATTGTTTATGTAACATTGATGTAACTATAGCAGAGAAAGGTGGCTCCTACCTGACATTAGTTTTGCTATTGACAATAAACAGTGGGTTGTACTGACTGAGGATCTCATCGTTAACTGAAATACCTGAAAATGAAGAGAAATAAATCATACATCAATTTACTACCGTATTTTCAATTTAAACTAAGGGGCTCTGCTGGAAATCCTCTCGATTTAATATAGTTTATTTATAGAATTTTAGAAAAACATTAAAAAATAACAAGAAATAAATGACAGGTAATCATAATGGTATACGTATCCGAGGGCATTGTTGAGTTATCGAAGCACGCGGGGGTTTTTAAGAACAAGAGAGAAGTGTTCTTAAAAATTTCCTTGTGTTCTCTGTCACGCCGCAAAAAAGTAAATCCAAAACTATTGAGTGAAAAAAACTCAAGAATATTACAGATTGTAGAAAATTACCAGATATTCTGTTTGTCCAAGTCTCGGGTTTGTACGGTATTTCGAACTCGAGTTATCCGTCAAAACGTTCCACACAACTTTACAGAGCACAGTATGGAAACGCCATGTTTGTGCCCATGCAGGTGGGCACCAACATGTCGGCCGGAAATCAATAAAAACATCTGGAATTCTCTTCTGCTATAAAAGGCAGTTATATCACTCTCATGAACAAGTAAACATTCGCATAAACACTTCTCGCAAAACCCCAACTGTTCAGATTGTTAAAAATCGCAGGAAGAGGCAATTTTTGTAAGCATACGTGACAGCTTTCTGGGGGCCATCTTGATGTCGTGTGGCGTGAAATTCCGAAATTCAAAATGGTCTATCTGTAAGACGGCGGCTGCTATAGAGCTAAAAACTTTCAGCAAGATATATATTAAGGATGTCTAATAGCCAGTGAAGGATAAAATCTCAGGGGTCTTGCGATTCTGAGAATTTTGATGACGTCACGTGAAAACCAAGAATTGTAACTCGATAACGTAGGCCGCGCGCTTTATCATGAGCCATAATGAACACGAACTGACCAATTACAGCGCGTGCAATTAATATAATATAAAATAGACACTCTGGGGGCGTAATATGACACCATATGTTAATTATTTATTAAAATAAAATTTAATTGTTTTTTGTATGGCATTCAAATGAATTTTAACGACCTACAGCTTGTGTATAAATGCAAAAATCAAACTACAAGCCATAATGTCACTTTGTAAAAGCGAAATGTAAAAATAACTAAAGGATATAATATGAATTATATGAAATGTGTTACATAGAATGCACGTACCATCTAAGTATTGCTTGAGCACAGCCCGGAGTTGTTGGTTTTCTTGAAGAAGTGTGTGTTTCTCTTTATCAAGAGCGAGCTTGTCAAGTAAAACCTACCAATTAAGGTGAGCAAGAGACACAATAATAATTTAGCATATTACAACAAGGTTAATAGTCTTTGCTTTTAAAGGTTTCGCTTACATTCAGTCAGCATCCACCTAAAACCATTAAAGATATACAGCTCATTTAAAGGAGATCTAAAGGAGATGGGGAATAACAGCACTCGTACAATTGTGCATTTACCAATATCCTACCTTGTTGTGCCTCTTCCAAAAGTTCTCCAGTGAAGAATACTCATGTAGAATCTGAAAAAAGATCATTTCGTAAAAGACGATATGTAAGAATGGGTAAGCTGCCCTAAAATAAATATTTGACTCCTCCCTTCTGTCTGGCCAATCTGTATGTCTAGACAAGTTGCTACATGATCCTACATGTATGGAAAGAATATACAAACCCGCCATGTCATTCTTCTGATAAAGGTTCCTTTAGCTCCCTACAGAAACCCACAAGGCTTCTATACATGTATTAAAAGTAATTAACTTATTCGCAAGTGTTTTCATACTCCACTAGGGGTTCCCCTGGGAGCTGTTCTTCCTTTTTACCCTACACCATATAAACACACAAGCGACCTATTCTCTCCTAATGTGCAAGAGTCTTAAGGTGGCTCATAATAGTTTAGACCTGCCCGTCTTTGGCATTCAATTACAGAAAGGGTGACGGTGCGGCTGAAAAACGTTTACTGTACACTAGTTATAAAGCTTTTATAAGTTAGCGAAGTCTGATCCAAATGACATCAAATCTGTTGCCATAAAAACATGAAAAAGAAGTCTAAATTAACCTATTTTGACCATTTTTGAGGCTAATTACTTTAAAAACTGCTTGGTAAAAGTTTTTGCTTTTGATATATTTTTGTCAACAGAAACAAATTTACATGTTAAAAAAATCTCTCGGCAGGGTTAAGGTGATTCCACTGAAAAAGAAGGAGTCTTTAGAATTTTCTAAGACTTGGTCCAGTTCATATCTATATTATGAGTATTACAAAAATGCAATAAAAAATGGGGGTCACCGTGCTCGTTTTTGTGTAACCTGGATGGCTATTATGATAAATATATGACCCACGAGGCTTATATTAGTAACCCTGGAAATCCGAAAAGTGAACTATCATTTCTAGCAAAAACCATTTCTTGCATTAAAATATCGAAGCAGTTCGACAAAACAGACTTTAATCTTACATAACCAACTATTTTAATTGAACTGGAATTGAGATTATGGAAGAAATTAAAGATTTTGCTGTGTGCGCACGTAAGCAGCACTACCTATTTACGTGCTTTTTAAAGCATTCAAATTAAAATATCTCAAAGTAGAGTATTTAACTTTTCTTTAAATGGCGATATATTGTAGCCAACCGTATGTCAATTAAATTACTGCATTAAAAAATGGGGGTCACCGTGCTCGTTTAGAAGAAAATAACTAGTTATTTCTCTGCCGAGCTTAACCTGAAGGAAATCGCCTAATGCTGTGTGCGCGCGCTTGTGGCACGCGCTTATGCGCGCGCTAAATGACGCGAAAAGTTATGCGCAGCAAGGATGCGCAATGCAATACAGTGGAATCACCTTAAGAGCCACCAACCATAACTTTATGTGAAAACAAACTTTGTAAAAAGGATTCTTATGCTGATCCGAAAAATATATTGAAAACAAAAACTTTCACCAAGTAGTTTTTAAGTTATTAGCCTCAAAAAGGTAAACCAAAGTGCATCTCTGACCTCATTTGACATAATTTGCAATGCAACAATTTCACTTGTTCATTGGTAAAAACTATACAAATTTGTACTATAGGTTATTCCTCAACATTACTGGTACACTAACAGCTGTGACACAATGCCCCTTGATATTAATATTACTTTTCCCCATTAAGATTGTTGCTTCAGCTAGGGGGAGTAGTGTAATTTCACCTCAGCCAGTGGTTCAGAGGGAGCCTCTTGCATAGCAGCAGCCACGTCATCATCTTCCTCAGGTGCCAGTGAAGATGCGTAAAATGGTAACACTTTCTCTGCCTCTGTTTCCAGTTTTCGGCACATTTCAGCCAGCTTTAAAATACTTTCTCCCTAGTAAAAGAATCAGTAATTTCATCAACTTAAATCAGTAACAATTGACCCATGCAGTTTCAAACAAGCATTCAATATTGGACTAGTGAAAGAGGAACATCGATTTAATACTGAAATGCAACATGTAACAGGAGAGAAAGAAAGAAAGATTTTGTCCCTAATTTGTGTTGACATTACCATGATGCTTTGCCAGAGTGAATTCTGACAAGTGACATGGCCCAAATAGTAGTAACAGCACATAAAATGAAGTCCTGAAAGAAAACATCCTTTCTGGCAAAAACTCCCACAGCAATGTCAAGCGATGTAAAGTACAATTAAATACCAACATGGGACATTTTTTTAAATTTAGACAAGTGACGTGAAATCCCCCCCCCCCCCTGGAAGGGCCTCTACCATGGGCCTTTGTATCTATTGTAGTGTGCAATAATACAGAGATACAGAGATAAAGTGTAGGTAAAATGAAAGTTGTTCTCCTGAACCGATGCATAACACTCAAAATTATTTCAAATTACTTCAAAAAACGGAAATAAAGAAATAACTGAACAAATAATAAATCAAAGGGCCATATGTGCCTATGATTGTTTTTTTGTTTGAAGTAGCTATTAGCCACTGCACCTGGAAAATGAATTAATAAAACAAGGATTTACCAAACTGCAATGCGGCCTAGCCTGCATCGCAGACAGTCTAATCTGTGCAATGGCTTCAAAAAGCTTGTTCTGGCATCCCGCAGGTTTGTGGTTGGACAAATTATTGGGAAAAAGTATTGATCGAGAATACAAAAGGGGTTGACAGACCTAACGCTACTCCCCTAGTTTTGGGTCTTTTGGCATGACATTTGCTAAATTGCTATTCTCTGAAAATTTGGGCTTTCGACCATTTTTCCTTCACACTTATATTATGCATGTATATAGAGTCATTTAAGAGAGAAATGAATTTTTTTTCTTGTTTCATTCAAGCATTTAGAGTTTATTTTTGGAATCAGTAGAACTAGTGCAAGATATGGCCAGATAGGAATAATGACGCTTCTTATGCCACGTGCTCGGGGTGCGAGGGATCTCTAACCTGTATTATCAAATTTTATTAATACTCTGCTCTATTAACTTGTTTCTTGGGTGTTTAACGTAAGTGTTGATTAAGGTGATGTTACACGGGACAACTTGCAACAACGATTTTTCACGAAAAATCGTTCACCGTGTAACATGGTACCGGGGTCGATTCTTTGCGCAACATTTTATTTGGCAACACGTTGCGAGTTTTTGAAACCAAGTCAAAAACTCGCAACGCAAGATGACAAATATTCAGAAAGTTGGCTTGTGTAACAGGGCCGCCGTCGATTTTTTGCACAACGCCTTCCCAGAATTCTTGCTGCTTCAGATCTCGCGCGAAATTTAATGAGCCCAGGGAAGTCCCAAGGGCCTTGGCTTGTAAACAAACAAAATGGCGTCTGCTGTTGATTGTGGCGACGAAGAGATGCAGATTTTAGAAGCCCCCAAGAGTAATGTGACATTAAACGACGCTGAGAGGATGGAGCTAATTGCAGTAATAACTCTCTCTCTTTACCTTTCTCTCCTCTTCATCACAGTCTATGCCATCAACTAAAAGAATCAAATTAACAAAGTTTTGACGCCGCCATCGACAATGTCCATTGGCCGCCATCTTTGTTTACATGGCATGGAGGCGCGTTGCTTGGATACGCAAAATGTTGCGAGTCAGGTTGGGTGAAAAATCGTCTCGTGTAACATGCATGTTGCCAAGTTCATTTTGTTGTAAGATGTTCGCGAAAAGTTGACTAGTGTAACATAGCACGAAACGTTGATGCGATGTTGTGTGAAAAGTCGTTGTTGCAAGTTGTCCCATGTAACATCACCTTTAAGGTCTTGAAAAATTAAATTCTGTTTGATGTATTGCGTGAAGGACGTAATGGTCAGCAGAATTACAAATGAAAGTTTACAACTGACCGACCACCAATTTTCCTCTACATACTATATTCCACTTTTGCATTGGCAAAAACAGTTGTAAAAAGGATAACTGTCATGTTGTGAAAGTCACAAATGTTTCCCGCAGAGCCCTCCTTCAGTGTAAAACTGTTAGAAAAAATGGTAATGAGTGACTGTATATTTTAAGGTGCAAATGTGCAGAAGTAAGGTAAAGTGAGAAAAAGTAAGGTAAAGCAAAGTAAAGGCTTTATTTCATGAGAATATCACTTTTTAGTGTTAAAACAGCGAACAGATTGTCACTGATGAACTCGTGGCCCCCAAAAATGTGCTACTTACCAGTATTTGAATCTCAATGAAGGAATGCCTCTTGCAAAGATGTAAATTGCTTTTAGTAGACTGGCTTTTAATGTTGAAAAAATTAAATTTGGTTTGACTGTTAAAATGCTTGTTTTCAGATATTAACCTTTTCATTAATTCTCTTCAGTTCTTTTATGGCTGTATTGCTCTGAAGTGTCAGCTGGGTTAAATGTGATCTACAAAAATAAGAAAACAATTTTACAGTTAATTAGTCCAATACAATGTTACTGTTGTGACCTTAAACCTACAATGTACATGTACCATCTTTGCAGACTCTGAAGCATCACAAAAATGCATAGTTTTTACAAAACTCCACACTAAGGCAAAGATTTGTCACCATCTTGTGGAATTTTTTCCACGATAACTCCCCACCCCTGTAGGTGGCAGTACTCCCCATAGTTAAGGACATTCGCGAGAAAATCTTCTAACATTGACTTTTTACTAAAACTTTCACCACTGTGAGTTTATGGGTTACTCATGTCAGAAATGTAAAAAAATTGGGGGTCACCGAATTCATTTCAGAGATAAGATGTCCGAGAGATCACCTTAAGATCTTATAAATCGGCGTTTGTTTCTGACAATGGCGACAGTGTCTGTTTGCCCAAAAATAATGCGAATAAATTCATGAAATGCAATTTTCTTGTCTAAATATTGTTTAAGGGGATCTTTTAAGCAAATTGATTCAACTGGTGATGTTCCTTTAGAAAATCTAATCGTTTAGTGATCACATTTGCACTCGCCTGGCATTTGAAAGATGGGCAAGATTTGATGCCGCACGGGCAAAAAAATTAGAAATTTGTAGACTTCCCACATTGACTTTTTGTTCATTTTTTTACAATCTGTCGAGAATCACAGAACAAAGCTGCCTATCAAAAAAAAAAAAAATTGGGGGTCACTGACCATTTGAGAGAGTAAACCGTGAGCGAAGTTATTGCAACAGCTACCAGCCCTATATTTGTTTGAAAAGTTTGACGTTGCGACATGAATTACGTGCGCAGTAAGGATGCGCAAAAACAATTAGCCCGGATGTCCTTAAAGGAAATGGCAGGCTCTATCCAAAAGGCAAACATTTTTCAAGCTGTAAGTATATAAAAGGATACATGATTTTACAATTTGTGATTCTGCAGAAAAAACCCTATTGTAACTGTTTGCTATGGGATCAGCTGAGATGATGTGATACTGGAGATAATTATGCCAAAATAGCATAAGATTTTTGTATCAGATTCATGGAGGGGGCATTATCCAGGGTTTTCAATAAGAATTGAAGTAGGCGGCAGAATTTGAGAAGTAGGCAGCGAAGGGGTTACTCGCGCCACAGGCGCGACCCTCTAGGGGGGTCCGGAGGCATGCTCCCCCGGGAAACTTTTAAAATCTGGGCCTCTAAGAGTGCATTTCCTGCATTCTGGGCCAAGAATTAGGTCATTTTTGACAGAACCATACATGCTCTATTTTCCAGCTTTTTATTCAACGGCTCTAATTATCTTGCAGACAAAATAGTCACCAAACACAATTTTTAGTCGCCAGATTGCAAAATCAAATAGGGCCTTGTTCAAAAGTGTTTAAAATCATTTCTAGGACTGACTACATAAAATATTGAAAAGGAAAAACAAAACAATCTTATCACTAGGTTTAAAACAAACACAATATATAAAATTTTGTGGCAACTATGGAAGGAATCAACAAGAGACACAACCCTTAGGCATACATGACGTGCTCAAGGGCTTGCAAAGCATTATAGGGCGATTTCAAACACGGTCGGCTTTTTGCGAGTTTTCCGATGTGATAGAATCTTTTACAGCAAAGGAAGAGGATGGATTGACTTCTTTTCTTATTTTGGATGTCTTAGAAGCAAAGATCTTTCGATATAACTTTCTGGAAGGGCACAATGTCTGAGGAAATGTCCGTTATTCATCGTCAACACACAGAAATGTAGTCGCCATTTTGGCGACGAAAGCAGAATTTTTATGAAATGTTAGGCTCGGTTCATA
Source organism: Meandrina meandrites (assembly GCA_963693305.1). Lineage (NCBI taxonomy): Eukaryota > Metazoa > Cnidaria > Anthozoa > Scleractinia > Meandrinidae > Meandrina > Meandrina meandrites. The sequence goes on from OY855913.1 coordinate 14,426,867, forward strand.
CGTCGCATTTTTGCCGTGTCGAATTCAATGAAACGAATTAAATTCGGCAGAAGTTCGACGTCTGAATCGGCTGTCGAATTTCTGCCGCACGTTCGACTAGTCTTGTCGCATTATCCGACAGAAATGCGACACCGATTCAAACGTCGCATTTCTGCCGTGTCGAATCTAATAAAAACTACACATATCTTGCGTTTGGATATATAGTTCGGCTAGCCAGTAAACACAACTTGCAGTATAACCTCCAAATTAGGTGCGACACAAGTGCTACGTATGAATCAACAGTCGCATTTCTGCCGCACTAAATTGAATTAAATTCGACACGGCAGAAATGCGACGTATGAACCGGGCCTTAGTCGCATTGGCGACCGTATTGGTCTAAATTTCAAGCCCTGAGTCGATATATTTTAACCAAGAATTATGGCAAGTTTCTTTTACGTTAAACGAATTAAATGTTGGCCGATCCGCGGTTCATGCTGTGGCAAATTATTTATCATGCTAATTCTTAAAATTCAAGCAAATGGTTAATCAAAGTAGGCGGCGAAAACGTGTGGAGTAGCCGGCGAGTTTCGCCGGCTGCCGGCCCTTATTGAAAACCCTGATTATCTAATATATTCATGCTGGATAAACAATGTGTCACTATATCAATGGGATTCTAGCTACTTTTATCTGAAATGTTACATGTAAAACAACCAAGCTTTTCCTTTCTTTCAATTTCTATATTCCTCCTCTTAACTACCTGTAAGTAACTTAGCCATACAGTGAAACCCAGACAAAATGAAGTACCAAGGGACTTGGGAAATGTGTATGTTATATAAGAGGATGTAAATGAGGTACATCTCTCGTCAGTAAACAGCGAAGTCAGTTTTTTTTGTGTGATTTTATGACTTTTAACAGCTGTATATGGTATCCTTTTGCAAAGTAGGCAATGACACATTTTATTTTTTGTAAGTCTTTAACATGAAATTTGGTGAGAAAAACCACATCCAGAGCGTAGGGTCAGAGCTTGTCAGGATGATCAAGACTGTACAATAGAACTCAACAAAAACTAGTTGGTGTCAGAGTGAATTGAACTTTACAGTTCTATCTAAAAAAATTGTTATTTGTCCTAGAGATTCTCCAAACTGTGGCTGTTAAAATCTCCTAAGCATCGCATACTCTTAAAAGTCAACTTCCTTTTATAAATTAGTTGATATTTTATTTACACAATCATGATAGTAAAAAATTGGTGTTATACATATACACTAAACAGCTAACCCCATTTACACCCTCAAATAATGGAGCTTCTTTATACCAGGTGCAAAAGTCCAAAAAAATTGCTATGGGGAGGAGGGGACTAGAAAATTGAATTATAACGACTTCACACTTTGCCACCAGTCAGCATCTTGTCAAGTGTCCCAAGGATATTTGGCCAGGATTGAATCCAGCTATTAAAACAGTATTTAGAAGAAGCAAACTTTACCAATACATGAGAACCCCTTAACTCCTGCATATATTTTTTAAAATACCGTCAATCTTTCTCAAGTTTGCATCAGACTACATATAATTACATAAACACAATTCGCATATTTCTCTATAAAATAATTTCAGAGAAACCAAACTGTACCTTTCCAAGTCTCTCATTTTGTTCATCTCAGCTTTCAGTTCATGAAATTGAGTGGCAACCACCTCCCTTTGCTAAAGAAAAATACAAGTGCCTCAATGTCAAATTTATACATCAATTGTTGCTATACTTATTGTTATTTTGCATACATTGTGTCCATGATTTGTTTTCTATATATGAAAAATTGACTCTTGACACAAACACTTATGAATATGTACGTGAGGACAATGCACCCTTATTATCAGATCAGGGGAAGATTATTGGAGAAGCTGGAACATGTGTCAAACCATTAGAAAGGCAAACAGCAACAAAGCTAGTCTCCTATACCTCTGTTAAGGTTGGTTTAAATTACATATTGTACACTGTCCAAGAATACTTTGGTCAAACCACATGTATACAAACCACAAGTATTTGATTGAATGTGTGTTCTTCTGGCATAACATAAAATTCACATGGTATCAAAAAATTTCATGTGGTATCAAAACATTTTCAGACACAGGATCCTGCCCACCTAAAAACAGTTTTATGCAAATTTTTCATCCACAAATACCCCCTATATCTAAGCCCTCCCTGCAAATAAATCCACTTGAAAGTGACATTGGGCAAATATAGGCCCACATTTCATTTTGAAATTTAATAGTAATTTAAACTATCTCACCTCTTTGATAAGTCGGTTTCTTTCATCACATTCTTTAGCATTGCTTGCCATTTTAGCCTTCAGCTGTGAAATGTTGTCCTGAAAGGAAGGTAGGTTTGTTTGTGTAAATGGCTAAGAATAATGAATGGTTCCTAACTGCACAAAATACATGGGCATGTACCTGCAATAAATAATAACTAGGAGTAATCGTAGATTATGCTGTGCGTTCGACATGCTCGCCATTGAAGAACATGCCACCACAAGACAAGGGTGTGTACTGCTACCATCGAACGCAAAAATTGTTTACAGCCTATCGTTATCGGCTTAATTGAATTCTTTTTGTGTGCGCTTTTGCGGCTAATGTCATTGTTGACATTGATGTGACACAATAAATTGCCTTGTAATGTCTTCTCACATGAGATCAAGGCCTGATCCTGCCACATACCGACATACATACTGACATAGAACGACTTTCGCTTGCGCGTTCACAGGACAACCACGGGACCACAGGTCACCACAAGATTAGGATGCGTTCTCCTATTGTCGAACGCAATCATTAATACATGTACCGGTATGTATATTAATCAACCACCTAAAATATTCATGTTCTCTGAATGTTGAAAACTGGTGAATACAAATGCTATGGTCTTCTCACCTGTATTCTCTGTAGCTTTCTCATTTGGGTTTCTATTTCATAAGAACTCTTCTCATCTTTTGCTTTTAGATTTTCAAAGGCCAATTTTCTTTCCTCTGTTGTTTCATTGTAGTTCTTCAGTGCCTATAAAAAAGTTACAATGTGTTGTTCCATAAAATATCCATACCCCTCCCACGGAAGGTTTTTTGGTTTAACCCCCCCCCCCCACCCCTCTGGAATTTCCACTTAAGCCCCATACTTTCCTTTTAAAATTTTGGCTTTTGAGACCCCCCACCCCCTCGGAATTTCCATTGACCTTCCATGGGGTGGGTATGGATCATATTTTCTGGAACTGCACAATAAGGCTGCTGGTCACAATTAACTTTACAACAAACAAATTCAGTTTTTAACTTTTAATATAAAGCTCTTACTTGTTGAAATTGTCTCCATAGATCCTCCACTGTACCTTCCAATTGTATTCTCAAAGCATGCTTTTCTTCAAGATTCTAAAGAAAAATAAGATTCACAACAGCTATAGGTTTTCCAAGCTAGAGAAAAAGACCAAAGCCTTTTAAGGAGATAAAGTGTAAAAGTGTAAGAGAAACTGTTAAGCTTCTTTAATTTTTTCAGCAACCTCCCATGATTCTATAGAAATCACTAAACTGTGGAATGGGCCTAAATTTTCATATCGCTGCCCCACCCATGCCACTATGTTCCACTGTCCCACCTACTGTTGTCAGTGAGATGCAATTTGGTTCCATTCCACAAAACCGTGGTAACTGTAGTACATGTAGATCAAATGGTAAAATATCCTTCTTTGCTCTGTTATGAAGAGCTCAGGAAGAGACCATGAAATAAAGACATGGCTAATTAAGCACCTCTTTTTCTGTACATGAACTTAGAACGATTGTGCTCTCATCACTTCTCTATGTGCTTTAATGTAAATACATGCACATAGAAAGGACAAGGCATAGATAATAAGGCTTACAGTCAAGTTTATCTGTCAAATCACTACATTACATTGTATAAATAAATGCATACTTTATTCTTTATTTCATCTCTAAGGCTTTGAAAATCTTGTTTTGCTTCATTTTCCAGTTCATTCCACTCTTCCTCCATTGCAAACATGATGTCCTGAATGTCATGCATCTCCCTTCTCTGCTGACTCACTATCTTCATTCTGCACGTCAAAAATAAGAATTTGACTCATGAAAAGAACTGATGTTGTTGAGATGCTACTGATATGCTGTATATGCTGTTGACATTATTCTCATGGAAGGTTTGAGCCGTTTATGAATCCTTCCTGTGAGGGGATCTCATGTGCAAGGGGCAGGGCCAAAGATGCTTGTGGTCTCCTTTAGAGGAGTGAATTGGGGATTTTGGTGTCAGGGTGTTAAGGAAGGAACAGTAAATGGATTTACTCATAAAAATACTTTTCAGCATACAGTGAAAACAATATCAAAACAAACTAAACAACAGTAACAAAAATGCCTTCATAGCGTACTGTGTTCTTGGTTTGTTTTACATGAAAATCAAAAACATTTCACTTGGTTTCATGGTTTACCAATATTCGCGAGTAAAGTTTTTATGAGTCGATGAGTCATGAGTCCATGAGTCAAGTTTTAAATTAGAGTTATTAATTTGAAAATAGTGCTACCCTTACTAACAAATTAAAGCTAACCAAGAAGAAACCACAGTGGAACAAACCGCAGGCAAACAGGAGTGGAACTTACTGCACCCAAACCAGAGTGGAACTAAGCATAAACAAAGTGAAGTGCTCTAATAACCTACTTTGTGTAAAATCACCTTAACTCATTGATGACATGACCTATTTGACTAAATCAAAGGCCCTTTGGGCTGTCTCGTGTCAGTCAAAAAGAGATTAAAATATACTTTACTAAATAGTTATTATAAAAGTAAATGTTTTGCTAAGCCGCAAAAAGCTTGTATGTTATTTACGCTTGCAATATTTACAGGAAGTTCATTAAAGACTTTCGCGCCACTAAAAAAAATAGGTGTTCTTAGAAAATTTACCATATCCGGGGATAGGGAAAGCAGAGACGGGGGAACATTTTGCTGGGATAATATTTAGTCTTCTTTTTCCATACGCGGGAAAACAAAATGCGGGAAAACAAAATGACAGAACACATATCAGCGCTTGAAGCTGCGACCATTTTGGTCGCCATGGCGAGTGGAAATAAAATTTGGCGACTAAATTTTCCACACAGGTCGCCAATTTGGCAACCAGTGTAATGCAAATGGCTGGCTATGCATCAACATTTTTTTTGGCAGTTCAATCACTAAGCCAAACAAATTTGACCACAAAATTTTTCATTACAACTACTTCAATCGCCTATTTGAATTAGGGATACCTCATTGCTCAGACTCCTAATTGTGTTGTTTGATGCGTTCGATCATGGAGCCGCCTATAAAGTTTCCAAACCAGATTTCCTTTCCATTATTTTTAGTGTACTGTACAAGAATTTAACTTGTTTGCATGTTTATCTTCCTTACCTGTTTCTTTAATCTTTTATTTACTTTTCTGCATGATAATTGGAACATTTCAACAAAAAAAAACTCTTCAATGCAAACGAAAGTAACTACGTTGGAACGTTCTTCGAACGATTTTAACTCAGCTCACAATGGTCAGCGGTATTACTTCATGTAAGGCGACATAAGGTGTCCTACTTTAAAAACGCTTTGCTTTTTGGCGACCAAATTTTTTCTAGTGGTGACCATTTTACAAAAGGAAGTCGCCAAAAGGCGACTTCTGAAAAACTTGAGCTTGGAGCACTGCATATTATTTATGATTTTTACCAAAAAACGTCCGTCCTCTCTATTTCCGACGCAAACTGAACGCAAGAGGAATTGAGCGTTACTCGAAGCACTCGTCCCCCACGTCACCTCCTTGCGCCGACGTTTTGCGCTGTTTTCCATTTCTTTTGTTATTTATTGCCCGTTTTTAACGATCAAAGAACAATATCAGAAAATAGAGTATTTCATACATGTTTCTTGTGACGAAAACGCTGAAAATAGAAATGCCGATATGTTTGTAACGAACGTTTTACACATATCCAGGCAAATAGCATTCCCAAGGTAAATAACACCAAGGTAAACTCACCGCGGGAATACGTTACCGAGGTGTTTGCGGTCACACACTTAACACTTTACGAAGGTCAATTTTTTCATACTGTTTTCGGTGCGAAATGCGAAAATGGGTAATTCGAGGGTGCTTGCTTAGCATCATCTCGCTTTTATTATTTATACTGTTTCGACAGTCCCCTACTGCTTTGTTAACAACTAACAACTCCGTTTATATAAATCTCTTTGTTGGATTTTTCTAAACCTTGAGATGAAATCAAAATACATATAAGAAAACGCACTATAGATCTTCCTTGGCTAGTGTTGTAGATTTCCAAAAAAATAGCATTTACTTACAAATCAGCAAGCCATCTATGATTCTAAGAAAGACCACGTTTTTGCTGCCTTGAACACGCAAAGTTGACCTCAGGAAATCTAAACCTCACGCCATCATATTTAATTTCAAATTTCTCTGTTTCTTTTATTTGCTTATCTTTGAGGTTTGCCTCACGATTGGTCATTTTATCTTGGGGTACTTGGAAAACCTACCTATTTGCCTCGGTAACTTTCGTGGGCGATTCTTTTGTTCTTTTTCACACCGCCATAAATTTACCTTGGGGGAACATTTTGCTGAGATAATTTTTAGTCTTTTTTTTCATAAGCGGGAAATAAAAATGGTGAACAGGCCATGAAAATGACAAAACACCCGGGAAAACAAAATTACAAGCACGCGGAAAAACAAAATGACAGAGCACATATTATTTATGATTTTTACCAAAAAAACGTCCTCTCTATTTGTGAGTTTCCCGAGGTAAAGAGCCCTTTTACCATGTTAAAAGGACGATGTGTAACCGCAACTATATAAATTTGACACACTACACTATTAACCTATTCCGTACTTGAAAGCCTACACCGCTACACAGATCAAGCAATTTGTTCCAGTCAAATTTTGTTAATTACATTTTATACAGTTACGAAAAAACTTTCCGTAAAGATTCTCGCATCGCGACTGCATAAAAACACAAAATCCCGCTCCGGCTCTTTCTTGAAATTCCCGCTTACCGCTCCTGTTTTCAGCTCCCATCCCGGCCGAATATCACCACATCTTCTTATCTGGGTTTCTTAGCGTGAGGTCTGTCTTTGACCTTGTTAAAGGGCAACTCTTGGGAAATTTACCCCGACTTTTTTATTTTTTCTATAAGTTGTTTATAGCAATAGGAATCTTTAGAAGGTAAAATTTTTTAGATATCGGCCAAAATGAATTTAATACGAATTTTCTTTTACGCCAATTTGGCAGCCACTTTGAAAACGTTCGGATTTTGGTACGTCACGTGATGCTATGTCACAGGTGTGGAAGGCAGATTTGCTTTTACTTCTGATAAGAGGAAAACACGCCAAGCTTCTCTTCATAAATGAGAATGACAAGGAGAGAAAGAACCTATGCTGTTCAATGACGTCCAAGATAAAAAAAGGTAGTGCTTCAGTGCTTAAATATGAAAGGAAATAAACTTAAAAAGAGTAAATCATGTGTTTGTGAAACGAAACAAATCCGTCAGATTGATCAGCCTTCTAAGGTCAGCAAATGTACATAGCTTTATAATATGATGCATCCTCTCTTGCACCATATCGTGATAAAGATGCCTTTTATCTGGAGTAGATAGTAAATTCAAAAGGGTCTGCGAGTGCTGACTCCCATAATTTGTCAGAAATCTCTTCATTTATGAGCAGGAATACTGAGCCTCTATATGTCCTATATGTAAGCGAAATCCACGTGTTCGGAAACAGACCGATATATTTTGATTCTGTTGTTGAGAAATTTGTAGCCACCCTCAGATTTCTCCTGCTGTTAATTGGCAAAATAGAAAGCATTCCCACCAGCAAATGTAGTGTTTCTTTGAAGTATATGCCTTCGAAAGGCGCGCGTGATTTGCGTGCAGGTCAGTACTGCGCAATAAGAAGCCACTACCCCGCGCGCTAGCAGAGGCGCTCTCGCGGGATATAAAATTATGCGAAGAAATGGGGAATCAAATATAAAACAATATCCGGATAACTAAGAGAAGAAGTGTTGCGTTAAGTACTTATTCTGTGATTCCTTTTGAGAAACAATTGTTGTAAATTAGGCAACCTGGGGTGTAGCATGAAACCCGGGTATGAAAGCGTGTCACGCTCTTTCCCTTCACCCTCCCTAGCCTGACCACGAAAGAGTTTCGTGTGCAGATTCGAGCAGATGTCAGTTGATGAGATAACTAAAGGAAAACATACCAAAAGTTGTAAGACACGAAGAGTGCAACGACCATTTCAAATGCAAACCATGAATTAAAACGCAAGCAAACGCGAAAGTAATAAGGAGCCAAACACAGCACAATTTTCGATTTTCGTGGGGGTGCTTTTCGCAAAAAGATAAGAAATTGCAAAATAAAAACATGACAACTTAATTATACCGATAAATATAAAATCACGCACTGCAGGGTCGGTAACACAAAGGAGACAAAGAATTTAACTTGCGTTTCTGTATTTGCAAGCTTTCAAACGCACAACATACATAGTGTACATTAGGCTGAAGCTTAAAACCTATACTATTGTGATAACTGTGATAAACATGAGCAAAAATATTTGAAGACCGAATATAAACAACAAAATGCAGCAAACAGTTTGGTTGTATAAAAGCATGTTTAATTAAGCTTCTCGCGTACATGCAAATAATAACAAGGCTTTTCAGGTTTGACTTAGCTCACAAACAACTGGCCGAGGTAATAGAGAAAGAAACTGTACATTTAGGACTTCAATTCACTCACCATTCGTCGCCGTCGGCGGTGAGGAGGTTCGATATTTTACTCCCTTTCTTTGTCTCACTGTTTTTCCCTGGAGGCTCAAAACGCCAGGGTTGAAATACCATAGAAGGTTCTTAATCATCCCCTGACATATCCCCTCCTATAGCTCTCTAAAAATTAGTGGAGTCGCTAGCAGAAGTTGAGCTCTCACTGCAAGAATTTCAGTCAGCCATATGCATGTTCGTGACTTGTTGCGGTTCCACACCTGTGACGTAACACATCTGGTGATCATAATCGAAGCATTCATGGCGAAATGTCACAAAAGCGATAAAATACGAAGTTTTACGTTAAAATTAACCGGTAAAAAAGCTTCTGAATTCAAATTTTTTGCTTCCTGTGTAATTTTGGAAACATTCGGAAGCTTTTACTGAAATATAGTTTTCTAGCCAAGAGTTGCCCTTTAACTTTTGAGATGTTTGTAAGATAAGTCAAGCTTAAGGCTTTTTTTAGCCCCCTAATGCAGCTGACTTAAAATGATTTTATCTCAGCGTACTGATAAACATTTCTCGATGATCACCAATTCTACTGGGAAGAAGCATGCCATCGCCTCAGTCTTCAGTTGCAAGTGATGTTGAAGTACTTGCTACGGCAAACACAAAATGAAAAAACCTCGCGTTAAGTCTGCTGACAGGACTGAGAAAGAAACGCACAAACTTCTTGAAGCGTGGGCCCCCAAATTCAGTAAGCTGTGGGGAGTTTCACAAAGAAAAAAATCAAAATCTGGAACGATATCTATTCTTCGTATAAAGAAAGGTGTCCAGAAAGCCAGAGAATGCTACAGCAGGTGAAGAAACGGCAGCAGAATCTAGAGTACGAGTTCAAGCAGCGATCTCGCTCGACTGGAGAAGATGGAATTCAGAAAATTAAAGAAGGCTTCCCCTATTTCAACATCCTGAATAAAGAAAGGGGAGAAAGTACGACTCCAGACTGGCATGCAGAGTTCTTTTATTGAAATGTGTGAAAAGAGTATGGAACAGGACAACGCAAGATTTGAACGATCAGCTGAAATGTTCCGTGATGCCCAGAGCCGGCAAATGGAACAAACAAACGCCATAGTTGACATTTTTAAAGATTTAGCATCAAAACAATTGTCTTTATCTAATCATTTATCTTCTGTTATTGAAACGATACATACAATTGTTGTGCAAAACTCATGTAGCAATCATAGTCTTTTTTAGGATGCTCGTTTTTTGTCCAACCTTTTTCAACGCAATTCTCCAACGAACTTTCAACATGCCAAATGCTCGTTCCACTACAGATCGTAGCGCACCGAACTTTAGGTTTTATACTTTCTCTGCTCCTGAGTCAGGCGTCCTCTGTCCGGCTAGGGTTTCACTAGCCAGTTGGTTAGTGAATAGGCACTGTCGACAGCTAAAAGGGGCCTTATGTCTGTTCCATTTATATTGCCTGTTGGACTACTAAGAATTTGCGTTCGCTGCAAGTTCATAAATCAAACACTCTTTCCTAATTGTCTCAATCATTCCATTTAAAAAATGTACAAAAATTTCACCTAATAAAACTGCTCAAATTTAATACATCTCTTTCACTGCTTTACATTCTACGCCGTGATTTTCCCTTAAATTTAAGTTCAATTCTGTTCAACTAAAAAGCCATTTATAATAAACACTCCCATCCGACAAACGATTACAATGAACCAGCAGAAAAGCATAAAACTTTCAATGCAGCAATATTTTTGAACTCCTACTTATAAACAAAAATTATTTGTTCTTTCACAACACGCGCACGCGCGCACAAAATCCGGCGGCCTCACAAAGCAAATCTTGACATGGCGGGAAAATTCCGCGGCCTCACAAAGCAAACGCGCATGGAATGCACCTTGGAATGCACCTTCTCCCCCTCGCATATTTTCGTGTCATCATGACAACGTCATGACGACACGAGACAAAAAGGGGGACCTTCCAATACTCACCTTTCTGTGTCAAATTCTTCTTTCAAGATTTCTTGTTCTTGATCATACTCATCTTGGGCCTCTTGCAATCTTCTCTGTTGTAAATCTGAATTGAAATTGAATTTTCAGGATTGAGCAATTTCTGATCAGTATTAACTGGATTTTTTTTTTAGCAAATCTTAATATTGCTTTGGGTGCAGATCTGGTGAAAATGCTAACATCACGATAATCACTAAAACTAATCAGTCTGAAACAGAAGGTACATGCATAATTTTCAATCTAGACATGTAACATCTATATCAAGAACCATCAGTGAGGGGAAAATAGTAACCCTGGCTTATACATTTCAAATATGTGACTTTTTGCATCCTGAGATACAGGTATCTGAAAAAATTCATGCGGCATATTGAAAACATTTTGCATTGAGAGCTGAGTTCATTGTTGTGCTTGCAGAATTCAGGCATTTTGTTGGTGGAAACAGTTTTCAGTTATTCTCACAACATGTACATAAATTTGTTTGTCAGAGTTGGATATCTAAATCTTTAGGAATGTTTTTTGTTAGGAACTTTTTTCCCTCATTATAGTTACTACATGTAAAATTCCTGCCAACTCTAATGCCTTACACATGAGTCTCATATCTCGGGCCAAAAACTTAAATCTCACACAGATCAATTTCTCTTGCCAGGATGAAATAATTTGAGCTGCTACAACCCTAGCTGTCACACTTTCGATTCGTGTTACCAATGCAAAAAAGGTAAAGTCCATGTGAATGATGGTACTTCCCCTAAAATCTCCGATTTTAAAAGTGGAATGTACTTCTAGTACTACTGATGAGGTTGTGTGTGGCAAAACCATCCATGTCCAATACACCAAACCCCGGGGGGGGGGGGGCACTCCCATATATGGGCCATATAGGTATGTGCCGCGGGATTTTGAGGCTCTCAGTCCTTAAATAGGGTATCAGTTTTGTTCGTTTTGGCATTGTGTTCCCGGTATTATCCTTAGATAGGGTACCTAAATTCTACCAGCTAAAATAAATGCCCAACAAAACGTAACAATCGCCTGTTTAAACTATAAACTATCCGTTCAACTAGTAGCAAAGCGATTTTGTAAAGATTTGTGTTTTGCTGTGTGTGGTTAGCCGTTATTTGGATCGTCACCCAACGCTTCTCCTCTCCTTGAATAGGGTGTCATTTTTCGGGTTTGGGCCTTAAAAAGGGTATTAATTTTCGTTTTCTTTATCCTTAAATAGGGTCAGGGTTTAAGAACCTTCGCAGCACACCCCTATCCGAAATTTATGGGAGTACCCCCGCGGGACACCAAACCTGAGTCAATTCATCTAAGTTAGGTATTTGACGATTTGACTTGATTCACAAGGAGTTGATCTGAATCACCTTAAGTTGAGTCGCACAAGACAGTACAAAGATAACTTGAACCTTCCTCATTCTTAAAACATGATACAAAACTGAGTAGATTCGTCTGAGGTGTTTCATCTCACCAAAAGTCAAATCACAGCAGGCAATGAAGGAAGCTGGTAAAGTGCATTAGACCAATTGCAGAGATGCCAACCAAAACAAATCAAAATCCAGGAGACTGCCAATTTTGCATCAAGATACCTTTTCTCAGTCCTCTAAATGGGGCCCAAAATAGAGCTCTGGTGATTCTGCCACAAAAGTGTGGCAATAATTTCAAAAATTGTCCAAAATAAAGTAAAAACTCATATTTTAAGCATTTTTCTTTGAATCCGGGATATTTGGTGACCCGTATGGGAGACCAGGAGATTCATTCTGTATCCAGCTGGAGACTCAAAAATGCAATCGACTCAATTTGGGTGTATTGGACAACCCTCAGTGAAACACATCCTGGGCCTGGTCTGGAAAATGTTTGGTAGTTTTTTGGAAAATCTTTTTTACTTTCATTGGAACATCTTTGTTTATGCCTGGGTATTAATTGTATTTGAAACTCTTGGCACTCCTACAATTAAAATATCATACCTTTGACTTGGAAAAAGTTGGCAGATATAAAATTATCTATATGTGGGACTACAAGTTTTATGTGACTACATGTACCAATGTAGCCATGTTACTGTGTGAACTACAAATTATCATATTATAAGAACCATTATTTTAATACTCACCTATAAGCCTGTCAACATTTTGCAAATGACTTCTTAAGGCCATTTGATATTGTTCCTCAGCTTCTTCAATATCATTTACCAAAGACTTGATTATAGCTTCCTTTCTGTCTATTACCCGCTCAAATGTCTGACTCAGTATCTCTATGTCTTTCTTCAGTTCCTGAGATTTAGCTGTAAATTAAATGATTGAAATAAAATAAGAAACAAACACAATTTAGGGTAACACTATACAAATACATGACTGTATAAAAACAAGGTAAATAAGAACAATTATTTCATACACAAGCAGGAAAACAGACTGGTGTGCTGTGCTGCATCAATTATAATTTATTATTGGTAAAAAAGTCATAGATTAGAAACAATTATTCAGGGGGGGGGGGGGGGGGGGGGGAAAGCAACTTCCCATACATATGTTCTCTTAAATGAGGGCAATTTACCAAACAAGAACCAATGCAATCAGGAGAAATGTAAAGCGGAAAACAAGTCTTTCTTTTCAAAATGGTGAGTTATTATGAAACATGCCACTAACTATAAATCAGTGAGCAACTGGGCTAGGAAGGTTGACTTTTGAATCTTGGATTGATAAGATGATGCAGAATCCCTTTACCAAGTGGTAAATGCCACATAAACAGTCAAATTGTCGAGCCTAAAAGAATACAGAAGGTGCATCCTCTGGATCTTTCAATCTTAATTTGAAAGAGAAGGTCATTTTGTTTGATTCTTTGTCCCTTGCTCTCTTTCTTAGTCTGTTGGTGTTGAGCAATACCCACAAGCATAGCTGTCTGTGAATGTTGCATGAGGATAATATTTCACTAATATTACCAGACGAGACTGTAAACAGGTATTGCATGATAACCCTGGATCACGTATGCTTAGAAGATTGTTTTGCACAGTAGAAATTTTGAATTGCTCACAAATTCAGGCCTTCTGACAGGGTGTAGGAAAAATAAAGTTGTGTAGGGTTTGGAGGGCAAATTGTGCTGTAAAAACCGTGGTTATGTGGCAATTGAGCTGGATTAGCAATTAAACATTAACCAAATATATTCACTATGTCATCTAGTACTCCATGTGTGGGACAATTTAGGACCTACAATGACTTAATTGCTCCCAATGTAGTAAAGCTTCATACATGTAGCTCAGTTGGTGGTTTCAAATTCCGTTGTAACCAGTCTCCTTAATTAACTAAGATTAGCTTAAACCTGGGTTTTAAATTAAACCAGGCCTTTTACATGTAATATTAGTAAACATACCTTCTCTCATTATGACTCTCCATTGGTTTTGTAGCTTGTTTAAATTAAATTTTGTACTCTTCTCTTCCTTCATTAATTTATCCTATGATATGAACAAAATAATTAGCTGTGATTATTTTAATGCCAGATTCACATATGATAAAGAATATCCTAGAATCAGACAGTCATTACATTTGTTGTTGCCATGAAGCAGTTATGTGTCAGGAGATTTTGAGTTTAGTCAAGTTTATTCATCTATTTTAATTTATAATTTACCACAGTTAGCACTCTGGAAAATATCTAGCAATAAAAAATGTGGAAATTGTTTTGGTCCAGAATATCACCATTTAATGGAGACCTTGAGGTTTCTTTATCTATTTTGTGGCTAATTATGACTGGGAACTGGTCAAGGTATTAAATGGACGAAACGAATGGGAGTAAAACTTAGGAAATTTTCTATGAAGTAAAAAATATAAAATAACATTATAATGGGAGACTCCAAGGTCAAACCCGGGTCGACCGCATGGCATGACAACTGGGCCACTGATCATGAGGCCCGCTGGCATCCAACTGAATTTTTAAGTATATTATATATCGTGTTACCATTACCATTATTGCCATGAACAAGTTAACTGAAGCACAATTCAGGCTAACCAGAGTGGAAAAAAGTTTCACTGCTGGTCATTTAGTCTTGTGTAGGTATAGATTGAATCAATACCATCATAACAAAATACAAAGGATAATCTGGGATAATCTGGTATAATTTTTATGTGGGATAATTTTTGTTATTTGTTTACTGCATTCCACAAGTGTGGAATAAATGACAACTACTTTTTGCAATGTTTACTTAATATCTGTTTATCAGTTCATAAACCACTGAATATATGTACTATTCTTGAGGGTAGAACTACATGTAATTCAGTTCATTAAATCTATACTCATTAGTCCTATCCTCTAGAATATACACTGTAGTACATATACAGTAAAACCCTGTATATTTTTTCTAACTTTTTCTAAGTTTTTAAAGTACTTATATGAATGGTGTTTACTGGGATTTCAGACTATATTTTAGATTCCTAAATAGGTCCTTAAACAGGTTAGCAGTAGTAATTAGGTAGTAATTAATTACACGTATAAGCGATGTATTTTCAACTTGATGTAAATACGTAATGTATTGTATTTAAGTGATGTATTTGAGTAAGAAATATCTTGTAAGTTTTGTTGCATGAAGGTAAATAAAAAAAGGGTTAGCAGTATGTTACAATGGAACATCCTAACACAGTCATATTGGAATACTATAGTCAAATTAAGTGTGGAAACAGTATGAAACTCAAGTTGATATTGCTATACAGTACTCACTGAAAAGAAGAAACTGCTGTATTTGTGCAGTCACAGTTGTGTTTATTAAGTATTTACATATACTGGGATGACATTGCAAGGAATTTGGCTCATTTTCTTTGCCCAGTAGAGCTTAGGTTTTATTTGATTTATGAATAATTTATTTCTAAGTTTTAAATTAATATTTGTAAAAATAAGACCCTGTTTTAAATTTTAGACTAAAACAGATAGGGTAAACACAGATGGAAGTAGTTGTTATTAATTCCACAAGTGTGCATTGGGTAAGATGATGAAAAACCAATGCTGACATGTGCTGATATTGTTTATAATTATCTCCAATCCAGCAAGTACAAATAGAATAAGCCAGTAGTATTTTCAATGTTTTTTAACATGTGACCAACATGATTTCTAATATAAGAGTTGAATGAAAGTGTACACAAGCAATTTATACGGGTTTCTTTTAATTAAGGGATGCTCAGTCAATCTCCTCTATCCTTGCAGATGGAAATTGAATGCATATCATTTAGCTTTAAAATAGAAAGATCCAAAATTTGTGGGGTTGACCATTTGTTTATTCACAGTCAGTGCAATAAGTTACTTTTTCTTGATGCCGTGTAGGTTGAGGGTTAGTGTTTCGATTCCAGTGTTTCAATATTGCTGTGCTTATCCTGATGATACCGGCCTCCTATATAGGCTACTGGATCCGTGGACACTGAAGGTATTAACGAAAACCTCTGGACACTGCAAGCACTATGTACGTAAATACGTACCTTCAAAAACTGTGTCAACATATCTTCCTTTTTCTTTTTCATTTCTTCTTCTGCCAACCGTTTTTGCTCCATGTATAGTAGCTTCTCTTCTTCAGTCATTTTTGCAAGTTTTTTCTTGCCTGATTTCTTTTTCTTTGGAGGCATATTTCTTCAGAAATTCCACAAAACACGAAAAACTAGAGAAGATGGAGGTTCGTCGACAGTGGACGAGTGGCAAATGTTGCTATTGACAACGCCTCCCATCCGCTGAACATAAGAACTGTCAAGCACCAGTGTTTATTTCATGTAAGGAAACTATATAGTCTAACAGTATTACTGTACCATAAATTTTCTCATATATCACAGTTAAATAACCACTGTATAAACTTTACGCCCTTATATAACCACACACACTCTTGTATACCCCAGAGTTTTATGGACATGGCTCATTCTGGGAGGCTATAGGCTATATGGTATCGTGTATTCTGGCAGACTATATGGTATCGTGTATTCTGGGAGACTATATGGTACCTTACACGAAGTATACTATCTGTCGCGCGAACACCAGCGCGCGCTCTTCTGCTCATTATTCATTTGCGCCAGTCGCGCCGGACAGCATGAGTAATCGCAATGTAAAGAAAAGAAGAGTTGGTATTGTAGGCTATGGACACATAGGTGAGATTACTAAGATATTTTCAACTATTTCATCTCGTCTAAATCTCGCCGTTTTAATAGTCTGCAGTCATGTAAGCTTATAAAGTTGGAAAATTTAGCGGATAAGGCATGGCTCGCACTTGGAAAAGTTTTGCCAGAGGTAAGATTTCCGCACAGCCCCATACATTAATTATGTATGTAGCTATTTCATACTATCACTATCTACAAACAGCAATCATGAAAAGAACGAGTCAGTCAGAAAATTGTATGCATAATGTGCGGAAATCTTGCCGGTTTTAGACATGTCATAGGACGAAAACAATACTACAAATAGGTAGATAAACAACCGACAGAGGGGTTCTAACTCGCCTTTTTCATCGCTCATACGAGCCAAAATGAATATGCGAGTGCTTACGAGGAGACTGGGCACTAGTAATTTCAATGGCGTTTTTCTTAGAGGGGGACATTGGGGGTTGCTGAACACCGCATTACCTCAAAAAAATTCGACAAACACCGCAATACCGCAAAAAAAATCGGAAAATGCCGCAATTTTATAGTAGGCCTGTACAGCTGGTGGATTCCTTGACATGAGAGCAAAAATAAAGGCAAAAACAAGCGGTGGGACAGTGGAAACAATGCACGGGCTTAAACCGGTTGTTAAAACAGTCAAATTGTAGATTAAAATGTGTGATAAAACAAGGCTGTTTCAGGTTGCTTCAGAAACGGCTAAAAATACTCGTTAAAAAGTGAAGAATACGTTTCTGTTCCGAAAATCGTTGACCGCAGGTTTCGAGAATACCGCAATTCAAAATTAAAATTACCGAAATACCACGTGAAAAATTGGCCAATACCGCAATACCGCAAACCCCAATGTCCCCCTCTTCTTAAAATCTGGCTGTATGACCCTGCCTCAAAGTTCAGAATTTAGAACTTGAACCAGATAAAACATTTATGCAAAATTAATTGAAAATCTGTAAGACAGATTTTTGCAAAAAGTATAGGAAAATGTGGTTTTTTGCCTATTGTGTGCAGTTCCAGAAAATATCCATACCCACCCCATGAAAGGTCAATGGAAATTCCGAGGGGGTGGGGGGTCTCAAAAGCCAAAATTTAAGTGGAAATTCCAGAGGGGTGGGGAGGGGGGTTAAACCAAAAAACCTTCCGTGGGAGGGGTATGGATATTTTATGGAACAACACATTTAAAAAAATTATAACTCAAAATTGGGTATCCATTTAAAATGCTTAATATATGTTTGTTCCCAGGACAATATTTAGTGGATGAAATACTTCAAAGAAGTGATCTAGAGCTAAGTTTTGTTTGGAACAGAACTTTGGACGTACTCAAGAACAAGGTAGAGGATCGCTACATTTTGGAAAGTCTGTCGTCATTTGCAGAAAGGTATCTATTTGAATACTGATGATTTCTGCACTTAAAATTATGTTTCAAAGTTTCTGTTTCAAGCATACCAATCCTACTTGACCAAAACTTTGAAACCAGCTGGGAATAGATAAAAAGAAAACAAAATGTTTATCTTAGAGTTTATATTTTCACGATTTGTGGATAGAATTTCTTCCTTTTCAGACCAAAGAGTAACTCTGTATAGATGCTGTGTGCTTGGGTGGAGTACAAGCTGTTTTCTTGAAAACAATGACTCGTGACAAAATTCAATTTCATATGCATCTCTTTGAAAATTTGCATCTGCTGATATCAAAACAAGTGATCAAGTGAGGCAGTGACATGAGTAGGTCATTCCACAATGTTTCCTGAAGTAAAAACTAACAAGAACACAAGGAGGTGATGATAACACCAAAGAACTGTAGAGAAAATGAGCCGTGGGAATGCATTTTTGTCTATTCTTGCTTGATCAAGTGCTCTTGTCACTTTCTGAGTGCTCTGTTACAACTTTGCTATCTATCCATTTCAAAATTTTACCTGCCATTGGAAAGATTCTGGAAACCGTTTATTAATGCTTGTGAAAACCGTTTTAATGCCTTGGGCAATCTGTTTGATTTTGTTCTTAACCGTTCGAACAATCTGAGAAACCATTTAAACTGCTTTTTAGCGGTTTGTTATCTTACAATCCGTTTGTTTAATGGATATCCATTAGTGTATGTTTCCCAAGTCAGGTCACATTTGTCCAATTAATGTTTGATTTTCTGGAACCAAAACTGTCTTGAAAAGATCTGCATTTTGAAAGCATAAAATTGTACTTCCCCCAATTTGCAACTTGATTGACCACCCCTTCAACTTCTGAAACTTTTTTGCCTGATACATTCGTGATATGCAGCAAGCAGCCACCCCCCCCCCCCCCCATTAAGCAGCCAGTTACTAAAGTCCTGAAACTATTGTCAGTTTGACATTGTAAATAAGACCCCTTTTACATGTGTAAGTGGCCACCTCTTTTAAGTGGCTGATTATTAAGATTATTTTTGCCCCTATTTAGTGGCCAGCAAGAATGTAATATATACATGTACAATGTTTGGCTTTGTTTCCAACAAGCTAGGACAGATAAAGTGTAAAAAAGAAAATGACAGCTGATAAATGTTTCAAACATTATTCCTTTTTACGCTATTTTGTATTGAAATAACGTGACCTTTTAAAATGCCTTATGTTAATTTCTGATGAACCCTATTAAGGGGCCAGCTTTTATTAATTAATATAAGGAGCCAGTTGCAAATTCCCTAAGGATGGCTGGCCGCTTACAGAGATAAAAGTTTGAATCTTTCTCTTTCAAAGCTATAACATTTTTCTAAATTATTGTTGTTATTGAAAGGTTTTATGAAATTTGCTGATTAAGCCACTTCAACTAGTGAATCATACATGTATGGATATCCGGTTTATAAATTTTATTTTGACAGCAAGTTACTTGAATTTCTACTTTCAAGCCATAAGTTGTCAAACACTGGTAATGAGTGCAATGTCTGTTCAAAACCTAAGCAAATACTTTTGCACGAATGGAGTCTGACTGAGTGTTAAGGCTTGAATTCTTCATGCGAGTCCACAACATATCGTGGATCAAGCAATCAAGATCTTAAAATTGTTAGTCAGGTTGCCAACTGTATCAACTCGGTGTTCATTTTGAAGGTGTTTTCCGATGGGGGTAAATTGGTGTTCCTCAATGCACTTGTAAAGGGGACGGCTAGTATAAACCACGTATTCTGCATTGCACAGATCACATAGTTATAAACAACGCACTATTGATTGATTACCGGTGGATTTGGCTCTTGTACTTTGAGATCATCGCCAATAGGCCTTATGCATGATGACATCTTATGCTCAAAATTCACCACCAAGCCTCGTTTACGCAAATTATTCTCAACCCCCTGCCACCTTCGTACAGTTTTCATGTGGGTATTTCTTTCATCTTTGCTGCTTTGGGAATTCGTTCATGACAAAATTTACAAGTTTGCGCTTCGAAAGCGAGGCTTGGTGATGAAATTATTATAAGAAACTATTAACTATAAACTAGAAACTATTAACTATAAGAAACCTAAACTTGTTTCGAAAATCAAGGTTAAGCCATCCATCACAAGCAGGCATATGCTGTGAATTACAAACTGACTGCATGAAGTAACTCAAAACAATTAGTGCCTGCCATTGTTTGTCTTCATCAAGCTCTGTACATTCCACATTGAATAACTCATAGAGATGTATTAGTCAACAATGAAAGAACTTTGTTTGCACTGTGCGAAAGATGATTTTTAATTTTGATGTAAGTCAGTCAGTCAGTCAGTCAGTCAGTCAGTCAGTCAGTCAGTCAGTCAGTCAGTCAGTCAGTCAGTCAGTCAGTCAGTCAGTAAGTAAGTAAGTAAGTAAGTTGCCTTTATTTAAAACACGATGTAGATAAAAGCTGACAAGCTTGTGGGGTTGTGTAAATTAAAGTATTAAAAGTTATTAATATTTACAATCTTTTAAGCTATTTACATTTGAGTTTGATTTTAAAATTAGTATGTGTACATGAGCTGAACCCAATTGAGTGTGTCCATGTGGATTTCAATTTTAAAACCAATCACAGGCCTGAAAGGTGAGACAGCAATACCACTGAAAAGTGACGTCCCTCTTGCAAGCAAAATTATAAGAGGATCACAATACTGAAGTACAGTATAAATGTATTAAAAAGGTTGTTGTTCATAGCGGTCAAGTATACACTGCAATAGTTGTCCTTAAAGTCTTTCCGCTTTTAACTTATGGTGCCGAGTTCAATCTGTGAGTTTAGGGCAGTCATAAGTCTGCTGGATTACTTGATGGATAGAGTCCTCCTAAGTATGTGAGTGGTTCCAAGGAGGACGGTCTTCTGTAGCTCTGTTATTCTAATGTTGCCTGGGATCTTGCCGATTATTCTTATTAGTATTATTATTATTATTTATTTTTTTTGTTGGTGACCAGACCCAAACCTCCACTGTTGAAACATTGATGTACAGAAAATGTTACGGACAGGGCTTGAAAAATCCGCTAGCCCGACTCCCGTAGCCTGCGAACGCAGACGTATTTCCGGCTGTCGCTTGTCTCCGCCGAGAAACAAGCGACAGCCGGAAATACGTCTGCGTTCGCAGGCTAGACTCCCGGGGCTAGCAAAAATTTTCTTTTGGCTAGTGAATAAAGTACTTTCCTAGCCCAGTGGGCTAGCAAGCCACTTAAAAGCCCAGTTGTTGAATTGACTGGCAAGATCTGCATTGAAATACACACTGGAAAAGAAAGGAAATGATGTTGCTGGAGATCAGCATAAGCAGAATGCCAATGAGCTAGCTGCTGCAGATGAGATTCAGACCAAAAACAAGAAGCATGAGACGCAGCGAAAACGTTTGTTTCTTCCACAGTGGATAACAAAATGGCCATGGGTGAAGTATGGTGAGGAAAAGGGTGTAATGTTAAACCAAACTTGGTGCGAATTTCCATCTTTAGCGGACAAGTCCAGCCTTTTGGTTAGTGGTACATCAAATTTTCGCGTTGATCCATTGAAGAGCCATCAGCATTTGCGGGAGCACAAAGCTTGCGGAATGCAAATGCAACACGAATTGAAAGAAAGCAACAACTGAACTGAAAGAGGGCTAGAGCTCTCAGGCTCTGGGCTAGTAAAGTAGCAATACCAGCTAGGCCATGGCTGTAAGGACTTCAGAAAAATTTTCGAGCCCTGTACGGATATTGTTTTCTTTGTTCTGTATAAACTATATG
Organism: Meandrina meandrites; assembly: GCA_963693305.1. NCBI lineage: Eukaryota > Metazoa > Cnidaria > Anthozoa > Scleractinia > Meandrinidae > Meandrina > Meandrina meandrites. Next base: position 14,448,839 of record OY855913.1, read on the forward strand.
TATATTTTTTGTTTTATAAAAGCGTTGGATTCGAAGGGAATGTTAAATACACTAAAACAAGGTATTAATGCACTGACATTGCAGCTTTCACTTCCACTACTTGACAAATAAGATTGTGCTTACTTTGCAAGTTTATTTTGCCGGGGATAACTTCAACCACGAATTGTGTGACTTGCGCGACTACTTTACTGGTCCTTTAATCATAGTACAAATTAAATTTGATTGTGACTTTTGTGAAGGAAAGCTGTTTATAAACAATAATCGGTAATTTCTAGAAGCGTGGTTATAAGTTGTTTACAACTTCTTGTTGCTATTTGAAATCTTGTACTCTATATGATATAATTCTTTAGGATAAGCATGCGAACAGGCTCTCAGGATCAGTATAGGGTGAGAAAAATGGTGAAGAACAAATTTTCCAGGAGCTTGATGCTATACTTCGCTAGGGAGTCTGTTGACAGGCTATGTAAGGCTAGTATGGATTGAAACAAAGTTAACCAGAGGTTTGTTTGGGCTCTGTTTAATACAGGGCTCCAGATTTGATTGTAGAAGTTGCACATCCTTCAATAACTGTGAATTATGGTGAAGTATTCCTTGATGTTGCTGATTATATGGTATGTTGCTACATATAATATCAGTCTTGGAAATTTTTCTTTTATGAGACATACATGTCAACTGAAATGTACCGGTAATAAACATTGTTATTGTTTCACATGCTGTCAACAATCCTGATCATCCAGGCAAGAAAAAACTGCACTGCTCCCTCATCAAGAGACCTTACATTACCTACCTAAATGGCTCATTTTACGTTTCATCCTTTGGCTTTCTCAGATAGGTTCACCAACTGCCCTGGCAAACTTGGATGTTGAAAACAGATTGAGGCAGAAAGCTTCCAGTGGTAGCCATGGTGTTTACATACCAAGCGGAGCACTCTGGGGTGGTAGTGATATCAAGAAAATGGCAGATAGAAGGACATTAAAGGTAATAATAATAATAAAAATCATAATAATAATAATAACAATAACAATGACTTCTTTATTTATACTTGAATTTATTTACGCACAATGTTAATTACAGGTAATAATATTGATAAATGACCTGCAATTGAAGGGTTTGGTGAAAATACTCCACAAAGTTTCTGGATCCTGCTTGTTCAATGTCAAATGCATATTGAGGGTATAAAGCTATAATTTCAAAAGTTGGTATGGTTGCTCAGATTTTCTGTTTCATTTGAAGATGTGGATACCTTTTTTGATAGCCTGCGAGCAGGCTCACCTTTGGGTCGCATGCACAAGGACAGAGCCACAAGAATGAGTCAGGGTGGAGCCAACAAGAAAGTGAACCTGCTTTCATCTCTAAATTTTTATTTCCTTCTGTGAAACCGCAGTAATTGGATAAGCAAATTGAATTTCACCGGAACCATAAAGTTTCATCATCATCATAAGCATAAGGCTGTCACGCTTTCTGACCAACACTCCCTGTTCCGTGCCACTGCTTTGGTTTCTTCCCAGCTCGTCCACCCTGCCTTGTTTCTTTCCTTCTGCACCGTCCTTTTCCAAGTTGTCTTTGGGCTACCTCTCGCTCTTTGACCTTCTGGTGTCCACCTCAATGCTGTGAAGCAGTTGTTTGCACCCTTTTTCCTGAATATGTGTCCCAATCTCCCTATTGTCATTCATGTCTCCAATGCCAAACTTTCCCATAACCTCCTCTCTGTTAGTGTTGTTGTTTCCCACTATGGCATTCATATCGCACATCACCACAATCTTTTCGTGTCTGTTGCAGCTTGAAACAGTGTACTGCAGCTGGTTGTAAAATTCATCCTTTTCCTCATTCACCGCATCATTTGTTGGTGCATATTCTGTGATGATTCTTTTGCTAATTGGCATCCATTCCATCAAGGCTCCTCCCTGGTGCAGCTCATCTCCTGAGTATACCACTGTCTCACCACTCTGCATTGTTACTGATCCCATCCCTTTCCATCTGGCCTCGCTTATGCTTAGCACTTCAATTCCATTGCCCACTATCTTCTTGGCTACTTGCCCTGCCCGTGTTGCTTCTGCCATGGTCCTCACATTCTGGCAACTCATGATCATCTGTCACTTGGGGGCTACCTTGGGGGCCATCGGCCCTTGTGCTTCCTGCTGGCATTACAGCCCCAGCAGTGACACCCCAGCTAGTGTTGTATCATTGTCCACGTTTCTGGTTTCTGTAACAACTTGTTTTTTATGGGATAGGGTTGTTAACCCAATGCCCAACCCCCAACCTGGAGGACAAGGGGGTCACTCTTTGTCTGGTCTGTACCCTTTGACCTGTATACCAGGAGTACAAGACTCCAGCCGACATAGCTCTAGGGGTCATTGAGACACACAAACCACCCCACCACGATAAGGTGGTGACCCTATTCAGAGCAGAACCATAATGTTTAACAGCGGCTAAACGTGCAACAACCCCAAGTGCTCTCCTAGAGAAAACACAATCTCAAACAAGATTTCCTCCAGGTCTTGTAAACTTATGCCATGTAAAGATACACATGACATTGTTCCTGCCATCTGTCACTGAATGACGCTGGTAAGCAGAAAAATGACGAGGGCATTGAGCCTTCATGTTGTTTCGTAGTTCGCTAATGGCCATACCTTCTAAACACAACACTTTTTTCATTTCCATTCAACAGTATGGCAAGTAAAATTTACAGAGATCAGAGCAGGCTACCTTTCTCTTGCTCACGTCGCTCGCCAACTTGTTCTTGCTGCTTTGTGCTCGTGTGTGACCCAAAGGTGAGCCTGCTCACAGGCTATTTTTTGAAGACAAAATAATAATTTGATCATTTGAAATAAAAAGTCAGCTTGGTTTTGTCTGTGGTTAGTTAAGCATGCACAACAACATTATGTACAACAAATTGCACAAATGATAAGTAGAATGGGGACTTAAATAAATGTGAAATAAATGAAGAAGTGGTCTCATTGCCACCTAATCTCACGTGTCATTGACCTCTGTGTACATGTACAGCCAGGAAATTTTGAGATTTCGTGTGAAGTTTGCATAAAGTCCACCCCGCTCGGTTTTTTAAGGGGTACTCGGCCGGGAAACTGGTACTCGTTTCCTCGTTTTCGCGTACCTCGTCTCGGCTGGAAACTGGTACGAACTCGACGTTGTTTCGACGTTTTGGGGGAGTTGTTGACTTTATGGTTGTTCGTTTTGCTGTTGTTTTCTTTGCTCTGATCGGTAAGTTACGTACATTGAATGTTCATTTGTCGTAGTATACACAATGTTATTAAAAGTTCTTCCAGGTTGCATTGATCGAAGTCTCAGGAAAGTGTGTATGACTCCTGATATACTGAGCATTAAGCCGCAGCTTTGCAGTTTGTGTTGTCAACCTGCTTCCGCGAAGATCGCCTCGCTGTTGTACCGCAGTTGCGATGTGCATTGTGCCAAACAAAGTCGCCCTTTACATGGTTTCAAAATTTAACCCACAAAATACCTCACCGAAGATGGACACATTCCAGACTCTCGAACGCACTCCCATAATCCATGATTACTTCTAGTTTATTTCACTTTAATCCAAGTCGCCATTCCACTTATCATTTATTCATGTTTGTCATTTTGACATATTGAGCCTGCAGTTAGCAGTACATGTGTCTCACATAAGAGCCCAGTAGACAGCTGTCAACCCAGTATACAACCTTGCTCACCACAAGTCTAACATGGCTTAGTGGTTAGATCATCCAATTGGTATCTGGAAAGGCATGGGTTGACTGCTGCTTGGAGCTCGGAAAATTCTTGTTCCAAGAAATTTGAATTGAGACCACTTCTTCATTTATCTCAAACATGACAAACTTCATGTACAAACTAAAAACCATTGTCAGTGCATGACATTTTGACAACCTCAGTTTAGGTGTTCTTTAGTGGACTAGCGCTACAGTAGCTAACATAAATATTTTTGTGTAGGGACTGAAAGTAACCATGAAGAAACACCCATCTTGTTATAAATTGAATGAACCTCTCAAGTCACAAAATGCACAAGTTAACTCAGAAGCTATGGTCCTATATGATGGTAGGTACATGTATTATGCAGAAAACACAATGCCACCCATGTCTTTGGGCTGATCAAGTTTACTCTATGATACTAATGTCCTGCAGTTGACCTGCTCCCAACGTATCTAGGCTTTGTAGCTCAGTTGGTACATCGATGCACAGTTGTAGGGTGATAGGTCATCAGTAGGGTGATAGGTCATCTGTAGGGCGATAGGTCATCAACAGGGTAATGGGTCATCTGTAGGCTGAAAGGTCACCAGTAGGGGGATGGGTCATCAATAGGCTGATGGGTCATCAGTGGGGTGATAAGTCGTCAGTAGGGTGATAGGTCGTCAGTAGGGTGATGGGTCATCAGTTGGGTGATGAGTCATCAGTAGGATGATAGGTCATCAGTAGGGTGATGGGAGATCAGTAGGGTGATGGGTCATCAGTAGGGTGATAGGTCATCAGTAGGGTGATGGGTCATCAGTAGGGTGATGGGTCATCAAGAGGGTGATAGGTCATCAGTAGGGCGATGGGTCATCAGTTGGGTGATGGGTCATCAGTAGGGTGATGGGTCATCAGTTGGGTGATGGGTCATCAAGAGGGTGATAGGTCATCAGTAGGGCGATGGGTCATCAGTAGGGTGATGGGTCATCAGTAGGGTAATGGGTCATCAGTAGGATGATGGGTCATCAGTAGGGCGATAGGTCATCAGTAGGGTGATGGGTCATCAGTAGGGTGATAGGTCATCAGTAGGGCGATGGGTCATCAGTAGGGCGATGGGTCATCAGTAGGGCGATGGGTCATCAGTTGGGTGATGGGTCATCAGTTGGGTGATGGGTCATCAGTTGGGTGATGGGTCATCAGTAGGGTTATAGGTCATCAGTAGGGTGATGGGTCATCAGTTGGGTGATGGGTCATCAGTAGGGTTATAGGTCATCAGTAGGGTGATAGGTCATCGGTAGGGTTATAGGTCATCAGTAGGGTGATAGGTAATTAGTAGGGCGATGGGTCATCAGTAGGGTGATGGGTCATCAGTAGGGCGATGGGTCATCAGTTGGGTGATGGGTCATCAGTTGGGTGATGGGTCATCAGTAGGGTGATGGGTCATCAGTAGGGCGATGGGTCATCAGTAGGGCGATGGGTCATCAGTTGGGTGATGGGTCATCAGTTGGGTGATGGGTCATCAGTAGGGTGATGGGTCATCAGTAGGGCGATGGGTCATCAGTTGGGTGATGGGTCATCAGTTGGGCGATGGGTCATCAGTAGGGCGATGGGTCATCAGTAGGGTGATGGGTCATCAGTTGGGTGATGGGTCATCAGTAGGGTGATGGGTCATCAGTAGGGCGATGGGTCATCAGTAGGGCGATGGGTCATCAGTAGGGTGATGGGTCATCAGTTGGGTGATGGGTCATCAGTAGGGTGATGGGTCATCAGTTGGGTGATGGGTCATCAGTAGGGTTATAGGTCATCAGTAGGGTGATGGGTCATCAGTGGGGCGGTGTGTCAAGGGCTTTGGGTCATTTTTAGGGTGATAGTCATGTGCAGGGTGATATAGGGTTATCTGTAGTGTGATGGGTCGTGTACTTTCTGTTTTCTAGGACCTATTCGTGAACTTTGTTCTTTAGCCCCAAATAACGTCAACACAATGGCGGCAGCAGCACTGGCAGCTCATAATCTGGGTTTTGATAAAGCACAAGGATGTATTGTGGCTGATCCAAGGCAAGATAAAATATTTTCTCTGTATTCCGGATTAATCACTATGAATAGTCAAGACAACAGTTCGCATTTCTTGTACAGAGAGGTTACTTACTTTATATAATGGAAACCAGAAAACCAACATGATGAGCCACTTGGATTGGAACATGAGTTCGGCAGTGCAGATCAAGTGCGGTGAGGTCCTTACAGACCTTGGGTTTATAATTGAAAAAGCTGTAGATGTTGATGGTTGATGATGTTGATTTTAGTTATTGGTACTATAAACTATTCACAACACTCATAATGATATGCGAAATTGGAATACACTAAATAATCGAGTTTTTTTATGGCTAGTCGAGCAGTCTCACGTGCGATTACGTAACCACTGATAATAAATACTAATTTGGCGTGAAAATCATTCGTTGTAGCTCAGTTTTCAGCGGAGCCGCGCAGAGGTGAACTGCCCAACTTTACGCCCAGAAATCGCGTGGGTCGTATTACTACCTATTTCTAAGCCAAGCTGTTCCAGCTTGTCTTAGTTCGCTGAACAGTCATTTTTTCCATACCTTCATACAACTGAACATGAATATGAATGTTGTTAAATAGAGTACTGGCTTCATCATGTCATAATTTAAGTTAACGATTTGACATTACCTTTTTTAGGTTTTACCTCAAAAACGTTCAACAGACAACTAGTCTAGCTGAAAATTGAAAGTTTTATGCATGATTTAAAGAGACAGCATGTTAAACGCGCATGCTTAGAAGGTTAGATGTAAAGTTCAAAAACGTAATGTGAGACTCGCGCATTTGCTAAAGATTTGTAAACTTTTGACTGGGATAGCGATGTCGTTGTTTTCAGACTGTAGGTCTATTATTGATAACCATGCTCCCCAAAAGAGTAACTTATAAAAATTAGCCTCATGTGTTACGTGCAACAATTTTGATACTATCAAAATCCATGTTGTGGTCTTTTTCATAAACATGGCAGGAGATCTTAGACTCTTGGTTGAACATGTTATTGTATTATTGGTATTATACCAACATGATTAGGGACCGGGTTTACCAGTAGTTTATTTAAAAATAAGTGATAGCGGTATTTTGATATTTTAACATAGTCTCGATGCCCATATTGTGGAGGTTGATGTCTGTGGACCTGGCGAAGAACAAAACCAATTCACAGTGAAGACGGTTCGTCATAATCCTGCAAAATCAGGGGCCGTCACAGGAAATGCAACGTATGCATCATTCCTTAGCAGTATGCTGGGTAAGAAATTTCACCTGCTCGCATTTGTTAATTATGGAAAGAGACATATCTAGTAAATCCCGTAAGGTATTAGTTTTACAGACTCCTTATGTACTTGTAGCAATGTGGTTTTACCAAGGTTTAGTGACTAGGTTTTATTTAGCAATTTCTTTGACTTTTAGCCTGATGTTAGCGATTTCGACTGAAACTGCTAAATTTGGCTACTTGATTTGTCAGGACGTGGCTAAATTTGGTAAATTTAAAAGTTTTAAATCTACGGCATTTGAAGTCGGACAATTAAGGTAAACTACGTTAAAAGTATGTGGGTTAAATCAAAGCATTGAAACAAAGTTGACACTTGCTTTAAAAACTATCGTTTGTACATTTCGGTTGCTACTACAATCTTCTGCTGCTTAGATACGTGGCTTTACATAGTGCATATAGTATTATAAAGGTGTTACCCTTTTAAGAATAATTTATCATTAATTGATATCACAAACAGACACCTGGTGTTGGTCCCTTGCCGTTTTTCAATCATTTTACTGTAATGAAACTCCTGTAGGACGGACAACGGACACTTGGGGAGTGTCTTCGGTTAGTGGATAATACTTCAAAACTTCGTATCCACATTTAGCAAAGTTAGTCAGCGCTTTGAACATACCAAGCTTTCTCTCAAAAACAGTCTTTTATAACGGATAACATATTTTCATAAGTGCATTACAGTTTGTAGACGCTCCCAACGTTTGCTTGAACAAGTGATTACGTTTTTCATCATTTTAGTCTTGTTCCAGTCTGCATAGTGTACAGTTATGTTTGCTTGAACAGGCAAATACGTCTAGACATGTTCACTTTTCCGAAGCACTAAACTATTGATTGTAATGAACAAAAGATACAATTTTCTTATATTATTTTTGTTCCAGTTTGTAGGATTTGCTTAAAGTGCTACTATCATGAAATTTTCACCCCTTGCAATTTTAGGCGTTTCAAAGAGTATTCAACGATATCTTCAAATTGCCGTTTTCCGTTTTCAAATATCTATTTTAGTTCCGGAGATATTTAAGCTTAAAAATCGTAAAATATGCAAATTAGGGGACTGATGACGTCATCTACTCAACCCAATTTTTTCTCAAGTACAAAAATTAAGTTATTTTTCTGCAGAGACCATTGAAACTTGGCAAACAAATAGTTCCACAGGTAACACACGTACAGTTGTAATAGAATTATGTTACCATGGCAACTCACTCTTTTCCACTCGCCATCAATTTGTTTTTAATATTTTAGAATTTTTCAGTTCCGGAAAAATTAAACCCAGACAAGATAGCCGCCAAATCCATTGATATGCTTGCCAGATCTCGCATGTAAAGCAATCTTTGCAAATATTTAAAAAGAATGCCAGAATGCATTGGAGGGATCTGGAACCTAGTATGTCGCCATGGTAACCAAGTTGTAAAGTTCATTTTGTGAAACACAACTAGCAGAGTGTTATTGTAAAGAATCAGAGACTTTGAATACAAATTGGCTGAGATATCACTTTATTCATATTTAATCAGAATTTGTTTGACTCTATGACGTCTTTACTTTGCTAATTTGCATATTTTAAAAACTTGAATATCTCTAGAAAGAAAAGAGATTTTGGAAGACAGTAAACGGCATTTTTCTTCTCGTGTAGAGTACTTGATAATATTTTAAAAGGGCTACAAAAGAAAACATGCGAATTTCATCATAGTAGCACTTTAAGTAAACGACTGTAAACAGACTCAGAACAGACGTTTTCATAGCGCATCGGTTCAGCTTCATTACCTCAGAATTACTGGTGAAAGCCGGACACTTCTCTAATACAGACAGTTGGAGCCGGTCCTGGCGGTGTCTGTCGTAGAGAGAGTTGACTGTTGAAGAATTTATCATCTATTAAAGTTTACACCATAGTGGTTTAGTGAAGTAGCGGACGACAGCCCACTAATAAAACATCACAAGAATGTATTCTACGCCAGAAATATGTAGAGCAAATAATATACTTCAAACAAATATAATATACTTCAAACAAATATAATATGCTTCAAACTATAACTCTTTGAAGATGCCTCTATCAAACTGGAATATATTTTGAGAAAACAGTGCAAGATTGCTTCATCGTGCTTCGTCCATTCAAAGCCCTATGTTAGAAAATATATACCAGCAGTTAGTGAAAATATCTTACATTCATTAATGGTTCATCGACAATTTTCTCAGTTAAAACAAGAAAGGCCATCATGTAAACTTGATATTGAAGTAAAAGCAATTTTTAATCAAGTTTGTTCTTTTAGAAGATATACTGTAACCTAAGGTTGTTTAATTTATTTAGTAACTCTCCTCATTATTAACTTTATTTCAGGAGCACACAGTCAAGGCCCTGGGCTTCATCTTTGTTGACTCGAAAAATATTTGTAATTGATGTATGTTATTGGTAATAAAGTTGGGCATTTTTTACAAGTGGCTTCAATCTCGCACTCGTTGGTCGAAAGCTGTGGTCGATGAGTATTGACCAGGAAAATAATGACGTATTACATTGTAAAGGATCCTTTGCTCTGTTCATCCCGTGCTGATTTCCAACTAAATTTTCCCTTTATCGGGCCAATGCATTTTCAATGTCATCATGTTGTTAGTAATAATCTACTTGACGTAAGGCAAGTGAACAACAATCTGGACTTTCCATTTCGTCCTGTTGCGTAGCATGCTGTGCCTCTACTCAGAGTAGTTACCGTAGTAGATTATAGAGATGGCATCGTATAATCCAAATTAACTTTGAAAATGGCCATCTCTGCAACCAATAATGTCAAGTGAGAGACGGAGGTGTACACTGAAGACCAATCAAAGTGAGGATCGCTAAAACTAGAAGCGGCTAAACCAATATATAAATGGAAGCACCTTCTACTGACCAGATCATGAAACCGTGAAAACGATCCATTATATACACCGCCCCCCCCCCCCCCCCACAAAAAAATTGCATAAGCAATCGTCCCAAGAGGGGAGGTACAGTATTTGTACAGTATTGTTTGTTGCCTCAGTATTGTTTGTTGTCTTGATTCTATTATTTTACTTCAACTGCATCGAATGAAAAATCCAGTTATGGTGGCCCGTGAGTATTTATTGGTCTAGCCAGGGCACTGAAGAGGAACCTTACTTTTTAGCGTCCTGGTCTAGCTTGTTCCAGGCGTTCCGTTAGTGGGGAGCAGCGCGAAATACGGCGAGCGAAAAATGAGGGGAACGGGCTATAATTGGTCAGACAGGTCCCTTTTTAAAACGCGTTTTTGAAAAGGAAAACATTAAGCGATTTGTTAAAATTTTTAAAGCCTGATAGAGGAATCCTGAAATGTAATATAAAATCATAAAAATTGTGGCGATCATGTAAGATTTTCCTACTTATAAGCAGTTTTCTGAAGCTTTCTTTTCAATAAAACGCGATTATTTTTAAAATGCCACGGTGAAATTTTTGTAATGATCTCAAATAATTTGACAAACTGTTGCATAATAATCCTAACCGTAGATTTTAAAAAATAGCGACTTCTTAATTTTGCTCCTTAAAACAAGGCGGTGACTGCTATATTGTTCTGCACGTCTCAGTTGCTGCATAAATGTGATAGGTATCATAATCAACTACCCACCCCTCAAAATGTTGATATCACTTAAAACTTGTGTGTAAAAGTTTGAAAGATCGGAGGATTACATCAAATCTTAGCTATCAATAAAGATGGACGATTTTACACCGAAATATTGATAAAATCAAACAATTGATGTGATTGCAAGTTGCAAAAATCTGTCGATTTGTTTTGCATTATTTTCAAGCCAGAACTAGAACACGATATTTTAAAGGTTCATGCCAAGTTGCAGCGTGTTCTTTCGTACGGTTTGAAGGCAAGAAACTTCAGTTGGAGGGAATAAAAAAGCCTGTGATGGCGATTCAAGCGACGCTTTTTAGAAGCGATTATAAATATCAATCTTTTCATCTCTTTAGAGCTTTTCTACAAAGTATCATTCATATGTTTTAAAATTAATCTATATTTGTAGTCATTTTCGGACTGGAAGCAACCGGGGGAAGCAACCGTTATGGTCGTCACTATGTGAAAAAAACCTCCACCGGTAATCTAGAGGCAAATTTGGCAAAATCGTTTCAAATTGATTTTCTTTTAACTGTGTTCAGCGGTTGCAAAGCTTATATTTTCTAAACATGACTATTTTTTATCAGCATCGTCATATTTTAGGGTACCCTTGTAAACATTCCCCTGGATATTCCCGCCATTTGCCCGCTGTAGCTAGTTCCCAGGACCCAGACTCATATACAGGTTGGCATCGGCTTTAGCGTACATGTTCCAATATTTACGAAATTATTTCTTGGTTCATTAGGCCTAGGAATCCCCAGCAAGTGGAACGATGCCAGGAAGCTTGAAACATGAATAGATTAGACGTTTATGCAGGTAAGGGTTATATATGCACGTACTCACTTACGTTGGACACGAAGCGATAAACAAGCGAATGCAAGTTTCACAAAACGGACGATACCGGAACCTTGTTAGTCACCTGCGTTATTTATTTCAATGAAATTATTTTAGGGAAGGCCGGTGTTCTCACACAGACCACGAACAGTCGCTGTTATCTTTCATGTGTTGTCGAACGAGAAGCGAAAACAAGCGAACGGGATAAATGGCCGCGCGAAATGGTAGAGGAATGAAATCTGCGTTTGGAGACAGCTGACTCTGATGCCCCAGGATTGTATTCCTAGTTCCGTTAATATTTTAATGCACCAGTCAGTTGAAACCACGGCCCCCGATCCCCGGGACATAGCGGGGGAGTAACGGTGATATTACGCCTGCCAACTTTGTCTGAGTCTCGAGTGAGACACCGTAATCAGGGTTTTCACGGATGGCCCGACCCGAAGTGGTCCGAAGATTTCCAATGCCGTTCCGAACATATGGACCGGGTGCCATTCCCAGGATGTGTTTCGTCAAACACAACCTCATAGCAAGAACTTTTTTCTTCTAAAATCGTAGAATAAGAGGAAAGTATCATCAACTACACATACTTTTCTATTCTTACATTGCCGCAAGTGTCAGTTATATTTGGTGGGAAGTTCTGTGAGATTTGAACACTACTGCTGTTTTGCCAGGTACTGACGTTTCGAATGGGGTAGAAATATGTTCTTGCATGTTCTAGGTTTACGCCAAGTTTTAATCCCAAATATTGCTGGACACTCTGTGGCACCAAATGGAGCTGAAAATTAGTTTTATCAGTCTTTTAGGGGTCTTGCTCTTTTCACTTATTAAGAATTACAGCATGTTAACACCTCATTTATTAATTAATCGGTTTATCCATCAATATATAAATGATTTTGCTGTTAAAATCAAATCAACTGCGATCAATATTGTGGCAACAGAATAAGGACGTGCCATTCCGTGACAATTTGATAATTAAATTAGTTCTCATTTTTCAGTTTCATAATTAAATATGCAAAAAATAGGCGCAAATTTCCGAAGAATTAAGAAGCAAATCTTCCAGCTGTGATGGACTTTGAAAAACCTTCCAAAGAGATGGTTTTAGTCTTGATTCGTTTGTTACTTTTAAAGAAATGGCTTGTTACGTGAGAAAAACAAAAGTATCATGTTACATATGTTTTCGACAAAAACAAAAGTATCATGTTACAGTGTTTTTCATAAAAACAAAAGTGTCGTGTTACAAACAAACAAACAAAAGGATGATTCTGAGTAAATAATTGTTGCAATGTGACACTTTGTAACAGCCACAAGATTATGTCTTTGTCACATTACATTATTGTTTCTTCCGGGCATGCCAGGTGTTAATCTTTTGCATTGATGAATATTTCACAAAGAAAAAAAAAGATCGCAAACAATACATGTTTGCTCAGGAATTTTTGAGAGTTTGTGACAAGGAAGCTTCCCAATTATTGTTGGAGACTCTGTGGTGCCCAGTGAAAACTGGAATTAGCTTAATTAGTCATTTAGGCGTCTTGATCATTACTGTTAATGTTTCACACATTTTATACACCCCATTGACTTTTTTCTTTAAATAATGGGTATTTGTGTTTATTTTGAATTGTTTTGCTGTTACAATCGAATCAACCACGATCAACAGAATAAGAACTTGTCATTCTGTGACAATTTAATGATTAAATTAGTTTTTTTTCAACAGAATTAAAATTTATGTTTTGAACGAAACAAATCTTTGTTGAAAGAGTCCTGATGTACATGTTTAAACATGCGCTAATTATTCTCTCCCACCACCCAAAATCCAATATCCAACAGTCTGAAAATGTTTCTCAAAAAAATAACTCTTGCATGCATTGCATGCCTATGTTTTAAACCTAGAGGCTGCAATCCTTTTGGTCAGTGCCAAGAATGATAATTCTTGAATAATGTTGTACACAGTGAATTTGTAAATGCCTTCTTTATTGTTAATATAAACTTGGACATGTTAATAAAACTTTGGAATTTAATAGCGGAGCTCCTGCGCGCGAAGCGCGCCAGCGGAGCACCATGGGTAAGAATTTTTGGTAAACCCATGAGGCAAAGAAAATTTGGTGCGTACGCCCGTCTGCCCGCCCGCACGTACAGACTCTCGGGGAGGGGGAGTGGAGTCCTGAGGCAGCGCGACTGGGGGTGGGAGGAGGAGAATAGGCTGAGAGAGATGGGGAGCAGATGAATTGAATCTCTACTTATCCCAACTTACGTACGTAAACAGAGCTTACAACTTTGATCAATTGACAGCTGTCAAATCAAGGTATCCGCTGACCAGTATCACGTGACCATATCGCGGGCTCAGATGTGGAGCTCATCGAGGTCACGTGTTTTTATGAGGTTGACCACAGACCAGATGATGGTTTTCTACTTGATCGCGGGCTCAAGCCCTAGTTTTTTACTTATTAATTGGGAAACAGTGCAAACTCAAGTAAAAAATAATAAATAGGAGCTCTGCTTTTAGGCCTGCCTAAATCTATATATTATTTTTTTGTATTATCAAGCATGCATGGTAAAGCTTTCAAAAAATCTATCAAGCCATTTTTAAGATTTTTGAAAACACACTTAAAATGGAAAAGTTTTAATGGTACTGATCATAAGAAAAACTCAATTCTCTGAATCACAATAATGAAAATCAACAAACTTTCACAGTACTGAAAGAAAAATTACATTTTGGCATTACTTTAAAAGTAATTTTATGAACACAGTGTCAAACATACAGAATTTTTTTAATTCTTTTGTATTTGATTTGCAGTTTACTACATAGTTTAAGATATTGGTATTAGTCACAGCTTTTTTTACATTAAATCTAATTTGCGCAAAATTTAAGTTTTCCTAAAAAATACATTATACCAAATGTCGATCCAAGAACAATATTTGGCGTAAGTGCTGCTAAATGGTTAATTACAAGTGTTAGGTATGGTAAAAAAAAACCATCTTGAGACATGTCAAAGCAAACAGCATCTATACTACTGACAGTTACAACAAGTTACAATATTTTATATAACCTGTCTGCAGGAAATCACCTTAAACAAATTAATTAATACTGTACTTAAATATGCCTTTTTTTATTGAAAAAAAAAATTATTGATTGCCTTTTTTATCTTTCATGAACCGCTTTTCCTCAAAGATGCTGTGAGCTGGTAAGTAATCCATACTTGTTATCAATATTAAACTAATAATATTGATATTACAATATAATACACAATTGTTAATTGGGAGAGAGTTTATTCCTTAGCCTTCTGTACTACATTAGAATCAAAAATCAGGGAATTTCAATACAAAGTCTTAAATTGTATTGTTTACACAAATGAAAAGCTTTTTCGCCTTAGCATAGTGGACTCATCTAAGTGTATTTTTTGCCAAAAGGAAGCAGAATCGATCGAGCATTTACTTTTCTCCGGTGCAAAATCCTCTGAATTCTGGAAATCTGTGTTGTCCTGGCTAAGAGATAATGGCATCCGCATTGATACATTGAAAGAAACAGACTTAATATTTGGAAAATTTGACAGTGCAGATGACTTTATTATAATTAATCATATGCTATTGTTTGGTAAATATTATATTCATTCCATGAGGTGCCAAAAGAACTTGCCAAATCTCTCAGGTTTTATTGCAAGAACACGACGTATATATAGTATTGAGCTCGCCATATTGCTAGGGAGAATAATAAATTAGACAAACATCTTAAGAAATGGGAGAAACTAATGAAAGTACTTATGTAAACTTAGTGCGATATTTTAAAATATGTGGTTACGGGGGTGGGCTTATGCATGGTGGTATATGTAAATCTTTTTTTTTTTTCTGTCTATTAGCACATTGTTATTAATACGCTAGCACCTAGCACACTGTAATATTTGTATTTTGTAATCTTTGTATTTTGTAACTCAAATCAATAAAAAAACAATAATAAAAAATATATATATTAAACTAATAGCTCCAGCTAATTAATGCATTATCACATGTTCGTGCTATAAAGGTTCGTTAAGAATTCACTTTTTTAAGATATACCCCCCCCCCCCCCCCCCCGAGTAAATTTTAATTTTTACTAATTAAGGTGATTCTACTGAAAAAGGAGTATTTAAAATTTTCTGAGACTTGGTCCAGTTCATGACTGTTATGAGCATTACAAAAATGCAGTAAAAAATGGGGGTCACCATTCTCGTTTTTGTGCAACCTGGATGGCTATTATATAGTAAATATATGACCCATGAGGTTGATATTAGAAACCCTAATAAGTAATCCATAAAGGGAACTATCATTTCTATAAAAACTCATTTCTTGCATTAAAATATCAAAGGAATTCAACAAAATACATAACAAACGATTTTAATTGAACTGGAATTAACATTATGAAAGAAATTTAAAAATGTTTCTGCATGTGCATGTAAGCCGCACTACCTACATGTAAATGCTTTTTAAAGCATTTAAATTAAAATATCTCAAAGTGGAGTATTAAGCTTTTCTTTAAATCGCAATATATTGTAGTCAACCATATGTCATTTAAATTAATGCATTAAAAAATGGGGGTCAACATGCATGCTTGTTTAGAAGAAAATTACTGGTCTGTAAGCTGAATTGAACATTTTTTACCCATCCCTGGTAGAAACCTTGAAGGAAGGATTTAATGAGGATTTTTACCAGCACCTTCGAATATGTTCTTTGCAATATCTTGGAAGATTCTTATAATTAGGGGTCCTTAAGGTGGTTCCATTGAGAAATTTCCAATTTTCTCCACAAGATGGTCATAAGGGGTAACTTACCATTAAGTTACCCCTTACTAGAAGGAAATTGTCATCAGTTTTAAATATATTATTGGCAGCATTTTACTGTGAACACCATATATATGATCTCAGGTAATTATGTCAAAATTGCTAGAAATTTAAATGTTAAAGAAATATTCTCATGAGGTTTTTCTTGTGTAAATGTTTTAGGCTAGAGGAAGCTGTTTCTGAGAGTCAAAAAACAGACCATGTTAATCTTGACATGTTAATCAGCAACTGCAGAAATACATCCCATTGTGTTAAAATGCTTTTACCAATAGAAGAAGATTCACTTAAATTGGTAAGTACAGTCACTTTAATTCCTTCTTCAATATCATCATTTATATTCTAAGGGGACAGACCAGAAACACAATAGTAGCTCCTGTAAATATCTAATTGCCGTAACCGTTCATCGATCAGTAGGATACCTAAAATGCATACGTCTCTACAATAACTATTATTGGTTTTGGCTCGATTCAATCCTATACCAATTACAGAACATTTTAGGAGGAGCCACCCATGATGTGAGCACGGTTACTACAAAACATAATAATGGGGAAAATAACGCAAAATAAACTTAAACCGTTAAATTATGAACTGAGCACACATGTCAAATACATTAAGCAGAGCGCGCGGATATAACGTGAGACTAGCACGCGCACCTGTATCAAAGTAAAAGGTAGCAGGTGTGAACTGAGGAACTAGAATTAGGGTTATATGTTATTGATGTCGATCAATCATAAATAGTTTTTAAGACGGAATCCGCCAGGACTTCGAGTAGTTATTGGACAAAATTATGTACCAAAATTATTTACACCTTATTGCAAGCTTTTGTCTTCCTGCTTCAAATATCTTATCAAAAGAAATCTTTTCTAACAAGACCAAACATCGAAAACCAATTTCGAAGTTCCGCTGAATTCCACTAAATCGCTTAAAAGACGTAAGCTCATTTTCATATGAGTAGTTTTGCGCAAAGACTCATTTTGACACAGAGGCAAAAGGTAATTACAACTCAGAAATGGCATATTGTTTCAAATTAGTTTAATTTTCTTTTCCTTTGTTTGAGATGATGAAAAAATGTAGAAGAAAGGAAAATAAAAATAAAATTAAACTGGTTAGAAAAATGTTAAACCAAAACAAATTTAAATCATATATATAAGAGATTTTAGCGAGAAGAAGTTCCTATGTTAATATGTAAAATTGATTGATGTTCATAAGTAGTGGGAGCACATTATAACATCTTTAAATATTTCCAAAACAACCTTCACTGACTTGGAGTTTTGGGTAACAGTGTCACATAAAGGAGTCAAGCACTGTCTTGAGAACTTGAGAGAGATGGCAGCATATGATAGAAAGCCATAAGCTCTTCCTCCAGTATAATTAGCAGGGGTTACTCCTTAACTGAGGTACATTTCTTAAATTTCATATACTTCCTTTCCTGAAGACTCTTAACTTTTTCCTTGTTTTCTGTTTCACTACTTGCCTATTAACAGTGGTTATTTTAATGTCAGCAGAAATTATATTCACATTTTGTATGCTTCTTCCCTATATAGCTTAGTCCCTACACCCTCCAGGTTTGTGTGTACTTGTATGCTTTGCTTAAACAAAAAGATATAAAGTGATTTAAAAAAACAGTATTAAATGCAAATCCAACTTTCTTTTGCTTTCTTTCTGTAGTGGACAGCTTGAATGTAGTTTTCCCTGTTAAATTATTTAATAATTTATTAAGTAGTGGTACTTATACAGTAGCACTGTAAATAATGTAATTTTATTTATGCCAGTTTGATTGTATATGCAAGTTGCTTTTCGTGATGTTTACACCTAACTGCAATAAGGTTGTCAAAGAAAAAGGAAAAAGGCAAATACTCTTACCACACACTAGAAGAAAGGAAAATGCCAAATTGTACCACAACATTTGTTAAAGCAATAATAACTACTAGTTAGTTCTCTTAGTTCTGTAACTGTCTCTCACCAACTAGCCCTGTTTTGTGCTGCGCCCCTGACTTCTGACCAGCTGGACCATCTCTTTTGCCTGGATTCTTTTTCCACTGCCCTTCTCCATGTGGTTTTAGGTCGTCCCACTTTTCTCTTCCCTTCAGGTTGCCACTCCATTGCCACCATGCAGTCATCATTCCTCTCCTTTCTGAGCACGTGGCCAATCCAATTCCATCTTCTCCTTCGGATTTCATTACTGATCTTCTTTACGCCTCTTATTTGGGAAATTGTGTCGTTTCGGATGCGTTGCGGCCACCGTCTCAGGCACGTGAACTGAAATCTATCCAGTTTCTTCTCCTCAGCAGCTGTTAGTTTCCATGCTTCACACCCATACAAAAGAACTGGTTGTACCAAGGTCTTTAAAACAGTTTGATTTTTGTATTCCGACCAAATGCAATGCTCTGTGTGATAACACACATAATAACTACTACACAAATGTAAATGTTAAGTTATATATACCCTTTTGAGAGTCAACTCAGGGTTTTACAGAAACGTATACAAGTAGGTTGGTTGTAGCACTGTGAAATCAGCAGCAAGTGATTTATTGTTTATACTTGTACTGAGTTTGCTCAGAAAGTGGCTTTTTCTTTCATATTTTGTTTATGCCTGTGTAAGCTTACATTAGAAATAATGTGAATGATTTTTATGTACATCTTTTTTACAGTGGAGCTTAAAGTATAAAGCTCCAAAATTATTATCTATAGTAAACAGTAATCCAGATAATCTTCACAGAACCAGTAATATTGTTTCACTCATGTATTGTTAGGGTGCTCTTGATGAATTGTCTATATCACTTAAAAGTTATCTTGAGACACTTTGTCACAAGAAAAGGCAGCTTGACTGTGGAAATACTACTGACTTAGGTATGTTGATGATAATTTATTTGATGGATACCATAAAATTTTATTCAGTTGAAGCTGCGCTTTGACATTTAGTTCACCAAAATCGGCTAGTCACAATGAATTGGATATAAGACTTATAGTACTGAAGAGTTTGCTGAAAGCTAGGTCTTCAAAACATGTTGCCACTTTTTTTCTTAGAAATGGATCCAGTAAAAAGTGGAAATGATCAGTGTAAAAGGTGAGCTTTTTATGTTGTATAAATTAATTAAAATAATTTATTACTGAATGTACATGTGATACACAATACTTTTGTCTTCTTTTGTCAATCCGTGACAACTGAATGATTGAATTATGTTTTTTTTTTCAATTAAATGAAAATTTACAGTTCTGTCATAAGAATGTGCACTTGAAAATTGCATGGTTTGTTTTTCGCAAACAAATGCAACAAGATATTTTTATTTTTAGTTATAAATGGTAACTTGACACACTTGTTTTTCACGAATTGATAGTGTCATTTAGAACTGACCAATGAGTTACTGTTGTTCCCATGAGAATAAACAAACAAAGAAACAAACAGACAATCAGCTAATATAGGGCACATCTGGCAGACATTTTCAAGAGATGACTTTTTTTAAGTGTTTGTCTACCAGCATTGTAGGGAGGTGCGGTGACCTAATGGTTAGTGTGCTGGACTGCGGATCGGCCAGTCTGGGTTTGAATGCTGGCCAGGGCAGTGCATTGTGTTCTTGGGCAGACACTTTACTCTCCCTCCAGCCCTAGGGGTGGAGTAGAAATACTTCTAGTCGCTTCATGCTACGGAGACCGTGATAAGCTCCGGCCAGCTGATGGCCAACTAGGCTCATATGCAGACGTTACCTTTACCTACCAGCATTGTAATGTCATGTTGTGTCTTAATGGACATTCCTAAGAATGGAATTTCAAAACATTAAATATTGGTGTTGACTCTGTGGCTGCAAGGTTAACCTGCAAATTAATTAGACTTTGAGGTATCACAGTGGTTCTTTGGCTTTCTTGGTGAGCGAGTGATGTATTTACATCACATCAATTAGATTAGGGTCTTGTATCAAAGAACCAATTATCAAGTTACCATATCTCCAGTAATATGGAGTTGTGTCTGATTGTTGTATTTTTTTTCTAACATTTTACACATGATCAACATAGCTTATAGATTGTAACCAAGGAAACGACTGTGACCTGCATGAGAAACAAAATACCAACCCCCCCAAAAAAATAAATAAATAAATAAATAACTCATGTATGCATTGCATGCCTATGTTTATAAATGGTAAAATATGACCATTAAACACCTCCTTATCTGCCGAGTACTAATACCCATAAGCATTTTGATTTTTAATTGGCAACTTTTCCATGTGTTGTTCTCAGTTAAACCCCCTCAATAGGCATTGTTGAGCCCTCATGGTCAATTTCATAGAGCATTTTTTGGTAATCGATAAAAATTAATTTAGTTTTTTTGGACTACCTTAGGCGAAAAATTGCAATTCAAGACACAATTGTTCAGAGAGGCAGTATTAAATTTTGTGATGTTGTGGGACTCAATGATGCAAAGCAAGCATTGAAGGAAGCCATCATTATGCCTTTACAGTTTCCACATTTATTTACAGGTAGGATATTACCTAAGTCATATTAACGCAAAGAAGTAAATTGACAGGTAATTCAGTATAAAAAGTATTCAGTAAAATGCTGTAGAAATCTGATCTGTAAGAAATACCAAAATCATTTCAAATACCAACACTTGACCGTGTTGATTCCTTGTTGTGGATTCCAATGCCCTAAAGCAAAAGTGAATTATATAATTATATGAAATGTTGTATATTTAAACTGTCCAGGTAAAAGTTTTAATACATGAAAGTTAATTGCTGTTACGTACATAACCTAAGTGATTGCAGAAAGGAAGACTGAACAAATTTGTGGCTTGGAAGCCACAAAAAATAGTTCCAAAACCAACGTTCCTGCTGATTTTGTGGGTTGTGACTCATTTGACAGGTGGGCGACAACCTTGGAGAAGAATCCTACTGTATGGACCACCAGGAACAGGTGCCTTTTTATTTAATGGTCTAGATCTATCATATGATAGCTAAGCACTAAGTTATATTAAAACCAAAATACATGTATCCAGATGGGCATTTTTAAATACCCTTTGTCCTCATCAACAATCAAAAGGTGTAAGCACAATAGAGATGGTTTGACTTATTGCCTTATAACACAGGTAAAACAAGGCTGGCTCAAGCAGTGGCTTCAGAGATCAATTCTATATTTTACAGTGTGTCCAGTGCTGATCTTGTTTCCAGCTGGGTTGGAGAGAGTGAAAAGTATGTATGACAAAATTAAAGGTATATAGGGCTCTTAACACCTTCAGGACCATAGCCAGCCAGGTTTCCCAATTGGAATGAGTGGGGGTGGGGTAATGTGAGAGGTGTTAGAGCACTGTTATACATATGAGTACTGGAGGCATGAGCTCTCTAGGGCCAGGCGTGTGTTTCTCAAAAGACCCGAAAACTTCTTGGGCCCGATCGCTAATACGGTCCCATAAAGCCCCCGAAACAGCTTTCGGGTGTTTCTCAAAGCGCACGAGAAGTTCGGGACCGAGAAAATCACATCATTTTTCCCCATAAACTTTGCGGGAGCTCTTGAGCTCCCGAAAACGTTTCTCGGGACTGATTTTATTGCCATAAAATTACATCCCCTAAGTACCTTTTTTGGAAATAAAGACGGCCAACGCCTTAAATGAAAAGGACGCCAGTATACGATGTGAGGGACAAAGAGATCTGGCATAATTTGGTGGTTTAATTGACAAATTTCAAAGCAAACTCGGGCGCGCGAAGAAGAACTCTTACTTTGCGAAGAGAGGGCCGCGCAATTTACAAAGGTACTTGATGGTCGACTTTCCCGCCTGAAATTGTTTACAGAAACTGCCAAAATTCATTCAGCGTATGAACAACAAGTTCGCAAAAGTCCTGAGTGACAATGATGGCGAAGAATTCAACCAAATGTAACTTTACTTGACCAAATTTCAAGGCTCAAAAACAAGATTAGGAAAGTTTATTAGCTCATGGTTCGTAAATTGCAAGCCGGAATAAAACACAAAAAACACTTTCAGCACTTACATCAGGCTGCCTTTACGTTCAGTAACTCATAGAGGTGAATCAGTGTTAAAAACTAAACGTTGCTGGAACTGTACAAATACGCTACAGATAAAACTTTACGGGCGATTCATCGAAAAAGTCTTGAATTTGATGCGTACGTGACGAACCCAACTCAGTGCAGAGGTGTCATTTGCAATTTTTGAACCAATCATAGGCTGGAAAATTGAAGCTTGTGCTATTCCTTGCGTTACATTTCCCGAAAACAACCCCGAAAATCTCGGGAGAAAATCGGGCGCTTTGAGAAACGCTTTCCGGAACCCGAGAAACGCGCCCGAAAACAGCCCCAAAAAGTTTTCGGGCCCGAGAAGTTTACGGGTCTTTTGAGAAACGCACGCCAGGTCACATGCTGGGGTATTCTTCCCCCCCATGGGAAACTATGCAATGTTAGGTTCTCTGTCTGTGAAAGCGTTTCATGCATTGTTAAGGTAATTTAATATGAAATCAGGCAACCAAAAGTGACCAAAACAACATGAAAAACCACGGGTAACCACGCCGTATGTGACCATTTGCTCCACCTGAAAAATAGGCTCCACTTTGCCTGTCATTTTCCCCCCCACGGATACCACAAGTGGTCCAAGCAGGACCAAGAAATGTGGGAACAACTGTTAGGCTTGTAACCAAAACACACTTTGCTCCTTAGTGATTTCGCCTGCTCTAGACATGTAGACACACAATTGTTTGTTAAAAAAGTGTAAGTTAATTGCCAGTCACTGCAGTGTAAACATTTGTTTTGACACTCTATTTCTGGTTTGTCACTTCCGGTCCCTGCCAATCCAACTCCGATACCCATCAAAACCCATTTTGACATCATCCATCAAATGCAGTTCCTATGGTCACCCATTGTGATGTCATTCAACGAGTACCTGTCAAAGTGGCTCTGACATTTTTTTGGAAAAATAAAATATTTTTTGTCACTCTATTTACGGTCCCTGTCAATCACCTACTGCGACGTCATTTGACTAACACCAGTCAACCTATTGTGATGTCATCATAACAGGAAAGTGAGGTACCTATGATGTCATCCTAACATGAAAGGGGGTGGGCTTACAATACTACTGCTAATTGCGCATGTTATTTCATCGGTCCACATAATAATTTGCATTTTGCTGTTTATATAGTTTATTGAAGTATTATACTTAAAAAAACTTGATTGGTAGAAGATCCCTAGGGTAACGATCAGAGCTATATATAACAGACAAATCCAAATGACATATTATATTTGAATCAAAACGTCACAATTTGTGTCCTCAAGTAAAGGTTTTGCGCACACATTCAGCTATATCTGTTTTTCCCTCTGATGAATTTTTAGTTTAATTGTCCATTTTAAAGAGGACAATTTGCACATCAAAAGTCTGCAATAAAAATACTGGTCACCATGCTTGTTTATGAGAAAACAACAATTTATCTTGTGTGATGCAAGCCATATAGAGAAAAGCCGCCATTTTGTTCATGTGTTGTTCATGCTAATAATGCATTAAATTCTGTGCAGTATGGATATCAATGCGCAATGCAATACCGAGGAATCACCTTAACTTTTGTTTTTCTTGCAAACCCTTTTTTCGACTATTTTGCTTGATACAAGAAAAATGGTAAGAATTGGGAGCATTGGGTTGGCACTCTCTGACCCATATTTTTGTATACTCTCAAGGGACTGTTTTAATTTGTCAAGGGAATACTTTTCGCTGTGGGCAATAAAAACGTTATTGGATAGGAATGCGTCAGCACTTCTCGATCCTGAAGTGTTATTTTCACGCGTCGCTTGTCATTTAGTCTGTCTAGCCTTTTGCAAACTACAGGTAGGTATTTTTCAAAGATCTGTGCCATTCATCTATTGAATCGCTTAGTTTTACATGCTTAAAAGCGGCTGCGAATCTTCATTGTCAGAGGATATTGGCCATTGCTATTTTCTATTGTTACAAGTCTATTGTTTGTTGTCTTCATTGAAAGAAGTATTTTTAGCTCGTCACGCAATCTTTTGTTTTGACCACAATTCACGGACTTGATCACGACTTAATGCAGCTTCGCAAGACTTCAGACAGGCAAATGGTAATGTACAATATTGCTTCGAACTTAAATGGAATTTTTAGAAGGATCGGTAAAGCCACTTAGTGAAAACTTGTCTGCAAAAAGCTGTTGGGCTAAAATTAAACTTACGCTTTAGTGTGAATAATGCAGGATCTCACGGCTTCAAAAATATGCAGAACTTTGAAGCTTTGATACATTAGTAGCTATACATCTTGAAATGAGAATTAATCTAAAACAAAACTTCCTTCAAGTTTCTTTCATTTGCCCAGTTTACGTTTGGAATTTTAGGCTTCTGAAGCATATTGATTTGAAAAGCACATGGTGACATCTGATATGCAGCGTGCGGCCGACTTACCATCGCGTTCGTGTTTATTTAATAATTGCGTTCAGTTTATGACTTTTTACATGCAAAGATTTACTACAGTACTTCGGAAAATGCAAACAAGTATTTTTTGTTATTAGTTATAGTGATGGAAAGCATAAAAAGCAACGTGAGTGTTAATTTTGTGGAAGGAATTCAGAAGTTTTCCGCTATCTCACGGCACCATGATTTGCAAATTATTATCCCCAATTACCGCTTTTCTGTACCAAGATAATACCACTGGTGGTTAAATAAATGTCAGTGATAGTTGTACAGAATAAAAACCTACCTTTCACCAGAGTGTTTTGAACTAGTGTTATATTTTGTAGAAAGAGTTCGTGTTTTTGCGAGTTGTTAAAATGACGCGCGGAGGTGAAGAAATTTTTTTCACCGTCTTCAAGTTTGGTTTGGGATCAATTTATCAAGGTTGATAATTAACATTTCAAATCATGAATTGGTCTTTCAGCGTGTCTAGTTGTAATAATAGTCTACTTCAGAAAGGAATTACTTGTCTGAATTTAGTACACATATGGTATATTTTTTCCACTCGCACGTTTGTGTTAAATGCCGTGAAAGAGCCAGGAATTTTTTTGGCGGTGGGTGCACGCTAATAAAAGCCTTCTGGACTGCGAGTCAATGGGTTAATGCATCACAAATCGCTTTCAATACTAACATTTCCCCAACGCATACTCCATGCAAAATAGTCGTATCTCAAAAAGATCTTTGATTAACTTTTATAGAAAAAGGTAAAGTTTGCATATAAGCCTAGTGGCCCATCAGGCCTGAGCTTATCCTGGTTTCCATAGCATGAAGCTACTAGGAGTATTTCTACTCCCCCCTTGATGGGATGCTAGTCCATCGCAGGGTTACCCCCAACAGTAAAATTATTCACCAGTCCCCATTTATACACCTGGGTGGAGAGAGGCAATATGAGGGTAAAGTGTCTTGCCCAAGAACACAACACAATGACCCGGCCAGGGCTCAAACCCGGACGGCTGGATCCAGAGTCCAGCACACTAACCATTAGGCCACTTTAATTTTGTACTTGTGTTTTTCTTTAATTAACAAATGCCTTGTACATGTTTAAAAGTTAAAATGTTTGATGGCTTTTTATAGAAATATATACAAAAATAATTTGATGGCACTCCTGCACAAAAAATTGCTATTGATACTGTGTTTTTATTTAAGACTTATCAAAGAGCTATTCCAAAATGCAAGGAATCAACAAGTTCAATCAGTGAGTATTAGAGTTGTTTTGAATTTGTTTCTTTCGTTTTATTTTTTAAGAAAATAATAACCATTTGTTTCTATTGTCCAGTATGTGGGGAAAATGCCTAAAGGTCTAGAAGGAAAAACCCAATTAAGCATAAGTTCTTTCCAAGCATAATAATTAATTGAGGTTTGTTAATACATTTAAAGTAAAATTGATATTAAAGGGGCACTATCACGGCTGATCATAGAAATTTCTATTTTCTAATTTCCTCAGTATATTTCCAAATGCCACCAAATACATGAATAAATTTGATAAATAGATCCCACAAAACAGGATAGAACAGTTATTTTGAGGAAGAAGTACAGGATTGCAAGGATGGAAGTGGATTGCGATTGATTTTTGGACAGGATGTCCAGAATTCAAAGCTGCCATTCTGGTGAAATTTTGAACATTTTGTTAGTCACTGTTTCCTCTTAGTTGATATTTCTTTGCATTTACCACTGTAAGCCTTTTTTTCTTCCTATTGCAAGACAATTAAGTACAATTTATAGCAAGCTACAGCCCATTCTTATAAAATATGATATTTCAGCCGTGATAGTGCCCCTTTAATTTCCTTGAATTTTATAGGTTATCTTTATAGATGAAATTGATAGTATTTGCAGAAAAAGAAGTATGCGTGAAGAAGAGTACACACGAAGAATAAAGACTGAGTTGCTGAAACAGGTCAGCAGATAGAGTTCATTTGGGGCCTGCATCTCTCTTGGCAGATAAGTAATCTAAGAACACTTGATGTCAGGAACCTGAAGCTTTGTTTGCTATAGTGGCTTACTAAAGAACAAATAACAGCATTTTGGGATAAACAAATTTCCTCATTCTCAGTGCTCATTTATTACCTATATATCACAAAATGCATAATATAATAAATATACATAATTAGCAGAGCTTCAGTGGCCCAAAGGGCGCAGAGCGGAGCCTCACAACCACAGAAATAGGAGAGCCACGCATTTAATGTTTCATTGGTCCGTCCATGTTTCATCATGGCTAAACAGCATGGTTTGCGGGAGGCAGGCCTTCTACAAACCTATGTAGGATGTCACCCAAAATGGCGGCCATATTTCAGAAATAGGCATGCTGCCTCGTTTACATCTTTGACATTGGACGTCCATGTTATGGCCAATTGACAGCTGTCAAAACAAGGTATCCAGTATCACATTACCACATCGCAGACTCAGGTGTAGAACTTATCGAAGTCATGTGCTTTTTTGAAGTTGACCACTGACCAGGTAATGGTTTTCCAATGGATTGTGGGCTCAAGTACTATTTTTTCTGTCTAG
Organism: Meandrina meandrites; assembly: GCA_963693305.1. Taxonomy (NCBI): domain Eukaryota; kingdom Metazoa; phylum Cnidaria; class Anthozoa; order Scleractinia; family Meandrinidae; genus Meandrina; species Meandrina meandrites. The sequence continues at coordinate 14,476,014 of OY855913.1, forward strand.
GGTACTGACAGGATTTTGTGAGCCATATTTCTGCAATTGGAGTTGACAATTCATTTTGGCTATCAGTATGGAATCTTTCTTGAGTAGTTATGTAATGATTTTAATAACAGTATTTTCAATGAGAGTATTTTTACAAAATTTAAGAATCAACAAAAATTTATATGATTGTGGAGCTCCACTTGTAGGCTTGGCTAAATCTTTATATTAGCTGCATTAGTGTTAACACTTCTGTTAGCATTTTGTGTTCACATGATATGTATTGGTTGCTCAGGTAACAGCAAATAAGTAAAAAAAGTAAAACTTTATTAGCGTGTGTTGAAGCCAGACATGTCACAAAATCCAGCTCCCAAAAGCTTGCCCTGATATCCTGCAGGTTGACAAGGATCTGTGACTTCCTTCCTCTATCACCTTCCACATTTGCTCTTGCCTTTGGGGAACCCAAGCACCTCCTCTGCTGACTCCATGTATGCCTACCTCTGTGTCTCCCACAACTCCTCTATCTCATCTGCTCTGTTCTCCTGTAGCCCTTTCCTTACTGCTTCGCAGTACATCCATCATGTGTCTCTGCCCTTCAGTCTGTCCATTTTGAACCTGGGCTTGAAATTCATGATGATGTACTTGCTGAGTCTCAGCTGGATCTTGTTCCTGAGGAGGTAGTGTTCACTGTTGACATTGCCCCCCCCCCCCCCCTGCACTCCTAGTGTCGAGGGCTCCAGATCTCAACTACCTGCTGATCAGAAGATGGTCTATATGATTCTTCACTCTCCTCTTTGCTGAGGCCCATGTTGCCTTGTGAATGTCTGTGCTGAAACAAAATGTTCCTGTGAGGAGCATTTGCCACAGACAAATTGCGCAGCCTCTCTCTGTTGTCATTCTTGGCTCACATTCTGTGTGTCCCCATGCAGCTATAGTTTCCCTCGTTGTCTCCTCCCACCTTGACGTTGAAGTTGTCTGTCACCACCACAGTGTCGTTCCTGTTACACCCGTGCGTCTTTCATCTGCTGCAGCTCCTCATAGAAGTGGTCCTTCTCTTCCTCCCCCTCTCGGTGTGTGGCACGTAGAGCTGGATCACTGACATCCTCTTGATTGGCATGGAGCAGGAGTAGAATCTAGCTGTAATGATCTGCTTGCTCATTGTGGTCCACTCTCTGCTCGCTTGCTCAACATGATGGCCATTTCACCTTTGTGCACCTTCTCATCACCAGCATATGACAGTCTGTCTTGATGTTATCCTCTGTCTTCTGGCCTCTGTCCATCTGCACGCGCTAATCCCCAGTATGTCCAGTTTGTATCCCTCCATCTCTCTGGCCACCAGCACTGTTGCTCCTCCCCTCAGTACAATCTCCGTACATTGCAGTGTCCAATCACAAGGGTGTCTTTTGGCATGATGATGGAGTTGGTTGGATGCTGAGCTTCCTGCAGGGCTTGGCCAATTGTTGTCATACTGCCGTTGCTGGCCCCCATGTTGCTGCCCAAGTCACTGATTGTTGAGTTGTCAGTGGTTTTTTAACATGGTGAGTTTTTATGGTACCCCCTACCAGGAGGACCGGGGCTGCTTTAGTCACCTCTTACGACAAAGTGCAGCCAAGTTGAAGGCCTATTCTAAACCCTGGGACGCACACGGGGGTTCTGCGATGCAGGCTAGACTTTATTTATGCAGGATAGTCCATTCAGCTCATAGGCTGGTATCCATAGGGGCCCTTATAATGCCTAATAATAATGTCTGTGTATTACACAGCAATTCAGTGTGACGTTAGTAGTGGTTTCAAAGGAGCCAGATTAGAAAGTTAATGCCTGTGTAGCACCAAACTCGGGTGAATTTTACCATTTAACGTTGTGTTTGATACTATGGTCATTCAACTAATTAAAGAATTTGACTATACTCTAAGGCATGGTTTACTAGTGTTCCTCACACATTTAACAGGAAATCAACTGGGACCCAGTAGCATTATATGGGTTTTTTCTTCTACTTGTTAATTCGCCAATTCACCATGTGTCTGAGTATTTCTTTGCTGAAACTATTGCTGTTTAACTGTTCACTCCACTGTGGTTTGGGTTTTATTGGTTGCACAATCCTTATAACTGCCATGTCTTAAACGCTTTATCACTGGGTATGTATCTCTTGTAATTGCATTTAGAATTCATCTTGCAAAACTTTCATTGAAATAACATTAACTAGCATCATAGGGGAGCAATCAATGTAATATAATGTGCTGGCAGGCCCTAACCAATTTCTCAAGTATATAGGCAGTTAGCTAGCAACACGATCCCTCAAGCAAACCTCTTGCTTTAACTTATATCATGTTTAAATAAAGGATGTTGTTGTTGCCTATGGTGCCTATGGTGCTAGATATAATCCAGTTAAACCTTGGGTGGATTCCTTTCTTATAAGCTGACAAGCTAACAAAGAACCTTTTGAACATTGCATTGTAGATGGAGGACGCTGATCACAGTACATCACTTAAACACTTTATTCTGTTATGTGCTACCAATTGCCCCTGGGAACTTGACACTGCCTTCCTACGAAGATTTCAGAAAAGAATATACATTCCCCTACCAGACAAGTAAGTGTTATATGCCTGCTGTTAACTGCATTGGCCGAAAAAATACCTTGATAGGATTATTTAGCATAAAAACCTGGAATGGACAGTTCTCTTCCTCCGTGGACATTCGATGTACGCTTTTCACTCTGACATCTGCTTAGCTCGTGCTACATGTTATGATGTATCAAATTATAGAGTTCAAAGCCACTGTAGTCAGGTTTGGCAACGCTGCAAATAAAAACACATTTGCCAAGGAATTCCTAAGCGACAGTAGACTTTGAAAAATTTGTCCCCTCCCTCCCCCCTCCTTTCCAGTCATCCCTGAATGGCCCTAGACGGCCAAAGGGAAAGAAATCATACAGCCCCTGACCTCGCTCGCATCAAAGCTGGTTGAGATAGATATCTACTCCATATGTTCCTGCCAGCAAAGCCAAATTGCCACCTCTCCTTCCCTCCCGTTCCTCAGGGTCCTCAGGCCGATTTGAAGTGATTTTGGCTGGTTATCTTCATTTGGGGTTTCCAAACCGGCCTGAGAAGCAAAACAAATACAACGCAATAACAGGAAAAGTCAATTTTATTCCCAAAATGTTTGCATTTACTATCAATACATTGCGTTGCTATACAAACCTTTACAGGCTGAATCTACGTTGCCAAATATCTCTAATAAACTAGTCACCTTCCTCTTACGGAGAGCTTAGGCTGCCCGTGCTTAAGGTCGCGGGTGACACATTAGGCTCATCATTATGCATTTATTGAAAGCGTATGCACGACGTGCAACGACTGACATCGACAAGTGTATGAAACATTCATGACTGAATAAAATAATTATGCTAAAATATGGGTTAGGTACTTATCACATTCATGACGATGCACTTGGCAGCCACCCCTGCATCACTGGTCATTATTCTAGACTGTTCACAGCCTCTCTTTTTTGCCATGCAAAGCGCGAGACAACCGTGTTGGTTGGCGTCCAGTTCTCTCGCGATTAATTCCTCGCGTTCAACTATCGAAGAAAAAAAAAACACGAAAAAATAGAGGGCTGTGAATAGTCTGCATTATTCAAGAAGATAAAAATTAGTGCACAGTAACATAATATCAGGGTTTCAGTGCCCTTTGTAAAGATTAATTTTGTTCTTTTACAGAGAGGCACGAATCGCACTGATAAAGATGCACTTAGCAGCCACCCCTGCATCACTGACCACAGAAGACTGGTGCCTGCTAGGTCAGAGAACAAAGGGTTTCTCAGGTAGTGATTTGTCAAACTGCACTTCAGATGCTATGTTTGAACCGATACGTGAACTTGAAAACAGCGCTCACTGGAAGCTCAATGAAGGTAAGAATTAAGAGCTTAGAGACTATAGTATTATACTCCTAAAACTTACTTATTATTAGTTCGTATAGTGTGATCGTCCGGGTGAGAGTAGTTCTGAGAACAACTGTTGTTGGTGACTGACGTTTCGACAACCTGTGCGGAAGTCATCTTCAGAGTCAAGTGAAAAGTTGTCAGTCGGTGATGTTATAAGTCTGGTCCGTTGTAACTGATTGGTCAGTTAAGCCGTGATGTTATTGGCTGTAAGACTCGTATTAAGTCCGTCAACAGTAATTGGTCAGTTTCGATCCGTCTATTGTTAGTCAAATTAAGTCGTTCTGTTCATGGTCTGTTCGTCGGTTTTGTTTATGTCGTTAATTAGTCGTTTGTAAGGTGCCGGTAGTTGTTGACATCTGTTGATAGGCGTTTGTTCTAAGTTTGTGTACCAGCTTTCTAGAGTCAGTCGTTGAAAATAGTTTGTATTGTAGGTTAAACATTCAGCAGAGTCCCAGTCAATTTTTTTCACCCGGACGATCACACTATACGAACTACTGATACTCCTGGGTTCAAACCATTTACTATGTTACTTATTATTATTATAAGGTAACAGGACTATTGTAAATTGTGTGCTCAATAAGTCGAACAAGGATTAGCAGGGAAAGGACTAGCATCAATTTGTCTTAGTTGTTTAAAATAAAATGAAATTATCAATAAGAATGATTATGTCATTTTAACATTGGTGTAAGGTGTACATGATTAACTCTCTAACATGCAGAACTAACACGAGAACTAAACATAGGCACGCTAAGCGTGCAGGAGTTATTTTTTCAATTGATTGGGTTGCTTGGGGTAAGACTGGGTGTTAGTCCTGCTGGGATGGTTGAGCTATTTGTGCATGGTGCATCACTAACTACATAGCCCCTTGCTACGACTAAGAGGCATTTTTTGAAAAAAAAAATGTTGCAGACAAAATAATTTTTACGTGCAATTTGTTATGTCAAAACTGTTTCGTTCAATAGTAAATTTTTATCATTTAGAAAAAAACAAGAACTAATTTAATTGTCAAAATGTCACGAAATGGCTTATTCTGTTAGTGCTAATTTTGTTGCTAGCTTTTTTACAACCGTAACGCAATACTTTTGTTTGTTACAGGATACTTTTGTGTTTTTGTCAAACACTGTAAAACGATACCTTTCTTTTTTAAAAACGCATGTAACATGACACTTTTGTTTATCTCACTTTTGTAAAATGACACTTTTGTTTTTCTTGAAAACACCATGTCTCCATTGAGTAATCGAAAAGTAATGAACGAAGTAATAAACAAATCAAATCAAAAACTATATTTTTAGGAAAGCTTTTAAAGTGTAGTACACCTGGAGTATTTGTTTCCTGTCGTAAATGTAAATTTTCATTCAACAAACAGGAACAAGAACTAATTAATTTTATTTATCAAACTGTCACGGAATGACATGCTCTTATTCTAGCCTGTTGCCGCTATCGATCGTAGTTAATTTTAAAAGCAAAACCATTTTAAAGTCAATACCCATACCGGTTAATTAAATGTCTAAACGTGGTGTGTTTAAGGTATAAACATAAACGCTACTTGCCCGAGAGTCAGCTAATCGCCGGAGCAAGACGCTAAAGAGACCAATTAAATTAATTGCGGTTTTCAGTTGGCGACACGGAGTCTCAAGCAGTATTAAATTCAAGAAGTTTCCTTGTCACAAACTCTTAAAACAAGAGGCCACAACACACTCTGAAGAAGATTCCTTGCCATTTTTATGACACAGTATTAACATCACAATGAGAACATTATTCTTCAAATCTGCTTTGTGCAAATGCTTTATGCAATTTTTACTACGGTCAGCGAAACTAGCCCGTCCTAAGGGAACGCTTGAATAACAATTTGGTGTTGGGTCTTTTGCTGGCGGTGTGTGCGTTGTAAGCAGGCGAGCGTTTCAAATCCGGGGTTAATTCACAACTCACCGATTCCACCTCCTACAAATCTAAAATCTTCGAATGAAATCGCTCGCTTACAACTGTGTCAGATTACTTCCCCTTTATAAACTGCAATTTCATTGGTTCTGATAGTACCTCAAACCTGATTGGTGTGAGATACAAACATACTCCACTGACTGACTGACTGACTGACTACACGGTCCATCGCGCCGACTAAGAGTTATTTTTTTGAAAAAATAACTCAACAAATTGTTATAGCCAAAGAACTGGTCATTCTGTGACTCGAGGAAGAGACCAAACCACGCTTATTTAAATGTTGGTGGAAATAGTCATGTTTTCAACTGAATAGAGGCAAATAAACATGTTCACAGTAGCAGAGATTAGTGTTGTTTTGCATGGTTAATTGAAAAAGCGAGCTAAACCTGCAACTACTCGCCTTTGTCTGCAGTACCTCTTAAAAATCCGCATCTTTTGTTTTGCTGTAATTACAACGCAGCACGTGTTTCATCACGTGCTTTGTGCTTCCCATGTACAAGCTCTTCACATTTTTTCTTGCTACAACACAAAATAAGCCTCTAACTAAATGAGGGGTTTGATCCTCGTGCTCTGCCCAATAGGTTCTTTTTGTGGCTTATAAACGTCGCTAAGACTTTTTTGGTGTGGTGTATCTGGATTAAAAAGAATCGCAACAACTTAAACTGCTTTTTACGATTCATACTTTTGACAAATTGTTTTTTTTTTTCAGATTTGTTTTATGTGCCTTGCCCGGATACTGACGATAAATGCATAAATTCTTCCATGAAAGATCTCCCATCAGGAAAGGTGTGTCATGTGTTCGTCGCTTATAAGAGAATTGTGGCGTGGTCTACTACCGTTAATGTCTTAATACTGTACCGCGCCGTGGCTTTAACGGCAAAAAAGTGGATTTTTACTCACTGAAAGCAAAGCAAAGAAGAACTTCGAGCGATTTTAAACTAATTGAGTATCAATATTGCACAGATGCGGACCTAAACGAATTGCAAGTGCGATGAACAATTTCAGGTTCGTTTCAGTTGTCACGCATTCTTATCCAAACTTTTCATCGTTTATGCTTATACTGCAGCTCATACGTAATGCAAAACAGTCGTGCTCTCAGAGAAACCTTTGATTTTCTTGAAAACACGAAACATTTGACTGATGTTGTTGCCATCCATTTGGTACAGCTTACATATGGTTTCGAATATTTTTTAAAGCATCAAATTACTACCAGTTTGCTGATGTTTCACCAGTAAAGGCACATTCGAAACGTTTTGCACTTATATTTGAAGGTGGCTTGTAACATTTTTAATAGTACGTCTGCTTTGGTTGATGGATCAATACTGCTAGTTCTTATTATATGTCTGGCTTAGTGAGCGGTCAAGATGAAGCGGATCTTGTGCTCTGATTGGTTTCTCGAGCGGTCAAGATGGAACCACCTTGACCGCTCTGGGTGGCCCTTTGTGTTCCCGCGAGCGAAAAATCTTTTTCGGACGCTGGTTCAAAAAGCTTTTCGTCGTAAATTTGCACTATGACGGGATATTGGCCTTGTTCTTTTTTGCACGTTCATGGACCTCGACTTCCTCTCAGTCCATAAACACGCTAAAAAAATTCTTGGCCAATATCCCGCCATCTTGACCGAACAAGCTTGGCCAATAACCAATATATATTGTATAATTACTGACCCTCATAAAATCCTATTGTTCTCTCTCTGCATTATATCGGTGATTTCAGCCTTAGAAAGTATTTATATTCAGTCAAGTCCAACTGTCTGAGGAAAACGGTGGCGGTCCTTTTTGGTAGCAGGGAAATTATCAGGGGTAATCCTAAACGCGCTAAAACGCTCAATATTGCAGTAGGCTGGCTGCACTGCAATATTTTTAATATTGCAGCCTGCTGGCAGTAATATTTTTAATATTGCTCCAGGACTGTGGTATTGCTTTCGGTACTTTTCCACTCAGTAATTTTTGAAAATTCACGAATGCCATAATGAATAGACCACAAGAAGTACCATTCCAGGAGACGTATAAACAGAAACATTTTACAGTTTATTTAGTGCACATCTGACAATGACAGTCTTTCTCACTTGTATGAAATAACAATTTTAGTACTATGAGTACTAATTACAACTGACTGATTATATTCTTCGTTCTGGTTTTCGTCTAAAACCTTTTCGCTTAACCCATGTATGAAAGTGGCAGATTCGTCTTCCGAAGAATCCTCCATCCAGCTTCAAAACATGCAGTAGCAGCGCTTTGCCTTCCAACAAACAACTCAAATTAACCAAATACATTGCGTTATATACAATGCAAATTACGTTTGCATGAAATTCAGATGTGGAAAGTTACATAATCTTTACAAGGAGTTAACAATGACTAAATTCAGGGAAATGAAAAAGGATTATACAATTTGTATTACTACTAGACAATACATGCTATTTGCATTGTTGGAGGAAGGAACAAGTAGGATTTTGTGAGAGTCAATGATTATATCATCTTTATAAGGAGTTAACAATGACTGAATTGGGGGAATGAAAAAGGATTATGCAATTTGTATTACTACTAGACAATACACGCTAATTGCATTGTTGGTGTTCCAAAACATCAATGTGAAGGGGCAACTGAAATCGCCGATGTAATGCAGAGAGAGAACAATAAGATTTTATGAGGGTCAATAATAGATAATTACTGAGGTTCGCAGCATTATTGGGTATAATGCAGGCAGCTGAGGCCTGCATTATACCCAATAATGCTGCGAACCTCAGTAATTATCTATTAAAGAATAGTTATTAGAAATTCGGCCTTCGGCCTCATCAACTATCACCTCTTATAGTTCACCACTTAATTTTCTCCGATTCTGATTAGTTTAAATTAATCACGTGACGCGATAGTGTTCTTCCTTGGAGGGAGTCTTGGAGGGATAATATCAGCCTATAATGCCCGTCTGCGGAAAATACCCGGATAGATTGTACTCGTTCGTGAAAATAGTTTGTAAACAAGCGGGCCTACAACTAGTTAAATAATTGTTTGAATTATCTGCATTTAGTGGGTTTCTTGTCTGGTTTTGTTTCGTTTGGTACATTTCGGCTTTCAATTCTTTCTTACTACTAAAAAGTTAAATATAATTCAGAATGTATAAGATGAAGTATTCAACATGTGGCGTGAACCCATGACCTCCCAAACACCTGGCGGGCGCTCTATCCACTGAGCTACGAGAACTCATGGTGAGCAAGGCCATTTACTAGGTTCAGATGTGACACATAATTTTTTTATAATTTCACTTAATTTTTTGACAAATGTCCTGAAAATTATTAAAGACCCCTTGAGAAACGTCATCGGTTCAGCATGCATTGTATGCCGTTAATTTGGTCAAGCCAGGCCCGGAGGCAGAACGTGCGAAGATTCCGATTTTGTTCGGCGGCTCAAAAGATGTTTGTGCATAATTTACGCGTCATTCCTGGGTTATAAGACAGTACAGTAGAATCCAGGATTTCTTGAACCTCGAGGGTAAACGAAAATTGCTTCGAGAAATCGGGAGGCTCGAGAATTTGGGGGTAAAATTACAGAGAAGTACAATCCAAGGGAAACCAAAATTGATTCGAGAAATTGGGGGTAAAATTACAAAGAAGTACAATCCAAGAGAAACCAAAATTGATTCGAGAAATTGGGGGTAAAATTACAAAGAAGTACAATCCAAGGGAACCCAAAATTGATTCGAGAAATTGGGAGTTTGGAGAAACCGAGGGTTTGAGAAGTCGGGATTCTCCTGTGTCATTTATGCGCGCTGTTATTGGTTTATTACTTACACTGAAATAAGTTCCTTTTCTCGTGGACCTTGAAAACAAACCCAAATTTTATTTACCTAAACTATTGTTTGTTTTCCAAAATTTTGTTGTATTTAGTAAATTTAATCTCGATAGTTGGGGGGGGGGGGGGGGGGGGGGGATGCTCTCCACATTTCCCGAGCCAGGGTCTTATGTAAAGAGCGCTCGACCGTCACTCGTGCTGTCCTATTATAATCATACGAGTGATTACGAAGCACTAATACTTTTATTTATTGATTTACACCTAGATACATCCTCGTCCCGTGAAACTTGATGACTTCTTGAACATATTGTCACACAATACCAGCACAGTAGCAAAAGACGACCTGGAAAGATTTGAACAGTTTACCATCAATCTTGGACAGAGGGGATAAGTATGAACTGCAAGCTACACTCAGCATGCTTGTTCGTAGCCAAGCCGGTGTCTTAGCGGGCTTAGACCGTCCTGGTCCAGCTTACGCCAGCTCATTTGGACCTTTAGTGAGACCCAATGTAAGACTGATACATTGTACACTGCAAAACAGTCTCTTCCGCTTGTTTCACTGTGCTAAAATATGGACTGTAACGAGTCATGTTTTTACTTCAGTGCACTTGGATGTGATGGTTGAAATATGTAAAGTATGCAAATACCAGCGTACGTCAAAGCATCTGAAGCATATTTATACTTCCAGCAAAGGAGAATAAAGTTTTTCGTCATGGAATAAACTTTGTCGAAAACGTAAAAGAAATTTTTTTGACATAACCAAATGGTCCAATTATTTTACTTATTATTTCAAAGAATAGAGTAATTTTACCCAAGTCAAAACGTGAAGCAGATACAGTAGTACCAGAAGTCCATAACTCTGGTAGTACACAATAAGATACCATTAGTGACACCACATCAGGAAAGACTTGAAAATCAATGGGTGTCTTGATTGAACCATATACAGCGCGGAAACGAGGCTAGAACGCAAAAGAAGAGAAGAATCGCTTACAATAGCCTGCAAGCAGCCTCTCTTTGGGGGCAACGCGCGAGTGGCGAAGCCGCGAGTTGCTGCGAGCGCGCGACGCGTTTCTCGTTGCTCGCGGGCTCGCTTTGCTCACCCACTCAGCGGCTCGCTATTTCGCGGCCGCTCGCACGCTGCTACCAAACTCGCGGCCCCCAAAGAGAGCCTGCTCACAGGCTACACTTCCACCCACTGATAAAGGAAGCAACATGCGTTGCACGAGCCTTCTTCAAACCTATCAACATCAGTATTGAGACAACTTTAGACCAAATTAAGGATACGTTAGAGTATAAGGCAGGATCGCAGGTCCAGTATATCACATTTTCTGTCCTGCGAAGCAAGCTACATAGATGAGACGGAGATGAGTCTGCGGAAAAAATTATGACGTTTCGTATGCTACAACGAAACGTAAATCTTCAGAAGTGACCGTTAATTAGATACCAGTCTACAACAAGTAGCCATATGAGGAGTAACCATATAAATGAGAGCTAGATTTATGAAATTAAGGAACTTATACCTGATTCACACCAACAAAACATGTTTAGTTAAACCAGGTTTAAGAAAATGAAAATCAGCAACAGACAACTGACAGACTAAAGTTTACATAGTGTTCAGTTACGCTCTAACTTGTGCTTTTATTGTGCTAAATTTGAAGTCGATAAACATCAGTCAGCAACTTCCATGAAGAAAACAATTTTAAACCGTGTTTAACTAAACAACATTTAAACATGTTTAAGCTTTGGTGTGAATGGGGTATTAGTTAAATTCGGAAGTCGCTAAACATATTCAGGGAGATTTCAAGACTACTCAGTTACCCTGTTAACTAAGATCCTGTTGGTTGACCACTGATAGTTTGATAGCGCCGATATGGGGCAATTTGCTTGAGAGCCGAATTCGGAAGAGAACTGGGCCGAATGTACAGACGCTTAATTTGTCAAATTGCTAGCAATTTCATAATGAAAGTGATTGCTGTCGACATGAATTCAGGATTACAATATTATCGATACAAAAGATTCAATGGATATAGTATTGTAAAGAATTGGTTTGTCCCCATATTGGTATAAGCAGTTTCTGCAGTACAACGAACAGATACATACCTCCCTAAAAATCAAACAGTTGTTTACTATATCCTTTTCATAAACGCTACTCCACGCGATCGTATGACATAATATAAATATATACAATCGTAGGCTGCATGCGCGGATTCTGACATCTACACTGCTTTTATAACACAGGGCAGCCAACACACAAACGCGACCACCAGAATAGTGTGCTGTCTCGCTAAGGCTCGCCAGCAATAACGATGAATCGATCCCCATCGGAGTATGATCTTTGTCTTGTTTACCTTAATCCTTTCACTGCTGAATTTCCCCCCAAAAAACGCGTTTTTTAACCGTTTAACCCAATTTTTGTTGTTACGATGCTAATTTTGCCCAAAATTTGCTATAAAAGCACTTTTTAACATTGCAGCAACATTTTGATAAGGATTCCGTGTAACCATGTACAATTTCTCACTTTGGTGCATGCACATAAGCCAAAATTTGGACTTTTTTTGCTGAAACTGTTCCAAATTTTCTCTCTCCTTCTTTTTTATTCCAGCTTTCTTATCTTCGTTCCTTTCTACTCTTCACATCCTTCTTTCTGGCAGGAGAAGTTTGGACAAAATCATCGGTAAACCCTGAAAAGGGGACTTTGACAGGTTAGGTGTGTTATGCACTGATTTTGCACCAAAAACGTAGCGTGTTACGCCGCAAAATGTAATAATCGCCGCAAAATGTAATACTGATGGAAAATGTAATAACAATTGCCGCAAATTGTAATAATAACGCAAAATGTAATAAAATTGACGCAAAATGTAATAAAGTTGTTAACGCAAAATGTAATAACTTTTTAACGCAAAATGTAATGAACCTTCTAACGCAAAGTGTAATAACTATATTACTTTCGTAAAAACAGTGTTAAACCTGCGAATAATATCATGCAAAAGCCAGGTTGCGATTTTTTTAAATGAAATAAAAATCTTACTCAATATCGATATATATCGATGTGCGCGCTGCCCGCCCATACATGGTCATAATAGAGAGGTTAAGCATGACGTTTACGGAAAACGGCAAGCGGCAAAAATCGAACTTTTTTGTGTCTGATTTAGCCGTTTGTACAATTTAGGGAAATTGTTTGCATTTACTGTGATTAAGGGATTTTTTTCCTATTTTTCGACTGGGTTTATTTAAGTGCTAAAGAAAAGGGGAGCAAAATCAGAATTATTTTTGTCGTTCGCCGTTTGCCGTAAACGTCATGCTTAACCTCTCTAATGTTATTGTTATCTGTCATACGTACATAACAGATATCATGCGATATATGTAGGTTGCCACGATTTGTTCGGAGTTTTCAAAAGGTGGGGGGACGTAAAGTGGCCGCGCTGACTTTGAACGTTTATAACTTTAACTTTAACAAACGCTACCAAACTTTGCGAGTTTATCTAAAATTTATCTGGGATTAAATTGGTAGGATATGTTGTTGTGTCTGAAACTTGACGTTACCATGTCAAAGTCATTTTGACAGACATGTTTTTCCGAATTTGTATTTTTTTGTTGCCATTAGTGAAAATTAACTTTAATTCAATTATTTTCACCTCTTTTAGTTTTTTTCTGCGCAGTTTTACAGGGTTTGAGTATTTTCAGTAATTTTGGGCGGTTTCTGACGTTTTGGAAAAATTTTGAAATCCAAGATGGCGGATCCAAGATAGCGGCTGTTTTGACATCATGATGTAATCGTCACGTGATGTGACGTAATCATCTCACGTGACGTATATAAAAAGATAGATTTCTGGACATAATATATATCCTGTACTATATATCTTCCCCGCCGGTCTGAAAAGATCCAAAAAAGTCCGGTCTGAATAGGGTTAATCTGTTAAGTTATCATTGTTCTTTTTCAAAATACGATTGATTACAAGTTTATTAAAAACCCACTTTGGCTTCGTCTTAGGATGCTTTGAGAGTTATTACATATTGCGTTATTACATTTTGCGTTAGAACGCTTATTACATTTTGCGTTAAAAAGTTATTGCATTTTGCGTTACCATTTTTGTTACATTTTGCGTTATTATTACATTTTGCGGCGATTATTATTGCATTTTGCGTTAGTATTACATTTTGCGGCGATTATTACATTTTGCGGCGTAACAGCGTGTTTTTTTTCGATTAGCTCCGTCAGAATGCAGTCGATATACAGTGCATGGTCCTATGGAAAGATCAATCCACGCTGTGTCAGTTGCTCATCTGAAAAGTTGATTGACGTGTTAACTGATGACGTCACAAGTGGTTCAATGACCACTCCTCCAAATGTCGACAAAAGTCGACTTTGGCACTGAAAAGGTTAAACAGCTAGGTTCTTTTAAATACCTTATTCCAGTTGTAGAATATTTTATCACGATATAATAAGGCAAAAAGAAAGTTTAACTCATTTTATTCGGCCGCCTGTATGCGTTTTTCTTTGCTTGTTGTAAACATGGTAAAATGATTTACCGCCTGTAATATTTGCTTGTTTGTTATATTCCAGAATAGCTGGAAATAGAAAGGTTTCGACATTGCCATAAGCACGATACCAATGACGTACAGTAACAGGAAAAGTTTTTGACATCTGTTTTTGGGTAAATTGACAATAGGTTCTTTTACTGGAAAAATAGCGTACACTAGAAATTTTGGGAGCATAATAGTGGGTCCTGTTCAGCATAAATCATGATACTGGAATCACGCCTTACTGAGGACAGCTCCTTTGGGGAGCAGGGATGGCGCAGTGGTGAAAGCGCGCTCGTCCCATATGTGGGTTGTCTTTTCGAGACTTTGTTGATGGTTCTCGTCCTTTCTTTGGCTGACCTTGTTTTAACAGGCCAATATTTCGACTAGTACAACCAGTCTTCTTCAAGGCACAATTCGGCAAAAAAGAGGGCGGTAGAAGGCTCCCCCCCCCACCCCCCGCACCCCTGGCAAAGAACTATGGGATCATTAATGACGTCACAACCAGTGGAACTCGAACTGTGACCGGCCATGTTGTCCCATGTTGCCTTGTATCAGTTTTCATTCGAATTGATATGGATTTTGAAAGGACTAGTTGAAGTAACATGATGGGATTTGGAAGTTTACGTTGGTTCTAACTAAGATTTGGACAATGTCGGTGTTGTTTGACCCGCATGAAGTCAGTATAAATGGTCAGGCGAACTTGCGGATAGTGCCGAAGACTAGAAGGAAGGAAGATGACTTGCTCGTATTCGGATACGCCTGCAAGTTATTTCAAAAAAGTGAAAAGGCTGCGTCCTTTGATGAAGAAAAGAGCCTGATACCATGGATGGGCGATGAATCCCTTCTAATCGACAGGTCTGTTTAATATTTGTTAGATTACACTTAAATAAAACTTGCTTGTTGACGTTGAACTCATGTTTCATTTCTTGTGTTGTTGTTTGTGAATGGAGGAATACTCCACGATTTATTTCAGAACTGGAGATTAAGCTGTGATATATATTTCCCGGAACTTAAAGAATAAGACGATAAGAACTTTTGAACTTCACATATATTTGCCAATATATGGATTCTGAGTCAAAGGGTATGAAAGCTTTTTAGACAATACTTTTTATTCCCCACCACGGCGAAAAACTTTGGATGATTGTTCAGTTGGCAGCAGTTAGGAACTGATCACGGTAAGTCACTTGTGTCGATCAGATGGGATTCTAAAGTGATGCACGTAAGTAGTACATTTACAAAGTTTTAAAATTTCTTGTTCTTAAAGAATGCATAAATTTTTTTCTCATATGACGTTAAAAGTATACACAGATTTCGGGATTCCCAGATTTCGTACTAAACGCACTTTCCTATAAGCATGTAACCTGGAAGGGAAGAAGAAGAGGTTTTGAGAGAGAATTGTTCTTCATGAAAATGGAACAAAGTAATATTCCTCAAGGGTTTAGTTTTAGCCAGACCTTGACCCCACTTTTTTGTTGCATCAATAATATTTATTGCTAGTAATGAATGTTGGTTGCTGTATATTGACAAGTCATATGTTGCTTTGTTGCAGGTTCGATGCACGCCTGTATTTTACTGACAAAACTCAGTTTATTTTCAAACCGTCCGAGGTGGCTTCTTCAGTCACACCAGAAGAGGAGGAGATGGAGATGCGCTGTGATGAAGAAAGATACATGGACCTTCATCGAGACTCTACTGAGCATGAATTACAACAAGGTAAGCTCCAACTGACAAAGCCACAGTATATCTTATTAACCGCGCGGCCATGGGCCGAGCGCGGTTCTTGATTTACACCGGATTTATTATTATTTTTTTTTTTTGTCGGTGACCAGACGCAAACCTCCACTCGGCCAAATCGTGATTGGGGCTTTGAAATCACGCAACCTATGATGTTTATTCGCCAAAAGTTGTTGAAACATTATTGTACCGAAAATGTTGCGGATATTGTTTTCTTTATTGTGTATAAAGTATATTTTATTTTGGTTTTATCGAAGCGTTGGATTCAAAGCGAATGTTGAATACACTGAAAAAAGGTATTACGTCAGCCATGGAATGCGCTGATGTTGCAGGTTTCACTTTCGTTACGTGGCAAATAACATTGTGTTTTATTTGCATGTTTATGTCGGCAGAAGCGACGGTCATTAATTTAATTTGTTTCCTCTTCTGCGAGTATTTCTTGTGGGTTTAAGCAATCGAAGTGAATTCTTTGGCTATTTCATCGAAGTGAGTTCAAAGATTTGAAAGGAAATGAAATATTTGCTTAAGTAAACAATTGAGCGTTCCCGAACGTGCAGGGATTACGTCATTAGAAGGGAAAAACCCCTAACCTAAAGATAGCTGGAGACAAGGTAAACCTCGGATTGTGACTAACGTGACTACTTTGCTAGTCCTTTACTCATAATGCAAACAGATTAAATTTAACCGTGACTTTTGAGAAAGAAAGCTGTTAATTAGCCAAAAATATAAGCGCGGTTTTAAGTTGCTATAGCAACTTCTTGTTGTAACTTATTTTCGTGGGAACTTAAGGCCAGTTCCAAACATCACGCTATTGCTGTGCCGAACTAAATTGAAGAATCAAATTCGACTTAAGGGCGGTGGTAGCAGGACGTTTGAAACCATTCAGTTCGGCAGGCTGAATTAATTTTGGCATGACTACTTAGCACAACAGGGCTTGTCGTGCCGCACAGCAGTAGCAGGGCTTGGTTCCAAACAGCATGCTCCTGTTGTGCCGAACTAACTTCATAAATTATTTTAATGTATTTTAAGTTATTTTGCAGCTTGCGGTTTGTTTTGTTGTTTCTTATATAATTTTAATTTGGCGCTACTGCATTAAATTCAATGTTTAAAACCACAGCCATGCTATCGTCATGCCACTGCCAGGCCAAATTCATTTGAGTTCGGCACGGCAGTAGCATGAAATTTGGAACAGGCCTTATTTTGCAAAAATTAAAGAGGCAAATGTCACCTTCTGACAGGAAAATTGTGTTCAAAGGAACATATTTCGCAGAAAAGTTTCCAAATGCTGATCTGCACTTACAAACATGCAGTTTGGAATCACAATTGAATATTGAACCAAACTATACCAGTACGAACAGGCATGTTTGTTTGTTATGAAGCAGGAGTTTCAATAACATTTATTATAAGCAGCTGCAGAGGGAGGAATAGACGGCTGTGACCACAAAAGGAGCCGTAAGACCCCTTTCCCCTTTGGGCATGCTCCCCCATAAGAATTTGAAATCTAGAAGCTCGGAAAGGTGATTTCCAGCGTTCTGGGCATCTAACAGTATGCTGTTGGTGAGTGTTTTTTATTAACAGTTAAACTCATCAACAATAGATGAGCTTGGGCGTTGGTGCCTCAAGGTTGGTGGAGCCGGGGGATGCACAGCAGGGGAGGAGGTATCCATGGTAACCCTGAAGCGGCCACCACCCATCTAGGCAACGTCCCACTGAAGGACTCAGTGGAATACTTACCAACCTACCACAAGGCTCTTCGACTCACCCGAGGGAGGGTGGGCCGGGCGAAAATTGCAAAGCTTGCAAGCAAATGTGCTAGCGAAATGAGCTTGTGAATGATAGCGAGCAGCACACTGTGTGTAAAGGTCATGAAAAGTCCCTGCACGGGTCCTGGGGCCACCCCGAGCTTTCTGCGGCCAGCGGTAGCGGCCTACTGGGTATAGGCGTCACAAAGTGCCCCAGTGAACCGCCAAGGTTGCAAGCGAGCTTCCTGCATCCAAAGGTTGCTGGAGAGCATTGCTTCGAGGTTAACTTTGCCTAAATTGCATTCAGCCACATCAAAACAGGTCTTTTTTTAAACAAACTAAACAAAATCTTAACAGACGGCAGTAAGAGGCCCTATAAGTGGTAGTAAACTGCCAGTTACCAGCTCTTATTGAAACCCCTGTGAAGCAGAACATTATACTATGTACACAGGCCAGCATTTACATTACAAACCAGAAAATCAAATGCAGGGACAAAAGACGTCACGTTTAATAGTCGTGTATACTGACCTCAAGTTAAGTTTTATTAAGCTTTTTCTTGTTAATTTTCATAATAAGTATTTTTGTGCAACTTCACTTTTACAATTTCTGTGAAAAAGTAACAACAGGGCAATAGAATTGGATTGCCCTGTGTCATGTGACCTGGTCATGAGATTTGCAGTAAAAAAAAGGTACAAAGTGTTTTGATTTCACTGAAAGTACAAATTATAGCATTGACATGGCAATGGTCCAAGTTTACTGTCATTTTAATGGTGATACATTCTGATTCAAGTACGCATTCACTTGGTATTCTCTCATTATTTAGAAGAGGAAATGAAGCGTTTCCAACAAGCACTCCGTGAAGATGGAGCTTATAATTCAGTTGCATTTAACTATCAGTACAATGCTCCGGAACATTTTCTTCAGCATTCACAAAGTGATTCTCCTTCTGCAGCAACTGAGAGTGAAGGTATGTGAAGTGAAAATGTCTTGTCTTCTTAAATTGCCATACAAACAAAGGAGAAACTTTGAAAATAATGAACTACATTATTTTTGTCACAATCCAACACAGAAATGCCTGTCTGTGGGACCATAAAGGCTTCCAGTATTTTTTTTTGAGGAAGGCATACCACACCTTGTAGATGCAGTCTCCAAGCACATTTGACAGAAATGAAGACATACAGTACCGCTCAGAAATAAGTGTCCATCACATACGCAGCTTATACGCCTATATACGCATACGCGTATACTCGTATACGCATACGCACATACGCAGTTCTTTGTTATTCATTGCAAAAATTTGCTTTGTTTAATATTGTTGAGAAAAACAAAAGAAATAGCAGTACGAGAAAAACTTGAAAAAGCGGCAGCCAATCGAGCAGTGTGAAATTTGCATAAAACTGTACTCACTGTGCCGTAAAAACAAGCTATCATATTTCAAATCTATTTGGTTGTATTT
Source organism: Meandrina meandrites (assembly GCA_963693305.1). Classification (NCBI taxonomy): domain Eukaryota; kingdom Metazoa; phylum Cnidaria; class Anthozoa; order Scleractinia; family Meandrinidae; genus Meandrina; species Meandrina meandrites. The sequence continues at coordinate 14,495,102 of OY855913.1, forward strand.
TTGTCAAGGAAAAGAAAATCTGCCGATTAAGACGGAATCCACCAGGAAGTCGAGTAATATTTATTTAAGTTGGACAAAAATCGAGTACCAGAATAATTTAAATCCTATTGCGTTTTTTTCTACCCTAAATAAAAGGTAAAGATGTAAGTAATTATCACTGATAACACCAACAACAATTTCTTATCAGAGTCTTAGAAAATGAATTTCAAAGTTATAGGCTAATAGGGAAATTCTCACGTGCAGCCATTTTGTAAAATCATCTTTAAGCGATTCAGTGGAATTCAGTGAAATTTCAAAATTTGTTTTCGGTGTTTGGTGTTGTTAGAAAAGATTTCTTTTGATAAGATATTTGAAGCAGTAACACAAAAGTTTGCAATAAGGTGTAAATAATTTTGGTACAACAATTTCTTATCAGAGCCTGAGAAAATGAAATTTAATGTTCACAAGCTATAGGCAAATGCTCGCGTCTTTTAAGCGATTTAGTGGAATTCAGCGGAACTTCAAGATTGGTTTTCGATGTTTGGTGTTGTTAGAAAAGATTTCTTTTGATAAGATATTTGAAGCAGTAACACAAAAGCTTGCAATAAGGTGTAAATAATTTTGGTACATAATTTTGTCCAACAACTACTCGAAGTCCTGGCGGATTCCGTCTTAAACTAATAATAAGATATACCAAAAAGAATCATCCTCAATGAAACCAGTAAACTTCTCCGACAACTAGCAAGGTTTGATTCAAAGAGAGCAGCGGTTCGTGGAAACGGTTGCGTATTATTTTGCCGGCGACTATTCCTGCCGTATACGCACTCGGCAGTTTGTAAACAACGCGTCACTTGCATCCATTCAGTGCGTTGTCTTTAAAACTTCTCTTCAAATGGGGTAAAGTTGTTTGTCTTACCTTGAAGTAAATATTTCTAGAGTGAATATCATTCGGTATTTTGAGACAAATAGACGGGAATTTTTGTTCATGTTAACAAAACTACCCAGGCAAGATTCATCCGCTCATTCTTGTCGACAATTCAAGACCTCGGAAGGGTCGCTTCAAGTGTGGAAAAAAAAGAAAATGACGTTTCTGCTTCTATTCGACAAAAATCAAGATGATACAGTGTATGATTTGCTTGTAAAATGATTGCCTTGTCAAACGAGTTTGCGGAGACAGCTTCTGTCTTCGGCACGCGCCATCGAGTCTCGTCTCTAATTGTTTGTTACTTTTGAGTCACAGCAAATAGAATGCTATTTATTATTATGTGTATATACGCATACGCATACACGTATGTACGCATACGCATACGCATATTTTGTGTATATTTTGGGACGCTTATTTCTGAGTGGTACTGTAATGTGTGGGAAATATATATCACAGCTTAATCTGCTTGAGATTAAATACATCTTACAATCAAATGTCTGGCTCAAGCTACCTTCTGTTAACATTTCTTTATAATCGTGTGTGGAGAATTAAATGTTCTCCTAGCTTTTTTTATTTCTTTTCTTCATTTGTCTTTATTTTTCGCAGGATGTGTTTTATACCAAACTCAACAACATGGCCCTGCTCTTGCACCAAGTGTCCAGGACATGGTGCCACCTCCTCCGCCACCACATCCATTTCAACAGCCAGAGCCTTTTGTCCCCCCTGAGGAGCTGGAAATTCCTGCAGAAATGGAGATTGTAAGTACCAAGGCTTGATATTAGCAACTTGTCATTTAAATGCCCTCCATTTTATAGAAATTTATTGTTGTTGTCTACTAATGTGTGTTGATGTTCATTCCAGAAGTATCATCTTGTTGCGGCATGGTAACCTTAGTTAGTGTGCTGGACTCCGGATTGAATGGTCCGGGTTTGAGCCCTTTCCAAGGTCACTGCCTTGTGTTCTTTGACAAGACACTTTCCTCTCACAGTGCCTCTCTCCACCCAGGTGTATAAATAGGTACTGGCAAATTAGTTGCTTTACTACTGGATTTTATGATAACTTGTCCTTTGGGCAAGTAGCATTCTTGGACTTTTTAATCGGTAGATAAAGTAAAGCCACCAAGGAAGACCTTTTGCTCCCTGACTGTATTTTTTTCCTTCTTATTCACTATCATACAAACAATGGTTTGCAATCTTGAACCATTGTAACAGGAATAAAAAAGAACATCACAGCATGATTTGAAAAGATTTTAGCACCAAAAGATATGACACTACGTGAACACTGTCTTAAAAGATAACTGTCAAAACTGCACGAATTAACTTGTCAATGAGAAAAATATGGAGGATAGGTGCCATCTGTAGGCAACATGGGCAACCATGGCAACCTCACCACAGGTCAACCAAGAAACTAACTATCAAGTGCCTAATAAGGATATCCCTGGTGACTCTAGAGGTGAGGTGGGGAGAGACAAAAGGAAGGCAAAGAACTAGTTGGCAAGCCACAAGGCTAAACTCTGTTGAAAGCAAATGAACTGCGCTGACCAGCAGCCAAACTCCCAGTTAACTATCATTATAAATAATCTTATAAAACCTACAGAAATTATAGAATTTTCATGTTCGTGAGTGCTAACTGAATCAAGAAAACAATTATAATACTTCATAAGGGACATCCATGCTACAACAACACTTTTTTAAAACTTCAGGAATCTAAGCAACACTTGAAGACAAATTGTTGTTTCCCCCTTACTTTAATAATTGGATGTTGGTAGAGTACATAGCTATACTAACTTGTCAAGACAGTCTCTTTCTTCAGTAGGAAATCCACTACATACAGTAAGAGGTGCTCATGAGTGGCAGCGACTTCAAATGCAAATGTAATCACATGGACAAGTGTTTCATTCAATTTACAATGTACAATACAGTGTATCTTACATCTGTGCAATGGTGTGCTCCTTTTAAAACTACTAGCTCACTAGCTTTTATTTCTTTTCATAGTGTCTGTTTTCAATTATAATACATGGAAAATGGCTACAGCTATTTTTTAAAGCTGTTAGTAATAATTACTTTTAATAAGAGAGTCAGTTTTTCCCACAATTCCCCTATACCTGGAAAAGGCCTTTCCTTTGAGTGGACAAGTAAGGTGTTCATGCAAAATGACATTGGCTAAATGTTATTTAACTGTTTGACTTGAGATTGAATATCAACAAGCAAATATACAATGTTTATTTTTCACTTAAAGTGAAGGCCTTCTCAGGCATGTAAGTTACTGAGGGATAACTTCTATGTAGAAAAAACATGTATGTGAAGCTCGCATTTTAAAGAGAGCTGAATGGTCGGAAATGTTTACACAGTCTTTGACTTTTTCCTTTTATTTTGAGCTCACATACATGTTTATTTTCTTTGTTGGGATCAGGGTATTTGTTTTAACAGTTTTATTACAGACTTACTTGTATTTCTGACTTGCATTCCTTGTTTTCTTTTCAAAGATTTTGTACATTATTTTTGTATTCAACAACACGTTAGAATTGAATACATTTAAATCCATCTCTTGAAATTAGAAGAGAAGGCAAAAATGCAAGTTTGACATGTGGCTGTGCTAGATGATCATGATAGAAGGAAGTGGTGGCTTGGTAATAATAATGTTATTTTGTCTTCTTTCTCATGTAGCCTGAGACAGCCAAGATGCAAGCTATCATTGAAAGGACTGCTGTGTTTGTTGCTAAGCAAGGGAAACAAATGGAAATCTTGGTAAAGGCCAAGCAATCAGGAAATCCACAATTTGACTTTCTCCTCATTGACAATTGGTTAAACCCTTACTACAAGCATGTCCTAAAATATATAACTGAGGGAAAATATATTCCTGTGATACCAAAACAGCCATCACCCCAACCCCAGGAAGAAGCAGAACAGAGTGAAAGTGAGGATGAATCTGATGGAGAGTATGAACTGCATCCACTGTTACAAGCATCACTTCATAAGAAGGTGACAAGGTCACAGCCTTCATCAGCGTCATCATCTCCATTGCCAGAGACTCTTGGTAACAAGTTTAGTCACACTTTTGCTCTTGTAACGGGATCTTCATCATCAGATGCCACTGCTCCACATGACCAGGATGGTGGTCGTCATTCACATTATGGTGAGGTGGATGAAGCATTTGATTACAGCATGTGGTATCCACAAGGTATGCATGAATCTTACTCTCAGACAGGATAAAAACCTTGATGAATCTATGTTTTAAGATTCAAAAGAAGTTACTTGCTTGATCGAGGTGTGTCACCATCTTTACCATGATCATGATTTCAGTTTGTAACAGCTGTGTGTTACTTGTACATATTGTATATGTCAATCCAGTTCGGTTCATGTTTTGGAGGTTTACACTATTCCTCAATGTCTGTCCAGTTTTAAATCAAATGAAACACCTTAGAGCAGGTTTTAATGAGGATACTTATACATGATTGTTGATCTGAAGACTGAAGGTTGTAGTGTAGTTGTTTAATGTGGCTCAACCTCAATTACCTGGAGTCTAAAACAGTCTGCACAATAATATTGCAAGTCTGGACTATTTATTGTCCTTTTGATAACTTCCAAAATTTTCTTCACCCAATGACATTTGTGAATGATTCATTATGATAATCTCTGTTGTATTTCATATTTCAGATGATATGTATGGACACTATGTGTCATCTGCTGGTTACACATACCACCCCCCTATGGCGCCAATACTATCAGTAGCTGATATGATTCCACCTCCTCCTCCTCCACCGGGAGAAGGGCCCTTAGAAGGTGCGGTATCCTAACTACAATTTATGAATTGATATAGTAGAAAACACAGCACCTTGTATGCTGTGTGTTTTCACTTTTCCCATTGAATAATGTAGGAACTAACATACAACGAGAGTAATCAACAAGCACAGTTTAGTAGCGGTGGCTTTTATTCAGGCTTGGCGTTGTCTGTCTGTCCCTGCTTTAATCAGCATTATATCTGTATGTAGTAAATGTGTGCTGTCATCTCTAGCCCTGTTAACTACTGTCACATTATTAGAGTGTGAACACCCAAGGTATGTCTGGAATGTTAATTGTGTTTTGACCAATCACATGCAAGGCCTTGAAACCAGAGAAGCCATACAACAAATGGTTTTCCATCAGTCATGGAACAAAAAAAATGATAGGTCACCATACTCATTGTCAAGAAAATGAGGATTTACCTCAGGTGAGGTCCAGCTGTAAAGAAAAAGCTGCCATTTTTAATACATTTGCTAATCTAATGTGAAATTATGTGCAGTGGGGATGCACAATGCAATTCTAGGGAATAGCCTTAACACAAAATCTGTTTAGGTTTCTACCCTGTTTAAAACAAAAGACCTTTTTTGTGATCCTGATTAGTGCTTTGAATAAGGATGGCTACATGTATCATGGTGAAGCATTCTGAGTTTGTTATGGTTTGTAATAATAGACAAAGATCTGAAAAATATACTGGTACTACACCTATAGAGCATGCAGTGCTAGCATTCAAATCCTGTTCAAGGCTTCGGGTCCAAAAAGACACCCTGTTCAAGGCACAAAATAATGGAATTGTATACCCTGTTTAAGACTGAAGAGCCCCAAACCATACCCTTTTGGGTGGCCCATACCTGTTTAACCCCTATCTTCCCCCCCCCCCCCCCCCCCCAGGATTTGTCAAAACACAATGAACACTCCAGACGTAACTTACATTTTAATAATTGTTGGATAACATTTAGAACTTGATATAATAAATATAATTTTTCATTGCTTGCAGACGAGTGGTTGGATTCCACAGCATCAATGCCCCCTTTGCCACCCCCTCCCCCTCCACCAGTTCCTCCAGGTTTGTTCCTACCTGACAGTGTTGAAATACCTGGGACTCTGCCTCCACCACTGCTGCCTGGAATGTCTACAATGCCGCTAGTGCCAGATCAAATCATACCACCACCTCCTGACCTTCAACCCATCGTGGATAAGCTGGCAAATTATGTAGCCAAAAATGGTCCTGACTTTGAATCAATTATCAAAGCTAAGAATGATCCTCGTTTTGAGTTCTTGAACCCATGGAACACCCATTACAGTTATTATCAACTCAAGAAACAACAGGCACTTGAAGCTGCTCCACAACAGATACCAACAGGTACAATGCCCCTTAATCAAGGCCTGCATGTGGGCCTCCCACATGAAAGTGATGAGGGCACTTGTTTGAAAATTTGAATTAAACTCCTAAAGGAAACCAGTCTAGGTGTGGCTTAAGTTCTTTGACCAGTAAAAATACCATTTTTCATGCCTGATTGGTCTAGATTACCAACAAAGTCTGGCAACATTTTTTTGTTTTATTTTGTGCAACCCTGAACAAGACCTTGATGGCTTAAAATATCAGCATTCTGAACTGGACACACAAAGAAAGACCAAAATGTGTAATTTACATATGTCTTTAATATACATGTACTCCTGGCACCCCTCTTTTAATTAATCCGCAGTAGTTATGCGTGCATTTATTTTGTTGTAAAGTTCTTTGCAAAGTGTTTCTCAAACAGTGGTCTTCTGTGTGCTTACAGAAAATGACAAAAGTCAACCTGAAGTGTCCAAAGGGCCAATAAGTTTCTCAATAAAGACCAAGGATTCAAAGAAACCCAAAATTGAATACCGAACAAGTGTCATATACAAACAGAGTTATGAACAAGGGCAGAGTGACGAGGATGCTGATGAAGCAGATACAGAAGCTGAGGTCAAGGACACATTTGGCGTCAATGGAGGAAAATTGAACACAAACAAACAGGAGTCTGTGAATAGTGGCCAAGAAATGAATGAAAAGTCAAAGTCAGCAGATGACTTAGCAGAACAGATGGACTCAATCAAGGCTGCTGAGAGAATTGGTATGTACTTGTATGTGGGTTGGTTTTCTTGACTTGAATGGTTCTCTTTTACAGCTGGTTTTTAATTTTGATTGGGAGCCTCCTTAATTCATTACAATAACATTTTGTAAAAATTGGTCAATGCTTTGCATGCAATTGAATTCATTTATTTTTAATGTGGAGAGTATCAAGAAGCATAGCAGTTGCATAAGCTTATGCTTGTAGAGTCATGACTGGCTGAGATTTGTAAAAAAGTTTGGTCACAAAGTTTCTCCTAAACGGTGCAATTTTGAATTCTTTATGCAGCTCAACATCTGGAATCAGAGTCGCGAGACAAACAGCTTCAACTGGAGAGAAGAAGGAAAGCATCACTTTTTATCAGTATGCTGAAGAAAACCAACCCAGGAGAAGAAACTGAAGCAAATAAGTATGATTTCCTTCATTTCTGTACCAGCTGATTCATTTTATAAAAAAAATATTAGCCATCAGCCATTGTCATGCATTCATTATTCAAAAGAATAAATAGAACTCTGCCGTGTAGGAGACCAGCTACCAGTGATTTCATACATGTATACAGCTATTTCGAGAAAGGTTGTCGGAAAAAAAAAAACATCAAAAAGCACGCAACAAGGCCGAAGGGTGGTCTGGGTATTCACTGGAATTTTGCATATTGGCCTGGAGGAAATTTACAAGTTTGTGTTTTTGCACGTGGAAAATTTGTTTTTCCTCTCAAGGGTCTATATCTGTAGCTTTACTTTTCCTGTCGCATGCCTTTGAGTGAGGAAAATTCTACTAAACTTCAGAGGGGCTAAACGTACCTTGTTTCTACATGTCTGAAAAGAAAGAAAACCTTAAAATTCACACTTATTTTGTTGTTATATCTCATTAGTATTCAACCCGTGCAGTAAGCTGAATATTTCTACCCATACTACCTTTCGGGATTGGTTTGTGCAGTTTTGTGCTTTTTTCCGACAACGTTTCTCGAAATAGCTGTATGTAGCTCAATGGCAAAGCATCTGCACCAGCATTGCAAGGGCCATGTAATTATGAGTTGCACTGTTTACAACGTCAAGAAACATTATTTTGTCCATGAGTTCTCAGCTACATAATGTGAAAAAAATTGATGTCAACAATGTTTATGATGTCAAAAAAAACATTCATTTGGCCATCAGTTCTCAGCTACATAACAATGTTGTCATATAATCTGAACTGAAGATTTTTGCTGACTTGGCCATTAATGCAGTCTGTTTTAGTCCTGTTCAAGCTCCTCTAGGGCTTTTTCCTTTTTTTTCTTTTTATTGTGTTCAATTCCGTGAATACAAAGGTAATTCGAAATGCTGTATGTTCCACCAGTTTTACAAAACCAAAGGGAAACAGCCAAAACATTTATAAATTATGTGCACTCACTCACTCATTCATCCTCATCGTGCCGCCCTTTCGATTGAGCTCCAACTCAGTTGGTGATATTGGAGCTATTCTTTTACTGCTCTGCGCCATGTTGTTTTTGGTCTCCCTCTCTGCACTTGTAGTGAGTAGCATTCAGAAGTGACAGATTTGTTTGCCCCTTAATTGCAACAAGCAATTTCCTGTATATACTGTAACTACAAAATTGTTACTAAAAGCTAAAGAATATTTTCATAACAGATCTTCTTCTGGGAGTTCATCACAGGTTAGGAAAACCAGAAAATTCGTGGAATCAAAAGGCGATAAACGGTAATTTGTTATTTCAGTCGTTCTAAAGATATTCATAACAGACCTCTAGATTAATGCCAGAGAAGGAACTTGTGTTTCTGGCTGCTTAAGCATAAGCACATTTCTAATGTGTGTTTTGGAGAGCTTAAAGGGATTTCATTACTTTCGAATAAACCGTCTTTAATAAATCGTGTGCGTTCTTTTTGCATACTTCTTAACTGGGATGATCTTTCTTGCATTAAATCAGTAACATCTATTGTGAATATTTAAAAAGTTGTTCAGAGTTGAATCCCTCTCCCTGTGATATCAATTGGCACAGCAGTAACAACGTTAACTATCTGTAATATTTTCCTTGAAGGAGGAAACTGTTTGAAGGCACGGCTATTGTTATTGGAAATAGTGTGACATGATCAGGACATGGTCAGGTAGTCTTACTTATTGGTTACTGTTCACTTACTGGTAATGTTATCTCACTAGATCCGACTCCCCTGCATTAAAGAGAAGCCGTGTTGATGATGATGATGATGATGATGATGATGAAGGTGGTGATGGGTCAGTGAGTGGTGGAAGACTTGGTGTACCATCACCTGATAGTATCCGGGTTACTCAGGTTGGTGTCTTATGATCAGGAATCGTATTTGAATGTGGACATGTTTACCGTAAGGTGTATTGGTGATGCCATGCCCTCAGGACGCTTTCTTTTTGTTAAGACCCTCCTAGTTAAAATAACTTATACCGTCTATACTTGTCTGTTGTACTGGGCCCAGTTGTTCAAAGGATGGAAAACACTATCCACCGGATAAATCACTATCCAGTGGATAAGTGTCAGCAAGACAAACTAGTGCAACGCTTTCGAGTGGTATACTACGGGAAAATAGAAGTGACTCGTGGGATATTCCATTTATGTTTACCACGAGAAAGTGTTGCATAACTATTTTATACCATATCATAGAAAATACGCTTACTAAATTCCATCGGGAGTAAGATCGCAACGAACGATGGGAAGTTTGGGTTAAATGCCGTCGAATATACAACGGCTTTCCTGTATTCTGATTGGCTGTATTTTCTATAGCATGAATAACCAGGGCCTAACATCCTTTAGGACATCTCGACAGTATGCGCATGTGACTTAGTACGTTGAAATAACCTCACTCTTTATTCCAGGATTTGATGGCAAAGGTGTTGGCTGCTTCCAGAAATAAGTGACACTATTGCAAATGAAATTGCAAAGTAGTTGTGTTCCAGACTGTGATTGGACCACAGCTTCAAATCGCGTAACAAGCGTCACACAACTCGTCACATCACGTGGTGGTTTCTGCTGGTCATCAGCTTCTCGGCTCAGTCAGGAAAACAGGCTGCTGAACACCATCCACATTTCCATACTTCCTACTGAGTGAAAAAAAAAATAGGCGTTTATTTTTATTTTGTGAAGTTACTGACTGTAATAATACGTTTGTTATTTTTCTTGTAAATATAAAGGCGAAATATTTGTTAAGTACTGTATTTATGTTCCTCTGTACTTTTGTAAATAAACACAAAATGTTTATGTGCATTTTTAGTTATGCTGTACGTTAAAATGACTCGGAGCAATGACGATTCACTACAGAACTTGCCGAACAGCTCCACTGACTAATACTTCTCTGCAAAGCTGCGAAAATATCCTGATGACCCATCATTCCCAACAACAACAACAACACGCTTTATTACCAGAAGAAAAAATTGATTTAAATTAGAGAGATATATTTATACAAAAGAGTGGTAAATTTACTCAGTATAGACCCTAGCTAAAAAGCTAATCGAGCTGAGTAAAAATAAGTAATATTTAACAATTATTCCACGAGCGTTGAATGAGATGGTTGATAGCCAACGAGGCGCATAGCGCCGAGTTGGCTATAACGATCTCATCCAGCAAGCGCGAGTGAAATAATTTTTTTATTAAAAACGCCCAGAACAATAGGCCAGTTTCGTACTCTCGGTTTTGAACTGGAACTAGCATGCAATGGAGGCTAATGCGGGGGAATATCATTAAAAACAGCTTCATCTCATTTGCATTAGAAAAGATTTACCCGCATTAGCCTCAATTGCAAGCTAGTTCCAGTTCGATACCGAGAATACAAAAACGGCCTATTGCAATATTTCAGCTCCCCAACCGTTTTCCTTGACCAGCTACGAAATTTGTAGTCAATGGTGTATGAGCTCATATACCATTGCCTGTTAGCCAATCAAAACTCAGGAATTGCAATACCAATGCTAGTTTTTAATAATCACATATATATGAGGGTGTTAGGCACCGAAGCATGAAAAAAAGGCAGAAGAAAGAAAAGTTTGTAAAAACTAAATAAATCAAGAAATAAAGTAAATAAAGTAAATGAATAAATAAATAAACAATAGGTACCGGATGAAACGTTGAAAGAAACTTTGTAAGATGTTAAGTTTGACTTTGCTTTTGAAGGTTTTAAGCGGGAGGTGTTTTAAAAATGTTTTCGTCGAGATGATTCTGAACTTTTACAGCTGAAAAGCTTTGTTTTAATGGTATTGATGTAATAGGTTGATTTAGAAGCAAGCCTGGTATTGTATGTATGTACTGATACTGATTGAAAAGTTTTCAAATGAAGAAGGAAGCTGATTATTATGATACTGATACTTGAAGATTGCATTGAAACAAGATTAGTTGATTTAAGGATCTTGTATTCCTTGAACGGAGGCTCGAAGTGTTCATCTGGTTTTGAAAAAGTTATAATGCGCATAGCTCTCTTTTGGAGAATTACTAAAGGCCCGAGGGAAGAACTGTAGGTATTTCCCCATATCGATAGACAACAAGTAAGAGATTGGTAAATAAGTGAATAATACAATTACTCTAATACGTTTATCCAATGTTCCGCATTCTCGTGCTAGAGCCCCAAGTCGTAAAAATCCGAAACGGCCAGGTACTATTGCAGCCTAGTCCCTTGGCGCTCTCGGCTCGGTCAAACCTGGACTCTATTGTGAGTCATGACGTCACCGGTAGAGACTCGCCGAGAACGCGTTCTCTCGCCCGCTCCAGACCCAGACTTCGCACGGACTACAGGACAAGAGAGAACGCCTCGGGACTAGGCTGGTACTATTGTATATGACCTTGCTGTGTCAAGTTTGAATTTATTTGAAAGAGAGTGAGGTTCTCTTTGAGTCAAGACGAATTCAGTCAAACATCACTTTATAAGGAATACGCCTGTTTTAATTTTTCAAACTTTCCCGTATATCCACCTGGATTTGTAAACTTGTGCTCTCCGTTTCCTCGTGTCCATGCTTTCCTGCCGACGTTATTCGCCCTTAAAACCAATGTCAAGTAAGGTGGTAGGGTGGGAAGGGGATTGCATGTTCCCTATGGGAGCCAGAACAAACAGAGATGCAGAGATGGGACTCTCGGGTTAGAACTGCTGACTTGCAGGTTGCAAGATATGCTAGACATCCCTTGAGGCACATGTTAAATACAAGGGTAAAATACTGAACAACATTCTATAGAACAAAACTCGGTTTATTACAACGTTAACACAAAAGCGGCAAGTAATTATTAAAGATATTGTGTGAAGAGTACCTGTTATTGTTGATTGCGAATAATATAAAATAACCTTAACATATATTTTTACATTTCCCACAAAAACCTAGTGCTTCCGTTCTGTGTCCTGGAAAGTATAGCTACTTCTTTCCTTTTTTTCTTCTTCTTTCCTTTTCTCCAAATGATGGCTGTTACATAGTTGTCCGTATTATTGAGGTGTCACACTCACTATGTCATTCTTTATAGCAAAACCTTACTAGACCTATACTTTGGGCGCTAAATTTCTTTGGCAAGTTTGGTCTCGTTAGGGTGTCTCGGGAAAAAAAAACAGCAATGTATGTTTCATGCCGTATGTTCCTCGTTTAGGATTGCACACGAAGAAATAGTATTTTTGTTCCTTTAAAAAGTCATACCTTTAGGGGACTAATTGAAACTTTCAAGTCAATTTCACGAGAATGAGAATGACAAGTTTGTAGCCCCTTGATTCGGAAGTCATAGCCAGTTTATTACATTTATGGTTAAGCCTTATTACATTTATGGTTGTTCAGTTTATTACATTTATGGGTAAATTTTATTACATTTATGGTTAGTGGATTTATTACATTTGTGGTTAAAAGTTATTATATTTATGGTTAATTTTTGTTACATTTATGGTTGTAATCAACAATGATTTAGATAGTGTGACCAGTGCGATGCTGGTTATGTCGGTTACACCCGTGGCCATCTGTTCGTACGCGTTGATGGACATAGAAGCAAGACCTCGTCAGTACGTAAACACTATGATAGTAGACACGCAGGCTGGATTCCGGATGACCTTCGCAATTGTTTTAGCGTGTTGAAAAAATGCCACAACAAGTTTGATTGTCTCATTAATGAGATGTTACTCATTAAACAATTACGACCGTGTTTAAATGTACAATCAGACTCAGTTCGCGCTAAAGTCTTTGTCTAACTTATGCAAATTAGAAACTCTGAACTCTTAGTTACTCTTGAAATCGCATATTTAATTAGTTTCCCTTGACAATGGCGCCAAGATGTCGCCGAAACGTCGGATTTATCTATCGTTAGTTTTTACCTGTATATATTTATGGTTGTTATTACATTTATGGGTGATACACATACTTTCTAAAGTTCTCCGAACGGAATGGCGCGTTCCAATTGAATATCCATCCGGAACTTCCGGATTTTCGGCGTAAATTGTAAGAGTGAGATAAGCACGGCGTTTCTTTCTCCCACGAACGGCAAAAATTCTACTTCTGCCGTCTGTACACGGAAATGAGTAGTAAGTTGGTGTTTGTCGTGAATGTGTGATTTTTCCCCTATTTTTCTGGGGGTTTTATTTTAGAATTTGATTAAAAGGTATCAAAATCTCTCTGATGATATTCAGTCAACGTCAAAACGTGTGTTGTCGCTTGAACGAGTTTTCAAATACAGTCCGGGTCAGTCCGACCTCTATTTAACGGCCACCCTCGGGACTTTGAAAAGTTCTATGAGGCAATAGTTGATTTGGGCTTCACCCTCGCCAACAATCACGCGATAGAAATCTCGAGCTCATAATCTAATTGTTAAATAGAAAACAATTGGAGAACCAATCATATTCGCGGATTTCCAACAGAACAAGGATATAAGTTTCTACTAATTGGTAAATAAAAAACTGTAGACGGACAGCCTCCAACCATCTAAATAGAACATTAAGCACTAAAAAGGGAGAGTGAGATGAAATGAAGACGACACAGATCAAAAGAAAACGCGTGGAACAATCGCTGGGATCTCTTATCTGTCCTGAAGAACTGGGGACGACTCAGCCACAAGCATTGTCAAATCGTTTATTTCAAAAATCAGTTTCATTTCAAATTTTTCGTTCCCAACATAGGTCCAGATGTGAACAACTTTTTCTTCTAACAATACGTTGTCAAGATTGTTTTCTGGTAATTAAAATATTGCACACTTGTCTTATTGGGCAATTGTTGTTTCTCCTTAATGCATAACATTGGAACAAAAGTACATTACTAAAACAATGATAAAAAATTGTAACTACAGAGGGGATTCAGCATTACATGAGTGGTTTACACTTCCTTCGTTCGATTTAAAGGCCTCCGGATCACTTCAACAGAAGACTAAAACTTCGTAGGCCTTATTTACGATGGCCGCCATGATGGTTTTCATATTATGTGAATTAGCGATGTGGTCTGCTAGGAGAACGATTCGTTAAATCTGCTCGTTCTAATTAACAATTATCTTGCGATATTGAGCAGAAATCTGCAATATTGAGAAGAAATTGTCAACGAAACGAGTTTTAAAGCTAGATAAACTACGTTTGTGCAGCGCTTTGCGAAAAGTCAGACGAATCTTGCCAACCTACGTACATCGCATTGTTATGTATGGACGAGAGATAACAGGGACCTTCTGACCTTATTTGGGCATCGAGGCAATTTCTTGAATGGATTATTCTGAAGTAATCTTTCACAAAAAGGACAAAACAACGTATATTTGTGTTTTCTAGACTAAATTCCTGTAAGCTTACAATACCAGTGGAAAAAATCATTTAAACAAAGAAACTGAAATCTCGCATTGTTTGGAAGTCGTTTGCCTCCTCAGAAATCGTGATTTATTTGCATTGCATTACGATATGAAAACCATCATGGGAAAGACGTCTTATGTGACGGCTTCTGAATATTCTCTTGGCATTCTTCTTTTTACTGACGGCCGTTTGGTTAGCTGGGCTTAAGACGTTGCCAGCATTCTCATGGCTTGGATTCTGATGCAAGCAAGAGATGAGAGACGACTGGCCGCAATAATCCTTGTCACGTGAGCTTCAAGATTATTACAATGTTCATCAAAGTTCATCCACACACAGTCATCAGAAGCAAAGTTAGCCCGCCCTCGTGTGGAACGGAAATACGCTTGCACCAAATGTGACAATATCAACAGATACTGCTCGCATTTTTCAGCGGGAATATGATTGGTGGAGTGTCGTCCTTTCCTTCCTAACACAGCCTGATATGATTCCTCAGATGGGCGAAGAGCTGTAACTGTGTTCTCCTTTTCTCTCAATTGTAGTTCCATGGTACGTAGAAATTCTTTAATTTCGTTTTTTGCTGCCAAATCGATCGGTCTTTCTCCCTGGTCGTTTTTTGCTTCTAGTAAAGGTAAACCTGTCAGAGATAAAAACAACATACCCATATCCATAATGTCCGCTTTGGGCTAAGTAGTTATTCAATTGATGTAAAAAAAAAAAATATTAAATTAAGTATGGGTTAAATCTTTAAAAGGAGAAAATGAAGTCGAAACGTTCGGTTTTCTCGTTTCAAAGATTTAATCATTTCTAGCCTTGCATATAATTGTTTTTCAAAACAGCATGGTGTAAATAAACGTTGCAATATTTTAGAATGAAAGATAACAGGACAGCAAGCAGAATGTTCAACCCTCAGCGACTGACCTCCGGCTCTGACGAGCAGCTCGACAACTTGCTGATGATTGTTACCCACTGCATCATGTAAAGGCGTTGTTCCACACACGGGAGCAGACAGCAAGTTCAACACTTCAGTGGTATCTTTAGTTTTTAAACGAACAATAAAGACATTTATTTAGAAAGGCTTTTGCCTGTTACAGCTAGATTTATTATTTTTTAAAATCAGCAATCTTAGGGCGCGTTCGTTTGGGAATATTCTGGAATATATTCTGGCTATTCTGCTCCTGGGAGCAGAATAGCCGGAATGGAAATCCAAATATTCCGGTATACCAAGAGCAGCCAAACGAACGCTAACTTGCACTATTCCAATTATTCTTATTCCGGATTGATCCCAAACGAACGCGCCCTTACATATTCTTTGGTATATATTATTGTTAATAATGTAAGTAATTACTGAAAGGCGCATTGCACCAAATAAGTAATAAATTATTTTCATTATTGGTTGAAATGAAGTTAACTTTAGCAGTACTTTCCTGTGGTGCTGCTTATATTGCTGTACAATACGATTTTACCTTTTTTAGTCTGGATAAAACCCTAGCGTATGACCATATAAAAAAAGCTACATGTGGGGGCGCTGTTTGTTTTGAAAAAATAATAAATTTGAAATATCTTCAATTTTGAACACGGGCGCCCCTGAAAGTGAAAGAGGTTTTATGAAGTCAGTAGTACATACCACTGTTAGTAGTACTAACTATGTACATACCATCTACGGGTTTTATGTCATAGACAAGCTGCCTTGCCTTCAGCAGCTCCTGCACACAGTCTGCGTAGCCATGGTTACAAGCCTCGTGCAATGCGGTCCATCCAGCAAAGTCCTTCATGTTGGCGTCAGCACCTATCGCCAGCAGCTGTTTCACTTTAACTACATCATTCCTGATGCAACTCAACTGAAGGTCAGTTTCGCCTGAGAGGAGATAGCAATGTTACCGAAAAAATAGCTATCTTTTGCAGCACAGGAATAAAGATCACTATTTAAAACATTCAAACAGTTTTTGCCAGTTGAAAAAAATTGTCTGTTCCGAAAAATCTGCTTCCTGACAGTAGCGTCCCGAGGTCCTCCCACTTTATACCCCTCTTGAAGTTTAATTTTTGAGTTATTTTTTTTTTCAAAAGACGTATTTGGCTATTAAGTGGGTGGATGGTGGATGGATGGATGGATGTTGGTTGGGTGGATCATTCATGTACGTATTTCACACCAATCAGATTTGGGATTCTATCAAGGACCAATCAAATTGCGGCTTGTATATATGGATCGTTTTTATGAATAATTTGTTTTGGGTTCAAGGTACGGCCATTTTTGTTTTGCTATAGATTCAACCTTATTGTGCCGTGTTGGTCTGAAGTCTCTATTCCAGTTCTTGATTTTTATGTAGCTTTGGGTGAGAACATTGTGTGGGTTCTGAAACCGAAAAGTGTTTGGAAATTTGATGGTGGTGAAGGTGATTCTCTCGGTTTACCGAATCAACTAGTTCAGTTGACGACAGAATATGGGTATAGTATTTGTTGACCACTTTATTTTAAATTTTATGATGTTTTTGAGTAGAATAAATACGTGTATTGAGAATAAATGTTGTGACTTCCATTTTTGAGTTATTTTTTTCAAAAAAATAACTCTTAGTCGGCGTGAAGACGTATTTGGCTATTACAGTGCGACTACTCGAACCGGGGCACCCTGAACAAAATTAACCAATCACAGTGTTAATTGAAAACAAAGGATAGGGACATTTTTTAGCAACGGACCAATAACGTTCTAGAACATAAACAAAAGATTAGCAACAAAATTTGAACTGTCAACAACGTTACAAACAGATGCGGACCTCTGAGGAAACTTGCCTTTTATTGGATTGGTTCATTTCGATCCTAAATTTTAAGTTTCATTCAAAAGCACTGTTCATGTTTTCCATGTAAAAGTTTCCAAAATGGCGTTTTATCAAAACGTTCAAGTTCGATTGAATCGTGACGGGGGATATATGATAATGGTCGCCGACATTCCCAATTGTTACGAGAGCGCGTTTTGGACTTACATCACACTGGAATGAACCAACAGATAATCGCAGGCAAAGTCAAAAGTAGTCGGCACTTTGTGCAAAACGTTTTGCGTGACAATTATTTAAACAATTCATCGATGCATGTACGGAGAGCAGCTGCGCCACGATCAAAAATGGTGGAAGATGTCGTTGAATTTTTAGAAAACGAAAAACTGTGCAAGCCTAGCATTAGTAGCACAGAACTGCAGCAAAGGCTACTGCTCAACGGCATCGTTCATCATGTTGACCGTGTTTTCGGTTACATGTAAACAACAAACGTTCAAAGACAAACAAAAATTATCCCATGCATTGGGTTTTATTTTATAGCATAAAAAAGTTCTTGTGAGAGCTAGAGATTGTCTGTAAATGCAAAGCCAATAAAGGTTTGTTTAATTCCAATTGTATACTAACGTTTCCTTTACGTACATATACACTGATCCTGATCGTGGCGGCGAATATTATTTATTATTCCATCGAATTTGAAAACCCAAGACTGATTTTGCTTGTTCTTAAAAATTTAGGATCGAAAGTAACCAATCAAAGACAAGGCAAGTTTCCTGAGAGGTCCGCATCTGTTTGTAACGTTGTTGACAGTTCAAATTTTGTTGCTAATCTTTTGTTTGCATCCTAGAACGTCATTGGTCCGTTGCTAAAAAATGTCCCTATCCTTTGTTTTCAATTAACACTGTGATTGGTTAATTTTGTTCAGGGTGCCCCGGTTCGAGTAGTCGCACTGTAAGTGGGTGGATGGTGGATGGTTGGGTGGATCATTCATGTATGTATTTCACACCAATCAGATTTGGGATTCTATCAAGGACCAATCAAATTGCGGCTTGTATATATGGATCTTTTTTATGAATAATTTGTTTTCGGTTCAAGGTACGGCCATTTTTGTTTTGCTATAGATTCAACCTTATTGGGCCGTGTTGGTCTGAAGTCTCTATTCCAGTTCTTGATTTTTATGTAGCTTTGGGTGAGAACATTGTGTGTGGGTTCTGAAAACGAAAAGTGTTTGGAAATTTGATGGTGGTGAAGGTGATTCTCTCGGTTTACCGAATCAACTAGTTCAGTTGACGACAGAATATGGGTATAGTATTTGTTGACCACTTTATTTTAAATTTTATGATGTTTTTGAGTAGAATAAATATGTGTATTGAGAATAAATGTTGTGACTTCCATTTTTAATGTCAGCGTTGCGAAAGAAACACGTACTTGCTTGCAGAAAGGTTTCTGTGATGAAAATAACGGAGCCATTTCAGAAACCCGAGAATACTTTGTTCTTGTTCCATCTGGCTATTCGTTTGCAATTTCTGGGTCAATTTGGCTTTCTTAGAGAGCGTGTTTGCGATTTTGTGATCATGTTTACGGTAAACAGTTTTCAATCCATGTTCTGATGTATTTAGCGGTTTTCTTTCGGCTTGGAATGAAAGGGGATGGATAGTTAAACATCAAGGTAACCTTAAAAGTGACTACCAGATATTTTTTTCTGTTTACTTTTGAAGAAATTACTGACGTATTTATTGTCTTCAACGGTATGGTTCGATCGATCGGTTGCACACCATAGTCATATTTACAAGGGAAAGCAGCCTAATTTTAGAACATTTGCACAATTTCTTTTTAAATTGTTTTTGAGTTATTTTTCCAAAAGTAGCTCTTAGTCGGCACGATAGACCGTGCACATGAACCATGCACAAATAGCTCAACCCATGAAATAGACCATCCCAACAGGACTAACATTCATAGCTATAACACAAGGAATAAAGACATGCTTAGGCTACCTCATGTAACCAAAAATTGGGGAAAGCAGAGAGTGTGTTATCACTCTCTGAAAGACTGGAACAACCTAGACAGAGACACCAGAAATGCTCCTGATCTTGTAAATTTTAAGCGTAGCGTTCTAAGTAGGTTTGTTAGTTAATTCTTTCTTTTGTATTCAAGTTAGTTTTTAATAATAGTTTTTAATTCTTAGGTATTTTTTCGTTTTATTGTATATAGTCTTATTAAGTATTATTAATCTTAGTTAGGACCTTTCTGAAAACCACTGTATAGTGAATGAAGGCTTCCTAATAAAAGATTATTATTATATTAAGCCACCCAATCAATTGAAAAAATAACTCCTGCACGCTTAGCGTGCCTATGTTTAATGTCAGTGTTGCGGGTTTGCGCAACATTTTGTTTTGGTCCCCAAATGGAACAAACTGATGCACTGTGGGTTGTTTGTAAGGGCGAGTGTTAAAGAAATTAAACGAGAAATCTTTGAGATTCTAACCGCGCGGTGTTTTAACTGTTTTCTCTCGGTTAAAAGTATAGCATTAGTAGGTTTCCTATTAGTAGGAGCTTTGGCTAAGTAATAACACGAGCGACCACTAATCTCTCATGATTTTTCCCCCAAATTAAGAATAACGTAATTGTAATAGGTCGAGGCATGTGGGTTTATTTGGGTTTGAGAGTTACCAAATAATTGGTATTTTCGTGAGGTTGGAATGTGGCCGGAGACGGTTCGACGTTTCCTGCTTAGGAATAGTAGGACTTCACATGGGCGGTCATGAGTTATTTATTGTACGATTGTTTGAAAAGCTCATGACATGATGATGTTACAAGGGCACGTTTTGTCTGCTTGGCAAATATTAAATTAGGTGTTTTGACAACGTGGTTGGATGGAACAGCAAGAGAAAATCATCATTTGTGCCGCGAGTGAGGGCCGTAGGAAGGTATAGTAGTCGTTGTGCGAGTCTCACGTTTCAAGCTTCGCATTGTTGATGGCTATCTTTAGTAGTACGGCGGTGCAATGCGGTTATTTCCGTACCAATGACGTAATGCTTGCAAGTGTTTACGTTGGCCAAATTTATTTTCTTCAGATCTCTGAACTCGCCTCGATGAAACAGTCAAAAGATTCACTTTAACTGGCTAAACCGACAAGAAATAGTCGCAAAATTGCAAACAAATTAACGACCGTCGCTTCTGGCGAAATAAAATGCAAAGTAAACATAATCTTGTTTGTCACGTACCGAAAGTGAAAGCTGCAACGTCAGCGCATTCCATGGCTGACGCAATACCTTTTTAGTGTATTTAATATTCCCAACGCAAAGCGGTTGCAGTTACGTTTACTCATAGGCAAAAGAAAAAAAAGACAGACAGCTTTTTGGTAGTCTCCTTTGAAGCCGTGTTTTGGGCTCGTCACGCAAAAAACAACGGCTGAAAAGAAGACTAGCTTTTTGGGTGTGCAGTCAAGCGTGTCACACAACTTCATCGAAAGCTATTTTTAGCACGGCCGTGGGAATATCGGTACTGATGATGTTACGCTTACAAGTTAGGGCACGTTTCTGCTTCTGGTTGCGAAATAGGCCATTTCCGAGTTGCCGTTTGCCTCAATTTCAAAACGAGTCTACGTGCGAAACCATTGAAATAAAAATGACTTTGATTTGCATGAAAATGGACGTGAAGGTGAAACTCATTTTCATATGAATGGTTTCGCACGTAGACTCGTTTTGAAACAGAGGCAAAGGGTAACTCGGAAATGGCGTATTAATATTGTACCAGTCCAAGTAAAATCGTCACGTGGTTTGGCCGAAATGCACTGGTGAATAGAGTTGTTTGTTTCTCGCGTTCGTCGAAAGAAACTCGTACTTGCTTGCAAAAAGGTTTCTGTTTTATATTGATGATGAAAATAACGGAGCCATTTCAGAAACCCGAGAATACTTTGTTCTTGTTCCATCTGGCTATTCGTTTGCAATTTCTGGGTCAATTTGGCTTTCTCAGAGAGCGTGTTTGCGATTTTGTGATCATGTTTACGGTAAATGTTGTCAACAGTTTTCAATCCATGTTTTGATGTACTTAGCGGTTTTCTTTCGGCTTGGAATGAAAGGGGATGGATAGTTAAACATCAAGGTAACCTTAAAAGTGACTACCAGATATTTTTTCTGTTTACTTTTGAAGAAATTACTGACGTATTTATGGTCTTCAACAGTATGGTTCGATCGATCGGTTGCACACCATAGTCATATTTACAAGGGAAAGCAGCCTAATTTTAGAACATTTGCACAATTTCTTTTTAAATTGTTTTTGAGTTATTTTTCCAAAAATAGCTCTTAGTCAGCACGATAGACCCATGAACCATGCACAAATAGCTCAACCCATGAAATAAACCATCCCAACAGGACTAACACCCAGTTCTACCTTAAGCCATCCAATCAATTGAAAAAATAACTCCTGCACGCTTAGCGTGCCTATGTTTGTAATAAGTCCCCCCCCCCCCCCCCCCCCCATTGTTCATGGTGAATCATGACATATTATGAACAAGAAAACAAGGTACCTTTACGCTTTTAAAGTTACTCATCCTGGACATTTACTTGTTATTGTTACGGTAAAATGTGCCTCTTAACAGCGCTAACAAATAATAACTTATAGTCAGTAGTGTTTCCAATTCCTTGTGGCTTCAAACATGGTACTGTCGACATGATACGAGTCGAAAAATATGTACTAGTGGACAACTGAGTTGTTAATAACTGTTGAAAACTGCGTAGCGTCTTTTATGCTAAAAATAATTGTTAGTGTTGCTTAATGACGCTAAATGGCGGTATAAAATGCACCGACGTTTCGGCAATACTGCCTTCTTCAGGTTTTTTTTCTTCGTGCCACCCTGAAGAAGGCAGTATTGCCGAAACGTCGGTGCATTTTATACCGCGATTTAGCGTCATTAAGAAACATTAACAATTATTGACAACTGAGTTGTGCTGACTGGAAAAAAAGAGTTATCGATTGGAAAATGTGTCTAACCCATAGCTTGTTAATAACGCCCAGGTTTGTTCGCCGGTTATTGTGCTTTATGACATGCGTGGGTTGAATGTTTCGCCTTGGTGTTTGTCATCGCTTAGCCCGCTTGTTTTGACTGATGGCTTAACGAGCCAGGTATATTCATGTATAGCACGCCGCTAAAGAACGAGGTATACACATGTGCAGTGCACTTGTTTCGGCTGATGGATTAAAGAACGACTTATATTCATGTTTATTATTCAACAAGCTCGCGCGATGCCCATATATGGTCAGAAAGCCATTGATATCCGTCATCCGCACATAACAGATATCCTGCGATATACGTACATGTAGGTTGCCAAGATTCGTCCGAAATCTTGCAAGACGCTGCACAACCACAGTTTCTCTCGCTACAAAAATTTTTTCGTTAACAATTTGTTGAATAATAAAACAATTATCCTGCGCAATCTTGCGGAATATCGTCTGATTTTATCCAACTTGGCCTACGGCCTCGTCGGCTAAGTATCAGGCGATATTCCGCGCGATTTCGCAGGATAATTGTTAGGTAGCGCGTTATGCATTTTTTCCACTCGATAACTCTGTTTGTCAAGTCGGCACAACTTGTCCACTCCTAAGGGTTGTGAAACGTATTTTTCGACTCGTATCAAGTCGGCAGTATGGGACATGGGTGATGTATGCATATTATATGTGCTAAATAGTACACCGGTTAGCGCAGCCTTGAGAAAGGTTAATTCTTAGATAATTAATTATTGTACACAACCACAGTATAACAAGACTCGGACAGACTCAGGTTCGGATTTGACAGCCAATCGATAGAGCAAGTCTGGTTAGTAAGAGAATCAAAGGTCTCATTGAGACAACGACTATTTTGCAAGAAGTATGAGCAGCAGTATATAAATAAAAGCAGAAATGATGAAACATTTGGACAAAAATGCCTGACAATTGAGAGGAACATGTTCGTTTCTACAATGGTGGACAAATAACATTATTTTCTTCAGGGTTTTCACCATTTTCAATCCGGCTCACCAAAGAAGCTTTTGCAATTAAAGTGCTTGAAATAGTGCATTTTACTCGGTTGTATTGTAAACCCTGCAATAGTGAATTGAATCTTGCTAAAAAACTGTGTTATAAGGTCAGAAAAAATAACATAAGCTGTGAAGCAGCAAAACGGCGAACACTGTCATTCCATCATTATTTATTTCATGATTTGTCCGTTAGGAAAACTTGACAACTGTGAAAGTCAAAAAGCATGAAATTTGATTTGTGTGAGATGCGAGAGACTGAATAAAGACTGCAATCGAGCAAAGCGGCCGATCGAACAGGCTCATTCAGTCACGTAGCTTCTCGTAAATATTGTCTGTGTCCCTGTTTATCTTTTTTCTTTTGAAGAAAGATAAAAATTCGAGCAACTTAAAAACAAATAAGAGTACGAGGTAAAGTTTAATGTTTTGAAAAAATTAACTTTTCGCGTCGCCTTGTGTAAATAAACGTTTCGCTTGGGAATTACCATGGGCAAGTGTGCTTGTGATCTGAAAAAGAAGTTTAGCATCTCGAGTTGGATTTCGTTCTTTCTTTAACGTGGGGTAGGCCATGGCCTGAAGAAAAAAAAAGTCCAGAACACGAGGTGGTTGCCAGCTGGTAACCCATCCAAACGCTAGCCCTGTCCAGCAGGCCTTAACTTCAGCGATCGAACCGGTGCTTTCCTTGTGGTATCAGTCCCAAACGCGACAGAACATAAATCAGCTATTAAGTTTAAGGTGGCCCGCGGCTATTTTTGGGAACGGAGGTGATCTGTTCTAAATCGAATTTTAGGTATGTAAACCTCAACCGATTTTTCTGATTTTTGGCAATCGAAATAACAAATGCTCAAATTTTATAAAGCTTTAAACTTTACGGCGAACAAAACAAGCCATCACGAGATAAATTTTTGAAAAAAAAAAAAAAAAATTCGTGCTTTTTTCATAAATTGATTTCTTCAAAAGCGCTAATATCTCGTGATCGTTTATTTTGTTCGCCGTAAAGTTTAAAGCTTATAAAATTTGAACATTTGTTATTTTGATTGCCCAAAATCTGAAAAATCGGTTGAGGTTTACATACCCAAAATTCGATTTAGAAAAGATCACCTCCGTTCCCAAAAGTAGCCGCGCGCCACCTTAAAACAGTTTTAGCAAAAAAATGCCAAACTGTTCGAAAGATGCATTTAAACAAGAAATTGTAATTCGCTTGTTTCGTGACTTTAAATGTTTTGTTTCGTCTGGGACTGATACCACAAGGAAAGCACTGGCTCTCGTCAGATCGCCTAAGTTAAGCCCTGCCCTGCGAGGTTAGTACTTGGATGGGCGAACAACTGGAAGTAACCGGACTTTTTTTTTTCTTACTTTTCCATGATTATAAAAATAATAATTCCGTGAAATTTCAGAATTCCAGGCGCTTTTTTCATTTTCATACCTTTTTTTAAACTTCGGCTAAGGACCGGACGACAAGGAGGGAGGAAAAGGAGAGAGGGCCTGGGAACGAGGTTGTGCAGATGCAACAGATCGACCGAAGGAAAACAGCTGTAAATTAGTTTATGAGCATCAATTGCCTCGACATTTCACCTAGAAAATATGAGTGTTGGTAGCCATTTAAAGTTGATGCATTAGTACATCGACCGAAACATTCCATGTGAATGTTTTTAAGCGTCTTGCTGGGAAAAGTTTCCAGTTAGGGGCCCGCGTTCATTTCACAACACGTCACAACTTTTTTTTCAATACACAGATTAATTAGAACACGGTCGCACCTGACGCTCGTGACAAAGCTGATAAACAACCCATCATTATTTCACTATAAAAGTTTCACTTCCTCATCTCCGTCAAGTTTCATTATGGATTGGTCAGTGGAATTAGAAACAATGATCGACCGACCGACACCCGTTCGCCTACTATACTCCTATTTTGCATTCTGCAAAATAGTCGTAAAAACAGCCTCTAGAAATATTTAGACATGTACTGGTATACCTTTTATATTTCGGCGATGGATCTGTTTCCTTGACTGGTTAACGGGCCTGTAAAAGAGTTGCAAACAAAACTGATTAGCGAACCGATATACTTAAAAGTGTTGTTGTATAAAAAAGTACTTCTTCACCTATGCATCTTGATACGTTAGTTACCTAAAAATGTACTCGCTTGAATGCAATTACTTTAAACATTGCCTGAAGGCTAGCCAAACTGTCGACGTGTAAGGAATTCATCCGTGCTACTTTGGAAATTCATCGATAAGCTTATCCGTTTACTTTGAATCTGTCACCTCAGGATGAGGTAGTTTACAAGTCCGTACATTGAATTTGTCACCTCATGATGAGATAGATAACAAGTCCGTACATTGAATTTGACACCTCATGATGAGATAGATAACAAGTCCGCACATTGAAATTGACGTCTCAGGATAGGCGTTGTGAAGCGCAAAAATTGGTCAAAACAGTTTTGCTTTAATGTGACGACAGACGATAAACGTTCATACAGTAAAAGTTTTCTACAAAACAAATGAATAGTTGCAAAGAAATGAACTGCCAAAGGCATTAAGAAAGCGAGATTTTCGTGCTGTTAACTAAACTCCTCACGTTGTTTTCTCAGAAAATATTTTGGCTGGTAGAAGCGTCTACAAATTTGGAGATCTCTAAACTGCTGAAACGTCAACTGTGCAAACCCAGGATTATTTTTTCACATTTTACAGGATCAAGGACACCCACACTCACCCGTCCCCCACCATTATTAGTATTTAGAATAACGAAATTACATGGTTGCATCAGTTAATTTTTTATCATTTAAAAGTTGTTATAGCACTGTTGGAAATCAGCTATTCTTCACGAGAATGAATGACAAAAACAGGATTGGAATATCGACAAAATTTTTAATAAAGTGACGATTGTTATGGCATTACACGTTCAAAAAAAAAAACAAAAAACAAAAAACCGAGTTAATCACTTCATTATATAGCCTTAAAATGAAGAGACTATGCCGTTACTAACGATACAACAATAAAATACATATAACATATGGTGGCTTTTGTCCTGCCATTACACAAAAATAGTGATAGAAATCACTGTTGGGCCAAATAATATGATGAATGAAGTGGTTCACGAAGTGAATTGTAGTGCATCAAATCATGTCAAATACGCTACAACTTAACAAGGAAAATGACTCCTGGCGTTGGTAAAGTACCATTCACCACCGAGGAATAAACTTCCGTTACTTATCACAGACCAACAGGCGCCAATTCAACTAGCCCTGAATGTGCCACAGAAAAGTGTATCAAATTTTTTTGGAGACCACTTGCATCCTTCTGATCATTGCTTGCTTTCTACAAGAAAATATTGCTGATACAAAATCAAGTATTCAAAACTAGGAGACATCAGTAAAAAAATTCCGTATTTCTCACTCGCCCTAACCTTAATTTACAATTTGCCCGCTTCCTGACTTTAAAAATGAAATATCACTAATTGTTAAGTTAAATTTTTATATTAAAAAAAATATTTTACCTTAACAATAATCAAGCTAGTTCTTTTTTAGCAATGTCTCATTAGAATCGTTTCCTCAGAACACGGATAAACGTTAGGTGTTGTTGAGCTGGGTCAGTCTGGGTACACAGTCCTATTCTTCTATCAGTACAATGTTGCAGCTCATTGGTTTCCTGATGGAAAGCAACACGGCGCTCTGGCATCACTTGATTCATAGCTCCAACTCGTCTGCTTCTGGGTTTCATCTGATCATCTCTTCCCTTCTGCTGTTGTTTGGTATCACTTTGATGCTTCTGTGTGCTCGGTTTGGTAGTCCGTCCTTCACTCCTCTTGGTTTCCTTTTCAGCTACATTTTGACAACCTATTGACGGTTTGGTTGTTTCCCTCGCGGCTTGCCGAGGTATTCGTTGTTTGGCTTGCGGGTTTGTACACTGTGAGACTTGACGCTGTTTAGCTCTGTGGCAAGGGACATCGTTCTGTTTCACTTGCTGAGGAGGAGCAACACGAACTACCTTGCGTCGTGACCGTGACTGCTGGATTTGTCGTTCATTAACTGGTGGCAACTGATCAGTTGAATGCGTCTTGGAACTGTTGGAGGACGGAGGATTTTCATTGCCTTTCTTCAACGAAGGAGTAGAGGCATTTTTCGGTGGTTCTTGTTGGCCAGGTAGAGTTCTTTCACCAAAAATGTGTCTGTTTCTCCTTTGGAAAATTTCACATAACTCAATCATCGAGGGTTTTTGGAAATTTCGACTCATTTTTGTGTATAATTGATATTCTCTGATCAGTTATGTCAAGAGATTGGTGTTTCTAATATAGTTTTGGATGCTTGTTATATATTTCCATTTAAACACAAACACGTCATCTTCTTTACTAAACGACATGTTTCTGACGTAACTTCAAAACGTGACGCAATTAATTCCTTGTTAGTTCATTTTCCAACGTAACTACTTTAATCACATTACGGCATAGCAACCAAATAATATTTAAAAACTGACGCAATAAAATAAACAGAAACCACTAACTTTCTAAACAATCAATCAGAATTTTGCCGATGTTTTGTTACTTACGTCAGTAACATCCTGCCACTTCAGGCTTCCCCTTTCAATTTTATTCCCTAGCAACCAACTATGTAAATACTTACGCAAGAAAATAAACAAAAAAACACTGACTGTAACTACGCAATCAATTGAAATTTCATTCATGTTTTGTTACTAACGTCAGTAACTTCAGGCTTCCCCTTTCAATTTGATTCCCTGGCAACCAACTATGTAACTATGGAAAACCACTGACCATCGACACCATCACAAGTAAAGCAAATAGAACCCTTGGATTCCTGAAAAGGAATCTAAAGATTAACTCTACTGCACTCAAGTCCACTGCCTATAAAACGCTGGTCCGACCTACCCTCGAGTATGCCTGCACCGTTTGGGATCCATACACACAGGGAAACATCTATAAGCTCGAGATGGTGCAGCGTCGGGCAGCGAGATTTGTTCTTGGCAGATACAACAATACATCCAGCGTAGGGGACATGCTATATGAGCTCGGCTGGACTTCCCTTCAAACTAGGAGACAGACACTTAGACTCTGCATGATGTATAAAATTCATAATGGCTTGATTGCCATGGACGCTCAAGAGTTCATGACGCCACTTCAAAGGAGATCACAGCACGTAAATTCAAATGCGTACAAAATTCCCCGCTCAAAGACGGACTACCACATGTACTCGTTTTTCCCAAGAACGATACGAGAGTGGAACAGCCTGGCCAATGAAACAGTAAATGCACCAAACTTGACGGCTTTCAAGAAAAGCCTGCCGTCTGACCAAGGCCAAACCAAACGATGTTAACTTTGACTTTATTATTATTATTATTATTATTACTTAGTCTTTTATCATAGCATTTAAGCCTTACCTTAATTTTTAGTTTTTAGTTATACGCTCACGAGCATCTTCAGAATTGAAGGAGGTGAGTCACCCATGCAGGAAGAAGAATCAATCGATTCATGTTTTGTTACTAACGTCAGTAACATCTTTGTTTTTAGGCTTCCCCTTTCAGTTTATTGCCTGGCAACAAACTATTTAAACTCTTACGCAAGAAAATAAACAGAAAACCACTCACTGCGAGTGTAACTAGGCTACTATGTTGTTGCTAACGTCAGTAACTTCTCGTTACGTTACGCCTCGCCATTTACCGTAACTAGGCAGTCAGTAGATCATGAAGTTCTGCATTTCTTACCAATTGAATATCGAAAAACGCCGACAGGTTTTTTAGCAGTTTTGATCGCGACATTCTAGAATGAATTGCATTACTGAAATGAAAAAGCTTTTAATAAGCTTGGGACACTTGTGAAATTACAGATTACCCTTAAGGAGTTCATTGTTGTAAAACTGTTGGACATTAGGTATTCCCCGAGAGAAGAACATGAATTACAAAGACTGTTTATTGACTAGATGTTTAATAAATTGCTGATTGTTGTAACATGACAACTTAAAACAAAAAAAAGTACACTTCGTTCACATTACTGTGGTCTTGCAATCAGGCCATCCCGTCACTAAATACATCAGTATAATACATAATATATAGACTTAACCAAGCCTAAAAGCAGAGCTCCATATATATACATTTCTTGCTGGTTCTTAATAATTTGTAAAAACATTCATAGCCGAAATAAATCGTTTACTTTAAAAATGACATATTTTACAAGAACGGAGGGAACCCTGCGACCTTGTATTAAGGTTTAGTTAATCTTCACATTTAAAAATATATATTTTTTCCTGGCTCTGTTTTTAACAATGTCTCATTAGAATCGTTTCCTCAGAACACGGATGAACGTTAGGTGTTGTTGAGCTGGGTCAGTCTGGGTACACAGTCCTATTCTTCTATCAGTACAATGTTGCAGCTCATTGGTTTCCTGATGGAAAGCAACACGGCGCTCTGGCATTACTGGATTCATAGCTCCAACTCGTCTGCTTCTGGGTTTCATCTGATCATCTCTTCCCTTCTGCTGTTGTTTGGTAGCGCTTTGATGCTTCTGCCTGCTCGGTTTGTTGCTGCTAGCTGTTTGTCTGCTACTTGTTCCACTCCTCGCTGTGGTTTTACTTCGTCCTGTTCCTGGAACTGACAGTGCCGGGTGTGGTAAACATGGCCTGTGGATCGTGGTGTCATTTTTCAAGGTAGTCCGTCCTCCACCCCTCTCGGTTTCCTTTTCAGCTACATTTTGACAAGCTATTGACGGTTTGGTTGTTTCCCTCGCGGCTTGCCGAGGTATTCGTTGTTTGGCTTGCGGGTTTGTACACTGTGAGACTTGACGCTGTTTAGCTCTGTGGCAAGGGACATCGTTCTGTTTCACTTGCTGAGGAGGAGCAACACGAACTACCTTGCGTCGTGACCGTGACTGCTGGATTTGTCGTTCATTAACTGGTGGCAACTGATCAGTTGAATGCGTCTTGGAACTGTTGGAGGACAGAGGATTTTCATTGCCTTTCTTCAACGAAGGAGTAGAGGCATTTTTCGGTGGTTCTTGTTGGCCAGGTAGAGTTCTTTCACCAAAAATGTGTCTGTTTCTCCTTTGGAAAATTTCACATAACTCAATCATCGAGGGTTTTTGGAAATTTCGACTCATTTTTGTGTATAATTGATATTCTCTGATCAGTTATGTCAAGAGATTGGTGTTTCTAATATAGTTTTGGATGCTTGTTATATATTTCCATTTAAACACAAACACGTCATCTTCTTTACTAAACGACATGTTTCTGACGTAACTTCAAAACGTGACGCAATTAATTCCTTGTTAGTTCATTTTCCAACGTAACTACTTTAATCACATTACGGCATAGCAACCAAATAATATTTAAAAACTGACGCAATAAAATAAACAGAAACCACTAACTTTCTAAACAATCAATCAGAATTTTGCCGATGTTTTGTTACTTACGTCAGTAACATCCTGCCACTTCAGGCTTCCCCTTTCAATTTTATTCCCTAGCAACCAACTATGTAAATACTTACGCAAGAAAATAAACAAAAAAACACTGACTGTAACTACGCAATCAATTGAAATTTCATTCATGTTTTGTTACTAACGTCAGTAACTTCAGGCTTCCCCTTTCAATTTGATTCCCTGGCAACCAACTATGTAACTATGGAAAACCACTGACCATCGACACCATCACAAGTAAAGCAAATAGAACCCTTGGATTCCTGAAAAGGAATCTAAAGATTAACTCTACTGCACTCAAGTCCACTGCCTATAAAACGCTGGTCCGACCTACCCTCGAGTATGCCTGCACCGTTTGGGATCCATACACACAGGGAAACATCTATAAGCTCGAGATGGTGCAGCGTCGGGCAGCGAGATTTGTTCTTGGCAGATACAACAATACATCCAGCGTAGGGGACATGCTATATGAGCTCGGCTGGACTTCCCTTCAAACTAGGAGACAGACACTTAGACTCTGCATGATGTATAAAATTCATAATGGCTTGATTGCCATGGACGCTCAAGAGTTCATGACGCCACTTCAAAGGAGATCACAGCACGTAAATTCAAATGCGTACAAAATTCCCCGCTCAAAGACGGACTACCACATGTACTCGTTTTTCCCAAGAACGATACGAGAGTGGAACAGCCTGGCCAATGAAACAGTAAATGCACCAAACTTGACGGCTTTCAAGAAAAGCCTGCCGTCTGACCAAGGCCAAACCAAACGATGTTAACTTTGACTTTATTATTATTATTATTATTATTATTATTACTTAGTCTTTTATCATAGCATTTAAGCCTTACCTTAATTTTTAGTTTTTAGTTATACGCTCACGAGCATCTTCAGAATTGAAGGAGGTGAGTCACCCATGCAGGAAGAAGAATCAATCGATTCATGTTTTGTTACTAACGTCAGTAACATCTTTGTTTTTAGGCTTCCCCTTTCAGTTTATTGCCTGGCAACAAACTATTTAAACTCTTACGCAAGAAAATAAACAGAAAACCCCTCACTGCGAGTGTAACTAGGCTACTATGTTGTTGCTAACGTCAGTAACTTCTCGTTACGTTACGCCTCGCCATTTACCGTAACTAGGCAGTCAGTAGATCATGAAGTTCTGCATTTCTTACCAATTGAATATCGAAAAACGCCGACAGGTTTTTTAGCAGTTTTGATTGCGACATTCTAGAATGAATTGCGTTACTGAAATGAAAAAGCTTTTAATAAGCTTGGGACACTTGTGAAATTACAGATTACCCTTAAGGAGTTCATTGTTGTAAAACTGTTGGACATTAGGTATTCCCCGAGAGAAGAGCATGAATTACAAAGGCTGTTTATTGACTAGATGTTTAATAAATTGCTGATTGTTGTAACATGACAACTTAAAACAAGAAAAGTACACTTCGTTCACATTACTGTGGCCTTGCAATCAGGCCATCCCGTCACTAATACATCAGTATGATACATAATATAAACCAAGCCTAAGAGCAGAGCTCCATATATATACATTTCTTGCTGGTTCTTAATAATTTGTAAAAACATTCATAGCCGAAATAAATCGTTTACATTAAAAATGAAATATTTTACGAGAACGGAGGGAACCCTGCGACCTTGTATTAAGGTTTAGTTAATCTTCACATTTAAAAATATATTTTTTCCTGGCTCTATTTTTAACAATGTCTCATTAGAATCGTTTCCTCAGAACACGGATGAACGTTAGGTGTTGTTGAGCTGGGTCAGTCTGGGTACACAGTCCTATTCTTCTATCAGTACAATGTTGCAGCTCATTGGTTTCCTGATGGAAAGCAACACGGCGCTCTGGCATCACTGGATTCATAGCTCCAACTCGTCTGCTTCTGGGTTTCATCTGATCATCTCTTCCCTTCTGCTGTTGTTTGGTAGCGCTTTGATGCTTCTGCGTGCTCGGTTTGTTGCCGCTTGGTTCATGTTGTCTCACAGCTGTTTGTCTGCTACTTGTTCCACTCCTCGCTGTGGTTTTTCTTTGTCTTGTTCCTGGAACTGACAGCGCGGGCTGTGCTAAACACGGCCTGTGGATCGTGGTGTCATTTTTCAAGGTAGTCCGTCCTCCACCCCTCTCGGTTTCCTTTTCAGCTACATTTTGACAAGCTCTTGACAGTTTCAAACCTGTTGTTACCCTCGCGGCTTGCCGAGGTATTTGTTGTTTGGCTTGCGGGTTTGTACACTGTGAGACTTGACGCTGTGTAGCTCTGTGGCAAAGGACACCGTTCTGTTTCACTTGCTGAGGAGGAGCAACACGAACTACCTTGCGTCGTGACCGTGACGGCTGGATTTGTCGTTCATTAATTGGTGGCAAGTGAGTTGAAATGTCGAAGGACGGACGATTTTTGCGGCCCTTCTTGAGCGATGGTTTAGGCGGATTTTTCGTTGGTCCTTGTTGGCCAGGTAGTGTTGTTTCAGCAACAATGAGTCCAATTCTCCTTCTCCTTTGTGAAACTTCACATAACTCCATCATCGGGCGTGATTGGGATTTTTGACTCATTTCTTGGGTATAACTGATATTCTGTGGTCAGTTATGTCAAGCGATTATTTCTAATTGGTTTGCATGCTTGTTATATATTTTCATTTGAACCCAAGCGCGTCATTTTCTTTCGTGTAAGGTCTCGCGTCTGACGTAAAATCGCTTACAATTACGCAATAATTTTCGAAAAATAGCTTAGCTATTTACGCAAGAAAATAGAGGACACTTTTTGTAACTTGACAACCGATGAAATTTCACTAATATTATTCTACTGACATAAGTAACATCTTGTTACTTAGGTTACGCAGTTTACTTTTCTACGTAGCAACCAACTATTTAATTACTTACGCAAATAAACACTTTCGTACTTACGAAAACAACCGAAAAACATTCACCGTAGCTAGGCAGTAAGTCGAAACTTCAACAATATTTTGTTATTGACGTCAGTAACTTCTCGTTACTTTTGGCCTCGCCTTTTACTTAAACCATGGCAACCAATTATATAATCACTTTTAAAAATAAACATTTACCATCACCAGGCAATCAATCGTAACAAATGATCGCTTGATCAAATATTTCCTGATATTATGAACAACCAGTCGTTCTTTCACTTACTTTCTCACTTATCTATGCATTCATTCATCCACCAACCCTTTCTGATCAACCCACCCACCCCACCCATCCAATTCATCCGTCCGTCCGTCGAGTTTTGGTTGGTTGGTTTGTTCATTCTTTTCTTCGTTTATGCTTCGTTGGTTCGTTAGTTGGTTGGTTCATTCGTTCGTCCGTTGATGAAGTCGCTGTCGGTCATTCATCTGTCCGTCCGTCCGTCAATTCAGTTATCAGTCCATCACTGTGTACTTACCCAATGGCCTGGAGTGGTGTTCCTTTACGTCGCGTGGTTTTTACATCAGCCGATTTAACAACATTGTCTTCAGTGAAACTTGTGGTGGCAGCAGGCAACAAAAAGAAATAGCTGGAAACCTTATAAACAAAAACAATGTGTAACTTCTTTCTATATGAGTAAAACGCGTCCATTGATTAAGGTTTTGCTGAAGAAGAGTTTTCAGTGTTGGAGCGTAAAGCCACCACAACATCAAACAAATGGCAAATAAACACAACAACATACACAACGAATAAGAAGCGATTTTTCTAATCATTTAACTATAAAAAATTGCGATAAAATATTTCTAAGCATATTAAGAATTAAAAAGTTGGTTAAAAACGACGACGTTTCGACGTGAGGCTAAGATTGTTATCAAGTCAAAATGAAAGTTGATAAAAAATGTATAAATAGTAATTAAAAACAATAGTACAATAGATGTGTTAAAATGTTTAAATCAAACATCTTTTGAACTATTGTTTTTACTTACTATTTATACATTTTTTATCAACTTTCATTTTGACTTGATACTGACGTTAGCTCAACGTCGAAACGTCGTCGTTTTTCAACAAACTTTTTAACTTTTTTAATATGCTAAGAAATATTTTATGAACAAAAAGGAAAACAAAACTTTGTTTTTATCATTACTGTTTCAAAGTAAGATTCTGGTTCCTTTATGTCTATTTTAATAAAATCTCCATTGAATTGTTACCCCTTAAAGGCCCATGTTCACCTGTTTGGCTTCAAACAGGTCAACAACAAATAATTTAACTTAAATGAACTTTAAATTTTAACAAAAAAATTCAAAACAGAGCTTACTATTTTCTCAAGTGATAAAGCACTGCTGTTTACATGACGTCTTTCCAGAGGCACCAAACGGTCGACGTAGTTAGCCAGGAGCATGTCAGTAACGTGCATTCGAAGCCACGTGGGAGTGCATGTCTCCAAAAACCGCTTTAGCGAAACTTCGCTTCCGTGTTGCCTGCCACAGGCCAGGAAAAGCTCGGTCACAAAAGTTCGCGAGCGTTCACTCAACCTGGTGCCCAAGTTTTTTTCGGTGCACTTCATGGAAACGAGGTCACAAAGAACAAAGCATTCAGCCGCCATAGCAACAACACTTTGAAGAGCATACAACGCGGGAATCTGAAAAAAAAAACTCAACATCAAGTTGAGATGCATTATTATGGTAAACCCTACATTAACCTTTCTTTCTTGTTACAGATTAGAAACGTTCACACCGTCATGTTATATTCCTGATAAAATGTTTTCGACAAATTTGAGCTTCAACCGATTAACTCGGTGAAGCTTCTGAACATCCTTTAGAATTCGTTTATATATTTGCATGCAAGACAAAGGAATCACTGAAATCACACACTAAGAGCAGGAAGTTTGGCAAGCTGACACTTACTCCATTTCACAATTACAAGCATTTTAAAGGTTGGAAAAAGATAGTTAGAAGATTGTCATAATTGTTTTCAGACTTCCATACATTGCAGTCTCCTACGCAGCCGTTAATTGGGTTGGGCAGGCACGTGTCCCTCTCGTGAAACAGTCGATGTCATTTTAGCAACACAAATGTTTTTTGTGTTTTTTTTTTCAATATACAGTAATCGAATTTGTATTCCTGCATAAAAAGCATTTCACCATCCAGGATAGCATCCCTCTCTCATGCACCACTTTACTTCCACGTTGATCAGCCAAACCGCCGAAAAATTTAATTTTATACGATGTCTTTCTTAACTGTCACATCTATAATAGCTGACTATATCCCCATCCCTAACCACTTAGGACTAATAATCGCATTATCTACACCTAGCTTCATCTAAAAATCAGAGCAAAGTTTTGACCTCATATATCTAAAAGTTATAGTTTGGCTGCATACATGCAACCTTACATACTATTACGTATTCAGACCGTCCACACATAAACAAGCTCTCATCTTCACTTACATTATATTAAAAGACCTACGAAAATCTTTTCTTGCTTCACCAACAAGCTATCGCGGTTTTGCTTTCTTTGTGATTAACTGAACACTTGTCTCTCACCTGAGATGGATTGTCACGTGAAGAACAAGCTGCACTCCACGTGACTCCGAACAGCTCGCGCAATCGAGTGTTAAAGGAGACTGAGGAAGGCCCCGGCCAAAACATTCGCCACAGTAGTGACTCTTTCAGGCAATTTAATTTTTCACTGGGAGTTGCTGAAACGCTGAAAAGAAGGTAAATAAAAGTAAAAATAAAAAAATCGGTCCATGTAGGCCTATAGTGACCTTAAGTAGAATCCTACCCAAACAGAAAATAATTGATGAAAAATTGCTTTTGCTTTTACTTGTTTAGCTACTGAAAAGAAACCATACTAACGAATTATAAGCAATCAGCATTATAACCCACCGATTAAATGTCTCGCAGTCATTGGACAAAACATGTTATGTGGTACGTAATCGGTATCAGGTGTTATAACCCACCGATTAATTTTCGTGCACGCTCATTGGACAAAATGCATCACATGGTCCAAAATCGACAACGGGTATCAGACAATATACCCTCAGGTCCGATTTCGTATCTGTCGCAAAATTGCAGTACAAAACAAACAAACAAACAAACAGAGTCACCTTTTCAGGTTTAACTTCTACATAAACCAATCAACTGGTATTTATTTCAATCGCAGTTACGCAGTGATTATCACTGTAGGTATTTTTCCTATTTACCGGGTTATAAAATAAATAAACCCCTTTCTGGCTTGCTGGTATATTGGAGGATAATGTCCTTGGCTGAAAGATTGTCTTCAAAATTTCACAGTTGACTTCGGCCAACTGTTCAATTTTCGGACAATCTTTCAGCCTTGAGCATAACACTAGCCGCCTGACCGAGGAGTTCATTTACTAAATATGCCCCCTCCAATCCGTCACCCGATTTTATAGGGGAGTGCAAAACAATGATGGTCTCACTTCTTTAAATAACAGTGTTTAAAAGATCAATCAATGAATTCGCATATACACTGTATTTTACCAGCAGTTACGCCACGATTATAACCGTGGCTTTTGTTTTCTTTATACCATGATAAAGCACCTTGTAGAAGTTAATCGAAGGGCAATAAAATGAACCCCTTTGCAGGCTTCCTGGTATATTGGGGGACAATGCCGAGGCTGAAAGATTGTCTTGAAAGTTTCACTGTTGCCCTTGTTGGGCCAACTGTTCATTTTTCAGACAATCAGAATCTTTCAGCCTCAGGGCATTATCCTCATTAATTAGTCTTTGTCATTCTTTAACAAAGTAGCCTGTGTACAGCCGTCCTGCACGGGCTATAACAAAGGTTTGGCTGCTGTAAAGAAATTTAGCTACAGGTGACATACCAACTTTTTATACGTTCGTAGAAATCCTGCTCCAGTAAGCTGATCACAAACCTAAGCACAAGCAGGCTGTTCTCATCTTTGTTGCTAAAAATGAACAAAATGAATGAACGGGCTTCCTTGTTGAAGTGCCACACACTAACAAACATGGTACTAATACTGAAACAATCACGTGTGTTTTAGCTGTATACATATATTGAAAGTAAACGTCAATTATTTCGAATTTTATTCCCCATACGATAAGGGATCTATAATTTCATATGTTTATGTGACCAAGTCCAGTCACTTTAGCAATTATCTGTTACTTTTTCTTACACACCTTACTTTGGTATGTGTTTGTTTTATCAGTCCCACACATGTCTCTTAGCTAAGTCCTGTTGTGTAAGAGTAATAACCCCCTAGTCCCTTTGGCAAATCCTGTATTTGTAGGCAACAAATACACTCCCTAGCCTTATTTAGTTTATAAAGAGTTATTCCAACAGTTTCCTCAAATCTGTAATAAATTGGCAACATTCAAGTTGATTTCGTTGGTTAATATGAGCTGCAACAATAGCAAGTTTTCAAGTCAAGTTTTGGCTTAGTTCAGATGTTTAACTCAATAACCCTTTGCTACGTTAATTGTTTTGGTCGTCTTACAGTTATCTGGGTCTTTTACCTGCAAATTGTTTTCATGAAGTCCCAACTGTCTCCATCTTCTGACCCGACTGTAGCTCGGTAGAGAGTGGGGTTCTGGGACGGATTGTGGAGCAAAAGAAGACGTTGAAGCAACACAAACGCTTTGATGGTCTGGGGGCGAGATTGAGATTTCTGAAACACAAAGAACGTAAGTGTGAAATGCTGTCTGCAGGGTCACTACAGGATCACTGCGGGATCCTTAAGGGATCACTGCGGGATCACTACGGGATCACTACAGGATCACTGCGGGATCACTACAGGATCACTGCAGGATCACTACAGGATCACTGCGGGATCACTACAGGATCACTGCAGGATCACTACGGGATCACTGCGGGATCACTGCAGGATCACTACGGGATCACTACGGGATCACTGCAGGATCACTGCGGGATCACTACAGGATCACTACAGGATCACTGCAGGATCACTACGGGATCACTACGGGATAACTGCAGGATCACTATGGGATCACTGCGGGATCACTGCAGGACCACTACAGGATCACTGCGGGATCACTACAGGATCACTGCAGGATCACTACGGGATCACTCCGGGATCACTGCAGGATCACTACGGGATCACTACGGGATCACTGCAGGATCACTATGGGATCACTACGGGATCACTACGGGATCACTGCAGGATCACTACGGGATCACTATGGGACCACTACGGGATCACTGCGGGATCACTACAGGATCACTGCGGGATCACTACGGGATCACTGCGGGATCACTACGGGATCACTGCGGGATCACAACGGGGTCACTACGGGATCACTGCGGGATCACTAGGGGGTCACTGCGGGATCACTGCAGGACCACTACAGGATCACTGCGGGATCACTACAGGATCACTGCAGGATCACTACGGGATCACTCCGGGATCACTGCAGGATCACTACGGGATCACTACGGGATCACTGCAGGATCACTATGGGATCACTACGGGATCACTACGGGATCACTGCAGGATCACTACGGGATCACTATGGGATCACTACGGGATCACTGCGGGATCACTACAGGATCACTGCGGGATCACTACGGGATCACTGCGGGATCACAACGGGGTCACTACGAGATCACTGCGGGATCACTAGGGGGTCACTGCGGGATCACTACGGGATCACTGCGGGATCACTACAGGATCACTGCGGGATCACTACGGGATCACTACGGGATCACTGCGGGATCACAACGGGGTCACTACGGGATCACTGCGGGATCACTAGGGGGTCACTGCGGGATCACTACGGGATCACTACGGGATCACTGCGGGATCACTACAGGATCACTACAGGATCACTGCGGGATCACTACGGGATCACTATGGGATCACTGCGGGATCACTACGGGATCACTGCGGGATTACTACAGGATCACTGCGGGATCACTACGGGATCACTACAGGATCACTGTGGGATGACTATGGGATCACTGCGGGATCACTACGGGATCACTGCGGGATCACTACGAGATCACTACGGGATCACTATGGGATCACTACGGGATCACTGCGGGATCACTACAGGATCACTGCGGGATCACTACGGGATCACTACGGGATCACTGCGGGATCACAACGGGGTCACTACGGGATCACTGCGGGATCACTAGGGGGTCACTGCGGGATCACTACGGGATCACTGCGGGATCACTACAGGATCACTGCGGGATCACTACGGGATCACTGCGGGATCACTGCGGGATCACAACGGGGTCACTACGGGATCACTGCGGGATCACTAGGGGGTCACTGCGGGATCACTACGGGATCACTGCGGGATCACTGCGGGATCACTACAGGATCACTACAGGATCACTGCGGGATCACTACGGGATCACTACGGGATCACTGCGGGATCACTACGGGATCACTGCGGGATCACTACAGGATCACTGCGGGATCACTACGGGATCACTGCGGGATCACTACGGGATCACTGCGGGATCACAACGGGGTCACTACGGGATCACTGCGGGATCACTAGGGGGTCACTGCGGGATCACTACGGGATCACTATGGGATCACTACAGGATCACTGCGGGATCACTACGGGATCACTGCGGGATCACTGCGGGATCACAACGGGGTCACTACGGGATCACTGCGGGATCACTAGGGGGTCACTGCGGGATCACTACGGGATCACTGCGGGATCACTGCGGGATCACTACAGGATCACTGCGGGATCACTGCGGGATCACTACGGGATCACTATGGGATCACTGCGGGATCACTGCGGGATTACTACAGGATCACTACAGGATCACTGCGGGATGACTATGGGATCACTGCGGGATCACTACGGGATCACTGCGGGATCACTACGGGATCACTGCGGGATCACAACGGGGTCACTACGGGATCACTGCGGGATCACTAGGGGGTCACTGCGGGATCACTACGGGATCACTGCGGGATCACTACAGGATCAGTGCGGGATCACTACGGGATCACTACGGGATCACTGCGGGATCACTAGGGGGTCACTGCGGGATCACTACGGGATCACTGCGGAATCACTACAGGATCACTGCGGGATCACTACGGGATCACTACGGGATCACTGCGGGATCACAACGGGGTCACTACGGGATCACTGCGGGATCACTAGGGGGTCACTGCGGGATCACTACGGGATCACTGCGGGATCACTGCGGGATCACTACAGGATCACTACAGGATCACTGCGGGATCACTACGGGATCACTATGGGATCACTGCGGGATCACTACGGGATTACTACAGGATCACTGCGGGATCACTACGGGATCACTACAGGATCACTGTGGGATGACTATGGGATCACTGCGGGATCACTACGGGATCACTGCGGGATCACTACGAGATCACTGCGGGATTACTACAGGATCACTACCGGATCACTGCGGGATCACTACAGGGTCACTACGGGGTCACTACGGGATCTCTGCGGGACCACTACGGGATCTCTGCGGGACCACTACGGGATCACTGCGGGATTACTACAGGATCACTGTGGGATCACTACAGAATCACTACAGGATCACTGCGGGATCACTACGGGATCACTACGGGATCACTACAGGATCACTACGGGATCACTACAGGATCACTACGGGATCACTGCAGGATCACTGCGGGATCACTACGGGATCACTATGGGATCACTGCGGGATCACTACAGGATCACTACGGGATCGCTATGGGATTACTGCGTAACACTACAGAGACTTTGTAAGTAACGACCAGTCTGGTTCACTACTTGAGCCTCTCTACCTGGTCAGTGGTTCGACTCTCACACACCTCTGCGGGATCACTGCAGGACCACTGCAGGATCACTGCGGGATCACTACAGGATCACTGCAGGATCACTACGGGATCACTCCGGGATCACTGCAGGATCACTACGGGATCACTATGGGATCACTACGGGATCACTACGGGATCACTGCAGGATCACTATGGGATCACTACGGGATCACTACGGGATCACTGCAGGATCACTACGGGATCACTATGGGATCACTACGGGATCACTGCGGGATCACTACAGGATCACTGCGGGATCACTACGGGATCACTGCGGGATCACTACGGGATCACTGCGGGATCACAACGGGGTCACTACGGGATCACTGCGGGATCACTAGGGGGTCACTGCGGGATCACTACGGGATCACTGCGGGATCACTACAGGATCACTGCGGGATCACTACGGGATCACTGCGGGATCACAACGGGGTCACTACGGGATCACTGCGGAATTACTACAGGATCACTGCGGGATCACTACAGGATCACTGTGGGATGACTATGGGATCACTGCGGGATCACTGCGGGATTACTACAGGATCACTACCGGATCACTGCGGGATCACTACAGGGTCACTACGGGGTCACTACGGGATCTCTGCGGGACCACTACGGGATCTCTGCGGGACCACTACGGGATCAGTGCGGGATTACTACAGGATCACTGTGGGATCACTACAGGATCACTACAGGATCACTGCGGGATCACTACGGGATCACTACGGGATCACTACAGGATCACTACGGGATCACTACAGGATCACTACGGGATCACTGCAGGATCACTGCGGGATCACTATGGGATCACTGCGGGATTACTACAGGATCACTACAGGATCGCTATGGGATCACTGCGTAACACTACAGAGACTTTGTAAGTAACGACCAGTCGAGTTCACTACTTGAGCCTCTCTACCTGGTCAGTGGTTCGACTCTCACACACCTCTTTTGTGGGGACAGAAATAAATACGCAGAGTTTCTAAGGGATTGAGCAAGATAAATTTTGTTCAACTTACCAACAACAGGTTATGTGTAATTGTGTGCAGTAGTGTTGGAGAAGGATATCTCTGCGATGTCATAAAGGAGCCAATAACATCCAGCACTGTGTACTTGTGCGACTCTTCCAGATAGCCTTCTATTGAATCCCCAATGTACCCAGGAAACTCCCCGCGGTCACACACCTACAGTAAAATGTGCAAATTACCATTTAAAGTATGAAATTAAGCAAATTTCAGTATTTTAGCAATTTAAGTTTGATTTCTCCATACATTCACACACTTTGACAAGAGATTACAGGCAATGTATGGAAAATGTAAAACATACAG
Source organism: Meandrina meandrites (assembly GCA_963693305.1). NCBI lineage: Eukaryota > Metazoa > Cnidaria > Anthozoa > Scleractinia > Meandrinidae > Meandrina > Meandrina meandrites. The sequence continues at coordinate 14,537,880 of OY855913.1, forward strand.
GTGAGTGCATGATTTACAGCAAATACACTGTAAGTAACATGAATGGTTCTTTGAGTTGGCACAAATCCGGTTTCAAATGCAGCTAACGATGGCAACGATAATGATGAGAGGTAACCTTTATTTTTTATGTTTAAAGCTTTAAGTTTGTGGTTGTACAGGTGCACATAAAGTAAAATTCTTTCAATTTACATCATTAGGATAGAAATTTTCTCAGGAACAGTGTAGGGGACAATATACTGTCTTGAACATTTGAAGTTTATTTAGGTTACAGCAAACAATGCATGGAAACATGCATCAAAACTGCCATCAAAATGATGCAACAGAAGTAAGCATGTGCAGGTGTAAGTTACCTTGTTTGTATATGAACCGGCATACAAGCTGGATACTGCTCTCCACCTATCCACACAGTTGCTAAATCCCTCCACCTTGTCATCCTAAAATACCAGTTACATGCATGAAAATCTTTAACAACTTATTGAGAAGCATGTTGTTGACAGTATTATGTTATGTTGTCTGTAAGTAAAACGTTATACCAAGCAATTTTTTTGCAGTGCTAGCTAAATTAGGGCTAAGGCGTAAATTTTCCACTTTTTCTGCAGTAGGAAGAGGAGTAGTATAGTCGGAGTCTATCAAATACCACTTTGGGTTGGGGTGGATGTTGGGAGGTGTGTAAACGTCTGTTAACCAAAGCAAAAGCCAAACCCCGCTCTCTTTGCTCGCGAGGTTCATCTTTTGCTTTAGGTTAACACACGTTTACACATTTTCCCAAGTCAACCCAAAGATAGTATTTGATAGACTCCGACTATACTACTACGTCGTTCAAAAAATAAAGCAAGCAGGGTTATATCAGAAAAATGGAGTGAGGAAAAAAACAAATGACCACATTTTCGGCTACCTTTTTGCTTGGTGGTTGTCTAAGAAAAAATGCGCTCCTATAAAACACAAGCAATTAGAGAATTGACACCGTGCAGTATAAAAAGTTTTCTCAATTAGAGAATTACCACCTTAAGATTATATTAATTAGTTTTCAAAAAAATATTTTTCTATAACATACAATGGACGAAATAGACTTCAAATCTTTGGAAGATGTCGACTTTGAAGCTTTGGAAGAAGAACTTGCGAAAATAGACCCAGCAGAGTTGCGCTATTTATCGCAATTAATTTCAGAAAACGTGCCTGCAGTTAAAAAGATAATTAAGAATGTGTTAGAAGAACCAATTTCAGAAGAAACACAGAAGCGATTAAAATCACCTTTACAACCAAAACCTTACCAACCAATACCACCACCAAGAAATAGGAATAGAAGACAACTTCTGAGACGATTTGATCCCTTTCCACCCCAGAACATTCGAAATGTGACAGACTACCAGAATGAGATTCTGAATCTGTACGACGTCACAAAATTTGAGGGTGAAGAGAGCAAAGGTCGGCGTTATATTCGGTGGCGCTTCGTAAGAGATCTAGAAAATGACCTCATACCAAATTTTATGGAAAAAATAAGAGAGAGCGTGAGGACATCATTTTACGTCAGGCACGTTTATTCGTATAAGTTACGTAACATTGAAGACGGCACGGAAATTATCTACTACACCAACCTCGGCTCCCCTTGGATGAACAAACTAGAAGAAGCGGAGAAATGGTTAAGTGAGAAGGAGGCTAAACGCCTTGATACAGATAGTAAAGAAAGACCAAACACAAAGTGGGTCTTCGACGGTCATTTTAATGTTGATGTAAAGGTTGTGCTTGACCGTCAACCATTGATGGGAACAGGCCCCTTACCAGACTGGCTGCGCAACCTTGCACACGCAGCGAGAGGACAAGCAATGGTGGCACTGGATACCTATAGAGATAACATGTGTTTATGGCGTTGTATTGCTGTGCACAGAGGAGCTAGGCCAGATCGAAGCACAAAAGTAGCACAAGGTCTAGCCAAGAGTTTCTACAAGCTCAGGAAAATGCCGACCAACTGTGCAAAAACCTCACTGGACGAATTAGAAAAGGTAGAAATGCATCTGAATAAGGGCACTGCTTTCTCAGGTTGGCTTGGAATCAGGGTTTATGTGCCCGAGCGTGTAGGAACTGAAGTTGTATGGCATCTCACAAGAAATCCTGCTACACAGTTAAAAAATATTATGACAATTGGTATTTTTGGGGAGCACGCGTTCTTAATAAAAGATATTGCAAAGTTAGCAAAAACTTATGCATGCATCCATTGCAACGCAAGATTCACAAAGGCTTGCAACCTTGAACGTCATGCAGAAAGGTGTGCCCAAGGGAAAACTGTAATAGATTGTCCAGGTGAAAAGGTCGAAGCACCGGAGACAGCTTATGAGAAAGCATTTTATCCAAAGCATCAAGCATCCAAAGAATCAATAAGGTGGCTTGAGTATGTAGCAAAGCGTTGGAAAATACGAATTCATCACGCAACGTCAGGGCATGGAGGAGAGCGTTGGATAGAGCGTGCACCAGTTGATGGATACAACCATGTGAATAAGATAGTGTTTCAATACCACGGCTGCCACTGGCATGGTTGTCGAAAATGTTACCCTTATGATCGTTACAAAATAATTGACCGTGGTGACAAAACAAGAGAAGATCTTTACATAGCCACAAAGAAGTGCACAGCTTATCTCCGAAAGGCTGGCTACCGTGTGATTCAGGCTTGGGCTTGTGAAGTTGGAGAAATCTCTGATGAGCTACCTCAAAACCAAACAAAAAACTACCCTCACGCGATCTTCTACGATTTTGAGGCGTACGGAGACAAAAATCAGCGGAAGGAGCCGACAGACTCACTCACTATCGAGAACGCACACATACCAATCTCTGTGAGCATCGGTGACACCCTTGAAAGAGAGCCAACCCACATCTGTAATAGAGATCCCACAGAGTTGGTCCGTAAGTTTATGGAAGAGCTGGAGAGACGCGGGAAAAACATCCGGTCCAAAGTAAGAGATGAATTTATGCCAGCAGACGTTAACCTGCTGCCAAAAGACCAGAGGAAAAAAATAGAAGAATGGTGTGACCAGGTCCCAGTCACCGGGTTCAACTCTGGGACTTACGATCTGAATCTAATCAAAAAGTACTTCGCAGAGCGCCTTGCGGACACAACCAACAAAGTAAGAGTGGCAAAGAACGGAAACAAAATCATGTTCTTGCTAACTTCTGGCTTCCGTTTCCTTGACATAATCAACTACCTTGGATCAGGGACCAGCTACGAAAAATGGGTAAAGGCCTACGAGTGCAAGACAGTGAAATCATGGTTTCCATACGAGTGGTTTGACAGACCAGAAAAGCTGGATTACCCAGGATTACCGGATTATATGGATTGGTATTCAAAGTTGAAAGGAGACTTTTTGCTGAAACTGTCAGAATGGAAAGCCTGCAAGAAGCTTTTCCGAGAAAAGGGAATGAAAACCTTCAAAGACTGGGTGCGTTACTACAATAATCTAGATGTGGCTCCCAGACTTGAGGCGCTGCAAAAAATGAAAAACTTCTACACTGAGAAGGGAATCGACATCATGAAAGACGCAGTCAGCATCCCAGGTGTGAGTTTACATTACTTGCTCAAAGGAGCTATTGACCGTAACGCAGAGCTTTACAGCCCAAGCAAAGAAGCATATAGTATGTTGAAAGAAGCAGTTGTCGGAGGTCCAAGCCTCGTTTTCACAAGGATCCACGAAGTTGGTAAAACAAGAATTAGATCACATCAAATAGCAGAACCACAACTTTGCAAAAACATCCTCGGATACGATGCCAACGCCCTATATCTTTCAACCATGCTAAGAGAAATGCCTTGTGGAAAGGAAAGGGTAGTTCACTACGAAGACGAGTACCAAATAAATAGCGCTCCAGTACTAACACATAGGCTCAAAGAAAAAAGCTGGTTCGGGTTTGCTGAAATAGATATAGAGATTCCGAAGCACTTACACAAAAAGTTCGAGGAAATGTGTCCGTTCTTCTACAACAAAGTGGTGCCAGCTAAAGCTGTCCCCGAGCATATGCTCAAATACTTGCGTGATACAGGAAGAAAACGCGGAGAAGACAAGAAACTCATGGGTACGTTATCTGCACAGAAGATGTTGGTGTACGCCCCTCTACTACTCTGGTATGTGAATCACGGTGCAGTTATCAAAAGGGTTTATCGTACAATTGACTACAAACCGGCAAAGATCTTTCCCTGGTTCGTGGAACAAGTCACGGAGGCTCGCCGGACAGGAGATGTAGAAAAAAGCAAGGCACTGCTGGCGGAGGTTTTCAAACTGCTGGGAAACAGCGGATACGGGAAGCTAATACAAGCCTTGGAGCGGCAAAAAAACGTCATTTATACAAAAGACGAGAAGGTAGTTGACAGAGCCTTGCGAAGCGCGTATTTCTCAGATCTTGATGAGATTGGGGAGGCGTATGAGTTGGAAAGCCGGAACCCACGAATCACAATCAGAAGACCGTTTCAGATTGGAATCTCTGTCTATCAGCTGGCGAAGCTGCGGATGTTGGAATTCTATTACGACTTCCTTGACAGGTATTTGACAGAAAAGATTTCGAGCTGATCCAGATGGACACGGACAGCAACTATATAGCCATCTCTGGTAAGAAACTTGAGGACATTGTACGACCAGAGCTTAAAGCAGAATTCGAGGCGCAAAAAAAGAATTGGCTAGCATGGGACAAGTGGAGCGGGAGAACGCCGGGTCTGTTTAAGCTGGAGTGTGAGGGGAACCGGATGATAGCGCTCTGCTCAAAATGCTATTTCATTGACGACAAGGGCGAAAAAAAGAAGTTCAGCACAAAGGGGATGTCAAAGAAGCAAAACGATATAACCTGGCAGCGTTTCAAGACAGCGTTGGAAGGAAGCAAGGATATGGCAACAAACAGAGGGTTTCGGATGCGGGATGGAAATATAGTAACTTACGAGCAGCAGAAGCTGGGGTTGAGTGCTTATTATGACAAACGATGGGTGCTGCCCGACGGGATACACACCGAACCAATTGAATTTCACATTTAGTTCACAGCCGGAGGAAGAGTGGTGTTGGGAGGTACAACTAGCAGTTCTTCACGCACAAAACCACGTTTGGGTCCATCATGTAAATAGTAGAGAACAGGCTGATTCGGTTTGGTAAAAGAACGTTCAATGTTGTAAACTTTCAAAGACCAGATTGGATCAGTGGCTCTTTTCACACCACCTTCAAGCTCACCAGGTTGGTACAAATACCTAACATTAACGATGGATGGGAGCTTTTTTTCATTCAAACCAACAGGTCTCAAATATTTAGTTGACGGCTTGGAAGTCACAACCTTTTCTTTGATTGCGGCAGCAGGTTTCATGCCAATCAACCGAGTGACTTGGTTGTTCAGAGCAGAAATAACTGCAGGAAGCCTTTTTACCCACGCAGTGGACCGCTGACCCTCAGGCATGCGCATTTCAATGGCGTACTGGTGCCCGAACAAGCGCTCGGCCAGGGTGCGGTTAAAACGTTCAACGATAGCTTGGTCTCTATGAATTTCAGGGTGGCCGCGTCTGATTAACGTTTTGTGATTCTCCATCTCCTTGGTAACAGCACCCATAAATTCGCGCCCAGGATCAACCTGCAACATCTGTGGCCACTTCAGAGGTCCACGTGTATAAATTGTCTTAAAAGCTTTGGCAACCTCATCAGAGTTTTTAGAGGTTAAAGGCTGAGCTTCTTTGAATCTGCTGGCAACGTCAACAACGGTAAGCGCGTATTTGTAAGTGCTACGGCCCAGTTTATCGTGCGGCAGAAAAAGAAGGTCTGCCTGGTGCACTTTGTTGGGTGTAGGCACATCAAATTTTGGACGAGGAATGTAGCGCGGTGGGGGGAGGTAGATCTGCCAGAGTGCTTGTTTGAACAACCATTCTTTGGCAATAACTTCAGGAACCTTTGCAGCAGCCGCTAATTTTTTAATGGCAGAGATACCTTTCCAGTAACCTTGTGGGCTGTAGTAACGTCGCTCCAATTTTTTTTCCATTTAAACTATGCGCGGTATATACATACATGGATACAAAAATGAGTTCAGGTAACCCTTACGATCGCAAGCAGCTAAAAAAAGAGCTTGTCGAAATGTTGGTGGAAAAGCAGGCAGCAATAATAAAAGAAATCGAGCCGGAAATCGATCTTGACGACCAAGAATGGGTGTGGGATGAACCCCACGAAGGGGTGTGGGATTTACCTCCCATACCAAATTTATGGTATTTAATTGCGGTACTAAAAAAAACCGGCATTTCTTTAGAACAGGTAGGTGACAAAATGGGGTTGAGTTTTTTGGGCCATATCATTTGCCAGTTCAAGCTGTTAATGCCCGGGTCGTCATGTAACTACGTTTGTTTTTTATACAACTATTTTCAAAAGGTCTCACCTATCGATTGGCCGGAGAAAAATGCAATACTGGAAAAGCTCACGAAAAATTTGCTGAAGATGGAACAAACCAGAAATAAAGCCGAAAAAAGTTTCAACGAATGGTGGTTGGTTGCAAACAGTGGGGTACCATTAAACAGCAGTTGTCTTTGATGTTCTTTTACCACCGTCAGTGTGGTTTGAAAAACGCAGTTTTGTCTTTTGAGAAGTAAAGGTGTTGTACTTTTTGACAATATCTTGATACTCACCGTCAGAGATTACACCATCTTCAAGAGCGGTTGATATGAGAGAGTTGATCGCGCTGAGCGTTTCTTCAGCCAGGGTCTGTATTTTTTTGTTTTTTCGCTTTGCGCAGGAAAAATTTGATGGTGACAATGCAGGAGGTTGACACCAATGAAAACAAGGTGGCAGTTGCGATTAAAGGCCCCCCAACAACAATACCAACCGCAGAAAGAGAAGTGGCGAGCCCAGAGCCGGTAAGAATGGTAGCGACTCCGCCTGTTAATGCACATACCGTTTGGCAATGTGTGTGCCACCGTTTGAATTTGGCTGAGGTTTTGTAGTAGTGCACCAACTGGTTTTCTAAATTTGCTTTGATCAATTCTATTTCAGCCCGCCTGAATTTTGTTGCAGAATCCATTTTCTACATATGTGTTAAAAAAATGTCACATATTTTGGGGTGTGGGGTTTACCCCACTGTTTAGTCGCAATAGGTGTTGCGGTATTTTCCGGTTTTCTTGTCGTAAATTATTTGGTTACACGGTTTGGTAACTCTGGTGGGTTTTGTCCAAAACTTTTTGCTAAACAGTCCGGTTTTAGTGTTAAACGCCCCCTTGGCAATGTCACCCGACCAATACTTGTCAAGCAGCTTTTTATCAACTCCGGGCAAAAATTTATAAAACGCTTGAGCCTGCGAAAACCCGGGAATCTTTTTCCCGATTTGTTCATTGATCGTTTCACCGACACCCAATCCTACTTTTTGCTTCGAGCTGATAGCATTTCGAGCCATAGAGTGACCCCACTGCCGTTTGTTTTTGGGGATAGCGTCAAGCGCCTTCACCATTTTTTTGTCTGCAGCGTGTTTGCAGCTTTTCTCATTTTTCTTGCCTGCACAGACAGCATAATCAACGTCATGTTGCATTGAAACTGCGTCCGTGGCGCCTGTGGGTTGCTGGTAAATCTTCAATATCTTTCCAGTTTGGGGGTCGTAAGAAAGCTGTTTTTCAAGGGGATTGTACGCCCCGTGTAGTTGTGACCAGGAAGCGTCCACCCTTTCTTTGGTTTAGGCAGCTTGCCAATAGCTTTATGCAAATCAAAAGCCCCACCACTTTGGGGATTTCTTTCATAAAGAGGGTTTGTTGGGTCATCTACTCTATCACCCGCATAAATTCTCATATCATGGCCGGCACCTCTTTGGGGAGTGGGGTTTACCCCACTGACAAACCGTGTCTTGGTAATACCACAACTTGCGCATTTTACTTTTAACATTCTTCTATTGTTTTTTGTGGTTGCGAATGTTTCACTTCCCGGAACATTTGGCGTGAAGCGCTTTTCTTTCACACAGTATACCTCCATCCTATATAATAATTAAAATTTTGGGGTGTGGGGTTTACCCCACTGATTAAAATGTCGGTTTTTGTATCAGTCCTTTGTCTTTCAACCAGTTATGATAACTTTTACTTCCTCCATTACGTTTATACTTTGCGTAATCACGTCTGTATCCAGCTACCATTTCTTTCGCAGTCTTTGTAGAAACTGGATTAGGTTTAAATGCATCTTTCAAAAGTGAAAATCCTTTAGCAAAGTCTACAACCCACGGCACTTTATTCTTCTTGACTGCATCATATGTTTCTTTTGGATTGAGATGCTTCAAGAAATCAAATAAATTACCTCCTTCTTGCCCACTGACAAACCTTGTCTTGGTAATGCCGCAGCTGGCGCATTTTACTCTGAGCAGTCTTCTGCCGTTTTTTGTGGTTGTAATTTTTTCACTCCCCGTTACATTGGGTGTGAATCGGCGTTCTTTCACACAGTATACCTCCATCTCTATACTTTATGTGAAAAATAATCTTTCACCACAGCCTCGTTGGCGCGCGTATTTTCAGAAAACATGCTCAAAATTTCTCGAAACGACCGCCCTTTGTTACGTTCATTCAGGAAAAGCAAACAGTAGTAGCCGCAGCGCACGCTGGATTCCCACTGAAGCTGGTTGTCATTCCGGAGAAAGGTCTGTTTGCCCTCAAGAATCAGCTCAATTTCCCATTCCGCGGGCGGAGGTAACCCGAAAGAGTCAAAGTACTCGTAATGCCCGCTTTCTCCTTGCCAGCAGCAAACCCAATGGGTGCCTGGCCCTCCAAGATCATCCATGTTGATTATGCAAGGGGAGTGCTTTTTACCCCACTGTTTACCCCACTCATCTTTCGCAAATATGCCTTTGATGGGGATTTGCAAGTATTGGCACCACCGCATCAAGTGAAGATCGGTTAGGGGGACGTCAATGAAGGTAGGCTTTTTTTTGGTCACCCCAAGAACCTATGAAGGGTGGGGGGCGCTGAAAATATGGAGGGTTGATGCGCATACCCTTTCCTCTCGTTGGGGAGGGTGGACGTTTTACCCGCATGCCTGCCCCCTGCGCCACCATCTTGCGTACATGTCTGATTTGTGTCTTGCTCATGTCTATGTCCACGCCTGTTTTGTTTTTGATAGCGCGCTGTATTTTTTTGATCTGCCTGGCGGTCAAGTGCAAAGTGTCGCTACCCCCGGCTATGGCCTCGTTTTTAAATCTGAGCGAAACGGCTTCTCCTGGCCCAAAGGCCCGCGCGAGGCGCACTTTTTGCCTGTCCGAAAGTGAAATCTTGTGCGGATAGTAAGTCGTCATCTTTATACTTATTGCAAAAATTATTTCACAGTGGGGTGTGGGGTTTACCCCACTCTTAAACCATCACCAGCTCATTGCCCACCTGCCTGAGAACAAGTTCGGACTCGTACAAAATTCCCGCATAAATGGTGTAGTCTTGCGCGTCGGCCGCCTCGTTGAGCCTGTAGTGGAAAACCATCTGCTTTGGGTCGTTGGTCTTGTTCTCCTTGTTTTCGCGAAGGTCGAAATAGACTATTGGGTATAGCGTCTCGAAGTTGTTGGGCTGAAGCTGAACACCGGTGTTGTAGTCGTTTTTGCGGTACCGGTAGTTCATCAAGTCATTAAGAATGCGCAGTTTGAAGTTTTCGTCGTAGTCCAGCTCCGGATAGTACTGCGAAGAGCCGTACTGCAGCCGGCAGGTCGATAGCTTGGCTGAATTGTCTCCGTCAATGTCAAAGGTGTCGAAGAAGTAGGGGTTTTGAGTCAAGGCGTTTTCCTTCCTTGACTGTTGGAAGAAAATGAAAACATGCTTTGCGTCTTTTACGCCGGGATTTATCTGCCAGGAACCGAAAGCGTCACGCCGACTGCTGCTGGGCTGGATCATTTCATTCAGGTACGTCCAGGTTCGTTTGCGAGCTTCTGTCCTTCGCTGGTGAAACGCAGCATTGGAACCCACAGCTCGAGGTTTCTCACCACTACCCTGCGATCGGTGCCATCGTTTTGCCAAATCAGCTCTGAATCCGATTGTAGCTCAATTTCAAACTCCAGCTGCATGGGGGGAAGAAGCTTGTCACTCAGCTCTTCGAAGAATGAGTACCTGTTAAGCGGTATGAGGGTTTCAACCGTGAGGCCGGCGTGGGCAAGCAAGCGCCTTTGTCTGATTCCTTGGTTAGTGGCAGCGGTGGCCGTTACATTGCTATTCGTTGTGTCCAGATACCAAAACTGATTTTTTGCCGCGCTCCTCGCATAGTCATCAGAAAAATCTAGCAAGTTTTTGATGAATATTAACTTGTGAATGTTGTCTACGTTGTAAATGTTTTTGCCCAATGATTTCACTACAAGTTTGTTTATCAATGAAAACGAGCCGTTAATGGGCGCTGACCGGGCGTCCGCTGCAACTACCCCGCCATCTGCGGTTGCCTCGAAAGTGAAATCAGCCCGGAAGTAGGCGTTATACCAGTCAAACCAGTTATCTCGGTCGGTGACTGTGAATTTATAGTTAGTTTTCACCTGGTGCTGACCGTTTCCCGGGATAGTGATCGGTTTGTCTAAACCGACACGAACAAACTCTGTTTTTTCCAAATGCCTGTGGCTTCTGAACATCTTGCGGCTATATATTTTCAAAAAAATTATTTAGTTTTCTGCCAAATATTGGTTTACTTTTAACTTTGCAGACCGACCTGGGTTTAAAATCTGGTTCAACTTTTTCCGCGAATCCCTGCTGAGTTTTGAGGATAGCATCTTCTTCAGTTTTTGCCGCGACTCGGTACTAAGTGGGGTCTTTTTCCTTCCTTGCAAAACGGCTTGTATCTTTTCAGCCCCCTTTTCCACGGCTTTTTCTGCGGCTTTTTCCACCACTTTTTTCGAAGCTTCTTCTACAGCTCTCTTCAAGGCCTGGCGGGCTTTTTCTTTGGTGGCGCGCTTTGTGAACCGCCTTCCTATAGCCATTAGGGTGTCTCTAACAACCCCCGTACCTTTGTGTTTGTATCTGTAAGTTCCTTGCGGCGCGTCGTAATATCTCGTCCACTCGCTCGGATGGTTCATAGCTCCTTATACTTACGTGCAAATTATTTTTCTTCTTCGATGATGATGCTTAAAGCCACGTCTTGGTCATTCAGATCAATAATGTTGTTGTGCCCGTCTGTGATTTTGATATTTATGGAATTGATTTTATTTTTGTTCACCGGGTGCCACAGGAGGTGGTGGGGCTCTTTTGAAAAGGGGTAGCTGACTGCGAGTTCAGCGGTTGAAAAAGAAAAAATTACATCACCCCCGATATTGTCCACGGCCCTTGAAATGAGGTCACAATGGATGTAGATCCAGTCGACGCCTCTTGTTATATTTGGCACACGGTCGCCCCTATTGTTCGCCCCGTCTATTGTTTTCTTGTCATAACCCAGCAGCGCGGCAAATTCCCCTTCACTTAGGTCAAGCTCGTAGCCGTCCTGCAACAAAATGACCGCCCGATACGTTGTGGTGTGAAAATACAGCTGGAAAATAAACTTGAAGTCATCTTTCGTGGGATCCACTCTTCCGATAAGCGCCTGAATGGTGGTGTTGAGGCCTTTGTAATCATACATTCCGTCCGGAATAGTCACGGTTTTCCAGTTCTCCGTTTTTTTCCGCCATTTGAACTCGTTGTTTTTGTACCGTTTCGCGATGTTGTACCACGAATAAGACATGGATACCAGCTCATTTAATGTCGCCCTGTACGATTTGGAGGGGTCCAAAATGATCGGTGGGTCAAAGTTAATTGTGAAGTCATGTGACCGGCTGTAGGAGTTGTTTTGTTTGGCCAGCTGCGAGTCGAGCAACAGGCTGAAATGGGTCATGCTTATATATTACTCAAAATTTTTTGGGCCTGTTTTTGTGTTATTTCATTTTGCCTTACCAGCACCCCCAATATCTGCTTGACCTGTTTTTTCAGCTTCAGTGAAGTGTTACCCGCCTGTATTGACGCCAAGCTTATGTGTAGCCTGTCAACCAAAGCGTTTGGATCAACACTTCCGCTTCCTTCCATTTCCCAGTCGGGAGTGGGGTTTATCCCACTGTCGGGTTCCTGTTCTTGAAGAAAAGCTGCAGGTTGTTTATTCCCTTTTCTCCTGTCAAGAATTTCATCTCTTGCCTTTTTTATGTCTGCCAATGTGTAGCCGTGGAATTTTGCTTTTTTGCTTTTTACAACATAGTCAGGATTGTCTTTATTTTTTGTTAACATGCTGGTCACTGTCTGCAGGTCAACTGACTCTGATCCCTTGATACCTGGTTCTTTTGGTGGCCCCCATTTACCACGTTCACCTGGTTCCTCTTCTTCCATTTCTTCCTCTTCAGCCAAAGGTGGTAACGGTGTTGATGTTGGTGATGGTGGTGTTGATGTTGGTGATGGTGGTGTTGATGTTGGTGTTGGTGATGGTGGTGGAGTTTCCTCATCCGGTTTAAATTCTTCGTCAAAGGGGTTATTTAAATCAAACTCCTCCATACCATAGTCTGGGACCTCTACTTTTGGTACCGCCTCTTCTTGGCGTTTGTCAAGCCACGATGTGATCGGTTTGAACAACTCCTCACCTGATAGCTGGCTAAACTCTTTATTGATTTTGTTATTTTTTATTGCCGCGAGGATGTTGTCGTTCTGCTGCTCGACTTTAGCCTTTTCGCTGACAAGTTTTCGCCACCTTTTCATCGACATATTTTGCACTATATATATCAAGCAAAAAAAAAATGAAAATTCCAAATTACGACCCCAGTTTAACTGCAAAAAGTAATTACAAGCAGGGGCACCCTTGTATGCCAGCAGATACCTTTCGGATGCTTATTTGTGGGCCGAGCAACTCTGGTAAAACTAATATTCTTTTGCATATGCTTTACAAGTTGTTGACCTACGACAAAATTTACCTTTACGCAAAAAACCTTCATCAAGACAAGTACCAATACATGATTGATGATTTTGATGAAAGGGTCAATCCTGTGACTGGCTATGATGTTATCGAGGGCGCCAACGATGTTATTCCTCTTGAGGTGCTGCCCACTGACAACCAAAAAATTGTAATTTTTGATGACATGGTTTGTGAAAGCAACCAAAGGGATATTATTGAATATTTTATCAACGGGCGCCACCGCAACTGTAGCGTCATTTATCTTTCTCAAAGCTATTTTAAGGTCCCAAAAAAACATCCGAGATAATTGTAGCCACTTTTGTGTTTTCGGCTTTCTTCCCAGAGAAAATAACCGTATTGCCGATGAATTGGGAATTAACAGAGAGCTGCTTGAAAGAGCCACAAATGCGAAATATTCTTTTTTATACCACGACCGGCCAAAAAAAACCACGCATAAAAATTTTGATGAAGACATATAGAAGATGGGATATCTTAACGGTGCTACGGGCTCGACTCAAACCCACGAGGAGACCACTTCAATCCGAGGAGAAACCGGCCCTGCCGGCCCTGCCGGTCCAACTGGCGCAACTGGTCCAGCTGGCCAAAAAGGTGAAAAAGGTGATAAGGGTGATACTGGTCAGCAAGGTCCAGCTGGACCAAAAGGTTCGCCTGGAGCTGCAGGCCCGAAAGGTGATACTGGACCACAAGGGCCGACCGGACCTGCTGGCCCTGCGGGAGCAACGGGACCTACGGGGCCTATGGGAGCTACGGGACCTGCGGGGCCCACTGGAGCAACTGGACCTGCGGGCTCAAAGGGCGCTATCAGCCCAAAAGGCGATGCCGGCCCAAAAGGTGATAGTGGGGATTTATCAACCGCTAGCATTACTGGCGACATTGTCATGAACGACCATGCGATCAAACAGCTTGCAAATCCTGTGGGCGATCAAGATGCTGTAAATCTTGTTTCAATGAAAAAATACGTGTCCACCGCTTCAATCTCAACAGGAACACATAAAAACGCCTTTGCCTATTTGGCACGAAGGTCGAACGTTTCAGCTGTTAACAATGTTACTTCTGTTACCCTTGAAGACTTTACCTCCAACCTTCACAGTGCTAATAAAAAGGCTTTTACTTTCAATCTTGTAAAAAACAGCGACAATTCCTTCAACTCTCGCTTAAAGTTAAATAAAACACCACTGGCCACAGGCGAGCACACTATATGTGTTGAGTTCTTTTATCCACAAAGCAACTCTGACTGGTTCATCGCCGCTACAACCCCTTACCCGGTTGATACGCTTACATACCACATCAAGAGATTCAAAAACCACAGCCCAAAGTATATGCGTAACATTATTCACACGTACAAGTACCAAGATAAGGCTGATGACACTATCTATTTGGATATTTCAAATCCAGGATATGATGGCTCGTCGCAAAATGAAAAGGCCGCTTTAATCATCTATGGGTTAAAGGGGTATCAAGCTGATGTCAGCGGGTCTGTTTATGATCAGGCTTTCGTTATCGACGATGGCGACATTACTCTACAAACAGATTTAGATCTAAACGGCTTTTCGTTGAAAAATTACGATCGAGGCTACACAATAGAAAACGATACAATCAGGTTACAAAAAGATTTAGATCTACGCGGGTTTGAGTTGAAAAATTTCCAACCCAGAATAATAATACCTGGAGTTTGGAAAGTTGGCTCTTTTTCCGAACTTTCTAATCCACATTTCATTACATTCGGTTCTGACAGGCGTGTGATGGCACCATTCCCTTGCTTTATAGGCGGCGCTTCAATTTTAATTTTAGAGTCTTTTGATAACCCCAAGACGCATGCTAAACTAGGTTTTCATTTTTATGTTGATAACACACCTAAAGTTCATGTACTTGGACACAATACCGCTAATAGCAGAAGTTACCAATTAGCGGATATTTTCACCAAAAAATAAAAATAAATCCAGGAAGTACAGTTTCAGTTGCTTTGAACAGGGCAAAACTTTCAAGTTCAGACCCTGGAGGAGCGGCAGACATAAAATATGGATTAGTTAGTTTAATTTTGATTGATGATTATTCCTTCACAAGGTGATTTCATTTACAAAACCTTCTGTTACACGTGTCAATAAACACGAGACATTCAAAAACAACACATAAATTAACATTTGAAAAAAAAAAAGATTTTTAATTATATTTCAAATCATGATAGTGGTAACACATTTCATTTCTTTTGTTGTAAATGAATATTTCACACCGGCATGTCTTAGAGAGGTGAGAGATACGAGAAAAGCCATAAGCGGGCCGATGTGGTTTCCCGCCGTTATGCACGTGTTGTGTGCCATTAATTTCCAGCCGTAATGCACGTGTACCCATGCATGTAGTTTTTCCTGTCTCGTGTTATTGGCACGTGTAACAGAAGGTTCTCGACAAGTTTCACGTGTTTTGATTGTCATGCTTGGCGAAGCGGGAAAACCCCCTTGCTTTATTAATACAACACACTTAAAATCTATTCAGTTGCTACATTTTCGACTGAATAGACAGTTCTTGTCGTTTGGTTAGAACAAAAATGGACAAGACGTGGTTTTATCCTTTCGAACTGTTCTTGGGAAGCTGTGAGATGAGTTCGTGAGTGCTTCAAACGGGAGTGAAGAGGTTAAATCGCTATTCGAAGAGTTGATAAGATTTACGCTGAACTACGCTGACTGAAGAACTGTTGATTCGAAAACATTAGAAATGGGTTACGCTGTAACCGAATTTTTAGCATTAATTAGAATAACAACAGAAATGGGTTACGCCGTAACCGAATTTTTAAGCATTAATTAGAATAACAACAGAAATGGGTTACGCCGTAACCGAATTTTCTTCAAGTTCGAATTTTTTAGCAGCGTTTTTTATTTGGTGTGTGTGTGTTTGTGTCCCACGGCGTGGGACTTATGCAAATCAGCAGCGTTTTTTTTATTTGGTGTGTGTCTCTGGTGTTTGTGTCCCACGGCGTGGGACTTATGCAAATCAACAGCTTTTATCTTGTTGCCAGTGTTGTGAACCGACACAGCCGTGTCGTGACGTCATGTTGTAGTTGCATAAAATTTACAATCTACTTGAATAAAATTAATTCATTTTACACTCTTGTTGTGTTTTCTGTCTTACAACCCCCTTTGCTTACCTGTTCCTTAAAACAGGGAAACCCCCGCTTCGTCTAAAGGGTCTGGGAACTAGAAATATTGGTTTCCGGTCTTTTTCTCAGAAAAATGTCACGCAACGGTTCCGCTTTACAGAATTACATCGAGTAGAAGGAAGCTGCCTGTAATGGCGTCAAACAATTATAAAAGAAATGGTACCACTCGTGCCAATCACAATCCCGGGAGCATATTTCTAAGAAAGGATTGTATTCTACCGTGGGAAAGTCTGGTATTGACTCGATTGGGGGACTAATCGAAACTTTATGTAGTTTTTTTGCTCTATTTAAACAGGGATAACAACATCCCTCGAAACGGCAGTCCTTATAATCAAAACATACTATCATACGTACAATCTGCTGCCTTTTATGACAGAAAGGCAGTTTTGAAATATGCTCATGAACCTTGTTCCAGCCTAACGATGCTCTATACCTAAGTTTTAAGGCAACTAACCCGGGTGATGGTTTTAATTCCTCGTTTCGCTTCCTGTCAATAAAGTCGCAATAGAATTCCAAATTTTGTTCTTCCAAAGTCTGTCCAATGTTTTGACCGACAGTAGCCATTGTATAATTTTGAATTCAATATAATGTGAGGTGTCAATTCTCTAATTGCTTGTGTTTTATAGGAGCGCATTTTTTCTTAGACAACCACCAAGCAAAAAGGTAGCCGAAAATGTGGTCATTTGTTTTTTTCCTCGCTCCATTTTTCTGATATAACCCTGCTTGCTTTATTTTTTGAACGACCTAGTAGTATAGTCGGAGTCTATCAAATACTATCTTTGGGTTGACTTGGGAAAATGTGTAAACGTGTGTTAACCTAAAGCAAAAGATGAACCTCGCGAGCAAAGAGAGCGGGGTTTGGCTTTTGCTTTGGTTAACAGACGTTTACACACCTCCCAACATCCACCCCAACCCAAAGTGGTATTTGATAGACTCCGACTATACTACTAGAGGGAAAGCTTTATGTCTACGTCTGAAACAAATTAATTTTTAAATGTGTGATTGATTGATTGATTGATAAATTACTACTCATATGAGCATGAATTTGTATAAAATTGTACATGAATATCTTTAAATACCAGTTTCTGTTTCTTGTTTGGAGATTCTGAAGTACACAAGAGTTCAGAGGATGCCTTTGACTTTTTGGAAGTTACCATGCTGCCATTTTCTTTTCCAGTAGAAAAGGATGCTTTTGACTTCTTGGAAGTTAACACAGGGTCATTCTCCTTTCCAACACCAGGAGAAGTTGACACATTGCCATTCTCAGTTCCAACACAAGGGAAAGCCTTTGACCTTTTGGAATTTAATATGACACTGTCATTTGCCTTCAACTTTTTGGAAGTTGATATGCTGCTGTCATTTTCCTTTCCAACTCTACACTGAATGTGACCAGTGACCTTGGCAGTAGCACGGCCCAGAACAGGTGTGTTCTTGGATCTAGCAACAGTCCTTTGAAGTCTCTCAGTTGTTGGGTTAGTGACTGGTGAGCTGTAGTTTGTAATGAAAAATGCCTCAACAGGAGGAGGAGGATCCTTGGGGGCAAAAATCAAACAACAGAACATATTGGATAAGCATGCAGTCATGTAAATGTAGTATGTGTTTAATGTCAGACCCCAAACTTAAGCTACTATTGGCATGAATGATGTCATGTACACTAATAACATGATTCACACATTTCATGGCCTTATGGAGGCCCAATAATCAAATGTATGTTCTTATGAGTCCAAACTGATTGGTAATTGTACAATGCACAGTTATGGGGCATCTGGCTGCCCTTGTGCAGCAGCTATCAGAGAGCAATACAAGAAGCTGTAAACACCTCATCTTTATAGGGAACTGCATGAATTTTAGCCAGTGATTCATCTCAAGCCCCGGCAGGTGCCGGGTCTTATTGAAAGCACAGTGAGTCTAATTTTTTCTAGTCACATTTGTGTGACTTAACCTTTACTTGGTTCAATGCCATGACAAATTAAACAATGTAATCATGAAAAATTCCCCTTGCCTGTCTTCATGAGTCATCAAACAATTTCATCATAGGTATAAGCCAATTTAATGTTAAGAGATTTTGTAGATCTCAATCAAACTTCAAAGTGAGTGATAAAATTAAGTATGGTGGAACTTCCCAGTGCATTTGTGCATGGATAGAGCATCTCAAATGACTGAAGGCTACGGCTCAAAATTTAGACCTCCTGTGGTCTGATTTCTCAAAAGGGACCACCTCCCAAAAAGCGACCACATAGGCTTGACATTATAGGTGGTCGCTTACAAGAGGTTCAACTATAGTTGCTAAAGACAATAACCTTAAGGGATACCACTTAAGAAAAAAAATTAGCAACAAGAAAATAAAACAACGTTTTGATATATTAATAATTGACTATGTAAATAGATCTTCACACCTTGAATATTTTTTGTTCTATTCTCCCTATAATATATATCTTCAACTTTGCAATCTAATTTATAGTGATAATGGTGACATGGAGTCATCAAAATGTTGTTCTATTTTCTTGTCGCTAATTTTTGTTCTTAAATGTTTCACACAACATTTTGTTATTCGAAGTATACCACTTACTCATTTAAAAAGTCATGCTACATTATCTTGCTTCGTACAAATTCATGACTACTTATGATCTACAGAGAGACTTCACTCAACTAAAGTGCACTACTGCCTGAGATTTTGCCACAGCCGATTTGCAGATTGATACTGTGCTCATGCACATTTTGTATAGAAAGATTTTTAACCCACCTGAAGTATGAATTCTGGAATGTAATCAGGTGACAGACATTTGACTCCCGCACTCTGAAGAGCTTGCACATCGTTTTCAAGTGCTTTCTCCACAAATACATGTGTAAGCTTGGAAGCAAGGCAGGCAGGGTATGGTGGCTTTCCACTCACTAGTGCTGCACAGCCTACCTCTAACAACCTAACAATGGCAACAGGAGAAATCACACCTAGAAACCAGTATTGTTTATAGAAATTATCATATTTCCAACAATTCTACATTATGTATGTGCGCCACTGACATGGTTGGTATTTTTTTCTGCAATATTCACTGAACTTTTGGTGACCTCAGTCCACCTTCATCCATATGTGAGCTCTCTCCTCTGCAGAGGTTCCACAGAGTGTTTGCTGTGGAAATCCGGTGGGCAAGGAGAGTAAAGGTGCAGAATATGAGAGATCTATTTGGGCAGGGATGCTTCTTCCACCTGTACTCACTTACATGTAACTCAGCAGATTCTTTCCACACCAAAAACCCCAATGACTCTCTGTTAACAACAACAGACATCACTCCAATAAAGGTGGACAGGGGTGACTGCAAATTTAGTGATTATGATATAAAGCTCTCTAAAACAGGGATTTTTTCTCACCTAATTTATAAGAAAGAAGTTGTCTGAACCTTTCCATATTGACAAGCTTTTACCTGTTTAATCGATATATATACGAAAAAGAAAGAAATACACAATGGATGTGCCTCTTTTTCTTCACCCCATTCTGATCACCCTCTTCCTGTCATGGACTTCCCCAACTCATCCACATTTTCAAGGTAAAGATCATTGTTCTACTTTGTGCCCTTCTGAATAAATTATGCTACCTTATCAATGCAGATACCTCCCTCACTCTTTATCCTTTTTTTTTCTTTCTGTGATTTTTGCTGTTTGTTCTGTACTCACATGTGAGAGCTCTTTACATGTTGTCAAAATATACAACTGATTAACTGCAAATATTGTAACTTTAAACTGTAAGTAATAAGCCTAATAATCATTATTAAATTAATATAAAAAAGGAAAAAATAGTGAATATTAAATTTCAGATTGGGTAAATTAGAACATAAAGATCAATAAAATGCTTTAGCTGAACTGAACACAAATTATTGCACCAACTTTGCTCAAGTATGGGGTCAACAAATGGGTAGGCAGTCCAGGCCAGCCATATAAAATGGTTGCTAAACATTTAAGACACATTAATAAAGTTATTATTATTATTATTATTATTATTATTATTATTATTATTATTATTATTACAACCTACTAGCAATATACTTTAATGCAGTTTACATGTACTATACATACTTCTTGTAAGCTGCTCTTTTCTTGGAGTCTGCAACAGCCACCAATGCTTTCCAGCCATCAAATGGTCCCCTGTTTTGTTGCAGAATGCTCTTCCAGCGAGAAGGCGATGACAGATGAGAAGCAGCAATTCCTTCAGCTGGACACTGCTCATTCCACTCATATAGCTCTTCGTCTAACCATTTTCCAGCTTTGATGCTGTCCTCTATGAACTCTCTCCTTAAAATCCACTTACCTACAAAAAAATGTATGCTGACACTTTGCATTTTGACTCATGCTGTGAACTTGTCAAAAATAGTACAAATCACAAAAATACACAGCAATACTGATATTTTGGCTAATTAAATGATGAAAACCCAGGTCCCAAGGCTGATTTTTCAGATTGTCTAAGTCTGACTGCCCTCTGACCAGCCTCCTCCCCCGGCCTGATTTACAGGTAAGTATGACTATTCCCTAGCTCCCCTGGCCTGCTGGGGAGTGGAAGGTCCAAGTCTATCTGCTCCAGACTAGCCTCCTCTTCCAGCCAGTTGGGGACTGGATGGTCCAAGTCTGACTGCTCACTGAACAGTCTCTATCCCCAGGTCTGCTGGGGAGTGGATGATGCAAGTCTACATGTATCTGCTCCTGTCCAGCCAACACTTTCAGCCAGATGAGGGCATCCTCCCCTCCTTTCACTGGGAAGTAGATGGTCCAACTCCAGCTGTTTCAGTTCTATCCAACTGGGGAATGCATGAACATGATCCAAGTCCATGGGCTCCTGATCAGTGTCCTCTTCCAGTGAGTTGAGGAGTGGGCAAACTCAGATCTGTTGCACCCTGCTAGTCCCAAGCTCTCTGGGGCTAATCTGCTAATTCTGATATTAATCTGGCCCTCACATGATTGTGCAAAGGTTAAATATAAAATTGCAGTACATAGAAGGTCAAGGACGTTTCTGTTGCTACATTTAAACAGAACGCTTTATTCTAATGTTCATTCTTGTCAGGTTTATGACTGGGAACACAGAGGTCTGAGTCACTTGAAACAAACCAGTAATTTACACTATGTGTAATAGTATAAGCTATATGGCTTTTTGATCCCTTGAATTGGAACAGAACTTACCATCCCCAACCCCTCTCCACCCAACCCCTCTACACCTACAGCTACATTATGTAGGGAGCTCACATGTAGCACAAATATTTTAGAGCCACAGATGGCAACTAAAGATGGCTGTTATTGTTTTGGATACTTTCTCACTTCCTGGAATGAGTTGTA
This sequence comes from Meandrina meandrites, assembly GCA_963693305.1. Lineage (NCBI taxonomy): Eukaryota > Metazoa > Cnidaria > Anthozoa > Scleractinia > Meandrinidae > Meandrina > Meandrina meandrites. The sequence goes on from OY855913.1 coordinate 14,559,186, forward strand.
AAGTCCACCCACATAGCATTTGTAACTTGACGCTATGCACAAAAAGTCGATACTGCACACCAAAAAAAAGAGAAAATTTCATCCATGGCTGAAAAGACATCTGTGCTTACATGTAAGCTCTCTACTACTGGTGCTGGTGAATGAAAAGCCATTTTATACACATATTTACCTGATGCACAGCCACAAAGAAATTTTTCACCTCGACTTGGTTTTCCACAGATAACATGAGTGCAGCTCCTAACAAAGTGCTAGCACAACACAAATAATAAGTATGGAAATTTGAATTAGAAGAAGAAAAAAATTGAGAAAATAAAATTGTACAAACTGGAAATAATCAAAGACTCAAAAATGTTTTGACTTCACACATAGATTTAAACATTCTGAATTGAGCCATTTTGCTTTGTAAACTTCAATACAACAATGAGAATACAAGGAGAGAATGGAAATTTATTGTGTTATTGTTTTCATGGTTAAGTTGAAACTGAAAACGGAGGTTGCCTGACTGGGTGATCAGGTAAGTTTCTCTTGTTGCCAGAATATAGTGGCCGTCACGCAAGACAACTAAGCATTGAATTTTACTGGTCACCAGAGCTTACTGAGAGTCCTCATATCCTGTGTTGGTGCTCTTAAGGGTGGTCATGCAATCTTTCCTTCCCCACAGATTAATGTAGGAGAGGAAAGAGGGTATGACAAGCAAAAATAAAGTCTGTGTAGGAGCCTAGTAAACACACTGCTTTGTAGAGGTCATGTATAATCAGAGAAATAGCTACAGGCTCAAGAACAAGCTTGTCCAGCTTTTTTTGCCTGTGTATCTTCAAAACTATGCCGTCTTTGTTTTCTAGTGAAATTCCAGTTCACAATAAGGCATCTTTCAGACAATGAAATTAGCTCGTAGACTGCTCTTAGCTACATGTACATCCTGTTTGAATAGTGTTGTAGCCTTGAGAATTTAAGGTTGAAAAAGCAATTATTTGCTTCAATCATTGACACCACAAATTACAGTAACTGCAGTTCATATACATGTCTGTTCTTACTGTCACTCTATTATTTTTTTAATCATGTCTGTTTTATAATGTATCCTCCAGGCTTTAAGCCCCGGCCAAACAGTAAATGTGAGTGGACTCGCAAGTCTATCCGCAAGTTGTTGATAAAAGGCCATTTAAATGATACTGCATGCTTGAAGTAAACAACGTGACTTGCATTAAGTGGCCAAACAGTGAAAAACTAGCATTGATTTAAATGCAAACTTGATGTTGACCAAAGTGAATGAAAGCCATCGCAAGTGCATGCCAAATGGAGGCGCAAGTAGATCCTCCGATTTGGCCAGGCGTTTACCAGAGAATTTCCAGGTTTTTTGGCTTCATTTGTTAAATATATCCATATAGCCAGCTTCTTTTGAAAAAACTGCACCTGGCTGGTCTGGTTCTGTCATTGTTTTTCATGTGTTTAAATGTGATTATAAAAATAATCATAGAGGTTAAAAAATAAGCAAGAAATAATTAATATTTTCGAGTTTGGTGTAAGCAACATGCATTCAAATCCAGGTTTCCATAACTCCTTTAAATCTAGTTGGACAATTGGAAAGTAAGGATACAAAGTTCGGATCGAACGGATGTCGGTCGTTACGCCCAGAACTGTACAAGTTGATTCGCCTACACTATCACGCTTTTAGAACGAGGAATTTACAACGACCTTCTCTAGCGCTCACTTGTCATCCTGCGCACTCTCATCGAAATGTTCGATCGATCTTTCAGATCCTCAACCTAAACGAGCGGTTTTTCTCGTTTGCAAATGAAATCTAGCATTTAGCGCCTTTGACCGCGCACTTTAGATAGTCAACAGAAGCAGTCGTTTGGTGCGCTCACGCTTGCGGGACGCATTTTATACGGGATTAGCCTACTGTAAATCAATGTTTAGAACTTCCATAGCTTACAGGTGACTCATAGTATGTTCCTCCAAGGTTTTGAATCCACCGAGATAACTTGGTTTTCTCCTCTGAAGTAAATGACGATAGCAAAAAGTGAAATCGTTTCTTCACAACTCTCTTTTGTGAAAATGCCGCCATGTTGATTGCGGTAAACTTCCCGCCAAGTAGCATCGTTTCCAGTCCCCAACCGTTTAGAATGCTGCAATCTGTCACGATCCGCACGATCCAACGATGTAAACATGGCTTCTAGTAGCGAATACGGAAATCGACAAGATAACAGCCAGATGTTGAACTATTTATGCGCTGAAATCATCTTGAAAAGGAAAGACGATGACAACATACTCCTCTGTAAATGCAACAATGAAGATCAGTGGGAATTACCGCGATTTATTCTAAAAGAAAATGAAAGTTTTCGGAATGGAATTCAGAGGTGGTCTTCAAATCAGCTGGTAAGGAACTTCTTTTAATATTTGTATCAGCTACTTGTCTTTGTTTTCGTATTTGTCGTTTTTTCAAGGTATCTTTCATTAAGGCTAAATATGTACATGAATGGTATCACTGCCCCAGCAACCGATGATAGTTTGTGATTCTTTTTTTTAAGCGGGAAAGTGACGAAAACGTACGTACAAATATTCATACTACGCTACAAATATTGAGAATTAGTGTAACAAGCTAAGGTCGAGCTTTATGTTTTATCTGTGCACAAGAAAGGCAAGTAATATTTTGCATTGCATGTATCAAAACATCCTTTTCAGTCTCTGGTAAGTAATAATTTTTCCTCAAATCTGATTGGCTGATTAATCAGAGCAAAAAAAAAGAGACAGGAACAGAGAAGACAATACATGACAAGATAATGCCTTAAGTGCTGCCGTATGTATGTAAAACTAAAGGGAGGGCACTGGAAGGAGGAAGAACAGAAGGAGGAAGAACCTTGCAGTTCTAACTTGCCAAGCATGGAACAGCCTGCCACTTGAGCCTGGGGTATCCAATCGAACAAAATTGAACAAAAATCCAATCGAACTCAATCAAACAATTGGTGTTCAATTGGGTTCGGCAATCGAACAAAGTCAAACATCTATTTTGCTGTGAGTTTGATTGATACTACACGAAATCTCGATACGTGCAGTGTCCTTCTGGGTCTCCTGGATATCGCTTCCTGACATTTTTGACATGTTTACTGAGAGCCGGGTGAAAAGGGAAGGGGAAAGCTAGCAGTGATTTGAAGACTGAATTTCCACAGACCACATGCCCATCATGCGATGTGAAAATTGTCCTATCGAACAAGAGTTTGGTAATTGAACATTCAATTGAGTTCGATTATTGATCGTTCGGTAATCGAAAGTTTGATTGTGTTCAATTGGCAAAATTTTATTGTGAGTTCGATTATGTTTGATTGAGTTCGGCAATCGAACGATTGGTGTTCGATTGGGTTCGATTAGATACGCCGGCCTAATGAGCTTAGGAAAAATACCTTCACTCAACAGTTTTCAAAATAGTTATTGCAGTTCAATTTTAAGAAAACAACGTTTTATTGACCATTTTTAATTTAAGATTATCCTTTTTTGAATAGTTTTTAATTAGTTTTGTGATTAATAATTTCTTTTCTTATATATTATTGTATATCTTAGTTTTTTAATAATTGTAAATAGGAGGGCCACAGGTTTATTAGCTTTATAGCTATTAAGTGCTTAACCCTCTATATAAAGACGTTACCTTACCTTACCTTACGGTCCAGACTGCTTTTCACCTTTTTCCAGAAATCGGTCAGGCCTTTTTATAACACATGGTTTCAGAAAGTAGTTTTTTGGGGGTTGCACCCCTGCGCCCCCACCCCTCAGGAATTTCCATTCCAAAGGGTCATTGATGACCTTAAATTTCACCTGCTTGAAATTGCCATTATTTTTAAACATGGACCACTCTATCCCTGGGAAAGTCCTGAGGTTTTGTACTTAGAAAAAAGAAGACTACAACTCATTTTCACAAATGCAATAGCATTTTATTATCGTGTTATAAACTCTATCTCTATTTTAACAACACTTTGTTATCATTCTGCATGATACTTTTCGCATTCTTGCACGTTCATGGATAATGTATAAAAAATCTGTGTGAAAATTTTAAACTAAGTGTATTACATTTTTCTTGAACAATTTTAATTATAGCGCCTTTCAATAACATGCGAACTCTGAAGTTCAAAGACCAACTGACGATTGGGTTTTTCGCTGCCGTCAATCAAAATTATGGCGATAGCCAACAGACCTTGAAAAACAGAAACAAACAAAACGGATCGAAATCTACCAATCACAACTGACAGATGTGACCTTTTGACGCAATTGAAGTGAACTTCTGTTTCCCGAGAGGTCCGCTTAGATGATTGACAGCAGCGAAAAACGTAAACCATTGGTTGAGGTTTGAATTTTCAGAGTTCACATGTTATTGAAAACCACAATAATGAAGTGAAGTGTTGTTTGATTCTGTCCGACTAATGTTTCATAAACAACTCTTGCAGATGGTAAAAGTGAATAAAATTATCGCAACTTACAGGGTTCATTTTTGTCATTATTAAATCGCAACTTCCTTAAGGTTCCTTTTTGTCATTGTTATTTTTTACAGTTTTTTTTTCTTGCAAACAACTAATGCTTGTCTTTTGAAGAAACATTGACAATGAGCGATTATGAACCATAGTTTTAATTATAATTAGGTTGTAATATTTTATCTTGTATAATCAAGGCTGCTGCCTAACGGGCGCCCGGTCGCCTGGGGCGCCTAAGTTACGAGTGCGGGCGACTACATTTTTGTTCAAGGAGCCCGCATGGGCGCCTAAGCATCGACTTTCCATTCTCATCTAATGACTTCAATTTCCCTGTAACTTTGTTCCACTGGCGTAAGATATATACCGTTCAAAACAATAAGTGCTTCATTTCAAAACAATCGAGATAATTTTAGCGTATAAATACGTAACGTGCCTTTGCAAAATTCGATAACTTCGAAAACCATTTATTTTCGACTGTTTAGGACTGGGACTGACTCCCAAATATGGAATGAAGAATGAATGGTATTTTGGGCTGCTTCACATTTCGTTCGCTACGTTGATGTTTTGGAGGAGTTTTAAAGTGAATTTGAAGAAAACATTTACGGATAAAAAAGTGAAATCAATCTCCTGGCCATCCATGCATCAGGTCTGATCATGACAATTTTATCTGCAAAAGCTTGAACAAACCTTTTCAACAAGCCTAAAATGTGCAGAATGTTGTGATGCTGTAATTAAGCTTATTATTTAACTCAGACTTTTATTTTTTTCACTTTTGAGAGTGCTTAATTTCATAACAACAGAAAATATGTGCCTTTTGTGTGACATTATCAGCTACCGCTTTTTGTGGGGTGTCGGTAAAATGCCGACTCGGGGTCGGGGTCGGGGTCGGGGTCGGGGTCGGGGCCGGGGCCGGGGCCGGGGCCGGGGCCAGGGCCGAGGTCGGGGTCGCGGTCAATTTTTTATATTTTAAAAAAAATTCACCGAATCAGAAAAAATAAAAAATTTATATAAGCATGTGGCGCATTTCGAGTTGAAAAAAGCATCTCCTTCACAAAATAGCTGGGAACTTGATCCTTCCATAAGTTCAAAAGTATAAAAGAAGAAATTTGTGGTCTAGCAGTGAAATTCTAACAGCTTGGCCACATGTTGGCGGATAGACTTCTGAGCGCTAGTTTGAAAGGGTTTCCGGGAACGTTTCGGGCGAGTGATCACTAAAGTGAACTGGCGAAAAATAAATTTTATTCCGCGGGCAAATCTCCTTTAACAGGGCGCAAGTTAACTCTTTTGTAGCTTCAGGGTTTCGTCTCACTAAACGGTCCGAATAAACACCGCAAAAATATAAGGTACATGCAGAACCTTTATGTTCGCTGAGCCGCGGAATGTATCGTGACATTCAGTCTGGCAGTGTCGGCTTTGTATAAAATTAATCTTTAGTTAAGATCTATGAAACCGTTTAGTTTCATTCAGTTTCCAAACGCAAAAGCTTTGAAACTGAAGGTAAAGTCTTGCAGAATCTTTAAAATGTCTTTGTTGTGTAATAAAGTTAAATTTGGCCGAGCTTCTGTAGTCTTCTACTTCTTCTGTCGGCCGGTTAAACTTCATGATCGCTCATGCGAAACGTCATTTCAAACATTGATATTGACGGAAATCTTGGAAACGTCGGATGTTTTGATTTCGATCATCGCGTATCAATGCAAACCGTGGCAATTAAAAATGTATTCCCGCATTTTGGTCACACAAATTGGAGAGATGGCTAGATACCTCCATTTGTATTTTAACAGTATCAGAATGTAGAAACTTTAAGATTGCGGGACATGTGAGCTTCTCTGTCTAAACAAAACAATTCTGCTTCCTTGTAAATATTTTTTTGGATACGAATGGCGGCTTTATTTTAACGATATAAATCTGAATTACTTTTCTCTTGCTACACAAACGCATCGGCATGTACAATATAATAAACCTGAAAAAGGTCATCCTTCTGTTGGCGAGGGAATATTCATTCGAGCTAGCGCTCAGAAGTCGGCAGCACAATCTATCCGCCAAGCTGTTAGAATTTCACCTGTCGCCTGCTAGACCACAAATTTCTTCTTTTATACTTTTGAACTTATGGAAGGATCAAGTTCCCGGCAATTTTGTGAAGGAGATGCTTTTTTCAACTCGAAATGCGCCACACGCTTACATAATTTTTTTATTTTTTTTCTGATTCGGTGAATTTTTTTTTAAAAAAAATAAAAAATTGACCGCGACCCTGACCCCGGCCCCGGCCCCGGCCCCGAGTCGGCGTTTTATCGACACCCTTTTTGTGGATCAAGTTTGTTTGTTCATTCGAACTGTTTCGTGTTTTATCTCGGTCATTGAACCGTGACAAGGGGAACATTATATTACTCTTGAAAATAATAATGTGCTAGAAAACTTTGCTGATAACATGAATTGTTTTTAAAACTACTAAAATCTATTGTATAAGCAACTCATTTGATAAACCTAGAAACTTTCACAACTTAATTTTTCTGGTCTATTTTTGACAACTGATTATGAAATGTAGATAAGATCATAATTTAATTAAAGTGTTTACACAGGTGTTCTGACTTTTTATTACCTTTGCCTTAACCTTAAAATAGACCTGCTAAATTGTAATCTTGGTTCTGTTAAACCTTAATTACTAACAATAATTCAAGTTCTTTAGTGAGCTTGTTGTGCAAAAGTGAAATAACATTCCAGACCCTGAAATAATTATTTTGCTGCTTCATGCTTCATTGATTTTGCTTCAAAACTTTGGATGTTCAAAACTCCTTTTAAAGAATGTTTTATTTTGTTTTACACATTTTTAACATTCATCACAGCACAATATACTGGTTCGATTTCTAAACTCATTTTAAGCCTACAGAAACTTTCTAATATACACACTCCTGTTCATGTCACCCACTCAGTGTAAAAAGGGATTTATCGAAGGAGAGGCTCGGCCAAAGAAACTTTCAAGTTAAGAAAGCTAGAATTTCTGACACAACTCTTTGAGGGAGGTTACCCTCAGAAGCTCTCAGAAGAAAATCTTGCCCGAAGGAGTTTTCTGTTCACCTAGGCTCTACTGAGAAAACAAAATGTGTGTGCATGTGGAAAGGGACACGAGGAGGGGGGGGGGGGGGGCTTGCTCCCCAGGCCCCTCCCCTAGATTTTTTCTTCTACCCCACCCCCCTCCCCCGAGGATCGACCATGGCAACTTTTAGGCTGGGCTCCTAAAGTAATGGCTTGGGCTCCTAACTTTTGATGTTAGGAGCCTGAAGGGCTCCTTAGAAATTTCCTTAGGCAGCAGCCTTGATAATATAAATTTCATTGTAAAGTATTTCGTAATTCAGCCGCTTCGGTGGCTGCAAGGAATTTGCTAATAAATCTATCTATCTATCTATGCATTGATTTCAATTTTTTCATGTTTCATCACCCTCTAAAAAAAGAGCTTCCCATGAACCCCCCGTTCACCCCACCTTCACCTTTAACCCTCCCTCTCCCTCAGAATTTCCCATGACACTCCACTGAGGTGTGGATATTTTCTGGAATTCGTCAATAAATGTTATATGTTTAAAGAAAAAATACATTTCGAAGCTTCAAGAACACAACACAACCCTCCAAGTTTATTTTTTTCTTTAGTGGCCATTTGGCCACAGACTGCTCAAGTTTGGTTGCCAGTGAAAAATTTTAGTCACTTAATTAAGCTCACGCTTTCAATCCTTCTTCTCAATTTTAGTCGCCAGGCTGGCGACTGCTGTTCCAATTTAGTCGCCAGCTCCAAAATTTTAGTCGCCATGGCGACTAAAATGGTCTTAACTTGGAGGGTTGCAACATGTGAGCTTCCAGGAAAATGGAACTGGTTAGAATATACATCTTGTCCCAGTAACTCAAAGTACCCAGAAAAATTATAGTGAAACCTAGATTATCCAGACTTGCGGGGACTGGGCTTAATAGTCCGGATAATCGAGAGTCCTGATAATAAAAAATATGAATATTAATGAGCCAGACGATCTAATGCCCGGTTATGTACTATACAAACCCTCCTGAACACACGTTCATGTCATCACTCATTATCTATCGAAAAACTGTGTTTAATGAAGAAATACATGACAACAAATACCAGAAAAAGATCAATCGTATGTCAAAGTTGGTGGAAACAATGTTAATCGATCATAATAAAGCAATAAAAATGTGGGTGAGACTTTGATGTTCCATTTCAATGTTAATAGTGAGTTTAGTACATTCCATGACGAAAACTTCTAAAGATTTCTTGATTTCTTTAAAGAAACTTTCCCAAAAATATTTGAGTGACTAAATTCAGGGTGCAGCTTATCAATGTGCAGTTGTTTACGGTAATAATATTCATGAAAAAATGGGACTAGGGAAGCAAGTCTGGATAATCGAGAAATCTGGATAATCGAGGTCTGTATAATTGAGATTTGGTTGCACTCTAGGGAGTGAAACTATTGGACTTTTTCTAGACAAGGATGCCCCCAGGCCCCTCTATAGCCTTGTGCCTTTGGTGCTCATGTTATCACTAGAAAACGTAATGGTCACCATTTTTCCCGGATCCATGCCTGCATTTAGGTTTTTTTTCCATGCCCAAGGAGAGTTTGGGCATCAGCACTGATCTGCAGTGCTTGGACATGGCACATGCAGTTCAAGGCTACAGTAAGTCTTGGCACCATATTCTGGGATACAGGCTTTAACAAGACGATTTCCCAGAAAATATCTTGACCCAGGGATCACGAAGTCATTCAGTGTCTTATGTTGCATGCTTAACAGAACCTGATATAGACTTAGTCAAATCTGTGTTTATTTTAATCACCAGCTTTCTTCAATTGATAGGCTCTTTCATCCCATAGTGGCATTTAGTGGCATCTACTGTAACTAGCTATAGTAAACTTGTTCCTAGACCTCATAATAATCTATATTACTTCATATTTGATGATGCTAACTGAGTCTCATGCTTTGGGTTTTTCAGGGTGAAGATGTTCACCTCAATCTTCATGGTGTAGCTGGCATCAAACATTGCATCAACGACAACAACCGGACAATGACATTAATATTTTACGTGTCTTGTGTTAATCGTCAGAACATTATTCCAGCCGACAGAGATTTAGAAGATCATACTGTTTGTGAGCCAAGTAACTCAAACGATAAGTATGTAAATTTCTATGGGTCAGTGTTTAAGTGGTTTTCTGATTCTCAAGCTCACAGTGATGCTATAAAAGACGATGTCTACAACTGGGTGAAAAAGGCTCTGAGTCAAGGTAAAAAAACATTTTTATTTTATTGGAAATCTTCCAAGTGTATTACTCAAACTTCCACGTAATTATTAATGGCTTAATTGTGTGTTTCTGTACATTCAAGTAATTGGCTGTTTCTGGAATATTAAAATTCTGACTTGGCTTTAGGGTTTATAGGGGAGTAAAAGAGCCCCATTACAAATAACTTAAAGGGCTGGTAAATGATTTGTCCTTTGCTTCTAGCTGACAATTCTCAACAAAAATCTTGGAATACTAAAAACGTTTTTCTCATTTGCGATTGGAAAATTTACACCTGTCTCCCCTCCCCTCTCTACCCTCACTGTTGTGTACTGTAACAAATGTAATTATTGCAGCATGCTGGAGGGTGGGGGTGGGGAATAATTTGTTATAATATTGTTATTAGAACTTGTGGCAATCAAATCTTTCAGTGTCCTAGCTAGGGACATAAATTATTTTGTTTGAAGTGTAGATAATCTATAAATTATAAAGTTGTAGAATAGACTCTATTTAAAGACTTGCAAAAAATAGATATAGTCTTCAGGGATAATAGTCAATAATGTTTCCATTTTTCCAGAATTGGTAGTTTTGGAAGTTTCAGAGGAGTTCACTAACCTTTCCAGTGTACAAAAGGAAGCTACAGCAAAAGCAAGTTATGATCAAAGAAATGATATGAACACTACAAACATCACATGTAATACTGGATTGCCATACCATCAAAAACTGTGCAAAGTTTCAATAGGAGGAAATGTGTCTCTGGAGCTTGGCCCGTTGACAAGGGAACAGAATCCAGGAGGTGTAATGTTGAAAGACAATACAAATTCTCACAGACATCAGAAGGACAGTCTTGGTTCTGCCATGGAAAAACTAGTGGAATCAGCTCACTTTGGGAAACTAGGTTCCGTTATTTGATAATTATGTAGGCATGCAAAAGAACTTGGTTCCATTACTTGATAATTATGTAGCCACAAGGCTGCTGCCTAACGGGCGCCCGGTCGCCTGGGTCGCCTAAGTTATGAGTGCGGGCGACTAAATTTTTGTTCAAGGAGCCCGCATGGGCGCCTAAGCATAGATTTTCCATTCTCATCTAATGACTTCAATTTCTTTGTAACTTTGTTCCACTGGCGTAAGATATGTCCCGTTCAAAACAATAAGTGCTTCATTTGAAAACGGAAATACTAAAATTGTCCACAATCGAGATAATTTTAGCGTATAAATATGTAACGTGCATTTGCAAAATTCGGCAACTTCGAAAACCATTTATTTTCGACTGTTTAGGACTGGGACTGACTGGGCTTCTTAAGTAATGGCTTGGGCTCCTAACTTTTGATGTTAGGAGCCCGAAGGGCTCCTTAGAAATTTCCTTAGGCAGCAGCCTTGAGCCATACAACACAAATCAAGAATTTCAATAAGCTTATCATGAGATGTTGTTATTACTAGGAATACTTATCCCAATGAATGTTTTTATTTGAAATCTTGCAGTGCTTGCTGTTTATCACATGTGCTGATGTATCACACCTGACACTTTACTGGCAAGGTGTTAAAATACCAGCTTTGTTTAAAAGTTGTCAGTTCGAAAAGTAGTAACTCCTTTAAGGGAATCACGTGAGGGTTATCAAATTTTTGATCCCCCCTTAACTAGTAAATAATTATATAAAGTAATGGAGTGCCTTCCAAAAACAACAACCAGCTACAATGAGGACACTGTTTTAAGTTACACTGATATATGTGTATGTAGGTTACTCATTTTTAACTCAATATCATTATTGTTTTACAGAGAAAGAATTTCTCAAAAAGAAATTTGAAAAGTATTGCAATGGAGAAAAGGTTGTAAAACTTGAAGGATTTACCTTACTGATGAAAGAGCTTGGAGTGACAGAAAGATTCAAAGACTTATTCAGGTACATTAGACTCTGTTGGCATTTTGTGTAATTATTTATCAAACAAATGACAATCACAATACCTTGAGTCTGCTCAAACACATGTGCAGTGCTTGATGAAATCACTAAATCAGTGACTCTTGAGAGCTCCATTGTATGAGTGACTTTTATTGGTTTTAACCAATAAAAGTCACTCAAAACACCAAGGGGTTAGGCCACGCCAATTGCTTCTGACAGGTAGCTAGGTATATATGATGAACAATTGGTGGCTTGCACTGTCACGCCACAAAAAAATAAGTTAGAAACCGTTCAATGAAAGAACCTAAGAAAATGAAATGTTATAACAGACCTACACTGGAAAAACTTCTCCAAGTCTCAGGTCTCTGTGATGCGCCGTTTTTGAGTTATTTGCCAAAACGTTTCACGCATATTTATGGAGCTTTGTATGGAGACGCCATGTTGGTGTACAACTTTAGTACACCAATATGGCCGCCAAATCATCTGAAATTCACTTCTACGATGAAAGCACCTTCTCTTCGCTCCTAAGCTCTTAAATATGCGCATAAACACATCAAAATGCTGTATTTTTAAAGCGACAGACACTACAAGACTGAAAACTTGCAAAAAGACTTTTTTCTAGGTCATCTTCAACCTAGTGTAGGAAAAAAATTAGAAGACCTAACAATAATGAGTTTAAAATTTTATGACGTCACATGCAAACCAAGAATTCGACTGGAAGTCCAATATTTTTGGACTTCCAATCAGAACTTTCCATTGTTGCACATTTCCCAAAATTGCAGAAGACTCTTGATGCACAGTACATGTTAATAACATGATGATAACTTAACTGTATGAGATGCAGTGGTGGATCCAGACCTCGAACTAAGGTGGGATCCCTTTTTTTGTTTGTACATGCAAAGCCTTTTAGCAGGGGGAGTCATTTAAAAAAAAATGTCTTTTAGCAAAAAGAAGGAAAGGGGCCTCAGGGTCCCTTGGCCCCTCTCCTAGATCCGCCACTGATCAGAGATGTCATTTAACATATTGTGATGTATTCATTCTATACTAACATGTTGGTCACAATTTCAATGAAGAGTTCCTCACTGTATAGTGTTTTGAAAATCTGTCTTGAGATGACAGAAACAATGCATTATGCAGTTATGGTTGCATGGTGATCAGGTTCTTAAATGTTTATCTTCAGAGCATTTGATTTTAACCATCACAATCAGTTGACATATCAAGAGGTGCTCTTTGGAGTGGCAGCTATGGACCCCTCTACACCCCATGGGGGGCCCTCTGGGGAGCTGCGCTGTCGATATCTTTTCAAGTTCTATTCTGCCGAGCAGGAAGCTTTTCTTTCCTTTGAAGAATTCAAGTGAGTATTTTTTGCTGCGATTAATACTTACAGAAGTTGAAATGAAGCAGTCATCCAGTACCTAAAGTAAAACCGAAATCAAAGTCATCACATTTCGCCAATTGCAAGTGACGCGAGCAACATCGTCATTAACGAACCAGAACTAATAGCAAAATCATGAAACAGGTACCACTCAAAGTGTGAGGAAACGCAAAGCGCCATGATTGATGGGTCGCCCACTATCTTTCAGAACGAGTTACTCCATTGGTTCTCAAAACAAAAGATAACAGGTCATAACAATGCCCCTAGCCCTAAATAACAATACAGGTAGTGTTTACACCGGGCAAATGACAATAGAGGTTTCATTGAGGTAGTGTCTTACTGTGATTGATATAGGTTTTGCTGCTGAACAATGGAAAAGCAAAAATGCTTGCTCTGTGTAACACATGATATCATTGCAAAATGTACAAAGTTAATGTACAGAGATGTCACATGACCAACAAACTCTTTATGTGAAGCAAGAAGACAAGTAAGTAGGAGGGAGGGATGTGTTTACTTCTTTGCTTATTTTAAGATGGATGGTCGTTTTCATTTTCACCTCACAGGTTATTGATAAAAGATATTCAGAAGGTAAAAGGAGAGAGTACAAAAGACTGTGATGTGTTAGAAGAAGCAAGGAGAAAAGCAAAGTATGTAAAACCATGATTACAAAGAATACCATGTCTTATATATGTGTTTTATGCATAATAATAATAATAATAATAAATAATGATAATAATAATAATAATCGGTGGCAACCGTTCCTCTCGGGGGACGATGGTGTAGCGCTATGTCGATGCGGAGCATCGTCTCGAGTGGCTATAGAGTGCCACTCTGGAGTGGCAGTCTCTGTTGCAAATGACGCAGACGAAGGAGGATGGTGCTGCAATTGAGGCTGCCCTGGTCTTCCTTCTGGTTCTCTTTAAGGCTTGCTGGTCGTTTCTGGTATTCTCAGCCCTCTCGACCCCTGAAGATAATGCATGTTGCCAGGCCACTCTGATGTCATTTCACTCCTCTCATGGGAAAATAAGAACTCACAATTGACCTCGCTCCCAATGTGTGGCTTCATAGCTCAGTTGGTAGAGCAATTCGCACCAGTACGGTATCGCAGAGGTCACGGGTTCGAATCCCGTTGAAGCCCTGATTTTTTTCAGGCTTCTTCATTCCAATTGCTTAAATTGGAAATTCACTGCGATGATCACTTATCACCTTCGTATACATCCGCAGTTCATATATGAATCATTTCATAAACATTACGTCAGAAAGACAACTGGAAGACAGCAGCGTCTTGCGAGTCAGTCTTCCTTTCAAGGATCAGACATTAGCTAATTAATGCAGTTAGAAGGCAAATGCACTATCCCACAACCAGTATTTATCAAGAAATTGGAACAAGATCTCACGCCCAAAGAAATCAAGCCTCCAATTGTAAATCAACAATGTATGGTTTATTTATTTTATATAAGGGATTATATAAGGGAGCTTTAGCAATGACGACGGCGGCGCCAAGGGCAACGGCCATTGAAAAATGAATATATATTTTACTTGAGAATCTCGCAATAATCCAGACGTATTCAGTGTTTCTATCTGCTTAAGAACTAGCTCCAGATGAATAGGTAAACAGAGCGGTCAACCCCAAATAGAAAAAACAAAAATTAGCTGTCGTGGTTCATGTTGTCCAAAATATGCAGAATTTAGTCATTTCACGTTGTTGTTTCGCAGAGAACGGCTATGAAATGTACCATGATTTCAAATGCACTAAAGCTCCCTAATGTGGGCAAAAGTTAGACCCACTTAAAGATAAAAACGTCCAGCTATCTTTGTACTCATGTACCCCTCCTACAAGCCAGGGCACATGACACACACAAAACTTCTTGAAATCTAGCGTACATTCTTTATAAAGTAGTGTTACATCCAAGCTTTGTTCCTAATGCTTTTTTGTTTTCTAATTATTAGGCTTTTTGGATCAGGACACACAGACAAACTCTCATTGGTGGACTTTTTAGAAACAGTGGGTAACCTGAGGTTTCGTGGGACGTCTGTGCTGTTCCGTCTGTCCGTGTCAATCATGAAACTTGCTCAAGATGAAATGTATCAATGTTTAACCGAGGACAAAAGGTCATCGATCATCAGGTAGGTAGGAGTATGTGCTCCATGGATAGAGATGTGAAGAACAGGCCGTAGCTGACAGTAGTAAATACATTTTGTCTATTAAAATTAAATATGGTAAAATGGTCATTTTACCCGTCAATTTCAGCCTTAGATTCACGCTACGAAACATTCTTTTTTTCTCCAAACATACAAACAAGCCTTGGAAGATGAAGTCTGCGTTCGGGCCTAGGCATCCCTGTTTTCTTAGCATGACTAAGCGACTAAGCTGTATTTATATGACTACTCCTCCTTGAATGGAATATGCAATTCACCGGTACCCATTTATACACCTAACCCAGGTGTTCAGTGGGTTAGTAACGCTATCCACTTCATAAATGGCTATCGGGGTGTTAAGTGTTAACAAAACAAACTACGCTATCGAATCCAGTGGATAGTGATTTATCCGGTGGATAGCGTTATTCACCCTCTGAACAACTGGGCCCTGGATGGAGAGAGGCACTAGGCACTTTTAATGTGTCTATGCCAAAAACACAATGGATTAACCCCGACCGGGGATTGAGCCTGGAACGCTTGATCAAGAGGCCAGTGCGCTAACCATTAGGCCACTGTGCCTCCCAACAAGAAAATGGTAAAAATTAAACATGCAATTTCACCTTTTACTTAAAAAGTAGTTTGAGGCCAAGCAACAGAGTTTGCGTGACAACTACATGACATGTAGAGTCTCAGGTCAAGGTTTGGAGCTCAATCCATCAGTTAAATCTTTAGCATTCGTTGTCGTTGCTATATTCATACTCTTCTTCTCCCAGTCATTCTCGAGCTAATGAGAGTTAATGAGAAGTTTATTATAAGGCTCTTTTAGCTGTGTCATGCTGCTCTTCGCATTTTGCCAGCCAGCTTAGCATTAACATCGCTTAAAGATTAAAGATCAAGGAAGCCATATACATCTTTTGGGAACAGCCTTCACTAAATATGCAATTGAAACACCTTATTTTATCTGCTCTATCGTGTAAGCGTGCTTTATTGAAAGTGAGCCATGGTAATCGAAACGTTGCGATCAACACCTCTAAGCGGTTCCATCGTGAGACAAACGAATAAACGTTATAATTGCTGAGTTCTGGTTGGTTTACAGACCATGGGATATTTAACAACTATTCCACCACAGGTAGACCAAGCATGATATATACACCTTATTCGATGGTTTAGCATATAATACGCGCGGATATTTTGCGAGTTACGAGCAATGAATTTATTATTCATTAGGGATTTATTATTCCACTAAAAATAAAGCTTAGTTCAGCCATTTTGTCGCTCCGCTTTCAGTCCGTATTTTTGCCCTGTTCTACAGTGTAATAATTGCACATATTAAAATGGCGGTCTTTATATAAGAATTTGCATGGGTTTTTAAACGGGAACTTTTGAACAAAAAATAAAAGCGAAATTACTAAATAAAGTCGATGAAACATAGGATGGTGTTGTTTGCTAACGTTACAGCGTGTTTGCAAGCAATTTGGAGCTATTTTACGTCTTAATACTATTACCATGTATAATAATTTGACAAGGTAGGAGGCTTGAGTCACTTCCAGTATTCGACACGTGTTGAAATAAGCTCGAATTTCACCCACAAAAATAGATTTGGCTTTCATTCGGATCCGTATGTGAATGAAACAATGACACACGAATGCTTTTCTGAAAACGATTTGCTCATATCTCGCATATCCCGGCAAGTAGCCGCTTCTGAAAATCAAAATTCTGTTCTAAATAGTCGCCATATAGGCCGTGTCGCCCACGACAGTGACAAAATAGCCCGCAATAGACTGGACACTAGCGGAGAGGTACACGCCATTTTTGCTCGCGCTTCAATTTGTTTCCACTATCTAAGCCTAATTTCATGTAATAATCAAGCACAGTTTCGACCTTATCCAGTCCTAAACTAGAGCAGATATTGCACCGTCCATCCCGAAAAGCTTGGCTACCAATGATGGTATCGACCGTTAAAAATGGCACCGACCGTTTACGAAAGGGAAATGAGCAGCGCCGAGTTGGCTATAATTATCTCATATCCAACAAGCGCGAGTGGAATAATAGTTTTATTTAAAACGCCCAAAAGAATTGCAATGTTTGAGCTCCCCAGCTTTTTTCGTTGACGCATATCGACTACGATATTCGTGGTAAATGGTATATGAGCTCATATACCATTGCGAATTTCTAGTTTTTAATAAGAGCATATATACCATGGACCACAAATGTTGTAGGTGTACGCGTCAGCGGGAATAGCCGGGGAGCTCAAATGTTACAATTCATTTGGGTGTTTTTAATAAAACAATTATTCCACTCGCGCTTGTTGAATATGAGATAGTTAAAACCAACTCATATCCAACGTGCGCTTGTGGAATGATTGTTAAATGTTTATTGTAAATATTTCTTTTGGACACTTTTCTTACTGTCCTAACAATAATAACTAGTTTTCGTTGCACTTTATAAGCATATTAGCTGTCAAATTCAAATAAGTTTTTTATTCATAAGAAAACATTAGCAACTGATTTAATGGCGACATCCAAAACATTTTTGCTGATTAAAAAGTATTGTCTGATTTCCATAATTGCTTCGACACTAATGATTACTACGTTATTAATGCCTGTGTGTTCATTACAGATCGAAGTCCCCAGTAAAAAAGAGGCGAAGTAATGAAACAAATGACACCATGGAGTTTCAAGGAAGTGGCTTTCCATTTGAGTAAGTAAATCTTTCATGGAATTAGCGACATTTCAGTTGTTCATTTCTTTTTGCAAATCCTTGTTCCGAGTTGGGAACTGGGTCATAGCCACTATATATCCCGCTATTTATAAAGGCGCCGGATATTCGCCTTTATGTCGTTGTCGTTCAGCTGCAGTAAGGCTGCAAAACCAGGGTTATGACAGGAATTTGTTACGGTATTACCCGTCCTGTTCCATCCCGTCCCGTTCCGTCCCGTTTTACAAAGTCACGTTGGGTAGGCTCTCCACTAGTGTGGCCCACAGTAGTGGAGAGCCTACCTAAAGTGACTTTTTAACTGGAACTGACAACTACTGAGTAATCTTTTAAGGGTGAGGGTAATCTTTTTGGCGATTGATTTTTGCTTTGAACTACCGGGGCAAGGTGTATTGATGCAAATTTCCTTCCCTGTTGTGGCAATGGCATTTAATGTGGAACTATCAACTCTCTTCCGCCCCCCCCCCCCCCCCCCCCCCGTGTCACTTATTTGCCACACCGACAATTTTCCGATAATCAAAAACTCATCGTCAGCGTGCCTCGGTTCAATTTCCTCAGTGCGACAAACAACATAAGGCTTTTGTTTCAAAATGTGATGAGGAATTTGAGACGGTACAATAGACCATGTCTTGATACGGAAAGGGCAAAGCCAACTGCAGTGACTGTGACGCAATGCTATTACAATAGAATAATAGAAATAAAGAAATAATAGAAATAAAGAGAACTGGAAAGGAAGCAAAAAGAAAAGTAAGACAGATTATTTGTATAGGTAATAGCACGAGTTGTAGTAGTATTTGGAAATAATACCGCGAGTAATATTTCAAAATTGTCTAAAATATCACGAGCCGCTTCAGCGAGTGATATTTTGGACAATTTTGAAATATTACAAGCCGGTATTATTTCCAAATACTACTACAACTCGTGCTATTATTTGTTTATAATACAAGGCAAATATCTAATCCTACCCGAGTAACTTAATACGATGATCGTAGCTCGTAACAGATGTCATAAAATCTTCGTTTTGAACGTTTAAGCAACAAAGTCCTCTTTTCAGCTCAGTTACACCACACAAAAGTAATTTGCTCTCCATATTCCTAGTTTTTTGTGCACTTTGACGGCTAATCCCATTGAAATGTCCACATGTCCAAACGCTAAACGACAGAATTGTTCGCCATCTTGCTTGTCTTGTTGGCACTTGCCATATTTGGAAGAAAGTAGTATTTCAAGCCCTTGAAATACTACTCTTTTCCAAATATTGAAAGTCAAACCCTTGAAATACTACTCTCTTCCAAATATGGCAAGTATTTAAAATAAATACAGTTCGTTTTAACCAATCAGCGTTCAGAAATTTTTCAGCCTGTATTATAAACTTGTAAAAACCTTCCCGTTTGGATCCATTTCCCCATTGCCTTGAGGAAAGAGATGTAGTATCTTCATTCATGTCTTACAGATCTGTCACAGATCAATACGAACTTGCCACTCACACGGTTAAGGTGCGTCGAAGTGGAATGTTGAGTGACGTCAGTGTATTGTGGGATATGAGTAACAGTAGCATGGTAACAGGAAGTGCTCAAAGTGAGTTGGTGACTAATAAACTCAAGATAGAACGGCTTCCATCCATCAACTGCTTCAACAAGGTGAGTGGCCGTACCTTTGATGGGCAAAGACACGTTAGGTTTGGTGATTCTTGTCTGTAAACTTGCAAATGACAATGAAATAGTCATTTCGCCAGCTAAATGACGAACAAACATCATTTTTGAGCGCTGTAGACTGTGTTATTCATAAAGAAGTCAAGTGTTGCACGATACAATCCCGGGTACAATCTGATTCAATCTTGCTATCTTGGGCCTTCTGTGTTCCATTTGTGTCTTAAATTACTTGGCACTTTCATTCAGTTTTGAAGTCAGTTTGTATGCAACAAAATCAGCTGTAAAATAGTGCGATCGTATTTTAACATTAGTTCTGAACCTCTTCCTGGAATAAACGGCCCGTAAATGACGTAAGTGTTTCCAAGACAAAAGGAGCAGATGAGGCTGCACCAATCGCTAGGATTGGAACAGACCATGGATACCTAACCACTACACAGAGTGTTTCATTTACCCTCACAAACGTCTTTAAAATCTCCAGGTACTTTGCACCATTATGAAAATTGGAAATCGCACACGCGATAACTTTCCATATTCTAGAGTTACATTTGGCAGTAGATATCTTCTCTTATCCCCCTCTATATTCACAATAATTGGCAACACAACTACAGCCGACTTGCTTGTAAACTTATTTTAGTTTTTTAAATGTATTTCATGTTTTTTTTCTTAATTTTCAACACGTAGCAATCAGATGCCAATCAAATGCTGTCAGCTTTGAGATACTTCGAGCGCGCTATAAAAGTGACCCCCAACAGTAGTAAATCAGGGGGGCCCAAGGAGAGCTTCAATTGGGGGTTCGTAGAAATGGCTTCGTTAGGGAACTGTCTGGTGTGCATCTGTCGGACCCTCCTGGAGATTATCAAGAAGGAGCCTCGACTTATCAGAGTCAAATCACCCACATACATTGTAGGTTAGTCACCATTACGTATTTTCTAATCCAGTAGCGTCGAGGTGTCGCTAGCAGTCCGCCTTTCGTTTTATCAGAAACAAATCTATTTTAACGGTTACTTTAGAAGGATCGACACCTTCAAACAGCCAAGGTTAACTTCCAAATATGTTACTAAGAAAATACCTCAACCTAGTCTACACAGTCACTGTATCTCGTGACGTTGTTTTCCTTTCTTTGTGTAACAACCTCCAAGCACGCAAAAGTTCGGGACACCGTAAGGGTCATTTTTAAGCATTTAGTATTTTCAATTACTATTTGTAAATTAGTACCTTTAATTTTGTAGCATGACCCCACAAGCGAGAACTTCATTTTACATTGTGTATAAATCAAAGTGTTGCGGTGCGGTGCGGTGGCGGAAACGTTGGTTTTGTACTCATTTGACAACAACACTGATGTGAAATCAAATACAGTAAACATAGTTATAGTCATCTTGGAAGGGAAAAGGAAAAGCACCGTAATTTTATAATACGAAATTTTCTTTGATTTTTAGGCGATCTTCATGGTAATTTCCGTGATTTGGTTTGTTTTGAGAAGGTTTTATGGCGCATGGGCCCAGTTCTCACACCCGCTAGTTTCATGTTCCTGGGGGACTATGTTGATCGAGGGGAGAATGGAGTAGAGGTATGGTTTTGAGCGAGATAAAAATGGGTAAAAACAATATATTTTGTAACGTTTTGTTAATTGCACAAGAATTTGTACACCATTTATGTTTCGTATTAACCTTAAAAGTATTTTAGGCGTGCTTATAGGGTGCACGTGTTTTAAATCCCCAGGGGATATTAGGCTATTTAAGGTTTTGTTAGTTATGCAAAAGCCACACGAAGGTATGTCGGCTACTGAACAAGCGAGCGTTCCCGTTTCGAACTCAGAATTCTACAACGCGGGAGGTCCTGTTCATGCGACTGCTTCATGATCTACGGGTACGACTTTGTCCAACGCCCAGTGTCCTAAATATATTGACACTTTAATGAAGTCATTTATTATTTATTATTATTATTATTTGTTATTGGAAGGTACAGTTCGCCTTCTAAGATACTTATGAGTTTTAAGCCGAAGATAACACGGTGTTCGTTTTGCAATATTCAGTAGCATTGTTGCTTCGTGGAAATAAGAATTGTATCAGGTCTTTTAGTTTTGTTTGTTGTGTATTAACATTCGTAAACAATGTGCTGTTTAGTACAAGTGTATACATAAGGCAAATTAACTTCAAATAACTTTAACTTTGATTACCTTTAATTAAAAAATAATAACTTGTTTTCTGTGATGAAAAAAGCTTGAATTGAATTAGTGTCAACGAATTTGTCTCTGTCTGTCTGTCATTTTATGTGAAGAACATCGCCCATCAAGTACCATGCTATCCTAATTTTTCCCTTGTTTATGCACTTGTTGAGAGCAGTTGGTACTAAATCCGAAAATACGTACTCATGACCTGGTAGTGTCCTCGACTTCTCATGAGTGATAAGATGGTGTTGTTTTGTTCCCTGCAGGTTGTCGCATACCTGTTTGCTCAGAAAGTTTTAGCTCCATCAAAGTTTTTCCTAATACGTGGCAACCACGAGATTAGAGACATTCAGAAAATGTTTACCTTTCACAGGTAAGTCACAAGCGGCCAGTAATAAGGGGCCTTTTGTATTGACACAAAATTACTGTGGCTTGAGCCTGGTATTAAAACAAAGGACATAAGACCTAAAATCACGGAGACCAGCAAACAAGGATTCTGCAACTTAATAATTTGAAGCGCTTATTTTTCTAGTGCTTTATCAAAGATAAGAACTGTGAAGAATTTTACTGTTGCTTCTTTGTTTTTGGCGTCTTGTTGGAGAGGATCTTTCGATGCGATGACAGTAGCAAGGCGCAGTGGTTTATAATAGAATTAATCGTACAGTTGCACGTTGTTAGAAGTTTGGCTAACAACCACTGTTGTTTTTTTTATGTGTCCTGGATGTTAGTGAATGTATACAAAAGTTTGGCGTCGATCTAGGCGAGGAGGTGTGGGGAGCAGTTAATGCCATTTTTGATGTTCTACCACTAGCTGCTATTGTAGACAATAAGGTAAACCCTTGACTGGCGTCAATACATGTTGCTGATGTAAACTGTTGTAGTAAGTTATGAGAGTCCAGTAAATCCAGAAATCTGGAAGCGTGACCATTACTACAATCATCAACGTGGAAATTAATGTCTCCTAACAATAGATGACTTCCACTAGATAAAGCTAAACGTTCAAGCAACTCAGAGAATTCACTGAAAACGTAGTCACAGTTTTAGAACTCCTTGAAACAGCACTAAAACATTAAAACGTCCACTTTACCCTAACTGATATATGATTGGAAATAAGTGCCCCCGTCTTCTATTAAGCCCCGTCTCTATTTACCCCCCCCCCCCCCCCCTCCCTTTCAAAAAAATAAGGCCCGGGGGCTTAAAGAGCTTTCACGGTATTTATCTTCTTGAATGTTTAAGTTCACAGCTAATGTTAAGTTAAATTTTGGATGAAATGCTAATTAAACCGACCATTCAAATGAAATAGGCCTTATCCATGATAACGTCATATGCTCAAAATTCACCACCAAGCCTCGTCAGTAAGACACTACCTCTCTGGAACCTCTATTTTCATTCGACCGCTGTAAACACTACCTCTATTGTTATTCAGGGCTATGGGCGAATTGATTCTCAAACCTCTGCAACGTGCAGGTATTCTTTTCATCTTTGCTGCTTTGGGAATTCGTTCATGATAAAATTTACAAGTTTACATTTTCAAAACGAGGCTTAGTGGTGAAGCTAGCCAGTCTGAAGTAAACATGCATAAGAGCTCTTGCGTTCTTTTATTTCTTGCTAAATTCACTTTAGACCAAGAAGTTGGTTTTCAAAACACTAGCTGTAAAATGATTCACCGCCAGCGTAAAAATAAAAACAAGCGTTCTTGCCCCCACAAGGGAGGGTAAAGAGCGTTTGTTGATCTATTTTTATGACATCGGTTTATGCCAAAGCATTTAAACCGAGTAATTTTCTTGTTGCTTTGTTTCGATGGTTTCATCAACTAGTTGCCAGTTTTTGTTTGCACAGCATAAAACTATTATATATTCCACTGTCGTTCGGGACTTGTTCTACGAAGGTCTGTGGAGTAACTGAAAAATAACATGTAAACTTAGAACTGTGTTGTTTGTGTTTTTAGATCTTTTGTGTTCACGGGGGGATTCCGCTGCCCAGTCAAGGTGGTGGGCTTGTCTCTTCTATCGACAATATTCCCAGTGTTCTATTCGACCCGGAGAAGCAAAGCGACCTGGCCTGGGAGCTCATGTGGGGCGATCCTTTGCGGTAATTGCTTCTTTAAACTAATCAGTAAAAGTTCGTAAAAAGATTTTATTGACTCAAAATCCTTGTCTTGCCCTAGTTTAAAATAACGTTGGTTAACTCTAAAAATTAGTTCACAACTATTATTCTACCACGATTTCGACAGAGCAATTTCCATCTGTTTCGATTCCAACTGTACTTTAAGCCTTTTAGGAATGAAGTGAAGGAAATTATATATTCATCCCTCAACCTCGGTGTGATATCTTATGTATTTCCAAGCCGCCTTGTAGGTAGGCTCGATTTCCAGCCGCTTTTTCTGGAAAATGAGCCCACGGTCATCCCCCCGAAAGTCACTTCTCGGGGAGGAAAGACCGAACACGAGAGGACGGCGGAAATCGAGCCTACCTTGTAGGCTACTTCCACTAAATCAATACTTGAATATAAAATAAATATCGAATACTGCTTAGGTGTCTCCAAGCAATGATATTCTGAATTTGATAAGAAAGTAGTTCATTTCCTCTTAACATCTATTTCATTGTTCGCTTTGAACTAAAAAAAAATCTAAAGCATCTATTGGTACCCTATTTCAATTAAATTGCTAGGTAACCCGGCGTGATTATACCAAATGACAAGAAAAAATTTCAAACCTCGTCACCGCGGTGACGATTTGTACAAGGATCACTGCCATATAACGAACGTGATGCCACTGCAGCAGAAAAAACAGGCATTCCTTAGATTCTCGTTTTAATGAATATCGTCATCGCTCGTCAATAAGTTGGACTGGAATCCCTCGTCATCGTTCTCACTGTCACTTGTTGGTGATAGAGGTCCATCCTCGCTGCTTGGTGTCCCCGCACGCTTTGGCCGGGTGAGTCGTTCTAGAAAGTTACCTGCAGGGCCATCTCCATTCAAGGCTTCTTTACTGTTATGGATACCGTACATGAAGTAAATAGCCATACCTTCAAGGATAAAACATATAAAGCTGTTCACTCTCAAGCCTCCCAGAAAGAAACCCCCCTCTCTCCCCCTCCCCAGTATACGTTTTCAAATCTCGGACGCAAATATTCCTCTCATAATAAGCGACGAGTCAAGATAGATGCCATTATTTAAAGTACGCTCTCAAGGTCTAAGGTCTTATCTTCTTGTACCTTTTGGCAAAAAGGTAGTTGCAGTTTTCAGTCTCGTGTTAAACATCATTTTGAATACATTCTTTTTGTAGTCTGCAGTAGAACGTGGTCGGCTTTTAACTATTTACGCGGTTTTAAACTATTTTAACGTTTCAGTCATTTATAAGTGAAACAAGCAAATGCAAAAGTGTCTCTGTTTGTTAAATTGTAATGCAGCGTGAGCCGTTTTCTTTCAATGGTTGTAATCTATCTCAGTCAATAAATGGGGGTAGTTTGCGTCAACTTGTTTCACACAAAGTCACTAACTACATCATGCAAAAAACATTGAGACACACTCACCAATAAACATCCAAGCAGCAAACCGGGCCCAGGTCCACCGAGACAGATTAGTCAGGAGGTAGATATTGGTTAAAATACTGGTCAGCGGAACAAACGGAGTGCATGGCACTGCGTGAAGAATTCTCATCCGCTTTGTTGGCAGCAGGAACAATAGCACCAAGGAGAGGATACTTATAAGCGCCATTAGACAAGAGACGAATATGACGACAGGATTCAGTTGGGTAATATGGTACAAACCGCTACCAGGAGATACGGTCATACAGAAACCATAAACAGCAAACAGAAGACACGCTGATGCAATCCCGGCCATGCGATGAGTTTCCTCGCTTGGCTTCTCGCCAAACCTGGATCGCAAGTCTGTTTTAGCTTTGTACATTGTTGAGGATTTAGAGAATCGTTTCTTTATCCCTTCATTTATCCTTCCACAGCAAGTGATGGTTTCATCCTCCGTCGTGTCGTCGTCATCTTCACCATCTGTTTGAAATTCCGATAAAGGTAACGGTCTGTAGCGCTCTAGTAAAACAGCTAAGGATACTGCAGTATACGCCATGAGTGTTCCAATAGACAGCATCTCAACCAGGTCATTGAGGTCCAAGAATAAAGCAATACTTGCTGCGCTGATGCCGAAAATTAATGCAGCTCTCAAAGGGATCCGTGTGCTGTTACTAACCTTTGCTAGACTTTGAAATAAAAGGCCATCATTTGCCATGGCGTAAATTAAGCGAGTTCCAGCATAAGAGAAAGCTAATATGGCGGTTGACATTCCAAAGAAACCTCCAATGGCGACAAAATATTTGCCAATATGAAAACCCGTGTAGCTGAATGCGTCAGTCAGTGGACTGTAAAAGCTGAGTTTTTTGTACGGAATAATAAGCGTCAATATTGCTGCTGTGATGAGGTAAATGAAAACACCTATGTACGTGCTCACAGCATTGGCAAACGGGACAACTCGTCGAGGATTGTTTGTCTCCTCACTAGCAGAGTTAATGATATCAAAGCCGAGAAAAGCGAAATAAGAAAGAGATGCACCTTTCATGATGCCATCAAATCCATACGGAGCAAATCTTTCAAGTGTTTCCCAATTAGTCGTGTCCATAAAGTAAAATCCGGAAAGTACAACGAACAAAACGACCAACAGATTGACCAGAGTCGCAAATCGCATGAACAAGGCCGGTTTTCGTGGCCCAGTTGCGGCAAGAACAGTGCAAATAATGATGATGATAAAAGCTGTGAAGTCTGGAAACTGACGAAATCCTTTCACGCTCCAATGAGCCACATTTTCCGTCATGTACTTTGAAATTCGGTCGCCGCTAACAGAGTTTAAAAACTTGCTAAATTGATTTCCCAACAGTGCGCTAGCGAGAACGTTTTCCAAAATAAGGTTCCATCCTATTATAAAAGCCCATATCTCTCCCAGAGCGAGATACGTATACACATATGACGATCCTGTCTTCGAGACTCGAGCGGCGAACTCGGCGTAACACAGCGAAGACAAAATCGCCGGGACCGCTGCTATCACGAGAGAAATTACAATGGCTGGTCCAGCTGTATCTCGAGCTATTTGTCCTGTGGCCACGTACAATCCAGGCCCTAGCATGGATCCCATACCCAGCAATATGACATCCAGTACAGTTAAACACCGGTTGAATAATGTGTCTTCGTCTGTTAGATTGTTCCTTCGTGAGCGGAACAGAAGTTTTAAAAAGTTGATGCAACTCATGTCGGATGCCTAATTAGCTTTTAGTCAAACGATGAACGCAGAATTCTTAAACTTGCACTCCTGGGTGAAACAGTTCTTTATCCGACGATCATTTGTCAACTTGTCGTTAGTATATTAGGCGATTTGGACCTCTTGTCTGCATTCTTCCCACTCGAAACTTGCTGCTCAGACAACGACTTCTGGTGGAAAAAAGAACATTCAAGGACCCGGCTCAAACGATATAACTCTCTTTTCGATTGCTCGCTTGATATCGCACAAGCAATCACGCTCTGTCTCTGCTCCGCTACACTTAATTATTCTTCTCTAACAATTGTGCAAAAATTAACTTTCAAATTAGTTGTATTACGTGTCAGCGCCGTTGTTATTTTAGTTTGTTTTGTTGACCCTGTTCAAGCTCTACCGGTGTCTGTGTAAATGTTCGCGGAAACACTCTTTCATCATGACTCACTACCTTCAGTTTTAGGCGTTTACACTGTAACATAAAAAGAAATATTTGTTCTACCAAAACAAACCTGACTGGCTAAGTTACTTAAGGGAAGGAGCATATTATTTTTAATCTAACCTTATCTTTTGTTTAAAATTATATTGCGCCCGTTATTCAAATGAGAGTGTTAATGTATTGGTGACGTTCTTGATCAGTCAGTGATATTCCAACCAATAGACAGTTCTTATTGTGACGTCATTTATTTCTTTTCCCGTTTATTTGACAAATTACACAATAAGCAAATAGTGTGATAAAGAACTTTGAACAAACAGTTTGAATGCTTACGAAGCGAAAATAAAGTATTTTACTGTGGAGGTTGTGTTAGTGCAAATCCACTCCAATTCCTCGGTATTGATTAAATTTTCCGACTTCTGCGAAGTCTGATAAAAGAAGATCTAGGAACTGAAATAGTCGAAGAAAACAGACATCTCTATACGTTCCTATGCGTTTGCTTCACTTTCTTCCTCAACAGGGACATCTGAGGTTAGCCGGGCAGAAAATTCTATACTGATATTTGTCAGTGTGGGATCTTTGTACCGCTGTATCATCAGTACTTAGACAGTCGCCTCCGTCGGGCTAACCCGTCACCGCGTCACGCCCAAGGTTTAGGCTGAGGGCGGGAGATGACTGATAGGCAACGAACACGCTCAGGCACCTGAAGAGGAACGTCTGTTGAATCAGGCTAAAAAAAACCCTTCGGGAATGCAGATTTTTTTACTTTTGTTACAACGGTGTGAAACAGCAGGCAATAAAATCGGCTACCTGTAAACTGAATAAGATTTAAGCTGATCATAATCGCTGACGTTGTAGGTCAGAGGATGTTAACTCTGAAGTGGTGGAGCAACTCAAAAAAAACGAAGGATTCGTTGCCAACAAAAGGCGAAGTACTGCTCATCTGTTCAGGTGGGTTTGACATGTTGTGATTATCTTGCATGACGTATATGTTCGCGATCTTACCTGAAGTGAATATCAGATTCCGAATTAAGAGATCTTAAGAGTACGAGCCGTAGGCGAGGGATTCCTCAGTCATTTGAGGGAGCGAATTGACTTGCTAGGATCTTTATCAAAGTATAAAAAATGGAAACATTGGCTTAATTCTTTTATGTAACTGCTTGATTATAAAAATGCGAAGGAACGAGGCTATCACAACATATTTTATTCGCACGCGCTGAAAATTTGACGCGTTCTGGGGCTGGGAGATAAATTTTGACGCGAAAAGCGCTGGCATATTTGTTGGTAGTAGTTATAACCCCCATGTGCAACATTAAAAATCAAAAAGAACACTCGACAAGACTTGTATGAAATAACTATGAGAACGCCGAATGTATGTTCTTAAAAAATCAGACACACTTTCAGATTCACCTCCTCCTTGCTTGTAGATAATGTTACTCTTTTTTAGAATTTTCACTTTTTTCCCCGTGAAAAACACGTGGGCCGGCAGGCTAAACAAGTGGATGAATATCGTTATGTGATTGGCTATTTCCTGGCTCTTCTGGGTTTCCCTAGAGGAATTAGTAATAACGTATATACAAGGTATATGCACATAAAACAAGTTTTGATGTTTTGCTTCAATTCGCACCATGATCCGTGCTTAGTTCATTGCTTGTACCAGTTCCTTTTCTGTGTTGTTTTATAGCGCGGACGCCTTAGACGCTTTCTTGGAAAGGAATCAACTTACTCACGTAGTCAGGGCGCATGAAGTGCAGCAAGCTGGTTTCCAGGTTAGTTTATACAGTTGAACTCCGTTATTCCACACTCAGGGGAAAAGATAAATAGTTCGAAAAGGCGAGTCAGCATTACACGAAGGTATTAAGGCCTTGTCCGCATGAATCCGTGCGAGCGGGACCTAAATATGAAAATAACAACTATCAATGATAATTCGCTATAACATGATGACATGAAATTTTTTTGTTGACCAGGGACTGGAAGAGAACACCCGAACTGTCAAGTTAATGATAACACAAGATTGATTACAGGATTATATCATTTACATGTATTTTTCTTGTATTAATATTAGTATTAGTGTAGTCTCCAGTGTCCCCTAATTAGTATGGGACTATAAGAGCTATAAGGTTCTTGACACTTTAATAAAGTTCTCATTCATTCAAGTGCTAACCTGTAGAACAGGCGGATTTGCGGGAGAGAGCGCAATACACAAGCGCAATGCTCGAGGAGGTTGAAGCAGTTACAATAGCGGGGATTTTGAAGTAACCGAGTTCAAAATTACTGATAGCAAATGCCGAAGAAAGCAAGGAAATAGGATTGAGTTCTACATAACGGGGCGTGCGAAATAACGGTGTTAAAATAGCGGGATCCAATGTTATCACTTATCACTTCACCTTATGCCAATAAAGAAGTCAAAGAAGAATTGTGAATAACTAATATTATGAATCATTCAAAATATTCCTCCGTTTCTGATTGGCTTCCAATCCCCGGCATATTCCAGCTAACCAGCTAACACCGACCAAATTTGGAAGACGCTTGTATTATTGGACGATTGACGTCAATCGTCCAATAATAGAGAAATTATTGAACGATTGATTGAAATCGCGAAAATGGTCGCTAAATTTGAACATTGCGACGAAAAATTTCCAAATTATTAGATGATAAAGATAGTAAAAACACAAAGAAGCTTCGAAGGGAAGTCAGTTGATTTTTAAAGCTTATCTTCAGGAAAATAACATCCAAAATCCAGCAACAGCGGAGGAATTGGTCACTGTTTTGCGAAAATTCCACGCCGAAGTGAGAACTCCTTTAAATGCACTTGGAAATATTTTAAATGATTGATAAAACTATTATTGAATTCGGCCTTCGTATTATATGAAGAATTATGAAGATCTCGGAGGTTGTAATCCGCCTCAGCCTTCGACTTCGGCGGATAACAACCTCCTTGCTCTTCATATCATACTCAGCCTCATCCAATAATTGCAAAATAATTGGACTAAGTAGAGCTGTACAATTCAGGGAGTAGTTGGGCAGATAATCGCGCACGATTTCTCTCTGAATTGTACGACACAAGGTCCAATTTCTAATTAATTGTATCAATAACAAATTTCGAGGCTATAAAGTCTTTGAGAACCTCCTATGTGAAAAAGTCAAGGGTATGTTCAATCCGTTGTACAAACAGTAGGAAAATTGCAAGAAAAAACTCATCCAAGTTCATGTGATTGACACGTGAATGGAGTAGTTGTTGCCCAATTAAGGAGGCTCGCAATGGTTTCCAGCAATTTCAAGCTCTTAAACTTTGATGGGTCAGTACTACAGATTTTTATCAGTTGCTGCTACAATAATGATATCAAACAAATTCCCAATCATTGCTGAACAAGTTGCGGTCATTTTCATGACGTCACTGGTTACTATAGCAACAGTTTTACCCGTTAAAAACACCCTTAATTTTCTCTTTAAGTGCTTATAACTCAGAAACGAGTCCGGTGACCCCCATTTTTTATTATTGAATAATGATAAGCATGTTAAGATGCAACTTTTTGCAAAGTTAAAAAAAATTCTCCGGAGCAGTTTCAGAGCCACCTTAAATTTACGGAAATTTAAGGTGGCTATTTAAGGTGGCTATGAGTTATAAGCACTTAAAGAGAAAATTAAGGGTGTTTTTAACGGGTAAAACTGTTGCTATAGTAACCAGTGACGTCATGAAAATGACCGCAACTTGTTCAGCAATGATTGGACATTTGGTCGATATCATTATTGAAGCAGCAACTGATAAAGATTTGTAGTACTGACCCATCAAAGTTTAAGAACTTGAAATTGCTGGAAACCGTTGTGAGCCTCCTTAAATGCATCCAATTACAAAAAAGTTGTAATTGGGACGGGTGTAATTGGACACGTGAGCACGCACCAATTGCGTGAGAAATAGGTGCGCGCAGAACCTTTCAAAGTCGACAATTTTTTTATAGGTACTAATAAATGAATAGTTGAGCAAGAGGTTGCAGATCACGTTAGGAGACTGGCATGGTCAATTCTGTCAGTGGCTATCCTTAATAGTGCAGGCGTCAATAGAAGTGCAAGCAAAACTTCTCCATTCTTGATTTCAGAGCACTATTCAAAGAGAAATTGAAAAATTTCATTCCTTAATTCTTGCTTTGTTTACTACTGGAAAAACTCTATTTAGACCCTCCTCCCCCACCTACCCAGACGCCTATCACTTGATTCTAGCAAGATTAATGAGGTATAAACTGTATAAACAGAGTAAGCACGTTTACATCCCTTTATTTAGAAAGGGGAAGAGGCTTATTTAAAGCTTTTACGGCTATGTGACGCCGTTTTACCTTCTTCCGTCCCATACTCTTAACAAATCTCTCTCTTCCCCTCTCCCTTTTAGAACGTTCCAATAGTCTACCTACTGAGACGTTTTTTAAAATTGGAGAAAAGCAACGAAGAGGTAGTTCTAAATTTTATATCTAAAAAGTATGATTGTTATTTGTTGTCAGGTTCAACAGAACGGTAAACTGCTGACCGTGTTCTCTTCGTCGCAGTACTGCGGGGGGTCGAATGAAGCGGCTTGCATCCTGGCACATCAAAACAAACTGCGCACAATCCGACTGGATACCACGTGACCAGCTTTGCACACTTCAAAGAAGTTCAAAGAATAATGGACACGCCATCGTTGTTGCGTTGCAAATTGCTTGTCAGTTTTATTTAATGAGTAACATTCAATATATAGTGAATTATTTATCTAACAGAATATTATTAATGTTAATTAACATCAATTACTGACGTTAAAGTTCGCATATTTAATATAAGCGCACATCACACTTAAGGCTAAAACAAGTGCCGGTCTGTAAGGCTGTCTTTAGCAGCATACGCGTTACTCGTTTCTATCAAATCCAAAATTCTCTCAGGCTGAAGACAACCTCACAAAGATTACTTAGTTAGAGAGCAAGTTCCATGGATGGTTGAAGCTTGAGCATTACAACTCATTTTGGATTTTTCTTTCATAATCAGAACAAAGAGCACATGAAAATTTCATTTGGTTAAAGCCGTATGTTTTAGGTCTTGTAATACATTTTTGTTCGCGTTTTGAAACAGAGAAGTAACGATTTTATTTTGTTCAACTTTTTTGTCTGTTGAGATCGATTTGTATTGTCAACAGTTAACTCTCTGTGCAACCAATTTTGTACTATAATATTCACAATAACTCGACCTTTATTTTAGCATATGCTCTATTCACGTTTGGTTGTTTATTTTTGAAGTTGTAAAGCTTCCTTAAACTTATTGCATGGGTAAAAAATAATTGCAGATGAAAAATCTTAAAAAAAAGATGATCTGGACGAAAAATTCTCAGTAAATTCAGATCGAGTCTAAAGAGTGGAAGCAGGATATGATGTAACGAAATCAGTTTCCAAGTCAAAACCAATAGAACCTTCTTTAAGTTGTGTTTTGTATTTTTGTCGGTGACTAGCATCAATAAAAAGTTTTTCTAACTTAAACTGCGCTGTTAAAATGTAACTGCATAATTACTCAAATTACTAAGCGGACACCCCTCGGGACGCGAAAAAAGTGTCCGTAACTGGAGTTGGCCGTTTACGAGAATGGTTCTCGTAAGCGGCCACAAGAAGTGTAGATGATAGATGGCCGCTTACGTGAGCTTGCCCAGTTTAAGTCGATTGATAGAAACAAGGTATAGAGATTGTTAACAGGATTTTTTCGAGTGTCCGGTTACGGGAACTTAATAAACGGCACGCGATGCATGCAGAAGCGATGACGTTTCACAAGGGGTCTTTGATAATTTTCAGGACATTTGTCAAAAAATTAGGGTACATAAAAGTAACTGACACCTTCTGTGCTGAATGATTGTTCAACAAAAATTGCGTTATCTTGGCGTGAGATACGATATACGATGCAAGGTCAAACGCTGTCTAAAATTGTTTACACCTTTTGTTTTAAAGAATGGAGAGATTTCTGTTTACTAAATCTTATAGAACGCATCAAATATAATTTGTTTCTTTCGTTTATGCTTTAAATTAGTCCTTTCTAACGGCCCAGGAGTATTTTGCTTTGAGTTCTATGCGACGATTTCTTGTTGAGTTGACTTGATTTTTTTCCCAGTATTCGGTTCTGTACAATATGCGAGTCATGCGAGCCATGCGAGGCAGACCTGCCAGGCACTTAAAAATACCAATAAAAAGGCTACCTATACGATCTGTAGGCTAACCGAAGTGCTTGTTTGGCGGAGTGTTGCTAGGCTAACCAATGTGTTATTTAGGCTAACCGAAATGGCTCGCTTGCCTCGCATGACTCGCAAGCCATGTGAACCGGGCAAGCAAGAAATCCCTTATCCCAATATAAAAGCTAACCGCAAGCTACCTAAGAGCTAACTGTAGGCTAACCGAAGTGCTATTTAGGCTAACCGGAGTGCTATTTAGGCTAACCAATGTGTTTTCAAGTGCCTCGCAGGTCTGCCTCGCATGGCTCGCTGGCTCGCACATTGTGCATTCCCTTCGGTTCTACAGATCGGTTGATCACAACAGGCAACAGACAACAGACAACAACAGATCCTGTCCACTCGCACGGCGAGATTAATCGATCACGTCA
This sequence comes from Meandrina meandrites, assembly GCA_963693305.1. Classification (NCBI taxonomy): domain Eukaryota; kingdom Metazoa; phylum Cnidaria; class Anthozoa; order Scleractinia; family Meandrinidae; genus Meandrina; species Meandrina meandrites. Next base: position 14,593,139 of record OY855913.1, read on the forward strand.
TCGTCATCGCTTAAAAAAAGGTTTAAGATGGCTCACCTTTTCAACAGATGTTTCAAAACTGCTAATAATCGGTTGCTTCGTCTGCAGTCACGACAGACATCACTTCTTAACTTTATGCCAAATTTATTCGATAACTGATAAAGTGCAACACTCACTGCAGACTCGAAATCTCAATTTAACAGCTACAAATGAAATAAGGTTTGCCGATCGGTGATGATGCAAGCTGCAAAAAAATATCTTCCTTTGCCAAAAAACAAGATGGCGGATCTCAAAAAGAATACAAACAATGCACCTAGTTCCCATTGCTCTTCGGTTCAATTCAGGGAGTAATCGTAACACCGTAACACCAAAAATTCCATAAATTCCATCGCTTTTCCACTTTACAGCATTAACCGATGACGTCATAAAATGACGTCATCGCTTAAAAACAAAGAAAAAGTATTAGTCGTAATCTCTGAAAGTGTCTGCGGCCGCTTACGGGAATCTGCGCTTACAGATCTTCGCTTCAATCTTGAGATCTTCGTTTTTTCCGCGGTGATCTTCGCGTCTTCGATTTCTTTGGAAATACCCCGAGGCTCATTTTCGCGAAATTAATCTGGTTCCGGCGAATAAGGTATGTTAAAATTTGTCCGTTTGCCATGTATTTTGTGACCTGTTACCTAAAATGTGGGTCGTTTGTCAATTCTTAATTACCTTATTTTTCTGGATTATCAGTTTAAGATTTTGGCCGTTTTTCAGCTATCAGATAAACGTTTGGCCATTTCGTTAGTAACAAAAAGGGAACAATAAAAAGTAAATGTGATACATGAGTAACTTTAAAGGCGTAGATATACCTTGTTTTCTTGATCATAAATTGATCTACCAACTCGAGAGAGGGGGGAGGAAACTTAATAGAGAGTAAACATGTAGAAAACAAGTTAATCCGCCATTTTAATACACTTTTCTTTCATAAGAATGCATTTTATAAGAATATCGAGATTCAGATTTGCGAAATTTTAAGAATAAACCCGAGGCTGAGATTTTGAAAGGAATATAATTTTGTGTGTTGACAATATGTAAATACAATACAATTACATTGTATATGTTTTTAACTAAACCGTATAAAATTTTTCCTTTCTCTAAACAAAACGATAAATAAAATCTCTAAATAAAACGGTAAAAACCTCCACTAGCCAAATTTTCGATGCTTATGACAGTTCAATGAACGGTACATGTAATTCATCTGTATGGTTTTCAGATGAGCGCGCGCGCTGAGAAAACTTTCCAACCACTGACATATAGGGTGAGTAGCGTTAGAGACTAGGCCGAGTATGATGGCCGACGGAGGTATCTTCGCGGCTCCGTAACTTGACCGTTTTCCCTGAAATATTGTTTTAGTGCGAAGCAGGACGTTATACTCGGAGAAAAAAAACCTACACTAGTGAAGTCGCGGCTAATTTCGATACATTTTCTATCGCTGATGCATGGCAAAGCGTGCTCAACGATCAACAAGTTCTTCGTCCTCGACGCACTCTCCGCCTTCACCGAAGAGAAATAAATTTCACAGCAAAGAAATGGAAGACGGCGAGACTCTCGAAACTCCAGTCACACTCTTGCAATTGCTGGACAAGCTAAATCACATTGACAACAGAATGGAAGATCATTTCGGAAGCTTAAGAACAGAAATGGCAACCTAAGGTCAAAGGTGTGAACTCCAGGCAGAGATCGAAGGTGTCAAAATCACAATGAAAGAAATGGAAAAATCACTGGAGGCTGCGTGGGATGCTATCGGAGATATCCAAGAAGAATCAAAGGCCAGTTGTGCTTCAAGAAAAAAGCTTCAAACCGATTTGGATAGCCAGAGTGCTGAAATAGTACAACTCAATAGAAGACAGTCGCAACTTGACGACCACCGCAAACAAATAGAGAATCTTAAATCAAAGCTGGCGGAGGAACAGGAAAAAGTAATTGCTCTTGAAACCTATTCAAGAAGAGAGAATCTACGATTTATGAATATTCCGGAAGAGCCAGGCGAAAATTGTATCGACACAATTTACGATTTAATCGAAAACGGACTTAACATTAACACGGAACATATGCAGCTACAGGCGGTCCACAGAGTCGGAAAAGTTCGATCCAACGACGTCGACAGGGCTTCTCCAAGGCCAGTAATTGTTAGATTTCTGCTGAGAGACGATAGAGGGAAAGTTCTAAAGGCAAAGAACAAACTGAAGAGCTCAGAAAATTACAAAGACGTCTACATCACGCAAGATTACGCTAGAGCGATCCAGATGGAGAGGAAAACTCTCATCAAAGCGATGTTCAAGGCCAAGGAAAAAGGTTTGAATGCCAAAGTAGTAAACAGAAATCTTATGGTGAACAATGCAGTTTACCGTGTAGACAATATTCCTACCGAATTTAAATCTCCTTAAATAATTGTTACTAGTAAACGTACGTGAACCTTTCTGTCTTGCTGCAAAAATACATCAAAATAGGAATTCGGAACACACGTCGTTACGTGTTACTCGGTTTACGGTTATATATTCAAGGGAGTCTGCCCATTTAGTCAGTTTATAATACAGCTCCCTTGCCTTCCTTTGCTGATTCGGCTCTCGGCAAAGTAGTTTCACCACGCTAGTTTTACCCACAAACTGGCTTTTTACTGTCGCTCGCGTGTGTTTAGTATTTTTGTAGTATTTAAAATTTTTGTTTGCATGTTAATATTTCTTCTACAGGTTTCTTGGCAACTATCTAGTAATACAGTAATACCAGAAGTCCATAACTAGAAGTCTACATCTGGTATTGGGGCGCGTGCCATGTCTTTCGCGTGTAGGCTATTTTTAGAAACTGATGTCTCGCGAGAAAATGACGTAACCCACTATTTCGACACGATTGGAGTTCTAAGTTGCGGCCGAATATTTTGGAAAGTGGCAGGTGAAATAAATCAAATCACATCAAAACACTTGATAGGCCATTCTCTTTAATTCTTACATTTCGACAGAAGTAGTATCGTAGATAGTGATTTCAAACGTCTGTTCAGTGGCATTTGAAGGCGAGTGAAAAAGCAACCCGTCGCCGGGTTTCAGTAGACAAACTCACAAAACAAACTGGTCGACTTTTTATAATTTACGAGAGAATTTATGAACAGAAGTTCCCCAAACTTTTAGTAGTTAAGTGTGTCTTTATTTTGTACAGCATATCCTCGTGTTAAAATACTAGACAACATACACAACACAATAGCTGCACACTGCGAAGTGTCCGAGAAGCACAACTTGAATTAAACTTTTGACGGATGTGAATGAAATCATCATTGTTCGATGAATTAAACTCGTATTTCTATTCATATTAAAACAAGTACATTACCTTAGTCAGTCTTTTGTTTTCATGCCATCCTTGTAATTCCAAAAGCATGCGAAACTCGCCAAACTTGTCGTTTTCTCTGAATGTTGTTCTCAAACGAATCAAACTTCATTCTGTTCATTCCGCGCTCGATGTTGAGCGCTTCAGACCAAAATGCACTTGCTCTCTTAATGCCTGTCTTCATCTTGAGAGTACCATTAATCTTTAGTGTCTTCGCATTTTGAATTTGACTCTGAATTAGTCTATCTTGCCCGCTGCCATTTCGTATTCTGACTCCAAAACACTGAGGTCCTCTCGCTTATTTGGATGCTCCGAATTTTTACAACTTCGATGCTATCGTCATCGATGAAAGATGGCCTGATGATTCTTGTCCGGACGATTTAATCCTCATAAAACGGAAATTACGATGACCAACAAACAGAAATTTCGTAATGCCGTTCGCTCGAGTTCACTCGTCCTCTGCAGTTCTGCTTTTCTTCAAAAATTTGTTCAACCAATCAAAGGCGCGAATTAAAAAATACTTCAATGTGATTGGCTACTTGTTCGCGGCAAAGCTGTTCTAAAAATAGCCTACACGCGAGGAGCGCGAGGTACACGCGAAAGATATATCTCAAAGCCTATTACCAGAGATGTAGACTTCTAGTTATGGAATTCTGGTAATACCTACAAGGAAGCTTCTATACTTAACTAATCTTGGAAGAATCAACTACGCATTTTCTCAATTTCTTACAGCGGATTCAGGTTGAGTGTTTAACGGCCACAGTTGTCGCGTTCGTTGTAACGGTTGAATTGATTTGCGTTGCGAGGCAAAATGACAGACGTTGGGGTGTTACTAAACAGAGTAACGGAGTAACGAGTAACGGAGTAACAAGAAACCGAGTAACGGGAAAAAAATTCCATAGGTAAAAAAAAAATACAAATTCTAAAAAAAAATTACAAATCAAGCCTTGGAGTAATTTCATCGATAACACGACTACATGACAACCTTTTGTTGCAATGCACAACGGCCGAGAGGATTTTCGCGCTAAAAATGTCAAGTGACTGCGTCTCACTCAGTCAGAGCATGGCTCGCTTCGGGGAAGGTAAGAGTTTTTTTTTCTCTTTTTATCGCTCATATTTGTGGAACAGCCGATATAGTCCGCAATAATTACAAAAGCAATGAAGAAAGATGCTGTTTGGGCTGCCTTATTAAGGGTTATGGACTGTTTTCTTTGCCGGTTTTCCTGCCACTTTCACTGTTTGTTTTTGATTACCTCCAATTGGGCTTTCTGCCTAGTATAATTTCTCTCCATCAAAACAACAGATGACTACGATATCATTATTATATCGGATAACTCGGGAGATGAAGGTAACAGTATTTTATAATTGTCTTTATCGTTGCCACTGCAGGTCTCCTTTGAGGCATTTGCGGAAACATCCGTGTTCATAAAACAAACACTATGCAAGGAATTCGAAGATACTATAAATAGACTGGGACTTTTATTTGGTACAACGTCCGTTAGGTTGGATTTCTGTGTTACTTATAAATTACAAATTGTTTTACCGATCAAATTGTAACCATTATGGCTGAGTGGATAACACATATTCGACTTTAGTACTATATTTTCATGATTAAATTATCGCGGTAAATATTCCCATCCGCGCCAACTTCAGACAGAATTAATGCACGAAAAACTAAAAATACCATTACCGATTTCCCTCGTTGAACTCGAAACGTTAAGTTCTTAATTCACATCTATTGCAGAAACTGAATTAAATAAAGAAATGTTGGTATTCCGGCCATATATTTTTTTATGCGTTGAGCGACCTTTTTCCTATATTTCGATAAGACGATAAGCCTAAAAACATTTAGCCTGCAAGCAGGCTCTCGTATACTCAAAGTGGTCGTGGAATCGATTTAAATTCCATCGCATGTTAGCTGCACTGAAAAAAAAACGTCCTCGCTTACAATATCGTCCGTTTTAACTTCAGAGTCGTCGAACAAGTACAACTCCAAATCAGGTAAAAGGGACAACGAGTCCGCCATTTGTTTTGCTTTCTTAATAATGCAGCCAACCGGAAAATACTGTTCCATTTGCCACACGGAATATCCGGAATTTCAATCCGGAATTCTAGGTCCTTATTTCTATGTTTTATTTGAATGTTATTATTATTATTATTATTTTTTTTTTTTTTAGTATTTTTATTTTTTTTTTACCTATGGAATTTTTTTCCCGTTACTCGGTTTCTCGTTACTCCGTTACTCGTTACTCGTTACTCCGTTACTCTGTTTAGTAACACCCCTGGGAAAACCACAAAATGCTTTTTTCCCAGACAGAAGGTTGTCATTCCTGCCAAGCAACGTCTGTCATTTTGCCTCGCAACGCAATCAATTCAACCGTTACAACGAACGCGACAACTGAGACCGTTAAACATTCAACCTGAATCCGCTGTAAGCCAAGCTTCAAGGATAGCATCCTATTACAATCCAATTACGGGTCAAATATCACAACTCGGATTACCATGAAGTCTTCCCTAAAATCAGTAGGAAAAAATCACACAGTAACAGGATATGACAACACCGTTTAAAGCTTCGTTTTGCTCACTCAATGCAAGAGGTTTAAACCAATCAAGAAAAAGAAGGCAACTTTTCAGATGGCTCCACAATTATAAATTTGATGTGATCTTTCTACAAGAAACTTACTGTACGGAAAACGTAGAAGCAATGTGGAAGTCAGAATGGGGAGGGAATTTTTTCTTCAGCCATGGGACAAATCATTCAAAAGGCGTTGCAATCCTTTTTAATCCGAAATTAGATGTTCGCATTGAAAACATTATAGCTGATAAAGAAGGAAGGTATATACTGCTAGAAGTCTCGCTGTATGATTCTACGTTTTTACATACCACTTATTAACCGAGAGTGAGGTCATTACAGGGAAATCTCAGACCGAGGCCTTTATGTATTGACCGAGCGATAGCGAGGTCAATACATCAAGGCCGAGGTCTGAGATTTCCCTGTAATGACCGAACGGACGAGGTTAATAAGTTATTTATTATATGGCCTTTTTAGCGCTGAAGAAAAGGGAAACGTTTTTCAATATCCGCTTGCGCGCGCAAGAGATCATTCGAGGTGATGTTCACTGAACCGAAACGAACCCGGCCATGCGATCGAAACCAGAAGAAACGGCTTCTTTGACAATGAGGCAATTTTTGTCTTCATTGCACCAAGATCTAGAGCAAATTTAACCACTTTAATTTTCACAAAACAAACTGACCTGTGTTTACAAGTGCCGAGAAAAATTTTCATAATGCCCGGTCATTACAAGAACATCTTGCCCGCTCAGCAGCCAATCAGAGCGCGCGTAGTATTGTAGCCATATAATAATTTGCAATATTTACAGCCCAAACGACAATAACAGTCAAAAAATATTTTTCTCGAAGCTCAATGACATCCTTCGAGAATACACTGATATGCAAATTGTTCAAGGGGGCGACTTTAATTGCGCCCTAGCACCTTTAGACAAAACTGGCGGAACTTCTATTGAAAGGAAAAAAGTAGTAATTAGCGAAATCAAACATTTATGCAGAACCAACAACCTACAAGATGTGGAGGTGTCAAAACCCCAATCAGTCGCAATACACGTGGCGTAATAATTCTCTAAAAATACAATGCAGGCTGGATTACTGGCTGGTTTCCAAAGACTTGTCAAACTTTGTGAGAGACTCCACAATTGTTAATTACACATTGTCTGATCATTCCGCAATTATTCTTAATCTGCAATCAAAGGAATATATTCAACGAGGCCCGGGATTTTGGAAAATAAACAACTATCTGCTGGGTGATGAAAAATTCGTACAGGAACTCTCTAACAGGATACCAGATTTCAAAACAAAGCACAACTATCTAGACGATAAAGGTCTTTACTGGGACATGATAAAGATGGAAGTGAGAGGCTTCTGTGTCCAATATACAAAACGGAAAAATAGAGAGCGCAGAAATACAGAAAAAAAGCTTCAAGATCAAATTGACCATTTGATGAACTTGCTGAAGCTGGAGCGATCAAAAGAAAACATTTTAAAACTTTATCGTCTTAGAACTGAACTTAACGTGATTGCGGAATATCGAACAAAAGGCGCAATAATAAGAAGCAGAACACGCTGGCATGAACAAGGTGAAAAGAACACCAAGTATTTCTTAAATTTAGAAAAAAGACAGCATCTTAAGACGCATATTTCCAAATTGAAGACAAATGATGATAGAGAAATCATTTCTCCGAATGCAATCCTGGAACAAGGAAAGATGTTCTATAAAAATCTCTATACTGCAGCGCCGAGCAACACTTCGAAGTACAAACTATTCTTTGAGGATCCTAATCTTGCTAAGTTAGATGAAACTGAAAAAAATGAACTAGAGCACCCACTCACTAACGAAGAATGCCTTCATATTTTAGAGCAGTGCGCCAAGGATAAATGTCCTGGAACCGACGGACTTTCAGTAGAGTTTTATTTACATTTCTGGCCGATGCTGGGTGAAGAGTTGGTACAAAGTCTAAATTACGGGTTCGAACATCAGCATTTAAATATAACGCAAAAGCAAGGAATTATCAAAGTAATACCCAAAAAACGAAAGGATAAATCATACCTTGAAAATTGGAGACCGCTAACACTACTTAATGTTGATTACAAAATTGCAACTAAAGCCATAGCTCATAGGATTTTAGACTTTAGACTTTAGAGCGTTATATTGGTCAAAACATTAGACTCATTATGGATATCATTCAGGTAACTGAATTAGAAGACATCCCTGGGATGGCGATATTCATTGATTTCAAGAAAGCCTTTGACACTGTCGACTGGAATTTTCTTCACAAGACCTTACAAGTTTTTAACTTCGGTCCAAGCATTCAAAAGTGGATAAAAACCTTTTACACGGATTGCTCAAGTTGCTTCACAAACAATGGTTATGCGTCTGAGTTTTTCAAACCTGAGAGGGGCGTTCGTCAAGGCTGTCCACTCTCAGGCATTTTATTTGTTCTATGTGCTGAAATTCTAGCCACTGCTATTAGAAATGATAAATCTATTCAAGGAATTAATATACATAACAAAGAATTTAAACTTTCTCAATATGCCGACGACACAACTGCCTTTGTTTTTAACTTAAAATCAGCAACTAATTTGTTCCAATTATTGTCAAACTTTCAGGAATGCTCAGGTCTAGAAATTAACAAAAGCAAAACTGAAGGATTGTGGTTAGGCGCGAACAGAAACAATACAACAGAACCCCTCGGAATAGCTTGGCCTTCCAACTCAGTACTCGCTTTAGGTATTCACTTTTCACACGATGATGATGTTGCATATCAGAAAAACTTCGAACAAAAGCTGAACTCAATGAAAAGCCTTCTCAACTTATGGTACCCTAGAAACCTTACATTGTATGGCCGTATAACGATTTTAAAATCTCTCGCGATCTCTAAACTTGTATATAACACATCAGTGCTCACTTTTCCGTCGAAATTTATCACTATGGTAAATCAAGCAATTACCCAATTTGTGTGGAACAAAAAAGCTAAAATAAAGCAAAAGACTATGATCGGTCCGAAAGAACAAGGCGGACTGAATATGCCTGATTTCGAAATAATCAGCGATGCACTTAAAGTTTCTTGGATAAAAAGACTTAACGACAGTAATGAAACTTCAGGTTGGAGCCACATACCATTGAGCTATTTAAGGGATGTCGGAGGTTTATTCTTACTTCAATGCAATTTTGACTTAAAAGCACTTAAATTTAAAATACCACTCGCCTTTTACAAGGAAGCTCTTTACGCCTGGGGGAAAATAAATTGCAGCTCTCCTAACACCAAAGAGCAAGTTTTGAATGAAATCATCTGGAACAATCACTTCATTAAAATTGGAGGTTTTTCTGTCTATTACAAAAAATGACACGATGCTGGAGTAATTAGAATCAAAGACATTTTCCAAAACAATGCCTTTTTACCTTTCCCTGAGTTCTGCTCTAGATTTAAAATCAAAGCTAACTTTCTTATGTATCATGGCTTATGCCACTCAATCCCTAGAGAATGGATCAATATCCTAAAACGAAATATCCAGGCGCCTCTGGATGACAAAGATAACGATAGATTAACTTTAAAAAAGCTCTCTTGCAAATCAGCAACACAATTCCTTGTTAAAAATAAGTTTGTAACGCCTACTGCTGAAAAAAGGATGGTAAAAGCAAATTTGAATGAGAAAACAATACATCTCATTTATAGCCTTCCTTTCAAAGTCACGAAGGACATCAGACTTGCCATCTTTCAATTTAAAATTATTCATCACATTCTGCCAACCAACGCAACACTTTTAGAGACGCACTTAAAGAAACCGACAAATGTCACCTACTGAAAGACAAACACTAACCCACCTTTTCGCAACCTGTTTGAAAGTTAAGAGCTTTTGGTCTCAGTTTACTAACTGGTGGATCTCCAAGAACTCTGAGCCAATAACTCTTGATGAAAACATGATAATATATGGTGTTACCAATGACTTCTCTCGCCGACTTGGTTTAAACCTCTGCTTGATTATTGCAAAACACTATATTTACACTGCCTCTAGAAAAGAAGAAGAGTACTACTAGGAAGTTTTCGTGGCCATCCTTGCAAGTAAACTTCAAATAGAGAAGCACAAATCTAAGAAACAGATAAAGTTGTAACGCTTAACAATAAATAGAATATCAAAAATGGATATAACAACAAAACCAAAAAAGCAGCCACCAGGCTTTTAGCCAGGCGGCCGTCCAGCCGTCCAAAGGACGGCCACTTTTAAGAAATAGGTGATTTTCGACGGCCTGTTTTGGGCGGCAATTTACGAACTTCTGTGCTTAATGTAACAAAACAGTGTGTATAAATTAAAAAAAACTTACATTCCTTTTTGTTCTCGAGTTGTTTTAGTCTTGCTGGCATGTTTTTCTTCTCTATTTACACTTTTTTAGCGAGTTTCCTTACTGTTTTGTTCGTTCGCATGAATCAAAGTTGAGCAAAGCGATTTCACAAGCAAAGCCGCTGTTCAATAATATTGACTCCCTAGTATACCAGAATGCAGTTCGACCAACAAAGCCACGCATATCTGTTCTTTCGTGTAAGTTCGTGGCTTGACAACTTCAATTTCAATCACTGTTCATAACAACTGGAGTTTCTGTCCCAAATATAATTCAATGTTAAACAAGGTAAGTTGAGGAAAGGATAGTTTTGTAAAATTATCAAGGAAAACAGCGGTTTAATAGCTTAATTGAAAGACGTTTACAGCTGCTCAGAATCACGGAAATCACGTCTAAGATGCTTTAATTTTTCAAAATTTTCTGGGGGGGGATGCCCCCAGACCCCCCTAGAAACATGACGCCTGCGGCGCCATGTTAAGTGGGCCTTCGGCCCACTAAGAATTTGGACTCCCATTTTCAAAATCCTGGCTAAAAGCCTGGCAGCCACATTACTGACCATATTAACTCTATTAGTTTAGATAAGGGAACCTGTTCTCCATCTTATTTTCTTTCTTGTACTTATTTCTTCTTGTACTTTTATCTCTTTTCTTTTAATGTATTGTAATGTCTGTGGTTATAAATAATAATAATAATAATAATAATAATAATAATAATAATAATAATAATAATAATAATAAAAAAATAGGGTGAGTAGCCGTTGCGTTAACTTCGCTTCCAGTTTGCTAACTTAAATAGTCGGTGACCTCAACTTTTTTCTTAACAGATCACTTTTGTTAACGATTGTCTACGTTTCGTGAGAAAAAGAAAAAAAAATCTATCGATTAAAAGTTTGCTTTTATTTTGTCCCACGCACGTTCGAATTCCACTTTTTGATCTTTTCGTTTTGCCGAACGACGGGTTCAAATGCCTCTTCCAGGGCTAAGTTTTGCAAAAAGGATGGAACACTATGAATTATCGATCACAACAGACGCATGTCTTCAAAATATGACCAAGATCGTTTGCCTCCATTTACTCATCATCGATATTTTAAGCTACAAACCCTGCAAACCATGCTAAATTACGTGCGCCATTTTTTTCAAAATCAGGCTAGTTTTCTACAGGCTTTATCTCTGAAACAAAGTCGGTGACCCCCACTTTTTTTTGTATTTTTGACACAAGTAACTCATAATCCGACCTCAGTAAAAATTCTGGAAAAATCTATCGACTAGTAAATTTTCGTGCAAACGTCCTTAATCTAAGAATATTCACAAGAATATTTTCAGCCTAAAATCGGCAGAAAAATAACAATATTCAGCCTGGGCCGGAAAAACAATATTCTTATAAAAAAAAAAGTGTACTTCAAGGGGTAGTTCAGTTTAAATAACCCACAATTTTTTTTTCGTTTAGCTGGGCCGTACGTGTAGTACTAAAGGAATCCTATCTAAGGATCACAAGACCAAAAACCATACTCTATCTCGCGGCAAATACATACACAGGGGTGTCGCGACCATATACGCACGTGCGCACCTACGGAAGTCTTAAAAAAATAAAATAATAAAGTTATAAATTTTGTGGCGAGAAGCGTCTTTTGTAATTAATTCGGCTAATTTGCTGGAATTTTTTGATATCATTAATGAAATGCAGAATGAAAACTTTGCGAATATTAAAAATGCTATTCAGTTCAATACGGAAGTTCAAAACCCAATCATCACTACGACAATACGCTTGGAGTATTTTACGAAGAGATCCGCAATCACTGATTTGGGTTTGGTCTTCACAGCTCACGTATCTTTGACCATCTTTGAAAGGCGCAGTGAGGTGTTTTGAGCTTTGAGAATAAAAGGCCTCAGTCTTAAGTGTTATTGTCAGAGAAAACCGGGCAGGGGCAAAAGATCGAGGTCGCCCGTTTACCTTCATCTTTTCACAGTATAAAAACTACCTTAAAAGATTAGGAATGGTGGCATTTGCAGAAGTAGACGTTCGTTTTTCTTCGAGAAATCACCATTCCATTATTTTGGGCCCTCCAGCGGCCAAAAATAATCGAGACTTCGGGCAACTTTGCGTAACCGTAAAACACACTTCGTATGACTCCTAAAAGCTCTTGTATTTTTTCTATGACATTGATCCCTATATAAGTTGATTAAGATATATTAAACCTTCTTTGCTTTAATACTGTGTTTTTTACGTGGCGCTAAAAATCTCCACTGAATCGTTAATGAGTGTCACCCAAATATGAGTCATTTTCAGTCGACTGTTTCACCAAAGTGCGGCAGTTTATTTTTAAAGTAAAACCATTTCCCGATAGTATTCTGTGCTCTTAACAAAATCCAGTTTAGTTAAAATTTGTATCTAGGAGTAAATCGGAGTAAGCGGCATCTGAAACTGCGTACCATTACGATTTTCAGTTAAAAATATTTTCCGCCAAATTGAATATCATTTTTTCGAGTTTCTGTGTTTGTGGTCCAAAATTAACTAAAAGTAGATCCGTTGATTTCGGGATCAAGCATTGACACTGTAATATCATAATAAGATATGTAAACTTTTCAAATCTCCTTATTAACACTCGGTAAGTTACTAAGTTTTAAAACAAGTCGCTTAATTTTCCCGCGAAAGTTTTATCATTTTCATTCGTCACGCTGCATGGCTGCATGGTAAAACCGGACTATATCCTCAGTTAAATGGTTTTTAATCTGCTAGGAAACTGGAAGCACATATCGCAAAGAGAATCGAGACTTCCCCTAAATTAGGTAAACAAACTTTGAATGAATTTTGTTTACACTCTGTGTATCCCCCGACTTTACCGAATTCGTGACGCGTCACGAATTAAAAGGGCAGACGACAGGTGTTTCAAAAGGTTTGTTTAGAGTTCTTCTTGGCTTTGAAATCATGAACTGTTCTTTCCGATCAGAAGAATCGCCTTGCAGTCAGGTGTTGGAATTGGCAGAAGAATCCACGTCTAACAAAGTCTAGAACAATGTGGGTCTCAGAGACCGCGTCCCTCATGACCAGCAGTCGGGAAAACCACCTGTTGTCAGATGCACAGAAATATACCTGTTGGGTAGTAGTTCAAGTTCTCGCAGCCTTTCATAAACATAAAATAAGATGTAAGAAACACCGATTCCTCTGGTGAAATTGAAAATAGCGAAAGCTGTTGAAAAATTAAGACTAGAACGCTTGCAAAATAGTCTTTGGATGATACGTTGATGTTCATGAACTCAGAGAATTGCATGTTAAAAAATACCCGCTTAATCAGACAGTTGTTTTATAAAGACAGTCCTGATCAGCATCAAGAGCTCAGCGTAAATTTTCAAGACTAGGCATGCTCTATGAAGGATCTTGAAAACATAGACTGTGAGGAATAAACGCTGTGAAGGCTTGATAATGTTTCAGATACATGTGAAACACTGTAGACTCGAATACATCTCTATCGGTATGGTAATAATTATAAAGAAAATTAATTCTGATCAAATATACTTAGTCAACTTGGACAGTGAACATGAAAATCGTTTGTTTTATGAATAATTCAGTTTATGAATCATTTTTTTTACGAATAATTCAGCAATTATTAACATATCTACTGAGACAGACGTCAGTACTGAACAATTCATGTCCACGAGCGAGAGACCACAGTATGTTATCCAATATTTCTCTACTTGAATGGTTCGTAGAATAACGAAAGTAAAACGTAGGTTTTTTTCCTGACAGAAAAAAAAAGATGATACATTTTTTTTCACATCGATCAATCTCTGTAACTGAGCGTTTTGTAACATGAATATTGCCTAAGAAAAGGTTCTCATTCAAGTTTAATTTTCTCCTTTGGTAAGACCGCGCTCTCGCTGGCTCGCTCGCTCGCGATCATTTGCACCCTTTGCAAAGAAAAGAATAATGTAGAACTGTTGAACAATGCAGACTGGTGATACAACCCTACAAATACGTCGCAGCTCGTGATGGAAACATTTCACAATGATTCATGACCTGAAGAAGAATTTTTTTTTTGCAGTATTGCCATTTTTGTCAATTATTTTTACATCAGTATATTTCTTGATCATTAGTACTTTTTGGGAGGTAATCCATGCCTCTTAAGCGCGGCACATCAAGCTTATTCTATCCAGTTGTAAACTAGAAAGTTAGAAATATCGAATAAAGTAAACTGACTGAGTTTAACTTCGCATTTTAATTTTGCGATGGTTACGATTTTAGCTTTCTATTTCGTTGTCTCATTCATCGGTCATTATTTGCTTTAAAAGACCTTAAAATCATCGTAGAAAAACCAGTGTGTTTACTATTATCAACCACATAAGTAGAGTATGTCTGTCTGATTTAAAAGAGATTTTTCTTTGGTTTTATATCACAATACAACTGAAAGGAGAAAATGAAATCTAGAACTCACTTTCTATTGTAAGATCGTTCCAAGGTAGCGTAAAAATGTCTTAAATATGAAGCGATAATTTTTTGGTTCTGCATTTAATATTTTGCAGCCTAGCTCTTGAACTTGTTTGCAGAGAAAAACAAATCGGTCTTCACCAGTGTCAGAAAACAAATCGAGTGACTATCAAATTTTACTGTTGCGGGGCAGTACTTAACTCATTGGAACATTTCAAATAAAACCTGAATTGGTTTGTTTAAACTCTGATCATTCCTACCTTTCTCTTTGAACTTGTATAACGGATCACAGCGCGATGGGAAAATACTCCTTCAAGTACTGACTGAGAATGGCGCGGGTTGGTCGTATTTAAACCCTTTAGGTGTGGATTTAATTATGCCTTTGCGTGCGGTAGCGCTGTTTTGCTTTACGGGTGAAATTGCATCAAACAAAAGCATTCCATTGACAACAAAAGCGAAAATGTCTCGTGTCCTTTGTTTATTAAATATCCCCCAGGCATGAGATGTAACTCTATTCCCAATTCCCTTTTTTAATTACTACTTTTTTGTATTGACGTGTCAAGAGGACCTTGTTGGATAGTCCAGACTAGTCAGACATGAAAGCCATTTCATCTGCATTCCTACGTTTTAATATCGTTACATTGACAACAAAAGCGAAACTGTCTCGTGTCCTTTGTTTATCAAATATCCTCCAGGCATAAGATGTAACTTTATATACCTAACTAACTTTTTTAATAATTTTTTACATATTTACGTGACAAGCGAACCTTGTTTTATAGTAGAGACTAGTCAGATATGAAACCATCTGCTGGCAAGCGCAATTCGCTCGCTGCGAGGTAAATATCCACCACTGGCCACCGACAATGAGGTGAATAGTTCATCATTAAAAATTCATTTCCTAGTAGTAACTAAAAATCGGCTTAAGAGTTGAAAATTGTAAGATAAAGTTTGAAACCTCCTTGTATGAAACCTAAAATATTAATTGTAAACTTGTAATTGCTGATGAAGTATGAAGTTTTGTTTAAGAAAAAGAGAAAGTTGTAATCAATAATTTGAAGACGCTTGTCAATATTGTAAACAATTCTTTTAAGAGACACTTAGTTCTCCAAAGGTTTCCAACGTCTACATGTACGGAATTTATTTTATCTTGGAGACTATTTTTATCTTAAATATAACTCTTTAGCTTGGGGATTTTTCCCTTCTTGGTTGATAATAGTAAACACACTGGTTTTTCTACGATGATTTTAAGGTCTTTTAAAGCAAATAATGACCGATGAATGCAAGTTACTGCAAGTTACTCACCACATATAGGAGAATGTTTTAAGCCAGTGTTAAAATTGGGCCAGCGAATTTGAATTCTTTTAACGGTTCACTGTTTTACCACTTCGACGACTTTCATTTACCCAAGCAAATTCTGTACATTTACGGCTTCCATGCTGCTGTCGATCGTATTATCCGAATTTCGCCTTGAAAGCGTCCCTGACAGGTATGAACAACCAACAGGTATGGCTTCTTGTCATATTATTTATGAAATCGCTGAAGAACGAATTTATTTCAAACGAGAGACAGGTAAATGTATACTGGGGATTGCGTGACAGCAGATCAACACGTTTCTTTCAGCGTGGCCACCAAAGCCAAAGCGTCCACGTAGATGAACAAAATGCTATCTTTTCTTCTTGAATACGTGATCCAAACTCATAAATAGCTTTAGATATCCTATAAGCGAGTTCCAAATCCAGTAGACAGCAGATAAAACAAGAAGTTGCTATAGCAACTTAAAACCGCGCTTATATTTTTGGCTAATTAACAGCTTTCTTTCTCAAAAGTCACGGTTAAATTTAATCTGTTTGCATCATGAGTAAAGGACTAGCAAAGTAGTCACGCGAGTCACACAATCCAAGGCTTACGTTATCCCCGGCTATCTTTAGCTTGGGGTTTTTCCCTTCGAATGACGTAACCCCTGCACGTTCGGGCACGCTCAATTGTTTACTTAAGCAAATATTTCATTTCCTTTCAAATATTTGAACTCACTTCAAGGAAATAGCCAAAGAATTCACTTCGATTGCCTAAACCCACAAGAAATACTCGCAGAAGAGGAAACAAATTAAATTAATGACCGTCGCTTCTGCCGACATAAACATGCAAATGTAACACAATGTTATTTGTCACCTAACGAAAGTGAAACCTGCAACATCAGCGCATTCCATGGTTGACGTAATACCTTTTTCAGTGTATTCAACATTCGCTTTGAATCGAACGCTTCGATAAAATCAAAAGAAAATATACTTTATACACAATAAAGAAAACAATATCCGTAACATTTCCCGTACATTCATGTTTCAACAGCTTTTGGCGAATAAACATCCCAGGTTGCGTGATCCGAAGTCCCGATCGCCATTTGTTCGAGTGGAAGTTTGGGTCTAGTCACCGACAAAAAACAAGAAGATGCACGCATCTTAAACCGCGCGTTTTTAAATTAACTCCATTTTTGCTAATTAACAGGTTTCTTACTCAGAAAAGTCACGGTTAAATTAACTTTGTTTTATACTGACTAGCAAAGTAGTCACGCGATTCACACAATCCAATATTGCACCATCACCCATAGCCGTTGTGAAATTTATAATGAGGTAATGGTCTTAATCTGGAAATTCGCTTGGGACATGTATGGGAATGAATTTAGCATTCCGCTATATGAACGCTATTAATAACAGCTATTTCCCTTACGTAAAAGTCACGATTAAATGTAATTGGTTTATACCGTGAGTTAAGCCGTAAGAAGGTAGGCACACGAGTCTCACATTTCAGGCTTTGCATTGTTCACAGCTATATTTAGTAACTACGGCTGTGTGCCAATGACGTACGTAATCCTTGCAAGTGCTTACCTAGACACAATTTTTTTCCTTCAGATCTCTGCTGAACTCGCTTCAATGAAACAGTCAAAGAATTCACTTCAAATGCTTAAACCCACGAGAAAACCTCGCAAAATTTCCAACTTATTGACGACCATCGCTTCTGGCGAAATAAGCTTACAAAGTAAGCAGGATATTATTTGTCACGTAACGAAAGTGAAAGCTACAACGTCAGCACATTCCGTGGCTGAGTTAATACCATTTTTTAGTGTATTCAATATTCGCTTCGAATCCAACGCTTCGATAAAACCAAAAGAAAATATATTATACACACAATAAAAAAAATATATCCGCAACATTTTCCGTACATTCATGTTTCAATGTGTTTGTGCTATGAGTGGAGAACTAGCAAAGAAGTCACGCGAGTCACACAACCAGAGGTTACTTTATCCAAGGCTATCTTAAGCTTGGTGGTTTTTTCCCCGAAAATGACGTAACCCCTGCACGTTCAGGCAAGCTCAATTGTTTACCTTTGCAAATATTTATTTTTCCTTCAAATCTCTGAACTCGCTTGGATGAAGCGGCCAAAGAATCCACTTCAATTGCCAAAACTCACAAGAAACACTTGCAAAATTGCAAATAAATTAATGACCATCGCTTCTGGCGAAATAAACTTGCAAAAGCACAATCTTGCTTGTCACTTAACGAAAGTGAAAGCTGCAACGTCAGCGCATTCCATGGCTGATGTCATACCTTTTTATAGTGAACTCAATATTCCCTTTGAATCCAACGCTTCGAAAAAACCCAAAGAAAAATATATATTATTCACAACAAAGAAAACATTATCCGTAACATTTCCCGTACATCATTGTTCCAACAGCTTTTGGCGAATAAGCATCGCATGTTGCGTGATTCAGTCCCGATCGTGATTTGGCCGAGCGGAGGTTTGGGTCTGGTCACCGACAAAAAAACAAGAAGTTGCTATAGCAACTTAAAACCGCGCTTATATTTTTGGCTAATTAACAGCTTTCTTTCTCAAAAGTCACGGTTAAATTTAAGATGTTTGCATTATGAGTAAAGGACAAACAAAGTAGTCACGTTAGTCACGTTAGTCACACAATCCGAGGTTTACGTTTTTCCCTTCTAATGACGTAACCCCTGCACGTTCGGGCACGCTCAATTGTTTACTTAAGCAAATATTTCATTTCCTGTCAAATATTTGAACTCACTTCAAGGAAATAGCCAAAGAATTCACTTCGATTGCCTAAACCCACAAGAAATACTCGCAGAAGAGGAAACAAATTAAATTAATGACCGTCGCTTCTGCCGACATAAACATGCAAATGAAACACAATGTTATTTGTCACGTAACGAAAGTGAAACCTGCAACATCAGCGCATTCCATGGCTGACGTAATACCTTTTTCAGTGTATTCAACATTCGCTTTGAATCGAACGCTTCAATAAAATCAAAAGAAAATATACTTTATACACAATAAAGAAAACAATATCCGCAACATTTTCCGTACATTCATGTTTCAACAGCTTTTGGCGAATAAACATCACAGGTTGCGTGATTCAGTCCCGATCACGATTTGGCCGAGTGGAGGTTTGCGTCTGGTCACCGACAAAAAAAAAATAACAAGAAGTTGCTATAGCAACTTAAAACCGCGCTTAAATTTTTGGCTAACCACAAGTTGCTATAGCAAATTAAAACCGCGCTTATATTTTTGGCTAATTAACAGCTTTCTTTCTCAACAGTCACGGTTTAATTTAATCCGTTTGTATTATGAGTAAAGGACTAGCAAAGTAGTCACGTTAGTCACACAATCCGAGGTTTACGTTGTGCCCGGCTATCTTTAGCTTGGGGATTTTTCCCTTCTAATGACGTAGCCCCTGCACGTTCGGGCACGCTCGATTGTTAACTTAAGCAAATATTTCATTTCCTTTCAAATCTTTGAACTCACTTCAAGGAAATAGCCAAAGAATTCACTTCGATTGCCTAAACCCACAACAAATACTCGCAGAAGAGGAAACAAATTAAATTAATGACCGTCGCTTCTGCAGACATAAACATGCAAATGAAACACAATGTTATTTGTCACGTAACGAAACCTGCAACATCAGCGCATTCCATGGCTGACGTAATACCTTTTTTCAGTGTATTCAACATTCGCTTTGAATCGAACGCTTCGATAAAACCAAAAGAAAATATACTTTATACACAATAAAGAAAAGACTATCCGTAACATTAATCTGTAATCATAAATCCGTTTGCACTATGAGTAAAGGACTAAACAAACATATGTTTCTTTCCTAGCTTGAAAATTTACTATTTTCTTTGAGTCAAATATTTAAAGATGAACATTTCAAAATGCTGGTGCTAAGTTAAGACCAAAGCATTCGCAGAATTCCATAAGTAACTAATTAATAGCTTTTAAAAATGGCGTGACTTGAAGTCTGGCGGATGTTACTCAATGCCTTGTGAAAGTGAAAGTTGCAACGTCAGCGCATTCTTTGACAAGAACGTAATGCTGTTTACCGATAAATTCAAGCCCGCTAAAATATAGTTTCCTTCATATCCAAAGACGTCAAACGCTTAAAAAACAGGTATTTCACATAAAACAGCAAAATAACAGCCAAAATATTCGTAAAGTTTCCGTAGGTTGATACCTTTCAAACGCTGGCCGAGTGTTGTCAATAATATTGCGTGACTCGAGGTCTGGCCGAGTGGGGGCATCAGTCTACTCACCGACAAAAAAAAAACTCCGTGCAGAGCAAGAACCGCGCTCGGCCCAGGGCCGCGCGGTTAAAAAACGACGAAAAATAAATCCCGTGTAGAGCAAGAACCGCGCTCGGCCCATGGCCGCGCGGTTAATAATGTTGATCTCCGTGTAAGACTGTCGTTGGTATGTAAAATATACGGACATTTCCACTGACTTCCGTCACCTTTTGAGGCTTGGTTTATCCCCGTTTATTCGTCGTACAATTTCTGTCCATGGAACGAATAATAAGTTGCATAAGAGGTGGATGACATTTGCACGACCGTTGGCAGGACGGTTCACAACATGAAACCTTGCGAGTGGACTGGGTATCAGAAAGGTGGGGGTTGGGGAGGGGGTCGTTTGGTGCTACTGCGACTGCTTACTGGGCGGAGGGAGGCTTGTTAGGAAAATTCTGATACCAATAACAATTTCTAGCGTTTTCGAAAATTCGTGTTCTGTTGTTTATCTTGTTTTTTCTTCTGCACACGTTGTCTTTGATTCGCTCGCCATACATCGTAGTCAGATCCCAGTCCGTTTCATTGTTACGAAGAACCCTAGGAAGAGTTTTCTATAAAGTCCCGACTTTACACACGGCGATAGCTAGCTTTTTATGGGATTTTTAGTACGTGTGCGGCTACCCTAATATTTGTGAGCGATGGTAAAGCTTTTTTTGTTTTTGCCATCATCTAACTGCTTTGCAACATTCGTGATGGAGTGATAATTCAATTACTTAAATTCAGAAAAGCGTGTATATTTCATCGTGGGAAGAAGACATTTTGTCTGGCTTCAAGACGATAATAAAGCAAGGTACAGGTGTTAATTATAACAAGTTGGAAAAGTGCTTTTTTAATTTGTTTCCCTAGAAATGGCTTCACTGACAAATGTATCCTTATAGTTTGTAGAATATTTTTGGTTTCTTGGCGTTTAGTTGAAACATGAATGCCGCTTTGACGTCTGACAACTAATTTCCTTCATGGAATTGACAAATGAGCAACAAGTCGGGTAAGCACCGTGTTTACAACAGCTGTCGCTCACAACGCGAATGCAAGTAATTTACAGTATTTACTTTACCTAAAAAATGGAATATATCAAAGTTCACATTCGTCCCTGATCGGGTTCCATACCTAGATGTAAAAGACTGTGACATTTTTCTTGTTTTAGAGTTCTTGTTTTGCTACTCTGTATTGTTTCGAAGTTCTTTGTTCTTTGCTTTGCGTCACTGGTGAGTTTCACAGGTTTTTAGACAGTTTTTTTTTTGCAATTCCAAAGCGGAATGTCCACACTGCAAATTTCGCCGCTCAGTTTTGTTACTTTAATTGGTTATGTTTTCCATCTCACCGAAGGCAGTGGGTAGTCAGTAACGTTGAGAAGGCTTGCTGATTTTCGACTGTGGTTCACTCTGAGCTGACTCCAGATCCGTGGAGGTGTCAAAACAGATAATAGGAATGCGGTGTCAATTCCTCTCTTTGGCTGCAAGGAAAACGTTAGTGGGTACACTGTATTTGCGTTCATTTGGGCTCAGTGGAGCACGCAGGCGACACGCACGAGGCTTTTAACAGAAGTACACTTTATTATTAACATAGATACGAGTGTTTTACTAGAAAATAGAACACTGATAAAATTTATACGAAATTACATCAGGAACCGTAGTGGCGGAATTTCGATATCCTAACTGGTGAGGATATCAATGACGTCATTTCGCGCCATTGTACTGCTGCCAAACGTTGTCAAACGCCGTGGGTCAAAGATATGAATTTTATGTTCTAGTGGGAAAAACAACATCTCACGAGTGAGATATTGTTTTTGCCATGAGAACGTAAAATTTATATCTTAGCCAACGTGTAATGTTCTTTTTGTTATATAGACAAACACTAGAGAAGCGAGTCGAAAGCACAAACCTTTAATACGTAAACTCTTGCAACTCGGTGGCTGGAATTTCTTAAATATCTCGCCCTTGGTCTACTTTGCAAGAAACAGTCCTTGAATTGTTTTAAGTCGTGAAGTTTCCTTCTTCATGTTTGTACCTTAGGGAACAATTCTATGTCAGCTTCAGTGAACCTAATTTTTCTATCGATCGCCATCTTTCAACCGTTAACATCCTCTGTCTATTAATTGGTTAGTCTGTTTTCATACCGACGACTAAGAAATAACGAAAAGGACTACTTCCATGAAATTCCATTAACCTTGCTATTATGGCTGATGTCTGCATTTCCGTACATAAATTTCTTATCTACAAAATCTATTCATTCCACCACCTTGTAAATACAACCAACTGTTTTTGTAGTCCCCAACTGTTGTTTTTTGTTTTGTGGTTTATTTTTTCTTCTGCTTTTTTTTCTGTTTTTTTTTCCTATTGGGCTAAAGAAAGTGATGTATCAGAAAAACAGAGGGCGGAAGTAGAAGAGATAGATATCGCTTGGATATCGCTTCCCCTTGATTTTAAAATTGACAAATGAATCCAGGGCGTGGGATCGAAGGAAAAGAGTGTGCCGTTACTAGTCGCTACCCTATGGGGCTTATGTCATATTATTATATTGTTAAGTGAGTCTAAAAGAAATACAACAAGATAAATATTTGCATCATTAAATGGGAACTCGGAAAAAAACCGAGCCCCAGATGGGATTTGAACCCACGACCCTCCGTGATCTAGTCGGATGCTCTAACCACTGAGCTACTGGAGACTCTATGGTGAGCAAGGGTCAAATGCGGATATATGACTAGAACCGCGTGATCGTGGGTTCAAGGCTCGGTTTTTTTCCGAGTTCCCATTTAATGATGCAAATATTTATCTTGTTATTACATTGTTACCGATGTAAAAAAAAATTATTATTCCGCCGGAACCTGCTGTCCTTGCTAGCCAAGTGGGAAGGCATAGTCGCTAAATCACACCGATTAAAACATCATTGCATTGGTTGCAAGTTACAATAGAAAATATTTTTGTTCCGCGCTTAAATTAGGCTCGATTTCCAGCCGTTTTGTGAGCCCGCGTTCCTTGCCCCACACCACGTTCGTTGGGAGGAGGATAACACACCGGACTCCCAGAACGGCTGAAAATCGAGCCTACGCTTAAATGAGCTTCAACTAATAGAGGATACTACATGGTTGCGCGGAGATATGAAATTTATCTTCGAGTGTTCAACTGTGAGATATCGAGTTGAACATGAGAAGAGAAATTTCATATCTCCAAGCAACCACGTATTATTTTGTTTATTTTATTAACCTACTAATAACACTAATAACGAGATTTTTTTACGATTTTCCGAAGATTTCCGACCATTTTCCGAAGATTTCCGATGATTTTCAAAACGTTGTCCGCTGGTCATACGAATGCTTCCTAACATTTTCCGAAGATTCCCGAAGATTGCCGAGGACTGTCCGAAGATGTTTCGACTTAATATCGATTTATTTTGCTCATTCACCATTGAAACATGGCAAATTCTAGTCAGCAAACGAGACGAAATCGATATCTTCGCACGTGAAATCACTGGTGATCCTTGCAATCTGATTGACTCTCAGTAGTGCGATTTATTCACGAATCGCTCTAATTTTTAGTTCGAGCATGAACTGAGGTATAAAACGTGGACATCGGACTGCGGATCGGACTATGTATCTGACTATGTATGTAATATGGTCTGGGGTATAAAATACGGGTATGATATTAAAATGCGTACTGACTGCGAATTAACGCGGACTGAGTATAAAAGGATAACCAAGGCAGTTAAAATTCCGAGGTAACTCGGCAAAGTAAGCTTGTCTTTCAGTCAAAACAGCCGAAAGCTTCTTCCCAAGGGTGAGGAACAGGCAAATTGATTTTTTTTCCTCGCTTCAAATTTCCATTTCTGAAGCGAAGATTTCAATGCTGCTCCACAGATCAGTCTAGGATTCCCTGAGCCACTTCACGCTGCTTTATGCGTGCTTGTTAGTGACTGCCTGATGTTGATTTCATCATGTCTGGCTCGCGCGATGGGCACGTGAGAATTTGAAAGATATCGTGCATTGAAACACATTGCATAAAAATAAATTAAAAAATAAAAACAGGTGTAAAACATTTTTCTGCACAGTCCTCATTCCACAGTCTGTGTTTTGTACTGACCAATCCAATTGACAATGTACTGACAATCCAATCCAACTTATTTAACTTGATCGTTCGTTACCCTAGGCTTCATTTCCAGCCGTTTTGTAAGCCTGCGTTCCTTGG
Source organism: Meandrina meandrites (assembly GCA_963693305.1). Taxonomy (NCBI): domain Eukaryota; kingdom Metazoa; phylum Cnidaria; class Anthozoa; order Scleractinia; family Meandrinidae; genus Meandrina; species Meandrina meandrites. The sequence goes on from OY855913.1 coordinate 14,617,621, forward strand.
GAGGAGAATGGCACACCGGACTCCAAGAATGGATCGAGATCGAGCCAATCGTTACCCGGATTCCAGGTGTTTTCCGCAAGTCCATTCCATGCCAGGTTACTAAGCACTATGAATTTATGTCAGAATTTACCAAGCAAACATCATTCGCCTCTGCAAGTTAGTTCTATGGCCTTGTCTGACGAATAAACGAACCAGAACTAAGCCTCGAGACGACAGAAGTCAGTGGGAATAGCCGAACATTTAACAAACTTATGAACATGACATCAGCGGTGCCAGTCCGTGCCTACCGTGCCGACTTTCTAGCGAGCTTATACAAGACCCATACAGCCCATTTATGGATGTTTGAAAGCTTTTTAGGAATCAAGATCAAGTATTCAGGGATAAAAGAAAGCATTCTAATCAACGGGAAACATTTTGCTTTGGCTTGATGTCCTTTGATGGCCACGCTGAAAGCTTCGTGTTCAACTGTTGTCACGCAATCTCCAGCATAATCGTAATAGCCGTCGTACTTTTTCAGCATTTCTGTCTCTCGCTCAAAATGAATATGTTTTACGGGGTAAACAAAAATGGCAAGCCAGGAAAAAAAGTTATTGATTGTTTACAGCTGTTAGGGGACGTTTACACGGCCAAATCCGGATCAACCGATCGAGAGTAGCAGGATTTGCTTGGGTAAATGAAAGTCGTCGAAGTGGTAAAACAGTGAACCGTTAAAAGAATTCAAATTCGCTGGCCCAATTTTAACACTGGCTTAAAACATTCTCCTATATGTGGTGAGTAACTTGCAATTAGTTTGATATTTGTATCTTCCCGGACCCTCGAGAAACAGGAATTTTAAAATGCCAATTTTTGCGCTTTTTGAAAACGTCGTGAAGTATGCCTTCTAAGATTGCATGCAGAACTTGAATGATGTATAGTAAACATTTGTTCTTGTATGCATTTAAACCACCAAAGGATAAGTGTTATGTTGATGTAAAATTAAATCTGTTGCTTGAAAAAGTTCAGAGATACACACTGCCAAAGTTGGCCCAAAATCACAACTTTTGTCACGCCACTGGGGCAATTTTTGGGGGGTGGTCTGATCTCCGAAACAATGAAGTCAATCAACAAAAAAATGTTGCCATGGTTACTAGTTGGGTAAGACCTGTATGCAACATAAATATGGCGAAGATCGGCCGACCCCCTTCTTCCGACATTTTTTGATTTTGCCCGGATTACTCAGTCAGAGACTCTTAATATTGTACCAGTGCAAGTAAAATTGTCACGTGGTTTGGCGAAAATGCACTGGTGACTTGAGTTGTTTGTTTCTCGCGTTTGTCGAAAGAAACTCGTCCTTGCTTGCAGAAAGGTTTCTGTTTTATATTGATGATAAAAATAATGCAGCCATTTCAGAAACCCGAGAATACTTTGTTCTTGTTCCATCTGGCTATTCCTTTGCAATTTCTGGGTCAATTTGGCTTTCTTAGTGGGCGTGTTTGCGATTTTGTGATCATGTTTACGCTTAATGTTGTCAACAGTTTTCAATCCATGTTCTGATGCACTTAGCGGTTTTCTTTCGGATTGGAATGAAAGGGGATGGATAGTAAACATCAAGGTAACCTTAAAAGTGACTACCAGATTTTTTTCCTGTTTATTTCTGAAGAAATTACTGACATGTTTTTTGTCTTCAACAGTATGGTTCGATCGATCGGTTGTACACCATAGTCATATTTTCAAGGGAAGCGGCCTAATGTTTAGAACATTTGCACAATTTCTTTTTAAATTGTTTTTGAGTTATTTTTCCAAATTTAAAGTAGCTCTTAGTCAGCGCGATGGACCGTGCACATGCACCATGCACAAATAGCTCAACCCATGAAATAAACCATCCCAACAGGACTAACACCCAGTTCTACCCCAAGCCACCCAATCAATTGAAAAAATAACTCCTGCACGCTTAGCGTGCCTATGTTTATGCTTTGTTAACACAAACGTTGGAGCTGAATAAGATAAATTTAAAACAATGCAAAAATACCTCCTATGGACTTACTGTAGCCATTGTGATGGTGCATCCAGGGAATTTTCTTCCATTAATCTTTCTTGTTTCATTGCCCAGACAATAAATATCATCACAAGGTTAACAACAGCTGCATCAGATATGATGCCTACAGGTACAGAATAAGAAACAGTATACAACTCATTCCAGGCTCAATTTGCATCCGCACTGCAGCAATGTGTTGTAGATTATTGCAGTGCAAACTTGATTTGTACTTGGTAGGCCTGTTCAGTCAGTCATTTTGTCTTTGATTATAGGCTGATACATTGTATGAAATTTATTTTCTGCTGGGCAAATTTTCATGCACAGTAAAATACTATACAAATAACAAGCCATCGGTTTTAATAGTAGCTGAGATGCAGTGTCTTTCCTTTGTGCCCTTTCCACAGACCTAGTAGCTCTTAGCAAGTTTCTAGGACTTGCAGTACACAATGTTGGGAAAGCTGTGTTACCTTTTTAATGGGGTCTTTTAGCTAAGGTATGAAAGTGAAAAATTTGTAGGATCAAAAGGGCAAGGCAAAATTTAGGGATTTGTGGCACTTAATTTTATTTTATTGTGAATTCAAGGTCATGTTATGTCCCAGCTGATGTGACCACATGCCCATGCATCCCTGCAAACCCAAATGCAATCAGTGTACATGCAGCAACATTCCCCTCCTTTGACTACAACTGTAACATTACATTTAGCGAGGTTTCTTTACACAATGACGTTATTTGATATTTGGATACTATAACAAAAATGGTGTAACAACAAGTTAAGATAGAATATTGGAACATGTTAATCACTAGAACTTGGGATATGTTACTCTCTAGAGTCACTTACTTACTAACTTCCTCACTTGCTAAAGGTTAAGTCTGCATTCAAGCCTAGTGGCCCATCGCGCCAGAGCTTATCCCAGTTTCTGTAGTATAAAGTGACTAGGAGTATTTCTACTCCTCCCTGGATGGGATGCTAGTCCATCGCAGGGTTACCCACAGCAGTAAAATTCCCAGTACCCATTGATACCCCTGGGTGGAGAGAAGCACTGTGAGAATGAAGTGTCCAAGAACACAAGCTGGTCTGCTCAATCTGGAATCCAGCCAACCACAGTCACTAGAATATAACGAGTCTTAAGAGGGGAAACTCTTAACTACAGATCCAGAGCAGTTGCTAAGGGATTGCTGAGGACTGTATTTTGTGACAAGCGATTTTGGAGTGTTTTGTAATGCTAAATGGTAAATTTTATTAGGGGGGGGGGACACCTGGTTTGAAAATTCTGCATGTGAAACAAGTGCCAGTCCCAAACACCGCACGTTAGAATTTAAAGTCCCTAAAACTCAGAGGAAACAATTTAGAGTTCTGTTTTTTTTTATGTTTCAGAGATAACATAGCCGTCTTTATAATCTGACGTATGCAATAACTGTTTACCCAAGAAAAGGAAATGCTACTGTAGAAAGTCTGCAAAACAACTCAGAGACTCAAAGGGCAGTGCAGAATGTGAAGTGGCTGATTAATTTAAAGTATGAGATTTTTTATATGTATTTTGTTTGTTTACCTTATTTCACTTTCAATGAGACGTTGATACTTTAACTGGCGTAAAATGCCAGACATGATACTCAGGCTTCTCTTTACTACCAACACAACTATTTTCATTTAAAACATGATACTTTTGTTTGTCTGCAAAACACTGTAACATGATACTTTTGTTTATCACTTCAAAGTATGTCACATGATACTTTATTCTTTCAAACATATTTTTCTGCTTTTTTGTTATTGCTTGTTATTTTAACTATTGAATTATTGTTAAGACATCCAAGAACACAGAAAACTTGCTCTCTTCGACTTGTCCCGTGAATTCAGTTGGTTAAAATTCAGTTTTCTACACTCCAAATTCCAAGCCGCTGCCGGCTGTTTGAGCTGTAACACTTTTGGCCAATCAGCGCAATCCATAATAGGTTGTCTCGTTTTTCCGCTTGACTGAGTTTTAACATATGGTTGTCAGGAAATTTGCACCAAAAATCCCGATACAAGTTTTTGTATATTTAATTACAAAGACACGGTGTCTTGTATTTGTCAGAGCTGTGCAATGAGAAGCTGTTGTTGGTTGTTTTTTTCTAAACAAACACTGCAAGTTCCAAGAGAGTTCAATGGCAATTGCCTGGCTTTCAATAATAAAACCAGTTATGACACTGATGTTATAAATTAAAAAAAGACAAGTTTTTTTGGTTTATGAAGAATTACGGTAAAGAATCATTTCACCCAAAGCACTGTGACGTCATAATGTCTTATTTAATTACCGGTAACTGCGGTTTTAGCTTGGCACCACCAAGTCTGCTACAACCATACTGCAGGAAAAGGCATGTGACGTCTGTGAGAGTTCAAGACTGTAACCTAGACTTATCTCCTGCACATGCGTTTACCGCATAGTTCCCATTTCTTTGAAAAATAGTACCACAAAGATAGTGTAGGGCTTTCAGAAACAAATAGTCTTTTTGTTCTTCCTATAAAAGTAACATTGTGACACTCAACGTTTACCTAGTGCATAGAGTCAGGTACTCACCCCTTCATAAGAATAATTAATGAGCTAATTAATGAATTGATTTAATCAGCATAAAAGTTTACACCTTAGCGTGTTAGGGACTTAGGGCCTTAGCGGACAGCAGCCCACACAACCATCACAATAGTGCATTCTGCACTAAAATGTTTTTTTTTACCCAATTAACTTTCAAATAATGCGAATTTAATGAAAACGATATGTGAAATGAGGCATGTGGACATTCTTTATTTATTGGTGCTGATTTTAATTTTCAAATCTATATGCCATTTGAGTTTTAGGGGTTTTTTTTCTGTTCTGGTCACTGGCTTGTCAAATATGGCCATCACTTGAAACTCTTGGAGCAACCTTCCATGGAACAAACCTGTGCAAAAAGTGTATCTGTATGTATTCTGGTTTCCAAAATATGACAGTTAGAAACCTTCCTTAGCAGCAAATTGGTAGTTAAGAGTCACCCCCTTAATTATCAGACTACTTAGTAACATTGCAATGGCTGTAATATTTTCACAGTCGAATGTTTAAGGTTACCTTCCTCCTTATAAATGCAAATAAATAACACCAAAACTGATAGAGTAACTGCAAATCCCACAACCCTGTAAAAAAGTGTTCCAAATATTACTAATAGTAACTTACAATGATGCATGCCATGGCATTAGCAATATGATTACAGTTTTCTGATGCATTTTTTTTATTACCAGTATTGATTTGTCCAGTGTAAAGTGTAAGTATGCTACTGGTGGGAAATCTGGTACTTGCCATATGTTAACTCAAGTCTTAACATCACTATCATGATTGTTGCATGCATGCATGCATTCATTCATAATATTATTAGTGGGTGGGGTGGCGGGTAAGTCGTGGGTTTGCAGGTGGGTGGGTTGGTCAGTGGGTCAGTCTCTTCTTTTAACCTTCCAACTTTGAGATGGGGACAAATGGAAACTTATGTCCTGTGACAGTTAGTATGGTTGTGTAGTAATGGTATAAAATGCCTCAAGCCCTCAAGATTGATCCCTGCTGAATCCTTCACTCAGTGATGTCAACCAGTTTTGACAATGATAAATCTCTTAAGGTACTCACCAAGTCTCCATATAAGTTGTGTGAATATCTACAAACAGACGGTAACTGAGGAATATTGACAAAAAGTATGAAACTCCTGAGATTGCTAAGATGTAAGACTGAAAGGGAAAAAATTAAAAAGAAACATTCCGTAACACATTTGTGAACTATGGAGATACAATTTGTCTTTGAAATAAATTACAAGGGCCATGGGTTCCAAGGACAATTTTTTCTAATGTGTCCTTGAAAAATAAAACTACTTTGAAACAAAAAAACTTTTTTATGCTTTTCAAATACACTGAACTTTCCCAGCTGCTGCAGTGGATTTTCCATACTTTCTGCATCTTTATAATTTGTAGGCTCTCAGAATAGGGATGGCTGGATAACAATGGATTAGGCTCAGTCCAAATGCCACTCTTCTCGAGTACTCATCTGACGTTGGGGCAACTTTGAAGTGACAGCTGATTCACAAGGTGAACTTGTGCCAAACGTAATTTTCAATTACTTAATTTCTTCTATAAACAGCAATATTTCAGAAAAAGCAAATTCATTTAGCAAGATGCATGTATTAAGGACGTTTGTGCAAAAATCATTCATCATTGATTTTTTCCTAAAACTTTCACCACTGTGAGCATAGGGGCTACTGATGTCAGAAAATGTAAAAAATTAGGGGGTCACCGAATTCATTGCTGACATTATTATGATTTTCAAAAGGCCACCTTAATCTGGAAAATCAGGCTTCATTATTGAATATGGCTGTAGTGTTTGTTTGTCCAAAACATCTGAAAATATATCCCTGAAATGCAGTTTTCTCTGCCAATAGTGTTTATGTCCCTGGTCAGAACTATTAGTCAAATGGATTCAACTGGTAACATTCCTTAAATGTAAATCTTATCATTTAGCGATCACATTTGCACTCGCCTAACAGTCCAAAGATGGCAGGTATCAATACTATGTGGACAGAAAAAATTGAAATTTTTGAGCTTCTTATACTGATTTTTTTGTTTATTTTGTTTCAGAGAGGGTCCGATTGTCTGTGCGTACCCGCAATAAACCAATCACATGCTACCCTCAGAACAAACAGTCTAGATGAAAAGACTAGTCTCTTGGTGGATGTCAATCGACTCCGCCGCTTTGCTGAAAGCTGCACAAAAATTCAGTTGTCTCAAATAATATGTCGAATTTCCAATGTAAGGGCCTCTTCATATGAGCCTGGTTGACCGGGCTAGCCTGGCTCCAAGATCTCCCTTCACTCCTATTTCCTTTCTAAAAATTTTGATGTGTTCATATGAGAAGGTGGGCCAGCCCAGTTACCGAGATCTGGGTTTCTACAGCCAAGATCTTGGAGACCAGGATGAAAATTTTCCCAGATGAACACTCCAGCCCAGTTACCGGGACAAAACTTTTTTTTTTTGACAAATAAGCTTCCCTTTTACAACAGAGCAGCTAAAACAGCATAATTTTGCCTGGTATGCATTTCCACGTCAAAAGTATTTGAATTACCCGAGTTACAGGAGTCAACAGAGCTATGATTGTCGCGAATGATACAAGTTTACGTGGCAGCATTTGGTTTTGTTTCTTGAGTTTCTCCCCTGTCGACCAGCCTAAAATTTCCCATATGAACAGGTGCCAAAAATCATCCCAGCAACCGAGCCAGCTCAGTTACCAGGCTCATATGTAGAGGCTCTTAGAAGATCTGATCATGTTTGAATACATCTGAGATGATGTAATAAAAACATTGGATGAATCAATGAATCAAAGAATTGGTTTTGGTCCTGTTGTATTTGTAACCCCATTCCTAGGGCTGCAACGATACACCGGTGTACCGGTGAACCCCGATATTTTTTTTAAGTTACAAATATCGATATTTGAATGGGATATCGCTGTATCACAGAACAACAAAATATTTCTCATCAAAAATGAAAAATTACTTTACCAACATTCAGAAATTACTGTTTTAATCAGTTTTATGACTCCTTACCCAAGTACAAGCCTTTTTCTAGCCACAGGGCTTCATCGTTGCTTAGTATCGCTTCGCATGCTTTCAGTCACGTCTTTTTAAGTATTTTCAAGATGGCAGAACGAAAGCATGTGTAGTTTCAATAAGTTGTCAGCTCACTTGTACCGAGATATGTATCGGTTGCTAAGAAAATATATCATTGCAGCCCTATCCATTCCTTTGATCAGCATGATTATATTTAATAAAAACCAAAACTTGTTTATTTTGGTATGTGTTGCCGACAGCTGCTTATATTTCCTGCAAATGCAATCACGCAAAAAATAAAATATGAAATCTCTGAAAATAATTATAGCCCATCTACTAAAAATTATTGGTTTACTTATGGCACAACTAACTTGTCATCACTCAGTAAATACAATGGAATTCAAATATTACTACCTTCGAATTTATAATGAGGACTTAAATTAGATTCATCAACAGCCATTCACACATGAATGGCCACAAAATTATCCAGTAATCTTCACACATAAACTTATTTTCATGTGTATTTCATTTGAGTCTACGGAAAACAAATTTTAAACATACCTCACCCAGACGCTTAGAATATTCTTGAGATTTAACATCAGTTTGTTACAACCAAGTGTTACAAGTCTTACAACGATGGCTTGAAAACAGGAAGCAGAGATAATTGACAGTCATCCCTGGTGGTTTATCGGGAAAACCTGATAAACGACGAGCATGCGTAGACAATTGTCCCTGGACCCTCTCTCCCGTAGTGTTGTGTGACAGAGAGAAGGCCAGAACTGGACTATATTCACCTCCAAGCAGCCGAAGAGAAACAAAATGGCTTCCTCTGTTGCTTTGATTTCAAAAAAGTAATGTTTTGGTCTGCTACTTATTCTGCTTGTGTGGTATATACTAAAACAATTATTCACCTCAGTGTCAGTGAAAGTGGTGGATATTTACCAAGCCGGCTCACGGCTCGGTAAATATCCACCACTATTCATCTCCACTTGATTCGGTGAAAAAAGTAATAAAATGGAATGTTTTCACATATTAAATGGGAAACATTCTGCATTTTGTACTGACCGATAATACTAATACAAAGAATTTTTTCTGCCCAATCAGGAGCCAGCACTCCCAAAGCCGTTTGGAAAAATTATGGTCTGGAGAGACTTATTTCCCACAGGCTCGTCCAGCCTCTCTTGAAAACTGTTGTCGCCCCGATTTTTGCCGGGTTTACTTCTTTTCGCCCCAGTTAACTGGGGTCTACACAAGCCACCAGGGACAGCACGTCTCCCAGACACTTAGATTAAATTATTTTGTTATATAACATTTTATTATATAACAGTGTGTTATAGGGATTTTTGCCACTGAGAAATGTCGTATCAGAACACATGTGTTCTGATATCGTATCAAACACAGGTGTCCTGATATGACCTTTGGAATATTCACCTTTTGAGAGAATAGACCCTTTCACGGTTTCTGACGCCATCTTGGTTGGGGGGCAAACACGGCAAAATTTACAGTAAATGTATGGGAAAAATCGGGAGTTTGGCGCTCGATAATTCGAGAAAGGTTGACATTCTGTAATTTCTATGAATTACAAACTTAAAATACTAGCTAAAAGAGTTAACCGATCAAATTTGAGAATTTTACTCTCACTAAGAAAGCCGCAAATTAAAATTTTCATTTTTCATATATTTATCTGTAAAATGGAGCCGCCGTTCGCGGGAAAATTTAGAAGCATTTGTATGAAAAACTAAAAGTAAGATTTCTTGTTTCAAAGTAAACCGATCCCCTTCAAATTTAATCGGTTAACTCTTTTAGCTAGTATCTTTAGTTTGCAATTCACAAAAGTTTCAGAATATCAACGGTCCTCGAATTGTCGAGCATCAAACTCCCGATTTTTCCCATACATTCACTGTAAATTTTGCCGTGTTTGCCCCCCAACCAAGATGGCGTCAGAAACCGTGAAAGGGTCTATTGAGCTAAATTTATATAGTAAATAGAATAATACATGTGAGCTTGGAGATATGAAATTGATCTTCTCGTGTTCAATCTCGACATTTCGATATCGAGTTGAACAGTCGAAGATAAATTTCATATCTCCGCGCGCCAATGTCTTATTCTCTATATATCTTATGGGTCTCTGAGGATGAACTTACCAAAACGCTTGGAACTGCAGCAAGTAGGCATGAATGCATACAGAGAAGCAAAGAAAATCTCACCGCGGCTTCAGAACCATAAAACGAAAAGTACAAAGGCAACGACAACACTCCTGTTATCATCAGAATTACGTTGCTTGCTGCAACACAAGAAATACAACCTATCGCCATTTTGGATTTCCCGCTTAACTAAGGGCCTTCGCTGCTACTGGTCAGAGGACAGTTTAGCCACCAACAAATACGTCGTGTAGCGTCCGTCTTGTATACAGCTTTACAACGAATTTAAATTTGCAAGGACCACCGTGACGAAACAGAAGTACCGGATCCTCTAAATGTAGAAGATCTAATCAGCTATAACAAAATAGTAAACGAAGAAAAGCAAGGCTGATTGAACAGTTGGGAACTATATATATTTCCAATATTTCGGAAGGTACGGCCTTCCTTCTTCAGGGTGTTACAAAGAATGACTCTAAAAGTTAAACGTTACAAATTTAAAATATAGGAAATACGATATAACAAGTAAATAATGATAACGTACTAATCTAAGCGACGCGGCTAAGAGATAAGTAACGGTAGAAAGAAACGTTAAAATTTGAAATTTAAAAATAAGGAGAAACGTTACAGTATGAAATGCTGTGAAAAAGCTAAAAATGGCACTAAAGGTAGAATGCTGATACTAAAATAACGTATTAAGTTTCATCTTTCTTATTCAAACCTTGAGGTTCAAGAGTTTGACCTCTTTCAATGAGGTATGCTTCTCTTGCCTTACGTACACTGTCACGATTAGATTGAACGAGTTCAAGAGGAATTAGTTGCATGTCAGTAGCGTTATGATTGTTACACAAAAAATGTTCTGATACTGTGGTGGGCTTAGAGCTGTTAGTAAGTTTGTTTGTCAACAGGTCTGCGATGTTCGTTGAAGCGGTCTTTGAGTCTACGTTTGGTTTCTCCTATGTATTGTTTGTGACAGTTGTTACATTGTACCATGTAAATAACGTTTTTGGAGTTGCAGTCAATGTAATGGTTAATAAGTCTAGTTTCGCCGGTAGAATTAAATGTATAGTTAGTAAGTTCGTCGTTCATGTAGTTGCATGTAAGGCAGTTTTTTCCGCAACGGAAAGAACCGCGGGGTTGGTTAGTAATGGTGGCTGGTTTACGAAGTTTAGCACTAACTAATAAGTTGCTGAGGTTGTTAGACCGTCGGAAAGCAACAAGAGGTTTAGCTTTGAAAACGTTACTGCAACGGGGAGAGGAAGATAAAATGTTGAAGTGTTTGTGAAAAATGGATGAAACGTGACGAAGGGCTGGATGATATGTTATAACAAGGGGTACCCGTTCGGGCTGATTAGTAGTGGGAGTGTCTTTGGGGTTAAGTGCATTAGTACGTGTGATGTTATGTACGCGTTCTATTTCTTGATTAAGGAACGATAGATTATATCCACGTTTGTTAAGATAAGATTTGAGTTCATTAGTACGTTGTTTAAAAGTCTCGTCAGAGGAACAGATACGCCGAAGTCGGAGAGCTAGGCTGAATGGAATAGCTCTTTTAGTGTGTGTAGGGTGACATGATGAATGAAGCAAGTACTGATGTTTGTCGGTGGCTTTAGTGTAAAGGTCAGTCGTGATATTGCCGTTATTGAGAAAAACGTTGACATCAAGAAAGGGTATAGATGTGAATGAATAATTGGATGTAAACTTGATGGTGGGGTGAATGCCGTTAAGGTAAGAGGTGAAGGTATGGAGGTCGTCTACAGAATGTGTCCATATCATGAAGATGTCGTCTATGTAACGCCACCATGTGTGTGGCTGGTGAGGAGCACGTGATAAAGCGTCTGTCTCAAATTTGGCGAGGAACAGATTGGCGTAAGAAGGCGCCATTCTGGTTCCCATGGCTGTACCGTGTATCTGTAGGTAGTGTTTGTCGTTGAATGTGAAGCTGTTCATTGTGAGAATCATACGTATGAGGTCACAGAGAGTCTCTGTACCAACAGTAGAACTACTGCGGTCGCGTGTGTCAAGGAAATGTCGGCAGGCGGTAATGCCTTCGTTATGGGGAATGTTGGTGTAGAGAGAAGAAACGTCTAGAGTAACAAGAAGAGCGTTTTGGGGGAGTTGTCCAAGTTGTTCGAGTTTGTTGAGGAAGTGTGTAGTGTCTTTTATGAATGATTGTGTAGTCTGTACCAGAGGTTTGAGGTGGTAGTCAACGAACTGTGAGATACGTTCCGTAGGGTGAGAGTTGCTAGAGACAATAGGGCGTCCAGGGTTACCCTGTTTGTGTATTTTAGGTAAAATGTAAAGCCGTCCGGGTTTAGGGTCAGCCTGTATAAGATAACGTTTAGTCTCGTCGTCATCGACTGGACTGAGGTTAGAGCTGATTTTCATGAATTTACTCGACGGATGCGTCTCCTCGAGTACTTTCATGACTATCCTGCTCAAACTAATCTTAACCCATTCCGTACCAAAAGCAGTTGGACCCCTCCCCCACACAGAGACCCTGCACTTGACACTTTCCTTGACGCTGTAGGGCACGACCTCCTTAAACTCAAACCAGCTCCTGTTAGAGACAACTTAACTGCACGCGAACGACACGCTTGCAAATTGCTCAGTAGACGGAGTGACATTGTCATCAAATCTGCTGACAAGGGTTCAGGCACTGTTGTTATGGATCGAGACTGGTATATTAACGAATGTTTACGACAACTCAACGACATCAAGTTCTACAAACCCTTGGACAACGACATTACTAATGACATACAAAAACGCATACTTAAATACACCGAACGCATGAACCGTGACAAAGTTATTAACGACGAGACTAAACGTTATCTTATACAGGCTGACCCTAAACCCGGACGGTTTTACATTTTACCTAAAATACACAAACAGGGTAACCCTGGACGCCCTATTGTCTCTGGCAACTCTCACCCTACGGAACGTATCTCACAGTTCGTTGACTACCACCTCAAACCTCTGGTACAGACTACACAATCATTCATAAAAGACACTACACACTTCCTCAACAAACTCGAACAACTTGGACAACTCCCCCAAAACGCTCTTCTTGTTACTCTAGACGTTTCTTCTCTCTACACCAACATTCCCCATAACGAAGGCATTACCGCCTGCCGACATTTCCTTGACACACGCGACCGCAGTAGTTCTACTGTTGGTACAGAGACTCTCTGTGACCTCATACGTATGATTCTCACAATGAACAGCTTCACATTCAACGACAAACACTACCTACAGATACACGGTACAGCCATGGGAACCAGAATGGCGCCTTCTTACGCCAATCTGTTCCTCGCCAAATTTGAGACAGACGCTTTATCACGTGCTCCTCACCAGCCACACACATGGTGGCGTTACATAGACGACATCTTCATGATATGGACACATTCTGTAGACGACCTCCATACCTTCACCTCTTACCTTAACGGCATTCACCCCACCATCAAGTTTACATCCAATTATTCATTCACATCTATACCCTTTCTTGATGTCAACGTTTTTCTCAATAACGGCAATATCACGACTGACCTTTACACTAAAGCCACCGACAAACATCAGTACTTGCTTCATTCATCATGTCACCCTACACACACTAAAAGAGCTATTCCATTCAGCCTAGCTCTCCGACTTCGGCGTATCTGTTCCTCTGACGAGACTTTTAAACAACGTACTAATGAACTCAAATCTTATCTTAACAAACGTGGATATAATCTATCGTTCCTTAATCAAGAAATAGAACGCGTACATAACATCACACGTACTAATGCACTTAACCCCAAAGACACTCCCACTACTAATCAGCCCGAACGGGTACCCCTTGTTATAACATATCATCCAGCCCTTCGTCACGTTTCATCCATTTTTCACAAACACTTCAACATTTTATCTTCCTCTCCCCGTTGCAGTAACGTTTTCAAAGCTAAACCTCTTGTTGCTTTCCGACGGTCTAACAACCTCAGCAACTTATTAGTTAGTGCTAAACTTCGTAAACCAGCCACCATTACTAACCAACCCCGCGGTTCTTTCCGTTGCGGAAAAAACTGCCTTACATGCAACTACATAAACGACGGACTTACTAACTATACATTTAATTCTACCGGCGAAACTAGACTTATTAACCATTACATTGACTGCAACTCCAAAAACGTTATTTACATGGTACAATGTAACAACTGTCACAAACAATACATAGGAGAAACCAAACGTAGACTCAAAGACCGCTTCAACGAACATCGCAGACCTGTTGACAAACAAACTAACAGCTCTAAGCCCACCACAGTATCAGAACATTTTTTGTGTAACAATCATAACGCTACTGACATGCAACTAATTCCTCTTGAACTCGTTCAATCTAATCGTGACAGTGTACGTAAGGCAAGAGAAGCATACCTCATTGAAAGAGGTCAAACTCTTGAACCTCAAGGTTTGAATAAGAAAGATGAAACTTAATACGTTATTTTAGTATCAGCATTCTACCTTTAGTGCCATTTTTAGCTTTTTCACAGCATTTCATACTGTAACGTTTCTCCTTATTTTTAAATTTCAAATTTTAACGTTTCTTTCTACCGTTACTTATCTCTTAGCCGCGTCGCTTAGATTAGTACGTTATCATTATTTACTTGTTATATCGTATTTCCTATATTTTAAATTTGTAACGTTTAACTTTTAGAGTCATTCTTTGTAACACCCTGAAGAAGGAAGGCCGTACCTTCCGAAATATTGGAAATATATATAGTTCCCAACTGTTCAATCAGCCTTGCTTTTCTTCGTTTTGTATACAGCTGTTCGAGAAAAATCCCGAAAGGTATATGTGGGTAATTTTAAGTAGGCGGTTAAGCATTTTCGATGAAATCCAAAAAAATGCAACGACGCCATGGACTTATCTTTGCAAGTGCTAAACTGAAAGCAACAAAAGTAGGTTCGACAGCTATGCTGGTCATAACGTCCCTAAACTGAATTCGCACCGTAAACTGGTTCCAATAATTTACTGAAAGTATCTGAGTTGTTCCCCACCCTACTCGTTGTTTAGATGGGTCGAGCAACAAAAACAGTTGAAACATAATTGTAAATGAATCGCAACGCAATCAGGCCAGTAAACTACAGTAGTTCTTATCATTTATTATGAACTAACTCAGATACTACGCGTACTCCGATTGGTCAAAATGTCAAAAACCTATGTTCTATTGTACCAGTAAACTCCCGCTCCCCAACAAGGAAGCACTACGCTCGAATACGCGTAAGGACGAATAATTAAAGGGACCGTTTCACGGTTCGGCGCATGTGCAAACTATGACGCAAGCAAAATCAATTCTATTGTTTACAGACCAATCGGAAGCAATATGTCAATATGCAAATTTTGCTCGTGTTGTGCAACTTTCGCGTCAGTTTAATGTCTTATTGTGGTCTGTCTGATGATTAAACAGAGGATGTGATTCTCATAAATGATCATAATGAATATTTACTGAGGGTGGTTCACTAGAATGAATTTAGCCGCCCACCCCAGTTGGAGCGAAAGAACTTAGCTTATAGGTAGAAGAAAAACAAAACAAAACGCAGAAACAATCATAATGAGGAGGAACACAATAAACAGTTACGCTTTCACCGGGCTGGAATAAACTTACATGTAATGACATGGATACCTTTTCATTCGACATTTACTCAGAAACCTTATTTGAAAGAAAAAACTGTACCTCAAATTTATTGCGATGAAAGTTTACTTGAAAAACGTACCTTGAAGGCAGAAACTCACGTTGTCCAGTGGCGGATCCAGACCTTCAGCTAAGGAGGGGCCCGCTTGAATATGAATGTTGAATTCTGCAAAGATAACTCCGGCACTTCAAAGAAAATGCGCAATTTTCGAAAAAAAAAGGTGGGGGCCCGGGACCCCCGGGCCCCTCCCCCGGATGTCCTTGTACGCGCTTGAATTAATTCTAGTTTTATGCGCTTTCAGTGCTTTCTGAAAAGTCTACCATTCGGCGAAAACGAAAAATTACGTAACAAATAAGTTAGAAATATAATTTCCGAAGCAGAGTTTCTGGGAATAACTTTTATTCTAAATAACTTCGGAAATTTATGAGGCTTGTAAACTTGCAATTAAATTTTCTGCGCATTCCTCTGCTTTCGCGATGAATGACTCCGGCCACAGTTTGCTAAACTTGAATTAATTTCCTCGTAAAAGAAACTTTATATCGTAGGGCCACGCTCTGCGCGTTTACCAGAATGCACTGAACTCTGGTGGAGCCTCGCTTTGAAAAACACAAGGACGAATTTTAATGCGAATACATGAAAGCCGAAATCCAGCAAATAAGAAGCACATGGTAGCTGCTGCCCAAAAATCACAAATATGAAACGACAATACTATCAGAAAACGCACAAAAAAAATACCTATAGAATTTTTGTGTGGCGAATACGTGAATGCCCGCACGATTCAAATTCTCAAAATGCTGGTAGATTTAGTACATGAAAGCCTGTCAAATCCAACAAGAAGCACATGACACCTACTGTACAAGTATAAAACAACGAAACTATCAGACAATGTATTTTTTTTTTTTATTATTATTATTATTATTATTATTCCATGAAAAACACATACCACATACAACAAAAGAAATTTGCAAAAATACAACAAAACAAATTTACAAAAAATAAGTAAATAAATAAAGATCAAAATAGTACTAGTTCACATAAATAGTTCACATAAATTATACTACATTTCTGTTTATCTTTTATCTGCTTATATAATTAAATCATTACTACCTACTTACATTTAGTTACTTTCTACATAAATCATATTTACTATTATTGTTAAGTTACATCAATCACATTATTAATACAATAAAGGAGATTAATTAAGGAAGAGCACATTTCTCAATTTGCCACTGCAGTAAAACTCTACTTTGAAATTCGTTTTGAGACGGGTTGTTTCCGAGACATTTGCTGGCGTAAATATATTGTTTTAGTAAAATGACGAATAAGTGTAGTCTGTGTCTTTGGTAATCGGTTAATTGTTTTAAATCGGGTATGTCATTGAAGGCTATTTGCTTATTAGAAAGACCGATATCAGTATTATTTACACGGTTAAACACAATAAAGCTTCAGAATAAAAAGATGTTGTCACAGCGCAGTCTATAAAAGCATGTTCTACAGAATCCGGATTGGGGCAGAAATTACATGTTTCGTCACTTGCTAAACGATATTTGACAAGTTCTTTTTTTGTTGTTAATATTCTATGTAATAACCTGAACGAAAACTGTCTTAATTTATTATCTCTTGTTGATTGATAAATGAAAGAGAAATGAAAGAGAATTTGGTTTGCCATCAGACAATGTATGGTAACTTGTTTAATTTCAGTTTATCTATCCATTTGCACAAATATGAAATATCAAAATTTGGAAAAAACATAGTATACTTTATACCCATAAAGGCTCAATTTTAGCGTAAAAATAACAATTTAAAATCCCCCTGTATATCGTATACCTAAAAACCCTGGCCGAATCTGACTAAATTTCACTTCAAAATGTCTAGTATTCGAGCTATACGAATTAATAAATTGATTGATTGATTATTTAATTTTATTTATTTTATATCTTGTTTGTGCAATTATTTATTTATTTGATACCGGGCTAAAAGCTATCTCGGCAAAACAAAGCCAGCCCGGCTCATCTAATCATGCCCTCAGACTTAATCATACGTGTTTTCAACCAGTACCTTTCTGGAATGTATGTTAAACTTTTTCCAATTGCACCGCAATCATAATAAACTTCTTGACAAAGAAGCTCTCTTAGATGATTTGCCGCCAAACTAGAAGGAAATGTACACATGATGACCTTTTGGCAAAACCACACTCGACCTGCAGTCAAGCATTTTGTCTGATTGCAGCGTTATGAGGCCAATAAACTTACTGTTGATCATTTACACTTCCTACACCCTTTCATTCTAACA
The DNA here is from genome assembly GCA_963693305.1 of Meandrina meandrites. Classification (NCBI taxonomy): domain Eukaryota; kingdom Metazoa; phylum Cnidaria; class Anthozoa; order Scleractinia; family Meandrinidae; genus Meandrina; species Meandrina meandrites. The sequence goes on from OY855913.1 coordinate 14,635,318, forward strand.
TGTCTAAGCAACAAAGCTAATCTCATTATAGCGAACGTAGAAGCTAAGGGACGGACCGTTAGAAAAGTGATGGGTAGGGGGAGGGAGGTAGGGTGATTTTTAGCCTGCAAGAATTTTTTTTTTTGGGGGGGGGGGGGGGGGGGCATTGCCTTTAAGAGAATTTTTTTTTGGACTGCAACTCTATGCACGAATTTCTTCTTTTTTGAGAAAATCTGCTTCTTGCACAATTTGCTATTGAACTGATTAAAAGGTTAGTCAGACTTAGACGTGCCCGTCTGTGGTGTTCTATCACAGCTATACCAGTAATGACCCAGTAATGTTTTGGAGAACATTTTAGTACATATTTGTACATGTATTACCACTGAACATAAGTCATTGTGGCGTCAAACTTCGTTGCCATGGTAGCGTCATATGACGTCAATTTTGGATCTTTTGAGGCTATTAACTCAAAGCTATTCGCCAGAAAGTTCTTGTTTTTGATATATTTTTGTTTATATTTTTATTCTTGAAAACCTTATCCTTCACAGCGGCACCTACCATACAGGCTCATCTCAGACAAAAATCATTTCTTGACAAGTAGTTCATGCATGGTTACCTACGGCTTATTCAGTGGAAACATACCCCTAGAGGGGTCTTAGAGCAGTTAGAGGTACCATAGAAGGTAGCAACACTGTGGATATCCCTCTGTCAGTGGAATGTTGAGCGAACCCCCACCCCTGCTGAGAAAATCAGGGCCGGTCAAGTTTGTCCGTCGGTTAACAAGATTATTGAGCAGAAATTAATTACATCGCAAAAGCAAGGCAATTAGACGAACAGTAAAAGGTTACGAAGGTGATATTTGATCTTCGCAGTGAATTTCCAATTTAAGCAATTGGAATGAAGAAGCCTGAAAAAAAAACCAGGGCTTCAATGGGATTCGAACCCGTGACCTCCGCGATACCGGTGCGATGCTCTACCAACTGAGCTATGAAGCCACACATTGGGAGCGAGGTCAATTGTGAGTTCATATTTTCCCGTGAAAGGAATGAAATGATGTAATGTATATGAAATGATTCATATACATTACATCAGTAAAAGGTTACGTTAGTTTGTCTCAGTGTCAACGGCTTTATCCTGTTTATTAGTGCTTACTATATATATAAATGTAATTCAAAACGACTTAACCCTTAATATGCTAAGTCCGGATTATTCCGGTATTTGGAGGAATGTCCATTCAACCACTTGTGACGTCACGAATTTGCACGTCAGCAGATTCTTGGGATATGCAACTGCAGTTTTTGGTGCAAAATTGATGGTAAAACAGGCCAATATATCTGTACTTGATCATGGTGTCCTTTCCACAACTTTTCATTGCTAAAGATCGAAACTTTTCAGGTCAAAAGAAAGGATGCACAGCGTAGAAGGTAGAGAGAATAAGGAGAAAAACGAAAAGCAACGCAGCGATGAAAAAAAATCGGAACTGTTTGCCAAAAATTAAAGTCCAAATTTTGGCTTATGCGCATGCGCCAAAGTAAAATATTTTACATTTTTACATGAAATCTTCCTCAAAATCTTACTGCAGTGTAAGAAAATGCATTTCTGGCAAAGTTTAGAGAAATTTAGCACCGTAGCACCAAAAAAATCAATTTAACGGTTAAAAAAACGTTTTTTTTTGGAGTAAATTTAGCATAATAAGGGTTAAGGGAACAGGTCAATTTACTTCTTAATGTGCTTTATTCACGAAAATCTAATTTAGGGAGCTAAAGCAACCTGAAGCGAGCAGAATTTCGTATGATTTAGGATATTAGGTATTTTAGCTTAACCCTTAATATGCTAAGTCCGGATTATTCCGGGATTTGGAGGAATGTCTATTCAACCACTTGTGACGTCATGAATTTGCACGTCAGCAGATTCTTGGGATATGCAACTAATACCGGTTGGATAGATCTTTCCACAGGACTGTCCATTTTGACGATCGACTGCAATCTGACAGAACTAATCGAAAAAACCGTGATCAGTTTTTGGTGCAAAATTGGTGGTAAAACGGGCCAATATATCTGTACTTGATCATGGTCTCCTTTCCACAACTTTTCATTGCTAAAGATCGAAACTTTTCAGGTCAAAAGAAATGATGCACAGTGTAGAAGGTAGAGAGAATAAGAAAGCAGAGAAAAACGAAAAACAACGCAGCGAGGAAAACTCGGAACTGTTTGGCAAAAAAAGTCCAAAGTTTGGCTTATGGGCATGCGCCAATAGGACAATAAAATGACTTTTTGAGGGAATATTGTTTATTTGCGCCCGCGTAGTGTCATTTGCGGCCCGAGCGCGAAGCGCAAGGGCCGCAAATGACACTACAAGGGAGCAAATAAACAATATTCCCGAAAAAAAAAAAGTCATTTAATTATCATTATTATCAATATACAAGGTCAAATAACATCCCTGAACATCCAGGTATAAACTAACACATTTTAATGAGCTTTACATGTTCAATAATACAAGTACTTCGTGTTGAAATTTTGTGCTATGCTACGTACTGAGGCCCATGTATATTGTATATGTGTAGTTAAAAAGAGCTGCTGTGTCTCTGAAAATAAGTGGATAATATTAATTTACGAACTTACATTTTCCAGTTGAGCCTCGGCGTAAAATCCCCGCAATGCTTCAGTTAATTTAGCTCGACCCGAGAAACACAAAATGAAGTGAAACGATGTTTTGTTGTGTTTCGTTTCTCGTAAGACAACAAGAAGTTGCTCTCTTTATATCTTCCCCTTGTGCTTTTACTTCTACATCCGAATTTTTTAGCTGCATTTTGTCCCATTCATAACAAATAGGCTTTGATTTTTCTTTTCGAACACTATTCGCTCAGCGAGAAACTGTTCGAGACTTTTTTTTACTTTAAAACTTGCTGTACGCACCTAAATGGTTTTCCCGCGTCATTAAACGTGACCTGATTGGTTAATATTCATCGGACGATGAACCGAGAACCAATCAGCTGCAGGGCCGTTAATGCATTAACGGCCCGCTAGGAGTCATTAGGGACCTTAAGATCCGACGACGGCTGATGTCTACGGCGGCGGGCGGAAGTCAAACATGCTTGTTTGCGTGCTTCAGGTAGCCGGACACCGCGGAAAAACGCACCGCGCATGCCTGCAACGTCACGATTCTGGAATGAAAACAAAGCCGTTTTCGCTGCTGAAAACTTCGACTTTTGTACGGAGAGGGAAGTAATTTGTAAGTATTGTAAGCGAAATTCGTTTTTTGGACTCAGGTTTGATCCTGAATCACAAGAGGAATTTACCATTGCAGATCTGGAACAGAATTTTTACGCGAAAACTACTCTGGGAACTCGTGCGATGATATGCTGTTACATCGACAACAGAAGCAGATCGGATGTTTATTATATTTCCGTGAAAGTAGTTTATTTGCCGGGAGACCTTGCAGCATAATGAGAACTAAGGAGCAAGGAAATGGCCACAATGATGTTCCTGTGTTCACTGAACGAGATGATTGACTGTTTGCACTTGGATTCCAGTTCGGATTTCGGCTTGCTTGTAATTTCACATAGAGCGACCAGGGTATTTACTCGAGCTATAAATAAGCTTCATTGGAAATATTGGACCATTAAAGATGGAGCCTTCACGTTAACAGGCCAGTTTTTTCTTAGATTATCAAATGATAAATATGTGGCTTTCGAAGGGTTGTCTTGCAGTGTCTTGAATATTTACCAATTTATTTTCATATTCAAGTTTCGAGTAATTTATTTATTAATTATAAACTATTTTATGGGAAGCATCACTGATCAGTGTATTTTTTGCCCATTGTCGAAAAAGGAATCATCGATTTCTATATTTTATTGTTTCATTCAGTGCTAAACCAAAACTTAAAATGTATTAATGTATCTGTAAATCTGGCTACCTTCCGTTTTTACCTCTCTAGTTATTTCATGTAGCCACTACCCTCTCTCTCTCTCTGTCTCTCCATTAAAATTAAATTTTGCACATAAAATATTCCTATGCAATCAAAGGGCGAAAAAGCTTGTTGTTGGTTTGCCCAGTGTGGGTTCTCTATGAAGGAATGCTAGTAAGAATATTTTACAATTGCTGTTTTCAATGGATTTGAGCCTTTTTAGAGGTGAAATCACAGTGGTTTTTTCTTTGCAATTTACATTGGAAAAAAAGAGCTTTGAACCAATGTCACCCAATGTTGCTGTCTTACATGTAATTAAGCCATTCAGATTTACTATTATGTACTTTACTCGTGTGGTTTTACTTAACCTCAGATTGATTACAACGTGTAAATATTTCAGAGATAATTCTTTTGCTTCAATAAACACAAGAGGATTGAAACATGATGGTAATCATTCATAGTGGTACACTTTGGAGAGAAAGACACATACTATTTAGGAGTGAGTTATTTACATTCTTGAAGCCAAGTTTGCATGCATGCATATCCATGTCAGCTCAATGTGATTTACATTCTGATGAGACTGTTTGTTCATCATATGCAGAAAAATGAACATAATAGTAGTTTTGTCTCTCTTAAAAGTAACCTCTAAATACTACAAGTTTGGCAGTGAAAATACAAGTGCAGTTTTCTGGAGACTGGGTGAACATTGGAAATGAACGACCTAAACATCTTGGTGCAATCTGGACCAATCTGGGAACACCAGTCACAGGCTAATCACGAGATTGACTGGGAGGGGGTCCAGATCCTTGACAAAGAATCTGTAGAAATCATAAGGAAAATCAAGGAAGCCAATTAAGAGATGGGGCTATGATCTTCCTGCCATTTTTAACCACTTGGCACTTGACTAAACAACATGCAACCATGTGACAGGGTGGAGCTCACTTTGCTAATCGAGACTGTGATGAGGTACAAAGCTACACTTAATTTGCTTAGACCTTGTGACAAGTTTATTCATTATTGTCTTTGAATGACAAGACAAATAGCAAGAGTACAACACATACTGCAATGAGTAAATATTGAATCTATACTGACAGACCCTCCTTATTGATGTGCTTTGCTAGTTTGTAAGGTAGTGAAACATAAAGCAAAAATTAAACTGTCCTGAAAATGACAAGCATCAATTTTGTTATTACCAGGAATAAATATGTAATGAATCGGAAAAATAAAAGGCTTGCCATATATATACATGTAATCTGCTAATAATCAAAATGACCATAGTCATCACAAATAAGGCCAAAATGTCTTGTCGTTTTTTGTTGTTGAGTGATGAAAATTACCATGTTTAGTTATCTTCTACAAATCAACCACTTGGGATTTAAAAACTTTTTTTTTTCAGGCTAAAAATTACAGTAATCTCTAGCTAATCAAAGCAATACCAGTGTATTGATCTTTAACATTCTGCATCCATCTAACAGCTTCGATAATAAAATTATTATTCCATGTTATGTAACAAAGTAAGTATGATGTGTTTATTAAAAGGTTTTATGAACCTTTACTGAAAATAAAAACACAGGATACTACAAGAATCGTTTTTAAAAGCAATAATTTATAAGTAACCCGAATGAGAAATGGAATTTTCATAGAATTACCTTTCTGTTCTAGTTAGCCTCATGATCTTTAGTGCAAACTTTTTAAGCTTGTAATACAACAAAGAAAAAAGACTGGAGGGGTAGAAACTGCATTTTATTTATATCAAGGTTAAATATGCTGAGGAGTCCTTTAAAATCACTTTTGACGATACACTTACGTGGAAGAAGTTAGACTACTTGTAGTCGGTCTTTTCTCTAAGGGTCGGAGGAGCGCTTTTATATCGGGAACTGGGCGAACCACCAAGCGGTATGGACGTGAAGGGCTTGGGACGAGACGAGAAAAAACCGACTACGGACTCTTTTGTAATTTTTGAGGATATGCCCGTCAGCCCAGCAACGGAGAAGCTGATTGGCCAATTTAAATTGTGCGCGCGGAATGGCGTCAAGGATCTCGCGATTAACTGCTGTTTTATTTGCACGTGCGCTGCCTTAGCTTGTTATAAACTTTGCTTCAAGACGTTAAGAAAATTCCGCTCCATGACAAGACTAATAACAACACATTAAGAGGCGCTTGGTTGTATTGGATGAATTTTCAAGCTCATTTAAAGGAACTTTGTGAAACAAAACACTGCGTTGACGTGTTGACGCAAACACATAAGATCCGTAACGCCATTGCGCGCGCGCAACTTTAGATTGCGCACATTGGCCAATCAGCTCCTCCGTTGCTGGGCTGACGGATATCCTCAAAAAATGCATAAGAGTCCGCAGTCTATTTTTCCTTGCGCGCTGTTGTCTCGCCACAATCTCCCCGTCTCGCGTCTTAAACCCTAGTTTACAGCATTCCCTTTCTGAATTTCGAGAGAAAAACAGACTGCATGCAGTCTAGGAAGAAGTTTGCTGATCGAACTCTTCGATCGTCTGCGCAAGTAAATCACACAAACTATGTCCGCCTAGACATGCAAGCTAATGATGTTGATTGAAAAAAGTAGAAGACAAACTGTGAGGGCTGAAACAAAGATTTAAATAAACCCAAAATGATAAATTTTCTGGTGTGAATTTCAACCGTAAGATCGATATTTAAACACCGTGTTGTAAACTTTCAAGGCGTGTAGCGGATAGAAGAAAAAAGATCGGCAGGCTAGAAACTAGTGTTCACACAAGCATATTAAGGTAAAACTACAGTTGTGATATCAGCGTTAGATATGTTAGGGATTTCTTAAAAAATGAGCAAAATCTTCATGTTCCACTTACGTGCGAAGACAGTTCCATCGATGACAAACAGAGTGCCCAAAAGTGCGAACTTTCGATGCTTATAGCAAAAATTGTAAGAAAAATTATGAAACTGTAAATTGACAGGTAAAAGAACAGGAAACAATGTACCCTCAGTTAAAATCTTTACCTTAAATATTCGGGGGTTTTCTTAAAAATCGCGAAAATGTTCACTTTTTCGGTCATTCCCTTATAATCTTTCAAAAGTTCTGCACATGCGCTGTGCGTTTTTCCGCGGTGTCGGTAGCCGTCATGTCAAGTTTCCCGCCGTAGCTGTCTTGTCTGCGACGTCAAAACGAAGACTTTGCCGTTCTGTCTAAGACGTGAGTAAGTTTTCACTATTTTTAGAGCATTTTAAAGGAATATTCGAAAATTTTCGACGTATTGTGAACTAACAATGTTTTTGGCTTGTTTTTGTTTATTATCCGTGGTTGTAAAACTGATTTTGAAGGAATAAACCTAAGATTCTTCATCTCTGGTTCCGAACAGGTCGCCGCTTTGATTGAATCAGATTGAATGGAAACCAGTACAGGAAAGCCAGCTCAGTAAGTCATCTTCATTTCTTTTCTATAATTCACGTTTTGAAAACTGAGACTTTTAGTAAAACTGAACTAGAAAACCCGAGATAATTTACTCTTTGCTGGAAGAACTCTCGATGCATTGATGTGTGTGAAAAATCAAAAAGTAAATATTGAACTTGTCTTTTAGATCAAACATGGAGTGGACCGAACAACATGACAATTGTTTATGTCAAGAAATTCTAGTCCTCGAGCCGTTCAAGTTCAAGAAAGGGAGTATCGCGAGAGGTCAGACATGGGAAAAAATTGCCAACAATCTAAACGACCTTGAGCTTCCCCGATTTAGAGTAACCAAGCGTGCGGTCCGAGAAAGGTATTCCTTGTTAATAGAGAAGTTCAAAGCAAAGATGAAACAGGAGGAGAAGTCGAGTGGCATTGAAACAGATTTGAGTCAAGTAGAAAAGGGTCTTGAAGAGATAGCGGAGAAGGAATCTGCAGCTGGAGAAGCCATAGAAAATGACAAGAAGAAAGCTGACAATGCGAAAGCAGTAGAGATGCGAAACAGGGCCCTAGAAAGCTTAGGTGCAAGTCAAAAACGAAAGCAGAATGAAGAGGAAGAGAATGGAGCACGAAAGTCAAAGAGTCGAAGAAGTGGAGGCGACACGGTAGCATATTTGCGCGAGAAAAATGAAATTGTACAGAAATGGAAATCAGAAGAATTACAGCTACAAAAGCAACGAGTAGAAGTTGAAAGCAAAAAGGAAGAGCAGTCAAAAAAACAACACGAGGACATGATGCAGATCATGTTACAGCAAACAAAGCAGCAACAAGAGAACATGCAAAGTTTTCAACAGATGTTCGCGATGATGCAACAGCAGCAGTCTCAAATTATCATGAAGCTTCTGGAAAAACAAAACTAACTTTGCCTGATTTTGAACAGTACTATGTTTGAGCATGCTTGCATTGGTCTGTTATGTTGTTTTGTGCACCTGCTTTTAATAGGTTTCTCAGACAAGTGTTGTGTTTCAAAACTTTTTTTTCGCTCAAAAATTTTTTACACCAGTTTGATTTTTCTTTGTATTGCATTCATTGTCATCAAGTAAAATTAAAATCAAGCTAGTTTTAAAATATTTTAATCAGGAAAAAATCGAAATGAAGAAATACCTGTTGTGATTTGTTTCCATTATATATATAAAGAACAAATGATTTTAAAAAAATGTTCAAAGATAAATTGTTTTGCCCACTTTATTTGTAACTCATTTCACAAGTTTGACATATAACTTGTATTTACATGATTTAAAAATTTGATTTCCCATTGAATGGTTGTTTCTAAATTACTGAGAGAAATAAAAGCTAGAAATATTTCAAGCAAAATAATCTTTAATGGTGGGAGGGTCTAGAGCAAAGTACTCTGAGGTGGGGTTGCCATACATGCAGGTTAAGGCATTGCGAAAAATCGCACACACAATATACATTTTCCCAACTGCACTTAAAGAGATTTTTAAATTTTTCTTAAAATCAAGAAATTTAAAATAATTTGTTATGTCGCCAAAAAGCCACTCTACAGACATACGAACTGCACTCATGGCTTTATTATATAATTCCATTTGCGGCGTAATTCCTGCACCCCTGTAAGGGACCTGGAGGTGGACTCGTAGTGGATAGGCAGGGTCACCGTAGAGGGCCATTGGTTCCCTCGTCGTAGAAAAAGCATGCTGTTCTAGATCACGAAGAAGCCCAGAATCAGCCAACATTCCTGAATCATGTCTTCGGCCTTCTAAAAGAGATCAAACAAATAAATGCTCACTGCTGTTCAATACTTATACAGGCAACAAGTTTGAAATTTCACAAGATAAATTAATATTCTAATTTTAAATTATAACTACCTACTGGGCCATACATGTTGGCTATCATGCCATTAGGTAATGCCACAGACTGGTACTTTAGACCATGGACTCGTTTGTGCCCATTATACACAATCAGATTTCAGATTTTCAGATTTTTATTATTTCACACTATTTACAGACATATTTTACTATCACACACTATTACAGAAAATTCATTAATTAAAATAAGGAAAATATAATAATAGTAAAGGCAAAACAAAATGTGCTCAGTGACCAAAGAAGCATATGCTATCGTGTTGGTCACTGACACGTTAAAAAAGACAGATTGGCCTCACTGTTCCGTCTATAAAACCAAAGCAATTTGGTAATGGACTTCCTTTCTGACGAATTGCCCTTGCGTACATCTCGAGAAGTGTATTATTCCACTGAGTTATTCGTTGATGATGCTCTTGATAAATTGTATCCATCACAAGGTTGGAGATCATACTCAGCTCCGGAACTGGCCGGCCAAATCGTGGAATTAAATCGCTGTATCTGCATGGGTACGCAAACCTTCTCAGTGTTATACATAATCCTTCAATTCCGTCGCATATTGTGCCTTGCTGACATGTAAAAACCTGAGGAAGCTGCAAGGCATCAAACAGGACTGGGATATCGCTCTTATAAAATCGAAACTCGGCCAAGCACTCGCTGTTATCCATCTCATCTAGATCGAACTTTCCATAGCAGTCATACGGAAAATCAGGGTTTTTGGACGTATTAGCATCGTAAAGAAAAAGAAACTCGTCCTCTGATAAGTCTCCGTCGTCAAAACTTTCAAGGAGAAGGTTTCGAATCTCTCTAAAGGTCCCTATTTGCGGCCCGCAAAGCGCGTGTTTTCAAGAGGGCGGTTTTCAATTTGGCCGCGTATATTGATAATAATTAACAATTATTCTTTGAAATCGAGGTGAATAGTGGCAGAATATTTACCGAGCCGCGTAGCGGCGAGGTAAATATTCTGCCGCTATTCACCGAGATTGAAAAGAATAATTGTTTTAGTATATACACACGAAGTGATCTCAAAACAGACAATCTAGACATTTTCAAAAGGAAACCTATGAAAGGCAATTTTATTGACGTCTAATTTGACGTCTCAATTCATGCGTGAAACACGTACAAAACTGTTTACAGATTCTTTTAACATGGCAAATACACAATCTTCGATAAAATCCTCGTCAAAATGGTCCTTTTACACAGTTCAAATCGGCAACTTTAATCGAAAGTCTGCTTGGAAATCGATAACTGATCAAACAAAGTTTTCGAAGTTATCGAGAAAGGCTTGTTGTTTGGCTCGTTGCGAAGGTGCCTGTCAATGGCGGCTCGAATTGAGGTGAGTGTTTACCTTGTTGTAATATGACCTGTCTTGTTTTCTTGCGGAGATATAAAACTTCAATTCTTCTTTTTCTATTTCCTCGATTTCGGTGAGAAATTCGTTCTGTCAGGCAAACCAGTCTACAAAAATACTCGTAATGAGTCGACACAAATTGTAGTCGTGAAGATTAATTGCTGCCTATTTAGCGATAGGTCGAATTGATCACAGTAATTATCAGGATAAACAAACTGAAAAACACTTGTTTGCAAAACATGACTCCTTCACTTATCTTTAAAAACTTTTAGGCCAGAGTTCGTTGCCTTCTTGGTGTTTTCTGGCTCGCTGTCGTCTCCTATTTGCACTATTTTTGATTCTGAAACGCTAGCGAAACGCGAGTTTACGCCGGCCATTTTGTTTCTGTTTTATGGGATAATGCATTATCCACTCGGTACCGAGTGAATAATGCGGCATTAGCCCGAGATAGCGAACCAATCAGATTGCTGGAATAGCCAAGATCACTGAGCGTGTATATACTAATGTAAAATATTGTAAATTTTTACATGAAATCTTCCTCAAAATCTTATTGCAGTGTAAGAAAATGCATTTCTGGCAAAGTTTAGAGAAATTTAGCACCGTAGCGCCAAAAAAATTAATTTAACGGTTAAAAACGTGTTTTTGGGAGTAAATTTAGCATATTAACGGTTAAGCCATTTCGTGTACAATGATTTTGGTTGAAACCGCTTCGGCACTTCACTTCAGTACTTCAGCATGGCTTTGATCCACTGGGAGTACACTCATCGCAAGCACTGAAAAACCACAATCGACAGGCCTAGGCATACTCCAAAGCGTGTAATGCCGTTTTGAGGTACGTAGGCATCCGTGCATCGGTAATTGCTGCAATTCATAATCAAAATTTAAAAGAAAGGTAGGCAAAATCGAGATTTGGCCGTGGTTTTTAGCCTCGCTTTCAGCGGACCACCTTGCTTTGAGCTGTGGTAGAGCCTCGTTTACAGCTGACCAGAATGCACTGCGCATTAACAAAGAAGGCATTCACTACTTCCTTTTCGAGTTTCGACGCCACGAAATTCAGGTGAGTTCTAGTGCATGATGACACGATTTCATTGCAATTTTTCGTAGATATATGTCGTTAAATAGGTTGATAATGTCAAGTTCGCCGTAAATAAGTTACACTGTAAGCTTTCCGATAGTACTGTCGTCTGTCATTATGTTGCAGAACTCTGGCGGTTCGGATCTTTGGGCGGACGGGCATGTCTTGCAAAAAAGAAAAAATTCACTAATATTCTATTTTCGTACAGGGCTTGACGTATTCTCACAAAAATTTGAATGCTCCGCATATCTTAGAGAACTACAATTACACTTCAAGGTAAGTACCTCTCGTCTAATTTTAATTTCTCTTTCGATATGCTCCGCATTATGGGATAATTATGCGATTTCAAAGAACCGCGGCCAACAAGACACTTGTAATGCATCAGTCAATACCAGGAGTGCCCATCCCCCCCCCCCGGGCTGACCCCCGGGCATTAGCATTTCTTTGGTAAATTCCCCGGGGTGGGGATGAGGGAGCCGGGCAAATGCCCCGCTCCCGGGTTGATTGTTTTCAATCTCTCGATAGGTGATATAAGAATATAATACACGTTGTTACTTCTTGACAATGAAGAAATATCTAAAATTCAGAAAATATACCTTTAAAAACATCCATGAACATCCACGAGCTTCTCTAGTCCTTCATGGATTAGCTAATCTGCAACGTAGTCCACGTCTTGGCCTATAAACGCCTCCATCACGAATACGCGACTCACTCCACGGTTTCGAAACCATGTGTCAAATGCCCGGGGGTCAACCCGAGGTACGCAAATGCCCCACCCCCGGGACGGGCAACATTAGGAAATGCCCCGGGGTTGCCCGGGGGGGGGATGAGCACTGCTGGAATTGACTGATGCATAAAACAAGACAGTACAAAGAAAATAACATAAATGAAGGTGTTTATTAACAAAGCCCAAAGTAGTTCTATACATCCTTTTCAGGAACTCTCAGATAATGTTTGCGAAAGGTACCCTCACTAGACCAATCTGCCATCTTAAGAATCTGAGAAATTGGTACACCTGTGATATAAGCATGCGTAGTAGCAGCCCCTCTTAACACTGTGGGCCTTAAATACTGATGTGTCAATCCCCGCAGATTGTAACACTGACTTAATCCACCTAGCAACAGTTGCTGTTGAAATAAGATTATATGGCTTAATAAATGATAGAAACAGTTTTGAAACAAGCATGCCATTATCTGAAACTCTAAGTGCTGCAGTGCGAGAAATATACTCCTTTAATGCAGCCACAGGACAAATTAAGCCATCATCTGATGATGAAAAAGACACCTCAAGGGATTTTCCTGGTCTGGAAGTCTTTAAACGCTCAGTTACACGAAAACTAATTGAATTCCCAGAGTCTTCCATACAATTAAGGTCTAATGCACACAGTGTCTGCTCTCTTTGGGCCGAGGCAAGAGCACAAAGCATAACTGTCTTCAGAGTCAATGACTTTAAATTTAGCTCATTTAAAGGAGCTAAAGTCTTTAAATAATCAGTCACCTTGGAAACGTCCCATGTAGACGAGTATCTAGGAGTTGGTGGTCTGAGGAGATAAATTCCCTTGAGTAATCTCACTATCAGGGGGTGTGAACCAATGGATTGCTTATCATCATTCACTGAGTTAAGTGGTAAGTGCTGAACGATACGTATTGATGGTACTGTATCCCTTGCCCTCATGATAACAGTCAGTTAAGAAATTAGCAACTTGGTCAGCAGAGGCTTGAAATAAATCTTTCTGTTTCTGACGACACCAGCCAATCCACTTGTTCCACACTCCTTTGTACTGTTTCTCAGTGCCAGTTGTCCATGATGCACAGATAATATCAATTGATTCTTTAGAAAGTCCCTTGTCTGAGAGAGCTTTCTGGATAGCGTCCAAGCGGCCAAATCCAGTTTGTTGCTTAGAGGATGTTGTTCCTGACTGTGAGGAAGGAGTAGAAGATTGTCCTGTCGAGGTAGTCTGATAGGTTGATCTATTAACAACTGTAGCAGAAGTGGATACCAACTCTGGGTAGGCCACACTGGGGCAATTAACAAAACTAAGGCCTCGTCGTTGATAATCTTGGCCAGCACTCGAGGTAACAGGCTAAATGGAGGGAAGGCATAACAGCTCATATTAGACCAACTCACACTGAAAGCATCAAAAGCCATAGCACCTGGATCTGGATGCCAGGAGATAAATTTATCAGTCTTTGCAACCCTCCAAGTTTAATTTTTTCCTTAGTGGCCAGTTGGCCACCGACTGCTCAAGTTTGGTCGCCAGTGAAAACTTTTAGTCGCTAAATTAAGCTCACGATTTCAATCATTCTTCTCAATTTTAGTCGCCAGGCTGGCGACTTTGGTTCCAATTTAGTCGCCAGCTCCAAAATTTTAGTCGCCATGGCGACTAAAATGGTCTTAACTTGGAGGGTTGCTTTGCATTTAGCCTTGATGCAAATAAGTCTATCTCAGGGACAAAGGTTTGAGAAATAATCCTGTGAAAAACCTTGTTATTAAGGGACCACTCCAAATTTGAATAAATTTGCCTCGATAGTGTATCTGCTTTGACATTTGCTTTGCCAGGGATATGTTGGGCAGAAATATAAATGTCCCTAGACATACACCATTCCCACATGGATCTAGATAAAGAGTCTAATACGGGAGATTTTGTACCCCCCATGCTATTGATATATGCTACCGCAGTAGAATTATCAAGAGCTAATCTGACATGAATGGATTTTAACCTTGAAACAAAACATTGCAGAGCATGAAAGGCTGCCAAAAGTTCCAGGTAATTAATGTGATATTGTAATTCACCTGGAGACCATCTGCCACTAGCAGACTGATCATCACAAGAAGAACCCCAACCAGTCAAACTGGCATCACTTTCAATGTAAATATCAATTTTAGGCTCTTTGAAAACTTTCCCATTGAATTTAGAAATGTTCTCCACCACCCAGTGTAAATCCAACCGGGCCTGGGAGCTCAAGGTAATAAGCTTATCATAGTCAAGGTCTGGAGACAAAGCTTGAGTCTTGCACAACTCCAAAGAGCGATAATGGAGTTAAAGGTAGCTTACTGCTGGAAGCGCAGAGACAAGAAGCCCGGTAACGTCCCTAACACATGGTCTTTCCTTATCCAGAAGCTGAGTACAGGCCGAAATTATTTTCACAGGTTTTGCTTCTGGTAACTGAAGTTTCATTAAAATAGAGTTGATAATGAAACCCAAATAATGAATTTCAGTCACTGGTACCAGCTGAGACTTATCAACATTAACTATAAAACCCAACCCTTGCAGGGTCTGCTTTATAATAGAAAGCTGATCTAAGCATTCTTGAGAAGATCTTGCAACCAGCAAGATATCATCAATGAAAATAAAGACCCTGAAGCCAAGGAATCTGAAATATGCCATAATAGGCTTAAAAATTTTGGTGAACACCCTGGGAGCAAGGCTGTACCGGAAGGGTAAACAACTAAATTCAAAACGCCTGGAACCCCATAGAAATCGCAAAAATTTCCTGTGAGGTTGAAAAATAGGCACGCTGAAATAAGCGTCCTTGAGGTCCACAGAGACCATATAATCCCCAGGGGAGATGGAGTTAAGAGCCATCCGAATATTCTCCATCTTAAAGTGAATTTTCTGAACAAACTGATTCAGTGGCTTCAAGTTAATGACCGGACGGAAATCACCAGTTTTCTTGGGAACCAAAAACAAGTTTGAAATGAATTCATCATGACATGGATGAACTTCAGAAATGGCCCCTTTAGAAATGAGCTTGTTGATCTCAGCCTCAATAATCTCTGTCTCCCTATCACTGAATGTGGGTAGCTTGGGAGGCTTAGACTGATAAGGGATGGATTCAAACTCAAGGTGATACCCTGATACAGTTTGTAAGATCCAAGGATCACTAGTGATTTCCCTCCATTTGTGTAAATTATTCAATAAGCTACCAGCTTGAGTCAAAGGCAAAGGACATACCTCGCCTATGCTTTTTCTTTTGAAGGTTTTGTGCTGCTCTCTGTGAAAGAGCGTCTTTGAACCTGCCTGTCCTGGAACCGTCCTCCACAACCTTGGTAGCCTAAAAAAGTGGTTCTTCTTCCACTTGATCTCCGCTGGTAGGTCCTACCATCGGCACCACTCTTGTATGTATTAACTGTGTTTTTAATCGCGTTTGGGCGACCAGACACCCTTTTAGAAATCTTATTCACCTCCCCAATTTCCTTGATATGTTTGGGTAATTCGTCACCAAACAGAAAAGTCGTAATAACATTAGACTTATTACAAACTGATTGATACGGTTTAGCAATCTCAGGTTTAAGAAATTCTCGCCTTTTCAATGAGGTGAGAAAGGAGGCGTGCCCAAGAAAGGTTACAGCATCCGCCAACAAAGAACCTGAATCAATCATAGATTTGTCCTTTCGAGCCTTAAATGCTATTTCAAATAGTTGAATAATAGGCTGGGTGGCTTTAACAACCCCCTTTTGGACCTCTTGAAGACCTAGGTCCTTATTCTTCGCCTCTTTGGACAAATCATGCCACAGTTCTGAATTTACTTTCGGAACACACAAATATTTACAGTTGTCTGGCGTTTTATACTTCTCATAAAGCTCCTTCAGCTTGGTGTCCATTGCCTTCTTGCAGCAAGCATCGTTGATTCGTTGAGCTATAATCTCGGCCACTGCGGGCCCAAAGCTCTCAGTTTCCTCAAAAACTGAAGGGAGTTTAAGGTGGCTCCATATTTATTCCGGGCGCACTTGTCCATGACAAACTTTGCGTTATAACTTTTTAGGCTTTGACGTGATGGCGGTGAAACTTTGGGAAAATGTTCACCTATCATTCGGTAATAGTAATATGAAATTCGATTTAACTGGATAAAAATATTTTTGATATTACTGGCAATTAATTAGACCCCACTTTTTACAAAAAATCGAGTCTAGAAAAAAATTTTGCTGTTAGATTTTGGCTAAACTTCTGAAATCAGCTTATATTGACTAAATACATATTATAGTCAAGTTTCAGAAAAATTGTCGGAACAGAATCGCTGAAATATTAAGGTCACCTAAATTCGACACTTAAATTCTATTGAAATGTTCTTTTCTTGGCGCCTGTTGTGAAAACAAGCTACGAACCCAAATTTCTGCAAGAAGCATCCCCAATGCTTGCTAAATCAATGTGCCTCGCCGATTTGCGATTGTGACAACCGTTAAAAAGTATTTGCTTTCCCAGTAAACATTACAAAATGATCGAAAACCTTCTCAAACCAACAAAGTTACATTTGTCAAAATTTTTTCAAAATTACACCGCAGTTTTGTGTCAAACTCCTTCCAAACAAACTTCAGGATACTGCAATGTTTTTGCATCGGTTTTTGCTGCTGTACGATGCTGTAAATTGGAGAATTTATGTTGGGATTTCAAGCGGCTCCGCGACTGTTCTCTGGCCAAGCGAAAGAGCAGTTTTGTTTTTGTAGTTCTGAATACGAAATGAGCATGTGCGTTATTTATTGCACGAACTCACACCTTTTCAAGGGGGGGGGGGCGTGATATGTGCGCCGACTCGACAATCCTGGAAGGTGAGGGAAGGCCTGAATTTTTCCGTGTGATTCTAAGTCATGATCATTCAATGTTTGATTTGAGAAAAGCCTGTGCGGAATAGTGCAGGGAAATAAATTACAATACACCTCATTGTTACTTTCATTGAGCGTGCACCTTCCCTCCCCTCCTGAGCGCGCATATCAAATACACCCCCCTTGAAAAGGTGCGAATTCGTGCAATAAATAACGTACGTGCTCATTTCGTATTCAGAACTACAAAAACAAAACTGCTCGTCCGCTTGGCCAGAGAACAGTCGCGGAGCCGCTTGAAATCCCAACATAAATTCTCCAATTTACAGCATCGTACAGCAGCAAAAATCGATACAAAAACATTGCAGTATCCTGAAGTTTGTTTGGAAGGAGTTTGACACAAAACTGCGGTGTAATTTTGAAAAATTTATGACAAATGTAGCTTTGTTGGTTTGAGAAGGTTTTCGATCATTTTGTAATGTTTACTGGGAAAGCAAATACTTTTTAACGGTTGTCACGATCGCAAATCGGCGAGGCACATTGATTTAGCAAGCATTGGGGATGCTTCTTGCAGAAATTTGGGTTCGTAGCTTGTTTTCACAACAGGCGCCAAGAAAAGAACATTTCAATAGAATTTAAGTGTCGAATTTAGGTGACCTTAATATTTCAGCGATTCTGTTCCGACGATTTTTCTAAAACTTGACTATAATATGTATTTAGTCAATATAAGCTGATTTCAGAAGTTTAGCCATAATCTAGCAGCAAAATTTTTTTCTAGACTCGATTTTTTGTAAAAAGTGGGGTCCAATTAATTGCCAGTAATATCAAAATTATTTTAATCCTGTTAAATCGAATTTCATATTACTATTACCGAATGATAGGTGAACATTTTCCCAAAGTTTCACCGCCATCGCGTCAAAGCCTAAAAAGTTATAACGCAAAGTTTGTCATGGACAAGTGCGCCCGGAATAAATATGGAGCCACCTTAAACTCCTCATCTTTCAATGAAGAATCCTCAGGTACAACCATAGGAGCTGTGGGATCAAAAGTGCCCTCAGCAGCTTCTGTAACGGACTTAGAAACTTGAGCCCCTGAACCAGAGTGCTCAGTCCGTGAGACAAATGCTTCGGCAAGAAAATTGAGCTTGTCAAAAATTTGATCGATGCCAAGTTGTTCCTTCAGCTCGTCCAAGTCAAATTCAAAGCTATCCTCTTCGGTACCAGCGGCCTCTTTAGAGACATTCTCCACCACCACGTTGGGTTCCAACGGTAGAACTTTCGAACCTTCCGACGACGCCATTGCAAGTGGTCGACCTGCGAAGACAGTCACAGACGTCAATATTCAGCTTGAACCTCAAAGGAAGCTGAAAATAAATCAACACGGGGAGAAAGCACATAACACATGAGAAATATAAACAAAAAAACCGACATGAAATGCAACGAATCCAAAGGGAAACGTAAATACAAACGTAAACGCTGACCTTGTAAGCACGAAAGGAAGAACTGGTTTGCCAGGCCAGTAGCCTGCGAGCAGGCTCACCTTTGGATCGCCTCGCTCGCTGATCACTCGCGCGTGTGACCCAAAGGTAAGCCTGCCTCGATAGCCCTCTGTAAAAACGTGAGAAGTCTGGTAACGAAATACCCCGCGCGAAGCCTCAAGGGATTGTTTGGGTAGACGTTCGTCAATATGGCGGAAAGAATAGAAACGGCGGAAAACGCGGTCGATTTAAAAAAATGACAGTTCGCAGATAATTATTGAGGAGATCATTCTTAAAGAGGAAGACATTCCGGGAGCGAAGTTACCCAGAGATACGCCCGAAGAGTGTAAAGTCCAACAGCTCCGAAGGTGGTTGCTATGTCGAGGTGCCAGAGTAACTGGCAAGAAAGAAGTGTTAGTTCAGAGGTAAGATAACAGCAACCTACTTGATCTATTTCAAACTGCAAGGAAAGATTTAATGGAAAATAGGTACACATAAGGACCTTATTTGCGTATTCGATTGACCTTACAGATACTGTAAAGAGCTCATTGTATTAAGCTTAAGTTTACCAACCTGCCTTCTCTCACCAGTATTCTGCGATAAATCTCCCTTTTTTTCGTTTTCTCTTACAACCCACGACAAATCTTCCAATCACACAATTGCGTGGAAAATCCGATTCTAAAATTATACGTTAATAAAGAAAAGCTGTACCATTAAGTGATAAAGTACTGAAGCAGTACACTGCACTATATTTTATTTAGTTCCGGCAGTCTGACTTGTTCTTGTGTTTACATTTGCCAAGTTCCTTGGTTTGTGCTTTTGTAGAATCGACTGATTTTTGTCATGGGTCGCCAGATTTTCCTTTATGATGGAGATTGTGTCCATGTAGTGTTTTTTCTGTGTAATGTGTTTTTCTGTGAAATGGCAAATTCAGTAGTTCACAAATTGATTGACTTTATAATTTCAATATTTCTTAGGGTCAAAGATTACATAAGTGGTGGCCTTCATTTAAAGCTTGAAGATCCGGATGGGGGGCTGAATGTTGCAAAAAAGAAAGCAAAACTTGGAATTCTTGATGAAATCTCTCCACCAACTCTCAAGTGCAGTTTTCCAACCGAAGGTTTCTCAGAGGAGTTGAGTGCCCTTCCAGAAGTCAGTTATGGTACCATTTGGCGATATATGATCGAAACATGTGATGCTAAGAAGCAGCTGTCAACTGCTAAACCACTTGTTAAAGGCTTCAATTTTTTCAAGTCAGGACATGTTTTGTCAATTAAATGTCAGAAACTGAATGACCTTTTTTACATTAAAAGTCAGGTGCTACCATCCATGAAGAAAATCACACCATACAGTTGTTTCATAATACTGGATGCATTTGGCCAAGTGGTTCAAGCTTATGATGGTTGCCCAGCAGGAGTGGATGGACGTTGTAACCATGTTGCAGCAACTTTGTTCGCTTTGGAGGGTTATTTTAAGCACCAGACTAAAGAATCAGAAAATGTATCATGCACATCAAAACCCTGTACATGGAATATTCCACGAAAACGTAAGGTTGATAATTTGGTTATTTCAGATTGCAAGTTCCGTAAACATCAGCATGGTAAGGCTAAAGTGGAAAAAGATTTCCCTTTAAAGGTTCAGGAAGAAACACCAATTGCACATGACTACCAGATGAACACAAAAATAAGTAACTACCTCCACATGATTAAAGAGACTGAGATTAAAACAGGGAAAAAAGTTGGTCTGAGTATGATATTACCACAAAACACTGTTAGTGAACTGCAATACTCAGTAATTCATGACCACAATTACATAAGTACTAAAGCGTCCAATAATTCAGGGCTTTCCATTTCACCTATAAAAGTACACCCGCCAAGCTTGAATGAGATTCAGAGGAAGGCTGAGGAAATCAAACAAACTTTGTATGAGTAAACATGAGATATCAGAACTTGAGAAAAAGACTGTGGGACAGTCCAAAATAGCTGAATGGAACTTGCATCGGCAGTATCGCATTACTGCATCCAAGTGCTACCGTGTTGCTTGTATGAAGGAGACCACATCTCCCACTAAAGCAGTGCAAGAAATTCTTCATTACAAAGAAGCTTTCCAAACAACTAAAATGAAAGAAGGCTTAAGAAGAGAAGAAGAAATCATCCAGGAGTACAAAGAACTTCGGGAATCTGAAGGCAAGGACATAGCAATAAAGCCCTGTGGTTTATTTGTAAGTGAAACCCATGGTTTTCTGGCTGCAAGTCCCGATGGAATGGTAACTGACAATTCAGAAAGCCCTAATGATGGTTTGGTGGAGACAAAATTGATATTTTTGAATAAGGAAGAAACATTGCTGAATGGTGCTGTTAGAAAACACATATTAATTTTGGATAGCTCAAGTCCCACAGGATTTCACATTAACAAAAACCACAAGTACTATTATCAAGTACAACAACAAATGTTTGTTACAGGTAAACAGTGGACAGTTTTCATAATCAAAGGTGCAGTTGAGCTACCAGACAAATCCTTCAAGCTTGTCAATGATATCTTGGTATGTAAAAGCATGTTTGATTCAGAGTTCTGGTCACCTGTGTTATGCCGTCTGGAAAACTTCTACAGTATGCATGTTGCACCTGAACTGGCCTATCCAAGAATTAAGCATGGACTAGCAAGATTAGAGCTACCTAAATACTGAACTTTTGTATTCATCATACATAAACTGCAGCTGGGAATTAAGTGGCACTGCTCTAAAATTCCCAGTAAAACATTCTAAGATGACCAAAAAATTAATATACTTAATATTAACAGAATGATTTTTATAAAGTACAGAGCTTAAAATCCCGCACAGAATAAGATACACTGTAAAAACCTGTGTGTACAAAGAGCCTACATTTTTGGAAGTCTGACAAAATAGGTTCTTGTATTTTGAGTAGTTATTGACAATTTAGGCCAAGTACATGTAGGTTCTAATTTCTACGAAAGAAATATAGTTGTTGATTACTAGAAAAACAGATAAACTTACATTTGGTCCTTAACTGTACAGTATTTACCGGTAATCACAACTGTATTATGATAAGCCTAACCACGAAACTTATTACAGCAGCATTTTTCGCAATTCTCTCTCTCTCTCTTTGCAAACTCAAAGTTAAACTCCTGATTAAAATGTTCATCATAATTTAACTGTAATCCACATAATTATAAGAACCTACTTCATCTTACTTGGATAAACAACCTGTTCTTATATTTTGGGTAGGAAAATGGAAAATTTCTGTCAGCAGAGGTTTGTGCTTGTGGGTATTTACTTTGTTAGACTCTAAAATCACATCATAAGCTTAACAATGTATTTTATTAGACATCAATAGGATAGGGACTGGTGGCCCATAAATTTCCAAAGCCAGCTGAGGCCAAAATACAAAAACTAGGAAATCCAAACCCCCTTGCATCTTGCTGCTACAATATCTCTCTCATTAGCATACAAAGGACTTCTTTTTCTGAACATTAGCTACAAAAATATATTTCTAAACATGGAAAGGACTTGAAAAGATATAGTATTATTACAGTTTTCAAAAGCATGTAACCTCTGAAGTTCAAAGCCAACTGACAAGAGTGTGTTTTTTGCTGCTGTCAATCATAATTAAAGCGACAGCCAACATACGTGTACCTTTGAAAAACTAGAAACAAAGAAAATGAATCGAAATCTACCAATAACAAGTGAACTGGTATTTCCTGAGAGGTTCCCTTTGATTATTGACGCAGTGAAACTGTTGACTTGGTGAGAGGTCACATGTTTTTGAAAGGTGCAATAAATACTTTTTCTGTGGTGTAGCCTTGTGTATCCACTTTTGTTACCAAGAAATCTAATATTTTCTTCAAAATTGCACCCAAAGATTATTTAGTTTCTTTACACAGTTGTATACACTAATTACTATTTTTGTTTGCGGTTTAGTTTTCTCACCCATGATTGGCTATTTCCTTACATCAATTCACAATAACATTGCATACATCTTTCTGGTGTACACAGTTTTCTGAGTTTGACAGTAAGAAAAGTTTAAGAAAACTAACATTTGGCTCTAGGGTTGAAGACTTATCACTTTTTTTTTGGTGCACCATGTCCCCAGACTCACACTGGCTGAGTTAAACCGAGTTAATCTATTAAAGGTGGTTGAAAATTAGTGAGTGCTCCAACAACAACAAAAATTTCACTTGCTACGGGAGCCAAACAAATTGGCAAACGGCTATCAAATATGTGCCAATTTTTTATTCGCTCGATTGCCCTTTCAACATGTATTCTAAGACTCGCTATTTTCTTGTTGTGTTCTGTTTGTTCCTTTGAAAACTGCATCTTTCCTTTCAAGAAGGCTGGAATGTTCAGAGTGACTCCATATTTGGCCAAGTCATCTTTTATGTCAAATCCCTTATCTGCCATTACATCATCACCATGGCAAAGGAATTCATATAGTCCACTGGACTTGGTAAGTTCTTTATCAGATATGCTACCAGGATACAAGTCACTCAAAAATGATACCACCCCCAATGGGCTAATTCCAACCAGTCCTTTCATTGTGGTGGTTCCTTTGTATGAGGAATAACAGGCAGATTGGAGATCGAGTGCTGATGGAGACTCCATACGA